>OU696699.1:13519014-14142915 GCA_916050605.2 Platycheirus albimanus
AAACTCTACACGATTTCTAATACCTACCCAAATTCACAATACTGTTTAAATCGAAGTTTAATGAGCTTATATTACGGTATCGTTGTAATAACACGTCCGAAAACGAAGGCCGTGAATTATCAAACGTATATGAAAAGCTGACGGTTGAGTCGTCAGCCAAACAATTCAATGTATTAAGTCACTGACAAGAGATCATTTATAAAAATGAGAAAGAGAGTCGGAGACACAACAGAGCCCTGGGAAACACCAGCATTTATTTTGTGGAGATCAGAATCAGACTTGAAACCGTCTATTACAACTTGTATTGAACGGACCACAAGATAGCATTTAATCCAACGAATAAGAGTATCATCGATACCAAATGCACGGATTTTCGATAAAAGAGCTTCATGCCCAACTATCAAATATCAAGCGCAATAATCTTGCTTTCGCCAAAGCGAAGTGTATTTGAGTAGAAAGCTGCACCAACACTAATATCCATTTTTGAGTCATCTGTATAAAGATGCTGTTTCAATGAACTGTGTTTGGTTGTCTAAATTTTCTCGGGTCTTTCGAAATCGAGACAGCGTATTGTGTAGTTGAAATGCCTAACTAAGTGGGTTTCGAGTTCTAAGTTTGACTTGGCCGAAGATTCTTTCATAAATAACTCTACGGGTTTTAAATGAAGTGTGGTTTCCATTCCTGCTGAAAGTAGTGGTAAGACCAATGCACACCAATCCTTGTATTTTTGTTATTATTCGTAGGTAGAGAGCTTTTTCTGTCACTTGTCACCAGAACGAATTTCTATATAATGTCAGTATCGGTACACCCACATGATAACTATGTCCCCAGGTCTTCCCAAATTTCAAATTAATAAATGAATAATAATTGTAGGTTGAGTGATATCCCCTCTATTGAAGGTAGATTAAAAACTGGTCCATTCCTTCTGTAGGTAAAGGGGACCAATTCTGCCTTTTACAGATTGCCCGATAGCCCACGTCTCCTTAGCCAAGTGTCAACCAAGGACTAGTCGCCTTCTACTTGTTCACTAATAGTGGAGATAAACTTTCCTGTTGCGATAAAGAGAGCTATTTGCACCATAGTTTGATCTACTAAATATAATATTTTAAGGTAGTTGCAATCTCAAGCTCGTTCGACTAAAACTCAAGTTTATCTTACTTAGGACAGATGGAGATGATATCGAACCATTTATTATTCCAGTAATAAAACAAAATTGCATGTATTGTCTATGTTTTGTGAGTGAAGGGGAAGTTTATTTTCTTGGGACCAAGGAATAAAACGAGGACAGAAACCTAAGAACCTTCTCTGAATCGCTTCAAGTCTAATCATATGAACGGAGTAATAAGGTGCCCATACTACACAACCGTGTTCAAGAATCGGTTTACAAATGAAGCAAACAAAAGCTTAAGGATATATTTATCCTGAAGTTCTCGTGAGAATCTTTTAATGAAACCTAAGACCCTATTGGCTTTTTTAATTATATGATTCAAGTGATCATACAAAGTAAGCTTAGGGCTAAAATTACTCCTAAGTCAGAAAATACGGAGTCTTTGCTTAAAGGACACGAATCGAACGTATAATTAAAAATAAACGGATTCTTATTGCATGTAAAAGTAATGGTTTTACACTTGTCGACATTTAAGATGCGACAATTAGTATTGCACCATTCCCTAAATGTTAACAGATCTTCTTGCAAAAGTAAGCAGTCAAAAGGTAATCTTATATGTACTTTTGTAAAGCTAAATGTCATCGGTATAAATGAGGACGGACGAATTTTGTATGATTGAGAGGAAGTCATTTATAAATAAAACAAATAAGATTGGGCCTATATGGCTGCCCTGAGGGACACCAGAATGAATTAACAACAAATTGATTTGAGCACTCATTAAGAAAAACAACATTATAATATCTATATAAGGATGCCATTGTAAATTCTTTGTAGTGTAAGGTTTTTTCTATCGTTCTTACTACCTCATGCAGAGCCATTTCGGTGAATGTGCCTTTGAGGTAGGCGTGTTGGGATTTTGAGAGGTAAGATCTTTTTAGGATTCCTCTTATATGTATGTCTAGGATGCGCTCAAGAGTTTTCAGGACAAACGACGTTAGACTTATCGGCCGAAAATCCTTAGCGGATTCGTGACCGCCTGCCGACCTTGGGAATGAAAACAACTCTAACCTGCCTCCAAGTATTAAAGAAAACAAATAACGGTAACGGGTACGACAAAAGAGTGACACATTTCTTTAATATAGAGGATGGTACGCCATCAGGGCCAGGACTAAAGCGCTCGTCAAGTTTCATGATGCTTTGTATAATCGTTTCTTCGCTAATATTAAAAAAAAAAAAGTGAATTGAGATGAGGGAAATTTACCACAGAAGAAGAAAAATAAGTATATCATCAAAATATTTATCATCGAAGGCATTTTTGAAGTAATTTGCAAGCATATTTGCAATAACCTCAGGCTCATGACTAGTTTATGTTAAGTTAGACATAGATCTTGGGTAGCCACTAGTCTTCCATTTACTATTCACGAATTTCCGAAATCTGTTTGGATTAGATTTAAGCTCACACTCAGTTTTACGAATATAATTTTCATATAAAGAATTAGAGTATTCTTGAAAAAGTTGTTTTAAATTTAAGAAGGTTCTTTATTCTTCATCTATTCTAGTTATGTTAAATTTCACCCAAGCTTTATTTTTGTTTTGTTTTTTAAGTTTTTGAGATGGAGATCAAATCATGGTGGAACATTAGAATCGCTACGTGCATTTTTAAGTGGTATAGTCTTGTAGAAACAATCAAAAAGTGTGTTATAAAATACGCTACACATGTCATTAATGTTGCAGTTAAGAAACAATTGATCCGATTGAATAGTACTTAATAGATTAAAAAGTTCAGCAAAATTACACTTACTAAAGTTGAATTCAAGTTTGTTTATAAAGTTATTATATGGAGAACACATATTCAAATTTAAAGAAATATCTTAAGCTGAGTGAGGTCGATCTTCATCTATTGATGTTATAGTAGAGGTAAATACAGCAGAATACGTTAATGGTATCGGAGAAAAATAATAGATCAAATGTTCTACCAAAGCTATTCTTCACTCCATTGCATTGGCTCAACCCACAAGCAGACATACCATCTATTAATGAAAGCTCATTAGGGCTTGATGCATTGACCGGATTGTAGTTATTATCATCGTCATTTAGGTTAAAGTGAGGCCCGGGCCTAAGGGCGGCAAATTTTGAGGATCGCCAAAAATGTTAAGAAGACTCAAATTAAAAATCTATTGTTTTTTCTGTAAACCAAAATTTGAAATATCTGACAAAACGATGAAAACAAAAATTTTTAATGCTTCTTCTAGCTCTAGCATATCTATGAGATATATGTATATATTTACGAAATAAGTTTTTTTTTTATATTTTTCATACAAAATCAAATTGTAATATTATTTGTTTGCCCTATATTATAAAACAAAACATTAATTCACCCTGATGAATTTTACGAAATGTGAAGCCTCTGACTATCAGCATTATTGATCAGTTTGAACAGGTCGCAGAATGAATTTGAAAATTTATAAAAATATAATACAAAACACGAACAAAATGTAAACATAAAACACAAATGCTCTCAGTCAAATATATTTTAACCGTTATAGGGGAGGGAGGGGCATAACGAGGTACTTAAAAAAAACTAAATTTTTGTGGACTCAAATACGACATTTTTTTTTTTTTTTTTTGAATAAAATATTCGTTTTTGTAGGCAAAATTAGGAATCCCCTTAAAAAAATTTCTGGATATCAATTAAGTTTGATTAAATTAAATTTTTTAGTAGGTAATTTATATAAATAATAATTATACATTTTACATAATTATTAAATGCAAAGGAAGGACCAACTTTTTAAATTTAAATTTCCTATAACCACGCCAAAAACAAAAAATAGCACGGCATGGTCTCTGTAATCTGAAACTCAAGAACCCGTAGTTTATCTTCTTCTTCAAATATTTGTATGAAATTTATTTTAATCATTAGCAGTCATTTTATTCTTCCTCTTAAAAAATTAACTTTTTCATAGAGTTTTGTACCCTCTTTACCTAAACATCAACTTTACCTATCCTTTCTAAATCCATTTCCTAATCAATATAATATATAACTTAAATAAACTGTTACGAAATAAAAAGGGCGCCATATCGTCTTGGGCCTAGGCCGTCGTCAAACCTAAATCCGCTACTGACTTTAGGAACAGTCATGCTAAGGGAAAATACGTTTTTGGACTTGAAGTTTGTTCTCAATTGGCTGTGAAATGCACGCAATATTATAAGGACCGTCAGTTATATCTTTCCTTGATTAAAAAAAGATGCATTTAACGTTTGCTTCTAGATGATAGTTGAATTTCTAAAAAAAAGTTGATATTTTTTTAAACAAAACCATTTTGCATGACTTTTGCCTTCTGTCTTCTATTTTTTCTACGCCGTTGCCGTTGTTGTGATCCCAGGTCGATCTCAACGCTTCCGTTTGTCTGTTCCACACTAGTGATCCGCCTATGGGGTCCGCCGGGTTGATATCAGGTAACTCTTGCTGACATACGAAGCATTTTCATTTCATCTCCTGTTAGTGTATTCTCATACGTTTTGTACATTTTCCAGCATTGTGGACCATGTATATTTGCCGGACACAACTGAGGTTTAGAGCTACCTATATTCGACCACATAAGACAGCGGAGTTTTCCGCGAATAGGGGGCTCAAGACGCTTCTTTGGTGACATCTACTGTGATTCGGATAACTTCGGTGACTCCAGCTGCCCATGAGTATTCGCCTGGTTCCTGGAACTCCTCGTTGACTGAGGATTACATGGCAGTATAAGCCACTTTCCCAAAAACTTCTATGATTGACATTAGATTTTTTGTATCCATTCTGAATTTCAAGGCAAATAATAATATTTATTTCCTAAGGATTAATATTTTCGATTAGTTGATTTACTCAAACGCCATCTTTCATCTCGGCGCGTCCGTAAATCTTGTTCCACGTAACGTTCGCGAAGCTGAGGTGAACGCGTCGTTGTGATTCAGCTATGAACCCCGATGTTATACTTAAGCATTTCGCGTTCTACGTGTTTTTACTTGTGATTATAGGTACTACATAATAAGGCAAGTTATGGATTTGCGCAAAAAAAAATTTGGAGATAAAAATCGCACATGACATTACGATGATGGAGAAGTCGAAATAAGTGGGTCCGGAAATTCCGTCCGTCTGTCTGTTGGCATTTCTACGGCCTAATCGATGAGCCGATTTGCTTTAAACTTATTATTAAGTAATTCCCTAGGGGGACCTTTTTTCGTTTTTGCTCTAGATCGAAAAATAACGGTACCTGCAATACAATTATAAACAAAGAGTTGGATTTTCTCGAAAAAGGCTTTAACGATTTTGATAAAACTTTCAGGATACTATTTTTTAGGATAGTTTTTTTTTTTTTTTTTTTTTTTATAATGCACACGCGCTCAAGGGGTTTGTTATAGCCCTTTTAATGATAAGTCACAGCGCGAGCGATAGGAAGTTAGGAAGGGAGGGAAAGGAGGTGTCAATGAACATTGATCTTGAATGTTTGAAGATCAAAATGGCAAGGAAAAATTGTGCCAGGCAATCCATTCCACATTCGTGTTGTACGGCTAAAGAAAGAATCTCTATATTTCACGGTACGTCCGAAATTGGGCTCAAGTGTGAACTGATGAGCGTTCCTAGCAAGACGAGTATTACGGGGGAAATGTTTAAGGGGTGGAACGCAACTGGCTACCTCGAGTGAGCATTTTTTGTAAAAGAATCTGTAAAATAAGGAAAGACATGAGACATTTCGACGATGTTCAAGTGACGGAAATGTTTCCATAATGCTTCTCTCTCCTATCAATTTTAACGCTTTTTTCTGAACTCTGTCGAGCAGGTGAAGAAAAGTTTGAGAAGCTCCTGCCCAGAGATGGGAGTTATACTCGAGTTTAGGGCGTATAAACGCTTTGTAAATTGTAGCCAGATCAGAAGGGGTGAAAAACTTCTTGCATCTATTAAGGAAGCCTAAGCATCCTGCAGCATTCTTGGCAATCTCAAGTATATGATCATTCCAACGAAGATTGTCACTGATACACATACCGAGTACTGATAGCTTTTCGGCCTCCTCGATGCAAGTACCATTCATGGATAATGGCATAGGGGGTATGTTTAGCTTCAACGACAAAAGACAGCATTGAGTTTTCGACGCATTAAACTCCACACGATTTCTAGTACCCCAATTCACAATGCTGTTTAAATCGGAGTTTAACGAGCTTATCATACGATTTCGTTGTAATAACACGTCCGAAGGCGAAGGCCGTGAATTATCAAACGTATATGAAAAGCTGAGGGTTGAGTCGTCAGCAAAACAATTTAATGGATTAGAAGTCACAGACAAGAGATCATTTATAAAAATGAGAAAGAGAGTCGGAGACAGAACGGAGCCCTGGGGCACACCAGCATTTATTTTGTGGAGATCAGACTTGAAACCGTCTAATACAACTTGTATTGAACGGTCCAGAAGATAGCTTCTAATCCAACGAATAAGAGTATCATCGATACCAAATGCACGCATTTTCGATAAAAGAGCTTCATGCCAAACTCTATCAAATGCCTTTGAAATATCAAGCGCAATAATCTTGCTTTCGCCAAAGCGATGCACAGATTTGTTCCACTGTTCGGTGAGATATGCCATCAGATCACCAGTGGAACGATTGCTGCGAAAGCCGTATTGCCGGTCATTTAAAAGCTCCCGATCTTCGAGATATTTCTTGAGCTGACGATTTATCAGCGTTTCCATGACCTTGGAAAGAAGGGACGTAAGTGCAATTGGTCGGTAAGAGGAGGGGGAGGAGGAGTCACCTTTTTTTGGGACGGGCTGGACAAATGCTGTTTTCCATCTACTAGGAAAGATTCCTGAACGATAGGAGCGATGAAAAAGCTTACGCATTGGTTTTGCCAGAGATGAAGAACACTTCTTCAGAAGAATAGGGGGTATACCATCCGGGCCAGCGGATTTGTGTATATCAAGATCTTGAAGTACTCTTGCTACTGTACGAGTGCGGAAAAATATCTGTCCCATAGAAGAATTAACGTTCTCAAGTACAGGAGGGGCATTGTTGCTTGCAGGCAACGTAGAACTTGCAGCGAAATGAGCTGCGAGCATATTCGCCTTCTCTGAAGAGCTGACAATGGGTTTATCGTCGACGATGAGCGTTGGAACTGATGATGACGTTGAGTTCTTGACGTTTTTTACAAATGACCAGAAATTTTTACTGCCTTTGGGACATTGCAGAATTTTTTGCCGTAACTTCTGGTCATGCAAAAATTTCGTTTTATGTATAACGGAGTTGCACGAGTTCCTAACTTGTTTGTGTTTCTTCCGATTTTCCTCAGTTGGGTTGGCTTTATAGGATCGGAAGCTTACTTCTTTCAACCTGATAGCTTCTTTACACTCTTCGGAAAACCAAGACTTTTCTTTTGGTTTGATACATTTTGTTCTGTGAGGGACAAAAGTTCTCATTCCAAGAAAAATCACTTCTGTAATCATTTCAGCACTGGCATCAATGTCATTATCGAGGAAGCATAATGACCAGTTAAAGTTGCGAAAGAAAATATTCAGACCGTCCCAGTTGGCTTTCTCGTATTGCCAAACGGTCCTAGTGGGAATTTTTTCTTTAACTGGATGGTTGGAGATCGAGAAATTAGCTGAAATGACACAATGGTCCGAGGTGCCAAATGGAGAAGTTACTTTAATAGTATATTTATCAGGATGGGAAGTAAGGAACAAGTCAAGAGTATGGGCGGAATGCCCATCAACATCCGGTATACGAGTAGGCTCATCGACAAGCTGGGTAAGATGGTTATACTCAGCAAAGATCTCGGTATACCTTCCTTCGAGTGTTGTCTGGCCAGAATATCGGAGCCAACTTGAATTGTGTACATTGAAGTCGCCCGTAATCACGACTTCAGTGTGAGGACAATGGGAAACAATTCGGGAAATTGAATCTGACAAAACATCTAACTCATCACAAGTAGACATGCTGTCAAGATTCGGACTCCTGTAAAGAAAACAGTAATGAATGATATGCTTGCGGACAGTGAATTTGAGCCACAGGAAATTAAAGTTCGTATTAGAACAATGCCCATATTGGGGAAGGCTCTGGCAAGCAATATCATTCCTAACATAAACGACAAGACCATGGTGGGAAAAAAGTAATGGCACTAAGTTATATCCAAACAAACAAAATTCTGATAAATCAGTATTCTGTCCAACCTGGGTTTCACTTAATGCCAAAACAGCTGGCCTGTATTGAACAGTATGGGCGTACACAGAAAAGAAATTCTTCCTTAGCCCACGAACATTTGAATATACAACACAAAAATCACTTACCATTTTGAAAAACTAAACACAAAAAATTCAACTTTGACGAAACTAATTTCAGCCGTGCAGTATAGGCCCATATTAATTCCAATTATAAACAAACTGTCCTAGGTGTTATGCCCATAAAACAATTTGCAAACGGGAATTAATATAGACAAAAGACACGAAAGAAATACACATCAAATGCTGCTCACCATCCAATGCAAAATCTCTTGCGATAAGCCCCACAAGAGGCTTGCATTGCATAGAAAGCAACAGTTATGGGTGGCGCGGGTGGAGAGGATGGGTATTGTTGGATGCTGTGCTGCGAATGCGAGCGAGGTATTTGGTGTATTTTTTTTTTTTTTCTTTTTCTTTTAATTGGCACTGATTCTATTTATTTTTCAAGTTTAGGGCTGAATTTAATTTATGACTTTAAATTTATTGCACTATTTATGGTAGGTATGTAAATTTGGTTTGGTTTATCTTCTTTTTTTATTATTATTTTTGTGGGTGACACACGCGCACAGAAACAACGCGACCGCACACGACGAGCACTTGATCGACCAAGTTTGTCTTTTAGTAAAAAAGATTTTTTGAAATTTGTCTTATAACGGTGCCTCTCATAGAACAGGTTTTTTAAACTATGTTTTATCGTAAACTATTCTCCCGATTTCAATGCAGAATTGAATTGTTATTGCATATCAAAAACTTTCAAAAACTTATTTTTTCGATTTTCAATTATTTTCTAAACAAACATTTTTGTTTTCAAAATATTATTTTAACCAGGGGAAGACTAAAAATTTTCTTATAACGAAATACTCAAAAAAAATTTTAAAATATTTTTTCGAAAAGTTTTATTTAAAAAAAAACTGGTCGACCGAATTTCAATATTTTGTTTTTACTATTTAAATATTAAGCAATGAAATAATATTGCATGTCTAGTTTTCCCAAGAAAACTCTAAGAAAAAAATAAGATTTTTCTAAATATTTTTTTCAAAATACATAGCCCCTAAGCAAATATCTAGCATAAGAGAAAGTTCTAGCGACCCAGTCGTGCATTTGATTATATAATGAACTCGCACTCAAGGCCATATGAAAATGAATACCCTTATAACGAGTGAACATGTGCGAGCGAGGAGAGAAGAAAGAGAAAGATAGGACAAAATTTTTGTTGGTACAGTGGATTGAGATTAAGGTGTAATATATATTTAGCCGCAGGAAAATATCCAGAGATATCTGAAGAAAAAGATTCGGAAATAAGTTATCTATAAACTTTTTTAGATTAAATTTAAACATAAATTATTAATTAATTATAATTCCGTGACACTCCTCGTACAACTTCGCAACTCTAAATAATCGTCTCTCCTCTCCAGGAACTGCAAGTTAGTTTCTTGACGCAATCGATGAGTGGTTCGTCGCAGGCGGCTTCTATCGAGTGCTTTTGCAAATATGTTGGTTAGTCGTGGCGTTCGCTGATTAGCTCATTGTAGGTGGCTTATACCGACTCTCGAATGCAATCTGTTGGCAACCTTGTAAGCAGCAGTGTTGCCAAGCCATTCCGCCATAGTGGCTCTTCAGAAGGCTTAACTTACCCTTAAGGTAGCGTCTTGGAACTTGGACCCGCCGACCTCTGAAGGTGTGGTACGGCTGAGCTGTAATTTGCTGTGGCGATGGCGGTGCAGATGAAGGTGACGGTTGAGAGATGTTGTCTGGATCGGTTTCGAGATACGCGCGCCGGTTTAAGGCGGTCTATTGAAATCTTGACAGGCTTAGCCCGGATCGAAAGCGTGAAGAACTTGTCGTAGCGCTGTAAAACTTTAAAGGGTCCTTCATATGGTGGAACTATGGATGCTTTGACCGAGTCATTGCAAACGAAGACGTAAGTTGAAATTTTTAGATCTCTGTTAACAAAAGGCCGTTGTTTTGTGTGCCAGACTGTTTGCTGAGGTCTAGTTTGGCGCATCATAATTCGAAGGTCTTTTATGAAGTCGCCCTGTGAACGATCTTCTAGCGTCGGTACACGTTAATCAGCTGGAAGTCCTAGCGCTGTACCATAAATCAACTCCGCCGGCGTTGCTTTGATGTCTTCTTTTAAGGTTGCACGAAGACCTAGAAGTATTAATGGGAGGCGTTTTACCCATTGTGTGGAGTCGTTCTATAATTCCATTGGCTTGCGGATGATATGAGGTCGTCATTGTGTGGTTTGCTCCCATACATTTGCATAACTCCGCAATTTCAATTTAACCAATGTGTCTTGGAAACGATGTCCTGATACTAACACTATGGTGCCAACAGGAAACCTTTCAGTAGATGACTCGCAGACTCTGGATAATATTACGTCGCTTGGTCTGCATCAATTTTCACAACAATTGATGCCGACATTTCACTGGACAAAACGACTGACCAACTGGTAAAAGAGGACTCTCATCATCCAGCACTCATCATAACTGTTCAAAACTTTGTAAGGAGTAGTAATCAAGACTCTGACAATGTTTTTAAATAACTTTAAAAAAAAACTGATTACACTAAATTGAATAGTTTGCTATCTTTAATTGATTGATCTTGCCTTTGTTCATGTTCAGATATTAATTCTATGGTTTTTAAATTTTATGACAAAATATTTGATTGTTTTTTGGCATCTGTTCCTATTATATCTTATAAATCAAAATCACTTGCTCCAAGTTGGTATGATAGTGAAGTGCGGAGATTGAAAAACTACAGAAATAAGTTATGGTTTAAATACAAACAAACTGGCTTAGATTCCGATTTTATTAGTTACTGTGAGGCCAGAAATATTTTCAACAGAGAGTCAAGTATTAAGTATCTTAATTACACACAAAATGTTCAGAGCAATTTAAAAATGGCTCCTAAATCCATTTGGAATTTTTTTTTTTTTTTTTTTTTTTTTTTTTTTTTTTTTTATAATGCACACGCGCTCAAGGGGTTTGTTATAGCCCTTTTAATGATAAGTCACAGCGCGAGCGATAGGAAGTTAGGAAGGAAGGGAAAGGAGGTGTCGATGAACATTGATCTTGAATGTTTGAAGATCAAAGTGGCAAGGAAAAATTGTGCCAGGCAATCCATTCCACATTCGTGTTGTACGGCTAAAGAAAGAATCTCTATATTTCACCGTACGTCCGAAATTGGGCTCAAGTGTAAACTGATGAGCGTTCCTAGCAAGACTAGTATTACGGGGGAAATGTTTAAGGGGTGGAACGCAGCTGGCTACTTCGAGTGTGCATTTTTTGTAAAAGAATCTGTAAAATAAGGAAAGACGTGAGACATTTCGACGATGTTCGAGTGACGGAAATGTTTCCATAATGTTTCTCTCTCCTATCAATTTTAACGCGTTTTTCTGAACTCTGTCGAGCAGGTGGAGAAAAGTTTGAGAAGCACCTGCCCAGAGATGGGAGTTATACTCGAGTTTAGGGCGTATAAACGCTTTGTAAATTGTAGCCAGATCAGAAGGGGTGAAAAACTTCTTGCATCTATTAAGAAAGCCTAAGCATCTTGCAGCATTCTTGTCAATCTCAAGTATAATATGATCATTCCAACGAAGATTGTCACTGATACACATACCGAGTACTGATAGCTTTTCGGCCTCCTCGATGCAAGTACCATTCATGGATAATGGCGTAGGGGGTATGTTTAGCTTCAACGACAAAAGACAGCATTGAGTTTTCGACGCATTAAACTAAACACGATTTCTAGTACCCCAATTCACAATGCTGTTTAAATCGGAGTTTAACGAGCTTATCACACGATTTCGTTGTTATAACACGTCCGAAGGCGAAGGCCGTGAATTATCAAACGTATACGAAAAGCTGAGGGTTGAGTCGTCAGCAGAACAATTTAATGGATTAGAAGTCACAGACAAGAGATCATTTATAAAAATGAGAAAGAGAGTCGGAGACAGAACGGAGCCCTGGGGCACACCAGCATTTATTTTGTGGAGATCAGACTTGAGACCGTCTAATACAACTTGTATTGAACGGTCCAGAAGATAGCTTCTAATCCAACGAATAAGAGTATCATCGATACCAAATGCACGCATTTTCGATAAAACGCTTCATGCCAAACTCTATCAAATGCCTTTGAAATATCAAGCGCAATAATCTTGCTTTCGCCAAAGCGATGCACAGATTTGTTCCACTGTTCGGTGAGATATGCCATCAAATCACCAGTGGAACGATTGCTACGAAAGCCGTATTGCCGGTCATTTAAAAGCTCCCGATCTTCGAGATATTTCTTGAGCTGATAATTTATCAGCGTTTCCATGACCTTGGAAAGAAGGGACGTAAGTGCAATTTGTCGGTAGGAGGAGGGGGATTAGGAGTCACCTTTTTTTGAAGTAATGGTCTGCAAAACATTGAATTTTTACACAAAATCAATAATTGTTCCTACCCAACATAGTTTTTCAAAGGGCCGTTCGACTGTCACTCTTCTCATGGAGTTAGCGCAGTTTTGTATTGATTCTTTCAAAAATAAGAAGCGAATTGATTGTGTTCTTACTGATTTCAGCAAGGCATTCGACAAGCTTTCACATACAGTTCTGCTTCAGAAAATGAGCAAGCTGGGCTTTAGCATGAACTTCATTGCATGGCTCAAATCCTATTTACTGTGAATTTTAATGGCTACCATTCAAAATCTTTTGTGGTTAATTCTGGAGTACCCCAGGGTAGCCATTTGGGTCCACTTCTTTTTATATTATTTATAAATGACCTCCCATCAGTTTAAAGGTACTCAAACTACATCATATATGCCGACGATGTTAACATTTTTATAACTATTTCTTGTAAACTTGACTGATTTGAATGCTCGAATGCTTTCTACAATTATTGGTGTGCACGAAATTGTTTGTTGGTAAATATCGACAAATATAAGATTATAAATTTTACTAGAAAATTATCTGTTTTGTCTTTTGAGTGCAGTTTCAATCAATGGCATAAATCTGTTAAATGTAAGTGGGGTATCTATCCTCGGTGTCTTGTTAGATAAAAAAAAACTTGAATTCACGCAACATATTTATAACACATGCATTAAGGCAAATTCAGTATTAGCTTAGATTAAAAGGGAATCACGTCGGTTTTCTGACCCTTATTTCATCAAACAATTGTTTACCTCATTTGTCAGACCTATTATAGAGTATGCTTGCTTACAGTTGCCACAAAATATGAATTGAACGAATACAAAAAAGGTTCTAAACATTTGCTCTCAGAGGCCTAGGCTGGCAGAACCCATTAAATCTTCCTTCGTACATAAGCCGTCTAAAACTCATAGACCTTCCCAGCCTGGAGAGCAGACATTCTTATTTATGTTTTGTTTTTATTGTTAATCTTATTAATGGTAATATTGATGTTTGGACTTTTCTGTATCGCGTTAGTTTAATGTTCCCAACCGCAATCTAAGAGGTCTAGCTGACCCAATTTATATAACGCACTATCGTACCTACTACGAAAGGTCTTCGCCCTTAATAAATATGTTCAGTTTATATAACGTAAATAATTACTTAATAATTCATTTTCCCAATGTACCTAACAAATATTGGTTTTAAACGATTATTTTATAATTTATAATAATGATGAAACTACTTTACGCTAGACAATTAGCTTGATTTCAATAAATAAATAAATAAATAAAAACTGACGAAGTAAACTGTCTCCTTTGGTCGGAGGTGATTTGCAACGGTGGGTGTTCCAAATCGTGAAATCCAGCCTGTGATGAGTGCGCTAGCGGAGCTGATAGCTGACATATTTGCCATTGGCTACGCTTTCGGCCACCTAGTGTAGCGATAGATGACGGTCAGGATAGCGGTAGCCATCGGAAGGAGGGAACGGTCCAATAAGGTCGATGTTTATGTAGGCAAAGCGCTTGTCGGACATTGGAAAGTGCTGCAGCCCCGCTTTTGTGTGGCGATGGACTTTTGTTTTTTGACAAGAGATGCATGTCTTTGCAAAGTTAACACAATGTTGTCGAATGTTTGGCAAGACGAATCATTCGGTCATAAGCCGCACTGAATCTCGGCGGCCCGGATGTGAAAGATTGTGTGTTGTGTCAAAGAAAGATTTCCGAAGATCTTTGGTTATGAAGGGTCGGACCCTATTGTGTACGTCGTAAAAAAAGGGCTGGGCTAGGTTAGGAAAATAAAACAGAGTAAGTTCCATTGCATGAACAACGTTACCTTTAAGGAGGTCTTGAAGCTCGGCGTCATTTTGCTGTGACTTAGCATGTTTTGAGTAAAGATAGTCCTTAGCATTGACAATGTTTATTCGCGATAGTAAATCACGTGATTATCCTCTTTTATGTAGCGAATATCGGTTGTATATTCACTAATGAAAAATAAGTAATTAGTTTGTCGTGGTGAAGATTTTTCGGGCTATTGTTGGAAGGCGAAAACTAGAGGCTTGTGATCAGTTTGACCGTGGAATTTATGACCTTCTAAAAGGTCCCGAAAATGGTTAACGGCCAAGTAAATAGCAGTTAGTTCTCTATCGTATGTACGAGTAGAATAGCCTTGTTACGTCTCAGAGAATTTTTTCGGGAAGAACCCAAGCAGCTCGGGGACGCTGTCGACCATCTGATGCAGAGCCACACCCGCTGCTATGTTGGATGCATCTGTTACTAAGCTTAATTCTGCCTCTTGATACTCTTGAACCTGGTGTTACAATTGCACTGCCTGAGCGAGAAGTTGGCGGCAACTGTTGAAAGCTTCATTCGTGGTTTCAATCCGGTTTAATGGCGACTTGTCGTTTTTCCAATTTCCTGAGCTCGTTGCTAAAAGGGGGTCTGTGCTTCGGCCGCATGTGGCATGAACTTCCTGTAGAAATAAAGCTTGGCGATAAATCCTTTTAGTTGTTTTACAGTTTCTGGGCGTGTAACTCGTAAAATGGCGTCACCTCGCGAGGAGAGTGGTGAAATTCCTTGCTTCGTAATCAGATGCCCAAGAAATTCTATTTCTGACTGTCCGAATACGAACTTAGCCATGTTGATTGCCAAATTGTCTTTATCAAGCCTTTTAAGGACTTTACTTAGGTGTCGGCGGTGCTCCTCGATGTCCGAAGAAGCGATGCAGATGTCATCCATATACGGGAATGCGAATTCAACTCCTAGTAGTACCTCATGGACTAGCCGTTGAAGTGTTTGGGAAGCATTTCGTAACCCAAATGTCATATGGGTAAACTCATACATCCCAAAAGGCGTAATTATTGCGGTTTTAGGTATATCAGCAGGATTGATAGGTACCTGATGAAAAGCTTTTTGTAAATCTATTTTTCAAAAGATGGTCTTACCTCGAAGAATATTGGCAAAATCGTGGAGATATGGGAGCGGATAGCGGTCAGGCATTGTGATTGCGTTAAGACTCCTGTAATCTCCGCATGGCCTCCAAGAACCATCCGCCTTACGTATCATGTGAAGGGGGCTAGACCAATTGGATTTTGAGGGTCTACATATCAACGCACGCATTAACAATTCAAATTCTTTCTTCGCTGCGGTCAATTTTTCTGGAGTTTCGTTTCGATAAAATGTAATACTTCGGAGTTGGTCGATACTCCCGGAGGTGCGAGTAGAGTAATGTCTGGAAAAGTCATTATGATGTCAGCGAACGGCGAGTTCCGATCTATAAGCTGCGGTGAACGTTGATTAGTGGTTATAGCGAATAGCGGTTTCGAAAGCGTATTGGTGCGTGAATCTATAAGCCGAGCCCTTTTTACATCTACCATTTGGTCGTGATGCTGAAGGAAATCAGCACCGATGATTGGAGAGGTGACATCTGCGACGATGAAAGTCCAAACGAATAGGCGACTGAGCCCAAGGTTTAATTCATGAGTGACCTCACAGTAGACCTTAATGGGTGAGTTGTTTACTTCGAATAACTGCATTGTAGTTGGCCGTAGCTTTTTGTATGACGCGGATGGTGGAATGCATAAACTTCGGCACCTGTGTCAATAAGAAATGATAGGTTAGTATTTTGTTCACGAAGACAGAGTCGATTAATTGAGTGCAAGGTTTTCTGTTGGTCTAGGGTGGCATCCGAGGGCGTTGGTTTGAGTCACAACGGCTGCTGTGAACTGCTTGACGACAATGGGCTGCTTTTTTGCCAAACATTCGATGGAACCAGCAGTCGTCGAACTGTTCGATGGACTGTTCCCGTCTACGCTGGCTAGAAATTCGAGGCTGGGCCGTTTTTTGGTGTCGAGCGAGTGCGTTTTCGTGACGTTCGTTGGCGCTAGGATAATAATTTAGAAAATTCTTGGACAAGAAGCGCCACCTCAGACGAAGATGATGGTGATTTAAGGGCAGGATGTTCACACGGTGTTGATGCGCTGGGTAGGGCGGCATTTAATTGTCGTATTTTAACATTGTCCATAACCGTGTCGGCAATTCTAGTTTTTTCGTCTGCAGTCCCTTTAACCATGACTACAACTGCGTGGACTGATTGTGGGAGATGTGAAGCTTCACTCAATGAACTCTTAGCGGCTTATACCATTTCGTAAAACAGCTGACTCGGTTTCTTGTCGCCCGGAGGCATATCGTGGAGTAATCGACGAAGTCGTTTTTGCTGGCTGTCTGCAAAATAGTTGGTGAGCGTTGTTCGGATGTATTTGTACATTTCAGCATTTGGAGCGTCGTTAATTAAAAGTGTGGGCTCAGTAAGGCATGCGAGCGGTAGTTGCACACAAACGGTATCAAATTTTCGACTATCTGGAGCGATGCCTGATGCCCGAAAATAAAAATCCAATAAAAAGAACCAATTGTCTACATCTGACTCAACGAAGGGCGGCATTTGAAGACGAGCGTAATAATTTGCAGCCATCTCAACAGTTTTGATTTCGCAAATCTAATTGATCGTCTCTCCTCTCCAGGAACTGCAAGTTATTTCCTTGAGTGGTTCGTTGCAGGCGGCTTCTATCGAGTCCTTTATCCGGGATATGAACAGACATTCCATGCTCCAATCTGTGTTCGTATTTTGAAGCCAAAACTCCGTTTTCTTGAATCAGTAGAATTTCTTGATCTTTGTCGTTGAATCATTATTAACTCCGTCCACTGCCCATTGATATATTTAAGGGCTCCTAGAGCAGTTGGCTCTTTGACAAGGTTTGCAAACAGTTCGTTTTTTTCACTGTGTATCAACTTTGAATTTGCTTTGTCTGTTTTGAAAATGGTCAACTTTGAATTTGCTTTGTCTGTTTTGAAAATGGTCAACTATATTGCTATATTAGTTGCAAGTGAAGCAGTGACGATACCTTTAAAATACAAATTTTACAACTCAACTACTATATACTAGTACATATATTTGAATCGTTTTGTTCTTATATTAATAATCGCTCTATTATTCTAATGGTCGTCATAGTTTCCCAAATTCTGTCAAAAAAAATGTAAATGTTCCCCTAAAAATAATTTTATCAGGAATTACATTTAAAATCTAACTATTCGCAATTTCTGAAGCATTTTAATAACTACCACTCAAATTAAGCCTAAAAGGGTTCTTATCAAAAATACCTTAAAACAAACCATAATAAATGAAACATTGCGTGAAATAAGCTCCTACACCTCCTAACACCACCATACCATCCATCACCACCACGCAGAGCTACAGAACACTCTTGGTGTATTTATTAAATAAATATTGTGTTCTCCAGCACTCAGTAACCGTTGAAAAAATAAAAAATAAAACATAAAGCAAACAGTAGCTAAAAAGTTAGTATTTATTTACATTTATTTACTTAAGCGTCCTCTGCGTCTCTTTATTTACAAAACAAAAATCCGACATTTTACTGAAAAGCAAGGGAAAACTACTCGTACATACATTCATGTTTGTATTTACATTTTTCAATTCAACGTTCAAAGAATTCGTTTGGTTTTTTTTTTAACTTTTCCTGATTTCAATGTCTCACAGAGCTTTTGAAAAAAAATATCGCTTAACCATTCAACCCTTCCAACTCAGCAAATAAAGGTAAGGTTAACTTCAATAGTTTGCTTCTCAAAGGCATATTTCGGAAAATTTTTACTTTGTGTTTATTTTAATATTTTTTTTTTTGTAGAAAGTGTATTTTTTTAAATTCAATTATTGTATGCCTAGAAACGAATATGTAATATTTAAAGGGCAGTAGGTAACGCTACATGCACGAATCAGAAATCTACGAATCCACGCCACGAAACAAGTATAATATAGTGGTTTTGGAAATCATTCACCAAATCAATGGCAACAGCCTTACGAGTACATTTGAATTTCCAGTCTGATGACTCACAATATAAATGATAGTGTGCCCAAGGTTCCGCTCTTTCTCCGACTTTCTTCCTTAAAGTTTTTGTTTTTGAAGACTTATAATTCACTTAATTGCTTAGCTTAATGCATAATTAATAAGCATAAACTAACTACACCCTCTATGCTACTAAACATTCTAAGGAATGCAAATACAACAGATGTTTTTTTTAAGAGCATGAGAACTTTAAATAATAATACAAAACGAAAATATTGTTGGAATGAATTTTGTATTATTAAAATCTGGTACATAATTCCATGTAATTTTGTTTTTTAATATGATTTCCGGCATTTGTCCGCCGCTGCTACGAGTTACATAGTTCATTTGATCAGTCCGATTTTCAATACTTTTTCCAATAAATTTGGTCGTATGGCGTCAATGGTTACTTGAATATTAGTCTCCAATGCTTCAAGAGTTGCTGGTTCGTCGACATAAGCCAATGACTCAACATAGGCCCATAAAAAGTAGCCGAGATGCTTTAGGCCGCACGACGCACGACCACTTCTGACAATAAAGTTAAATTGATGGTTAAGGGCGCTTATCCTGTATGGCAAGTTGCGCTGTGTTGTTGGGTCCAAATATCGTGGATGTTTAGCCGAATAATATTTTGAAAATAAAACTCAGTTAGCAGATCATGTTGATCGTAAAATGGACGAAGTGTTCTATGAAGTTCGCGAACAGATTTATTTTTTTCAAAATAAATTTCCACAATTTTGAAGCGTGATGAATTGCAAAACAGCAACACGGTTTAATATTCTTTACTGTAACACCCCTGAAATTGATTGTGGTACACATAACTGACACTGAACAAATTTATGGCTTAACCAATTTCCGCGAAAAGTTTAAGTTTCTTAGGACGTCAAACAAATAATTTCTCCCCATCTGATTTGGCTCTGATATTCCAGACATACATACACCAAGATCCTAAATACAATTCTCATGTCTTGGCAGGTGCTATCATTACCAATAGTGCCTCCTGGACAGAGCTCAAAAGCGAGCTTTATTATCGATTGGTGATTTAACTACATATGTATAATGGAAATGTTTTTCGTCGGAATGTTCTTTTTTTTTCAAACAATGCTAGCGCGATTAATCCAATTTTATTCTTTTCCTTAAGCGCTTGAACCATGGTAGTACTCGCTCCCCTAGGACCAAAGAAATCTTCTCACTCTTTCTTTACGCGCACTTCAGGAATTTCAAATGTTATACACGCCTCTGGTTTTTCCTTTTACTACAATTTACAAACTTTCGAAGAAATGTCCATCGGTACATCCTTTTATTTCCTCTCTGAATTCCATAAACGCTTGCACTGTGTTAATGCATGATACCTATTAACCACCCTCCGGCTCCGGGTTCAGTACTCGTTCCGCTGGGACCAATGAAATCTTCTCACTCTTTCTTTACGCGCACTTCAGCAATTTCAAATGTTTTACACGCCTCTGGTTTTTCCTCTTACTACAATTTACAAACTTTTGAAACAATGTCCTGTCCACCGGTACATCCTTTCATTTCCTCCCTAAATTCCCTAAGCGCTTGCACTGTGTTAATGCATGATACCTATTAACCACCCTCCGGCTCCGGGCTCAGGTTCATTATAAATAAAATCGATCTGTGAACTTGAATTTGCTTTATAAAGTCCATCACTTAAGCCCCCAATCCATACTACTAACACCTACACTTAACCCTGAACCCCGCATGGTCACTGGTAGGACGGCAGATTACTATAATTCCTGCCATGCCGTTGTGATCTGACAAGGTCACACATTTTTGAATAGCTGTTCCTCAACCCACATTATCAACATGTTTGTTTTCAATCCTCCACTATTATTTAATTATCCTTTACGCTCCATATGACTGCCTGGTGGCTCACTGCGTTCATATATAGGTGGGCCAAAAGAAGTAATCCATCCGATGTTGTTTGGCTCTCTTTTTTTTAAATGAAAAACTTCGATTCTGTTTTTGGATTATCTTTATTTGAACCTTTAGAATTGTATTGGTCAAGTCGAGAACATGATATCGGCCAAATGGGCGCCGGCCGTCACAATTGACTGCTCGTTTAATTGCATTTTTCATCAATTCAGCGAGAACTTCGGGCGACAGATTCTCGCACTCGTGTCAAATGTTGTCCTTGAGGGCTTCCAGAGTCTCGGGCTTGTTCACGTAAACGGGACTTCAAAAAATTCCAAAAAAAAAAAGTCTGAAACGTTTAAATCGGGTGATCTTGCGGGCCAGTGCAAATCGCCAAAACGAGAGATGAGGCGACCCGGGAATGCCGCCTTCATCAGAATATCGGTTCATGTATCGCTCCATGACTTGGTCACATTGTATTCTGCATCTGTCTAGTCCACAAACGTCAAAACAGATTTAACATTGGCGGCCATTTGCAAAAATGAGAGCATTTTCCAATAGGGTGATTTCTTTTTGCCCACCTTGTACATAACCTATTTATGATTCAATTATTATCTTACTCCGGTCAACTTGAAAGCACAATCTAATCTGGTATTAATAACCCCTTAAGTGCTCGTGTACTAAATTAATAAAAATAAAAGGATCTAAATTAATTCCTTGCAAGCACTTTCCATTATGAACGTCAATGTTAACCTTAAGACATGAGTGTAAGCGTAATCGAGTCGAGGATAAATGTTTTCGAAGTTTAAAATGAAAACCCTCTTGGCGAACCTACAGACAGACCGATTAAATGAAAAACTAGCTCTTGTGTTGTGTATGCTCGAGGGCTACCTAATTTGATTATAAAACATAACAACTTAAAAATATATTTTAATATTTCATATTTTAGCCTTAGAATTTTTTTGGCGGCATCAAAATCCTTCCATACGTTCCATCTCTCACTGTTCGCATCATGATACCTCAGCTGTGCCTATAGGGTAGGTAAAAGGTAACTGCTGTGCCTACGAATGTAAATTCTGGGACTCAGCTTCCTTCAAAACAGTTGAGCACGAAGGTTTCTTTGGTGTTCCAAAGCGCTTCTCACCTTGCGGATTCCATTGAAAAGACTGCTTTACTAATGTCATTCGACTTCCCCAGTGTATGACCATATATGGCCACAGCGTTTTTTCTCTGCTTGATGCCACAGTTCGTTTTCGTTCTTGGATAGTGGTTTATGGCCACCGAATCCTTATAAGATGTACTGCAGGCAACGGTTCACTAAAGCCTGTATTTACTATTAGTTTCACCTACCGGTGCAGTCATAACACTATACTAATATGAGGGCGAACAGTATTTCATACTTGTATGATTGCTCAAGGAGTATTCGTAGACCCAGTTCTGGACTTTATTCTCTCGAGAATAAGAGTTGCCATTAGCTTCGGAAATGCGGACGCGATAGCTTGACGATTACTCCTTCCTTTCATCGTTTTCCCTAGCCAGTGGTGACAAAATAATTGCTGCCGTCAAGTCAGGGCCTACCTTCAGCAATTTGGCAGATATACCATCTGCAACTGTATTCTTTGTTGTATTTTTAAGAGTATGATCGCGGTCCTCAGTTATGTACTTGTCGGTCGGTCAATGTTAATAGCTAAGTATGTCCGTCTTAAACACCTCTGCACCACCTTCATCGTTCGTTTCGCAATTTATGATGAGCTTCAGTTTCATTGTTTATGCTTTCCAATGGGTTGGGTTCGATATCCCGCTTTTTATAATCCCGTTTCTTAAAATCCCGATCTTGAAATCCCGCTTTTTATAATCCCGCTTTTTTAAAATCCCGCTTTTTAAAATCCCGTCTCTTATAATCCCGTTTCTTATTATCCCGCTTTTGCAATCAAAAATAGTTGTTTTATTTTAAAAAATCGCGCGATTTTTCCGTTCCATCCTTTCGATGGAATTTGACTTTTTTTTAACTTCACAAACGGTCTATGGTTTTAGATTTCAAGAATACCACATAAACATCCCAAGAATGTGTCGCTTCTATGATTACTGAATTTGTATCGAAGTTGACCCTTTTGTTATTAAATTCTTATTTTTTTAATAACGCTCTTATTTCAGAACATCAAGGCATTGAGCCAAAAAAAAAATATATTTTATAGATCCAGGTGCTGAAACGAGTCAAAAATATCAATCATCAACTCAAACTGAAATGATTTATCCATTATTCAATGCTTTAATAGCATTAAGTAAGTAATGCAGAAATAAATTATGATTTTAAGAAAGCTTCCTTATATTTAAAACTTGTTTCAGCAAATAAGATATTGGAAATGGAATCTTACTTGTTAAGTATATACTTGAAGACCTTTTTTTAGCTCTCATTTCTCTCTTCATCTTCCAATTTTTTCGCCCCCATGAGGGGCGACGAATTTGTTTAAAGCGCGACGAAAGTTGTTCATTACATATTTTATATTTGGAACAAGAAATAAATAAACATAGCATCATTTCCAAATTTTTTTTTACTCTCTTTTCCTTGTTCATCTTTTAATTTTGCGCCCTGCTGAAGGGCAACGAATTTGTTTATCATTTTCAAAAGTTGAAGACCTTTATTTTTTTTTACTCTCGTTTCTCTCTTCATCTTCCAATTTTGCGCCCCCATGAGGGGCGACGATTTTGTTTAAAGGGCGACGAAAGTGGTTCATTACACATTTCTTTCATATTTGGAACAAGAAATAAATAAACATTGCATTACTTTGGCGCCCTGTTCAAATGTTGAATACCTTTTTTTTTTTGCTCTCCTATATTTCTTCATCTTCCATTTGGCGGCCCCTAGGCCAGGCGCCCCCCCCCCCCCACATTTGGCCGTCCCTCGGAACGTATTTTTAATTTTGGCTCTAGGCCCAAAAATAATGGCACCTACCATACAATCGTAAAGAAGAAAATTAATTTTCTCGAAAACGGTTCTAACGATTTTGATAAAACTTTTAGAATGTTATTTTTTTAGTATAGTTTATAACGGTACCTCTCACAAAATGGTTTTTTTTTAAAATATGTTTTGTCGTAAACTAGTCTTCCGATTTCAATAAAAATTTTAATTCGCGCACGCGAATCAATAAATATTTTATTTCAATGCGAGATTTTAAATTTCGAGATTTTAGTTTGGGAAATTTTAATTTTTTTTTTTTTTTTTTTTTATAATGCACACTCGCTCAAGGGGTTTATTATAGCCCTTTTAATGATAAATCACAGCGCGAGCGATAGGAAGTTAGTAAGGAAGGGAAAGGAGGTGTCGATAAACATTGATCTTGAATTTTTGAAGATCAAAATGGCAATAAAAAATTGTGCCAGGCAATCCATTCCACATTCGTGTTGTACTGCTAAGGAAAGAATCTCTATATTTCACGGTACGTCCGAAATTGGGCTCAAGTGTAAACTGATGAGCGTTCCTAGCAGGACGAGTATTACGGGGGAAATGTTTAAGGGGTGGAACGCAGCTGGCTACCTCGAGTGAATATTTTTTGTAAAAGAACCTGTAAAAAAAGGAAAGACATGAGACATTTCGACGCTGTTCGAGTGACGGAAATATTTCCATAATAATTCTCTCTCCTATCAATTTTAACGTTTTTTTCTGAACTCTGTCGAGCAGGTAGAGAAAAGTTTGAGAAGCACCTGCCCAGAGATGGGAGTTATACTCGAGTTTAGGGCGTATAAACTTATACGAAAAGCTGAGGGCTGAGTCGTCAGCAAAACAATTTAATGGATTAGAAGTCACAGACAAGAGATCATTAATAAAAATGAGAAAGAGAGTCGGAGACAGAACGGAGCCCTGGGGCACACCAGCATTTATTTTGTGGAGATCAGACTTGAAACCGTCTAATACAACTTGTATTAAACGGTCCAGAAGATAGCTTCTTATCCAACGAATAAGAGTATCATCGATACCAAATGCACGCATTTTCGATAAAAGAGCTTGATGCCAAACTCTATCAAATGCCTTTGAAATATCAAGCGCAATAATCTTGCTTTCGCCAAAGCGATGCACAGATTTGTTCCACTGTTCGGTGAGATATGCCATCAAATCACCAGTGGAACGATTGCTACGAAAGCCGTATTGCCGGTCATTTAAAATCTCCCGATCTTCGAGATATTTCTTGAGCTGACAATTTATCAGCGTTTCCATGACCTTGGAAAGAAGGGACGTTAGTGCGATTGGTCGGTAGGACGATGGGGAGGAGGAGTCACCTTTTTTTGGGACGGGCTGGACAAATGCTGTTTTCCATCTACTAGGAAAGATTCCAGAACGATAGGAGCGATGGAAAAGCTTACGCAGAAGAATAGGGGGTATACCATCCGGGCCAGCGGATTTGTGTATTATAAGATCTTGAAGAACTCTTGCTACTGTACAGTGCCAGTGCGGAAAAATACCTGTCCCATAGAAAAATTAACGTTCTCAAGTACAGGAGGGGCATTGTTGCTTGCTGGCAACGTAGATCTTGCAGCAAAATGAGCTGCGAGCATATTTGCCTTCTCTGAAGAGCTGACAATAGGTTTATCGTCAACGATGAGCGTTGGAACTGATGAAGACGTTGAGCTCTTGACGTTTTCTACAAATGACCAGAAGTTTTTACTGCCTTTGGGACATTGCAGAATTTTTTGCCGTAACTTCTGGTCATGTAAAAATTTCGTTTTGTGTATAGCGGAGTTGCACGAGTGCCTAACCTTCTTGTGTTTCTTCCGATTTTCCTCAGTTGGGTTTGCTTTGTAGGATCGGAAGCTTACTTCTTTCAACCTGATAGCTTCTTTACACTCTTCGGTAAACCAAGACTTTTCTTTTCTTTTGATATATTTTATTCTGTGAGCGTGAGGGACAAAAGTTCTCATTCCAAGAAAAATCACTTCTCTTATCATTTCAGCACTGGCATCAATGTCATTATCGAGGAATGACCAGTTAAAGTTGCGAAAGAAGTTATTCAGACCGTCCCAGTTGGCTTTCTCGTATTGCCAAACGGACCTAGTGGGAATTTGTTCTTTAACTGGATGGTTGGAGATCGAGAAATTAGCTTAGAAATGACACAATGGTCTGAGGTGCCAAATGGAGAAGTTACTTTAATAGTATATTTATCAGGATGGGATGTAAGGAACAAGTCAAGAGTATGGCGGGATGCCCATCAACATCATCAACATTAATGTTGCGAGCTATCGGTATGTGAGATTTTGATATTAGAGATTTCGTAATGCGGGATTTTAATATGCGAGATTTTTAAATCCAATCAATCGTACCCAACCCAGATTTACTTGATGAGACCTAGTATATGAGGTGAAACCTTGAATGAAACAGGAAGGAAAAATAAGACGCGGGTGTTTTTATTTTAACTTTTTTCTAGTGAAATGCAATACAACTGTAAACGAACGAAAGAAAATTGTTTTGTCAAATAGGTACATTGAAGTGTAAATATCAACTTTTCTAAATTTTTTTGATACGAACATGTATTCAGCAAAACGCTTCCTTATCTTTTTAAAGGGTGCCTATTGTTTCGTTTTATTCAATTCAAAATCAGTTTTTCTGTTTTCATACCTTTTATTTTTTGTTTAGTTACCAAAATCTTATTTAGTTTTTCTTTTACTTCGCCTTTCGATCACTTCGCCCTTCTGTCACTTTATTACAGTTTAATTCGTTTTCTTTGTTATTTTGCATTTCAGTTAAAAGAGCAAAGCATCATTAAGGTAAAGCTTATCTCGATTACTTTTTTCGTTTAAAGTGTATTTTGGGCGCAGGTAATTCTGCTCCAGTTCAATCGGAATCGGTTATGATATGAAACCCTTTTTATTCATTAAAAAAAAGTTGTATTATGTTTGTAATAATTGTTCTTAATAATTGTTAATAGTAGAAGAATTTTAGTTTCAATAAATTCTTTTTTGTAAAATAATGTTAATTTCGAAATGAATTGTAAATGTATATAGCCATTCCATCAAATGTTTTCTTTCTTGTTTGTTAATTTTAAGAGCCCAGACTTTTCAAATTCGGGTGAAAATTTCTCGACATTGTTTGTTTCGTTACTGTATACTGTTTTGTATCAAAAGAGACCAAGAGCATTAAAATTTGCTCGAATTTTAATGCTTTTGGTCTTTTTATATACACACAACAGTAACGAAACAAACGATGGTGAAGTAATCGAAAACGAAATGAACTAAAACTTAAACAAAAGATAATTAATAAAAGGGGCCCCTATCTAATGTAGGGCCCCTATCTAATGTAGGGCCCCTATCTAATGTAGGGCCCCTAAGCAGTTGCGTACTCTGCCTTATGGTGTGGACTCAAAATTATTTTAGGTTACTCCGGCACTGCCGAAATTTAGCCAAAATCGATACCAGTTATAAAATAAGTGATTTTTGCTTGTGCCAGCTCTTCAGGAGTGGATTCTGTTAAAGGAACCAGATTTTCAAAATGTGTTTTCTAACTTTGGTGAACTAATCAATCCCGGTTATATTGTCACCTACGCTAAAACTGAAAACCCTTGGGAGGTATTCACGTTATTTGCAATATCAAGTATTTCATTTTGAATGTTTTTTGGTGAACATTGGGATTTGAGCAGAACACTTCAGATGCTATTTCCAACCCCTTCGCCCACACTTCATGATGCTATCTAAACATCGAACAATAATATCCCTCTTCGAATGTTAAATTAAATTCTGTGAAAAGGACTACTTGTCTATCGTCTCGATATAGTCAAGTTAATGAAGAGACTTTCAGTGTGGTGCTTGAATTCCCCTCCCCGCCACTGTATTAAAACCTTTATTAACCTACTTGCCAGAATAGCAAAGGATTCCAAAAACTCAATAACTGCAACAAACACACCAGACACCACACACCAGAAGAAGTTAAATTAATACACCAAACTCCAACGGCAATGGTCACAAAAGCCAATGACTAAAAGACTACGATAACATTGCGATTTGATATTGGCCATTTGACATGCACATAACCCCAATAATAAGTCAAAATTCAAATGAAGACTTTGGATAGCAGTCATTGCACGACACGATTGTATCTATAGAAACAGGAAACATTGGCAAAGTCAACATCCATATAGTCCACATCCGCCCATTCAATAATTTATCCTGGTCAACATTCAACACTATACCAAAATATCTGTATAGCTATAGGCAAAGCAATTTTGAAGAACATCAATCGGATACATTTTTGCATTTTTCTATGGAAAATGATGAAAATGCATGCCAGCATTTCAATTGACTGACTGATAATTTTTTTTTCCTTATTTCATCTCTCCCACGCCGCATTCGCCTTTGCCACGGTTGGGTGTCGGGTGTCCGTATCCGGTCAATTTAAAAACTTTTCCAAGAAGTGCTAAGTTTAGTATTGCGTGTGTAGTTTTCATCAGTCATTTATCTTTTCGTTTAATATTCTAAATATACTTCGCAAATTGTTTTTCCTTCCCTTCCTCCTCAATCCCCTGCACAGCATTATACAAAATACAACAACTCAAAAACTCGCCTCCCGGTTTAGAGAAACTTGAGTATGAGAATACACTGCAAGAGCCAAAGCCAAGAGCCAAGAGCACATGCATAAAGGTGGCATTTATTTCCATGACATATTTAGAGCTCCAACGCTAACCATAATATCACACACACAACTGACAACTGGGTTCTTCGGCAACAAGAACAACTAGCTACATACTATAGTATAGTGTGCTGTGCTGTGTCCTGGGTACCATCTACCATGCCTGCCGTGTTCTTCTGTGTGTCCTGTTTACATTGGGGCTGCTGTATGAAACTTATATTCCCTACTACCCTTATTATTCCTCAATCATTCCTTATACCAAGACTACACAGTAGAGATAAATAGGAAAAAAAACTTTTCGATAAAAAAAAAGAAAGAACAAAAATGAAGAACTCCCACTTGAATTTCTTTGTAGAACAGCTGTTATTAATGTTTGGGGATCTCTCTATACGTGTGGTATTTTAGGGCTTTTCTTGTTGACTAACTTTTTCTCCATTTTATTTTCTGATGATATATTAGAAACTCTGGCATTTTGAATCCAGCAGCAGAGCCGGAGCGCATTTGCTATTGTCAAAAGTAATAATTTATTTCTCTAGGCAGTGTGTTTGTGCTATCGAAAGCACAATGGGCCCTTCAAATAAAAGAGGCAAACGTTCGACGTTCGACGTTCATCGTTCGTCGTTCGTCGTTCGTTGTACGCCGTCCACCGTTCCACTGTGCTCCATCCACAACACCCATTAAACGTACATGTTTCAGCTGTGGAAATTACGTCGAAAATGACGACGACCGAAGAGGACGATTGCTTAGTGCTTACTGTTATATGGAACGCTATTGATTTTGAATCGTGTTTATTTATTAAGGTCTGGAAAAACATCCCACGTAACCTAAAGGATTACCCTTTGGCTTATTGATTGTAATGAGTAACGGTGTCAGCAACAGGAAATAGTCCTTTCTTTTCTAATCAAGTTAAAGTCGATTATAAAATAAATACTTTGCTGATGACTTTTATTTATCGAAATTGGCATTGGCAATTGGATTTGAGTACTTTTTTTTAATTTTTAGGCAACTAGCTTTAAGTGAACGCTTGTCGTATATTAGGTGGAATTTTGTATCATATGACTCCTACGATCAGCTGCTAAATAATTTCAATTACTGCCGAAACTATTTCTTCTAAGAATTCAATTTACTTCCACACGGCTTAAAACTGAGAAAAATTAAAAAAATAACGGTGAAGAACAACAGAATATACTTAGTTTAAATGTTCCAAAAATTGAAAACAAATTTAGCAGAAAGTACCGTTTGGACAGAAGGCGATACACCAATGCACATTGATTTTGAACAAAATTGAACCACTTAGAAAATCCACATTCGTGGTATTGGGCTAGGGATTGAATATTTATTATGTAAACCGAATTTTTTTAGACGTGTGGTTTTCAATCTGGCAATACTTTTTTCGGAGTTTTTTTCTTTTTGACACTTGGTTTACCACGTTTACAAATCAAAATAATAGATCGCTTCGGCTGACGCATCGTGCACTGCGTTCAATATTCGGTCGACATAATCACCCAGGAATTTGTTCGAGCCAGCCGCGGCGCGGCGGCCACTTGCCCGAAATCATTTTTAAAACATAATGACAAACCCTTATCTTTATAATAAAGCTAAATTCTTGGCCATAACATTAAATTATAAGCTTTTTATTCTTCTTGAAAACCACACGTCTAAAAAAAACCCTTTACTTGATGTTGATCTCAAGAGTAAATGAGCATTGTATTTTTTGTTATTAAACGTCGTCAATTTTGTCTGAGAAATTAGTTTTTATATTTAGTACTTACTTTCCTAAATATTCTTTCAAAACCAAATTTTTATTTCTTCCAAAACAATAACGGACCTTTACCCATAAGCTTTTAACTTTGTATTTATTGCTTAAAATGAGATTACGGAGCAATTATACAAAAATTTTCTTCTCATAAATTTGTTCATTTTTGCGTGGTTATTAGATGGTTTGAATAAATTATTCAAGAGCAGAAAATTTATTTATTGTGAAAGGAAACATTATCCTTTTTAATGTATGAGCATGTGAACGTGAGTATTTAATATTCAACTTAATGAATGCGGACGCGGGCAAGGAAGGACAGCACATGAGCATTGTTTAACTTAGTTCTGATGTTTCTTCCCCTTATCAGACAGAACCATTGTATCTTTTATTGTGTCAGCTGGACAAAAGATGACAACGCAAATTATGCAAATGAGAATTGTCATGATAGCGTGACTTTAATTTCATATGAGTGCACGCACAACATAATTGCATAATATCTACAAATTTTGATAATGATTGTCGAAACAACTGTAAACGTTTTTTTGTATGCCTAAATAAAGAATGTCGAGGCTCACGGAGAGAGAGTTCAGTTTTGGAAACTAAAAAAGCAAGTAAGGAATTCCGCTCGAATATGATGAGGACGATTCGTTCTCATAGTTTATCTATAGTAGTGCTCAAGGTCAAGTTCGTTGTCGACAAAATTCTTGAAGATGACAGCAGTATAGTGGAATGCTTATTGACTGACATTCAAATGAGCATTTTCCCAGTTTTAGAAATACTAATTCCTACTAATCTCTAGGAATGCCATCAGTTTACTCTTGACTCTTGAGCCTTGGTTTAGATGTACCTACTGTTGAGAAAAGGATGATATTTGGCAGCACTGTTTTCTTTGGCAGCCATTTTGTATTCTGCCATGTGGATTTATCTAAAGTTTGGTTTGCCATTTCATTATTAACCTGTCACCAACCACCAGTCACGGCGCGGTGGCTCGTCGTCAGCGCTGCAGAAACAGGCACTTAAGTGCCAAAAATTTAAAATTTGGCACTACTTTTTATTTAAATTAAATATCATACATTTAAGTAACAAATTCATAACAAACATTACAAACTGAACAAACTTTTTCACATTTGTAAGTTCTTTGTGTAAACCCCTAAAAAAATCTACTACAATGATTGCTTACAACACTGTCAGAAGTGTCCAATAATGATTTTTTTAACAAGCTGTTTATAGGGTGATTTTTACTTGCGATTATAGGTACTATTAGGTAAGTTATGGATTCATGCAAAAAAAAAAAAAAATTCTAACAATCAAACATGACATTACGATAAAGAAGTCGAAAAAAGTGGGTCTGGAAATTCCGTTCGTCTGTCTGTGGGTCTGTCTGTCTGTTCGCACCTCTAGAGCCTGAACGGATGGGCCAATTTGCTTCAAATTTGGTATTTTGGATTTATTTGGTATTCTCTAGTAACCACTACCAATCACCCACCCCACCTAAAACCAACAAACCACCCACTACACCCCGCCCGTACACCAAATTCAACCACCCACTCCACCAACAACCACCTGCTACTCACGCATAATTTTTGACAATTTTTTCCTCCCCCAACTACCGCCACCAACCACCCACCACAACTATTTTTGACAATTCCTTCCACTACCACAACCCCCCAAACCCAACCACCCATTATAACACCACCACTAACCAACCACCTAACTACCTCCCCTCCCACTTTATCGACTTTCTAGGCTATCAAAGCAACTAGGTAACGTGACTGTGACTGTGACGTGACTGTGACATTTTTTTGTGCGTGCTGCCCATATATTCCAAACCACGTCAAAAAATTTTTGTTTTTGAAATATGTTTTAAACAGGTATGTATTTTGAATTTTTTAAACATTATTTTTTCAGATGCAAACTACAAACAACCCCCTTAAATGTACATACTCGAACATCTGCCAGGACAGCTAAAGTTATTAATAAGAAATATTAATAGTTCTTGTTTGGCCATCTGATTTTCTTACCTGGATTTAATAGCTTGGCACTCTGTGGCACCCAACTGAATAAAAGTTGGCACACTGAATTTTTTTCAGCTGCAGCGCTGATCGTCGTCGGCCGGCGCGCGTGGCGTACATTCGCTAAATGGGCTCCAGACAAAATTGCCGTTCACTCCGTTTTTCGCAAGGAAATTTTGTCCAGTGATAAAGCTCATTTTTGGTTGGATAAGGAATATTGCTGCATTTGGAGTGTTAATAATCCTCAAGTTTTTTTTTAGACACCGAGGCCGCTGCTAGATCAAAACAAAAGGCAGTATGGTCTGCTTTATAGGCTAGTGGAATCATGTGTCCTTGATATTAAAGATTGGGGATGAAATTATCTCAAAATGATAACATTTTTTGTGAAAAAGTGGAGAAACGCGTTAAACAAAAAAAAAAAAATTAACATTTTACATTTTAAAAACGTCACGGAGAATAATTATTTTTCGCAGTTTTTGGCAGTGGTTTACCCAACTTTAATTGATTCAGATGAAGACCTATGCCGACTTCTAGAAGATTTCAATGAAGTGGAAACAAATTATGCTGTTTTTCTTGTTTGGTCCAAGCAATAAAATAACCCGATAAATTGCTACTTCGAAGACTTAGTTCCTTCCTTTTCGAAAAAAGTAACTCATTTTAAAACAAAAGAGTCTAAGTTTAAGGATATCTCTGACAAATAAAAGTAAAATGATATATTCTTGTGGTCGGCGTTGATTGCCTTAGTTCTTAGTATCCCTTTCATTAAGACTTATGTCCTGATTTCTGAGTAGACTAATGGGAAATGTTTTATTCCCTTGTGGGCTGTCTCTTCTGCCAAAAATTACCGTTTTTTATGTTAAGAAACAGGAATTGGTTGAAATGCGAACAAATTTCATTCAGCATTTTCATTCCTTTCTTAGCTTATTTTTCCAGTCGCTGCGCTGGTAGGTACAGTGCCAGTTCTCATGATTTGGCATTAACATTATGCTTTTTGGGCTCGAAAAATGTTTTAATGTTTTCAGTCGATTATCATGATATTTATTTTTATGAAATTTTTATTTTATATAACTCTACTGTAAAACAACATTACCACCAACACAAACATGTCCAAATTATTCTTAGATTTAATTTCAGAGAAATTATACTTAAATACATCGAAATTCTCGCTCTACAAAATATTTTGAAGAGTGATTCTATTCTTTGGCTTATAAAGCATTTTCCAAACATGGTGAAAGAAGATTAGCTTTAAAAAACTGATAACGAGTAGATAGCATGAAATACTTAGATTTAAATTTGAGTCAAGATGCTGAAGAGTTTTTTAAAGACACAAGTAAGATAAGGCAAGCAGATGATGCTTGTGCTTTTCCAAAATTATTATAATTTGTCTTTGAAATATTTTCTTTTGCCACATTCTTAAGCAAACACAGAACGAATTTTCGCGGAAGTCAATAGAGTAAAAACTAATTTTAGGAATAGCCTTATGACTGATTCCCTTAGCAGGCTATTACATGCCAAGCATCTGGTTAAGAACCAAATATGCTTTGAGCCCAAGGTTCCTGTGGAACTCCTTCATAAATAAATTTGTACAAGTGCCCAATATGTGAATATATTTTTAATTTACCTGTACTACATATGATTTTGAGTTTTGATTTTTTGGCTTTTTGGCTTTTTTAATAAATATACTGTTTAATAAAGCTTTTTGAAAAAAATTCTTTTACTCGTCACAAGTTACGATTTGATTTCAAAATTTCTTTTGACCAGTATCTTGTTTTCTGGAGTTAAATCATGCCAATATAATGTTTTTTATAATTTGCTGAGTGGCAGCACTGGGTAGGTATAGGTACTATGCATGCCTTAACATTTTAAGGGTAGACTAGGGTTTTAAAAATAAAATCAATTAAAAGGTCGAATACTTTCAATCATTCCGGTGAGATCTATGGACGGTGTATTATAATTCAGTGGATAGAAAGAAAAGTTATTAATTTTTAATCCAGATCTTATGGTCATCCGGAAATCCAAATTAGCGCAGGGGAATCCTTCGCAATGTTAAAATTTATTATGTGTTGAAATAAATCATTAAAATATATATTTAAGACTAGGTTTGGTTTCAATCACATCGAGAATTACATACAATAATGAAGGAGTTCAGAAGTGGTTAACATCTTGCCATCTTTCAGTCGGTCTGTGTGTATGAACTGATACAGTTTATATCCCCAATCTTTAACATATCGTACAGCATATAACTAGTTTTTTGTTTAGAGCTTGAGAACTTTAAATACAAATACAAGACAGAAATATTGTTGGAATTAATTTTTATCTTTTTATTATTATAATCTGGTAGATAATTTCATGCCATTTATTTTTTAATTGCGACTATAGGTACTATAAGGCAAGTTCTGGATTCGTGCAGAAAAAAAATTTTGAGATAACAATCACACTGACATTACGATGATGGCGAAGTCGAAAAACGTGGGTCTGGAAATTCCGTCCGTCTGTCTGTATGTCTGTTCGCGCCTCTAGAGCCTGAACGGATGAGCCGATTTGCTTCAAATTCGGTATTTAATATTTATTTGGTCATCCCTCGGAACATATTTTTATTTTTGCTCTGCCATACAATCGAAAAGAAAAAAATTGATGTTCTCAAAACCGGCTCTAACGATTTTGATAAAACTTTCAGAATGCTATTTTTTTAAGTCAGTATATATTTTGGTACCTTTCATCCGATTTCAATAAAATTTTAGGCACAGAAAGTGATTCACAATTTTATTAATATGGCATTTCAAAATTTTCAAAAACTTTTTTTTTTGATATTTTATAATTTTTTCAAAAAAATTTTTGGTTTTTGAAATATGTTGGAAACGGGTATATTGATTTTTTAACATTATTTTTTAAGATGAAAACTACGTATTGCCATATATTTACATACTCAAATAAATTTCAAAATATTTTTTGGAAAAGTTTTTCAAAAATAACCTTTTTAAAAAAAAACTTTTCGAACGATTTTCAATATTTTTTTTCCTAGATTGACATATAGCTTTGAAATTTTGTTGCATACTTAGTTTTTCCGAGAAAACTCTTAAACTAATTTAAAAAAACAAAAGAATTTTCGAAATTATTTTAATTTTTTTTATACATCCATATATGCAATTCATAAGAGCAAGTTCGTGAACCCGGTCGTGCATTTTATTAAATATGATTTCCAGAATATGTCCGCCGCGGCTTCCAGTTATACATTTGTCCATTCGATCAGTCTAATTTTTCACAACATTTTTCAATAAATCTGCCCCTATGGTGGCTTCAATATTGGCTTCAGGAGTTGCTGTTTTTACTTGCGATTATAGGTACTATAAGGCAAGTTATGCATTCGTAAAAAAAAAAAAATTTTTTTTGACAATCAAACATAACATTACGATGATAGAGAAGTCGAAAAAAGTGGGTCCGACAATTCTGTCTGTCTGTCTGTCTGTCTGTCTGTATCGGCACCTACAGCCTAAACGGCTGGACCGATTTGCTTCAAACTTGGTAGATAGTATTATTATGACGCCCTACAGAGGGGTTTTTGGAATAAGCATTCTAGCTTTAAAACTAACGGTACCTGCCATACAATTTTTAGTGAAAATTTAATTTTTCTCGAAAACGGCTCCTACGATTTTGATTAAACATTCTGAATAATGTTTTCTATGCAAGCTTTATTAATTGGTCGGAATAGATTTTTCAGGAAAAGTCTTATAACGGCACCTCCCATAGGACCGGTTTTTTTAAAAAAATTTTTTTTGAGTTTTTTAAAAAAGTTTTAAAATTTTTTTTATTTTTTGTTTTTTCCAAAAACGGTTTAATCAATTTTTTTTAAATTTTATTTTTCTGATGAAAACTACAAAGTTCTAGAAGTTGGCATACTCAAAAAAAATTTGAAATATGTTTTCGAAAAGCTTTTCAAAAAAAACCGTTTGAAAAAACTGGTCGAACGATTTTGAAAAAAAATTTCCTTAAATTTTAGGAAAGCAAACGAAATCTGATGGCTTACTTCATTTTCTCCAAAAAACGTTTTAACTATTGATTTTTAAGTGATTAATAAAATTTCATATCATTTTTTTTCATGCTTTTTTCGAAAATCTCAAGCCCCAAGAAAGAAGCGTTAAAACTGATAGGAGTGAAAAGCCTTATGGAAACATTTCCATCCCTTGAACATCGTTGAAATGTTGCATATCTTTCCTTATCTTACCGGTTCTTCTACAAAAAATGCTCGATTGAGGTAGCCAGCTGCGTTCCACCCCTTAAACATTTCGCCCGTAACACCCGTCTTGCTAGGAACGCTCATCAGTTTACACTTGAGCCCAGTTTCGGACGTACTGTGAAATATAGGGATTCTTTCTTCAGCCGTACAACACGAATGTGGAATAAATTGCTTGGTACAATTTTCCTTTGCCATTTTGATCTTCAAGCATTCAAGACTAATGTTCATCAACACTTTCTTTCCCTTCCTCCCTAATTTCCTATTGCTCGCCCTGTGACAAATCATCAAAAGGGCTATTAAAAACCCTTGAGCGCGTGTGTCTTATACAAAAAAAATTCACGAAATTTGATTGATTGAATTATTTTTTTTATTGTATAACTAGCTGACCCGCGAACTTCGTTTCGCCAAATTTCATCAATGTATTGAAAATAATAATTCTTTCATATGTATTTAGTAAATAGCTGATATTTTATACTTTTTATTTATGTGTATAGATACTGTGTAATTTTAAGTTAATTCGGCTTATCAGCTATCTGCCTGTGAAAATTCCCGTCAAAATCGGCTAATAAATAAGAATTTTTGAAAATTGCAACCGCAGCGCCACCTACAGGAAAAATTCAAATAGCCTAAATTACTCCTTACAACATTAGCTATCCGCCAGTGAAAATCCCGTCAAAATCGGTTTAGCCGCTTCCGAGATTAGCCTGAACAAACAGACAGACAGACAAAATTCTTTTAAATTGCGTTTTTGTTATAACTACCGTATATACTTTCATAGGCATCTAGTAAAAAACTGATATTTTGAAATTACAAACAGACACTTCATTTTTATTTATGTGTATAGATTATCAGCTATCTGCCTGTGAAAATCCCGTCAAAATCGGCCCATAAATAAGAATTTTTGAAAATTGCGACCACAGCGCCACCTACAGGAGTAATAAAAATAGCCTTAGTTACTCCTTACAACATCAGCTATCCGCCAGTGAAAATCCCGTCAAAATCGGTTAAGCCGTTTCCGAGATTAGCCGGAACAAACAGACAGACAGACAGACAGACACAAATTTTAAAAATTGCGTTTTTGTTCTAAGTACCGTATGTACTTTCATACGCATTTAGTAAAAAACTGATATTTTGAAATTACAAACAGACATTTCATTTTTATTTATGTGTATAGATTTTATAAAGGAAGCATTCCGCTCTCATGAAACAAGTTTATGTAAAATAAAAAAAAATAAATTGTTGGCACAACAGCTCCAAGCGGGGCCGGGGCCTGTGACTTACACTCTCAACCATTCCTGTGTGTGCGTTGATATTCTGCAGGAATGGAAGGGACCTACAATTTACCGCCGAATCCGAACGGCTAACAGAGAAGCACTTTCCATGACATTAATTACTCTTGGAGGATTTGTCACTTCCTCGCAAGAGGCAGTACCCCGGAAAAAAACTTAAGCTGGCAACCTCAGGGATCGAACCCTGAACCTTCGGCGTAGCAGTCCGACACACTAACCACTACGCCACGGGGTACTACAAGTTTATGTAAGATATTGTATATATTCATTTAAAAAAGCAACAAAACCTAATGTACACAAAAAAGAAGCCAAGTTCTCTCTGGCATAAAAATAAGTATCATGAAAAAATGTTCTTTCTTAAGTCCCTATCAATTGCATTTTGTGTAGTTTTACTGGGATAGTTTTCGAAAACTTCTAAACTGCAAGAGAAACTTTTGAAACTTTAACTCATTGGACCATATGATTGACACTACCGACAACTTTAAAATCCAAGATGCAATGTTAAGATGGAGACTACAGCAGAGCAAGTGCAGATTCTCAGATAGATAACAAAGTTTATAAAAGAACACACAATTTTTTAATTTAAAAAAAAATGTGTTTGTCAAAGTGAGAAATAAAATTAGGAAAATCAACTTACGAAGACAAAATATCTTTAATAAATATTCCAAACAATGTGTCAGGGATTTCAATTAATTTTTTTAAGGAAAAAATGGATTTTAAAATTATTTGGCAAGAAAATACTTCGAATGAGATGAGATTGATTTTCAGAAAAATTATCAGAAGAGTACCTTACATGGACCTTTAGTAAGCTTTTGTTTTCAAAAATAGATGATGCTTATGATTAAATCGTAGAAACGAACATGTCCACCCAGTTCGGGAACCTCAAATTAATGGGAATTGAGACAGTTTTAGTGATGAACAGATTAAAGACCCCGAGTGCAAAATTGTATACTTTGGTCCTTAAGATAAGGTGCTCTTACTACTTTTGAAAAAATCAATTTACATACCATAGATTATTTAAATTATTTCACCAACACATTGTCATCAGCAAATTCTTCGTTTACATTTTTTTTCACATTTTATTTTCCAAATCGAAATTACTTTTGAGTAATTTTTTTTTTCAATGAAAACTTTAAATTATATCAAAGGATTGATCAATAAAACTGATTTTTTTAACTTTGATACAAATTTCGAAAACTTTTCTCACATTCCTTTGTTAATCAGCTAAACGATTACGATTATGATGTATATGTAGTACATATATCGCAATGCTATGGGAAAAAATTGAGCCGGATAAATCATTCCACATTCTTGTAGTGCGGCTAAAAAAGAGTCTTCATACTTAACACACGGTTAAAAATTTTGGGATATTTTTTAATACAGCTCCTGTATTACAACTGTATGCAATACACAAAATATTACTTTTTAATATTTTCAAATTATTACATTTAATTTTAATATATTTTGTATTAAATTTTAATGTTTTTGGATAAATTTTTTTATTTTTAATTTATTTTTGATTAAATTTTAATATTTTTGTCTTAAAGTTACTATATGTAATACAAAAAGATTAAAATTTAATACATTTGGAATTAAAACCAAAATTTAATACTGATTTTCCTACATTTTAATACCCTTATTTTGAAAAAAATAATACAATTTTATTAAAAACGAAACCTCATGTATTACATTTGAATACCCTTGCATTAAAATGTAATACCCGTTTGTATTACATTGTAACTGTATTAAGATGTAATACTGTTTGTATTACATTCTAATACCCATGTATTAAAAAGTAATACAATTTTATATAAAACAAACCCTCTTGTATTACATTTTAATACCCTTGTATCAAAATATAATACCCGCCTGTATTACATTTTAATATACTTGCATTTAAATGTAATACCCGTTTGTATTACATTTTAACTGTATAAAGATGTAATACTCGTTTTAATTACATTCGAATACCCATGTATTAAAAAGTAATACAATTTTATGAAAAACAAACCCTCCTGTATTACATTTTAATACCCTTGTATTAAAATATAATACCCGCCTGTATTACATTTTAATACCCTCGTATTAAAATTTAATAAAATTTTATTTCCTAATCTATTGGTGGGTCGATGAAAATGGTTTGTATAGTTTTTAATTTGATTTATTCATTATTATCTTATATTTTGTATTCCAAGTCAAAAAGTTATACAGAAAGTATTTCTTTTCGATATTTTTCGAATTCATTTGAATTTCCATATTTTTTTAAATGTTAATACAAATCCATAAAATTGTATTAAATTTTATTTTTTTCTTAATAAAAAGATTTATTAATTTTAGATATATAATTCTATTAATTTTTTAAACAAAATTTTATTATTTTTTAATAAAAAAATTCATATATTTTAAATACAACATTTTATTAATATTTAATATAAAATTGTATTAATTTTTAATACAAAATTGTATTAATTTTTAATACGAAATTGTATTAATTTTTAATACGAAGATATATTAGTTTTAAATACAAGATTTTATTAATTTTTAATATAAAATTGTATTAATTTTTAATACAAAAAGTATTAATTTTTAATATCTCATCAGTATTATTTTTTAATATTTGCTTTATTACTTATCTTCTTTTAATATTTGCAGTTTATTAGATTTTAATATTTTTCTGGTGTTGTCATATATGTAACCCTCAAAATATTAAAATCTAACCCAAAATTTCTAACCGTGCAGTACGTCCAAAGATAGACTCGAGGGTAAGTTGATGGGCATTTACAGCGATGCGAGTGTAACGTGGAAATTGTTTAAGTTGAAGAATGCATCTGGTTATTTCACTGGAGCACTGTTAATGAAAGTAGCGATAAAACAAAGTTAGACAAGAAACATTACGGCAGTGTTCAAGTGAAATAAATGTTTCGATAATAGTTTTTTCACCTATCAGTTTTAAGGTTCTTTATTTGACGCCTGTCCAGGAGGCACAAGTGAGTGACAGGACAAGGGGAAAAATATTTTTTACATTGATTTAAAAATCCTAAGCAGTTTGCGCCATTCCTGGTGACGCAACATCTAACATGTGATCGTTTTATAAAAGGTGGTTTGGAATTCAAACACTTAGAAAGCAAAGTTGTTCAGTTTCTTCAATGTAAGTGCCACTTAAGGATAGTGGCATAGGATGAAGGTTATGCTTTAACGAAAGAAAACATCATTGAGTTTTTGACAATTCCCCATTGGACAATGCTGTTTAGATCTGAATTTAATGAGCTTATCATACGCTGCCGTTGCAGTTCCACAGAGTTGAACATCTGGAAACAAATATGAAAAGCTGAAGGTACTGTTATCAGCAAAACAATTAACTATATTAGAAGTCATAGACAAAAGATCATTTATAAAGGTTAGGAAGAGAGTCGGAAAGGCTTTTGAAATATCCAGCACATCAATCTTACTTTCTCTTGAACAATAATGTAAAGATCGGTTACACTGCTCGATGAAATATACCATCATATCACCATGGGACCTATTGCTACGAAATTTTTACTGCCGGTCATTAAATAGTTTCAGTTTTTCAAGATATTTCTCAATCCGATATTTTATTAGAGCTCCCGTGGCCTTGGAAAAAAGGGACGTAGAAGCAATTGGTCGGTAGAGTGAGAGAGGTGGAGAAATGCCTTTTTTGGAATGGGATTCACAAATGCTGTATCCACTCGAAAAGAGACCTGTATAATAGGTCAGATGAAAAGGCTTACGCAGTGTTTTTGCCAGCGTGGAATCACACCTCTTCAGAACTATGGGGGAGATGCGATCCGGGCCAGCGTATTTGTGTATATCGAGATCTTTTAGAACTCTTGCCACTGATCGAGTGCGAAAGGATATATTTGTCCTATAAAACCATTTACGATCTCAAGAATTGGAGGAGTCAAGACACTCTGTGGTAATGTGGAATTGGCTGCGAATAAGTCTGCTTTCGCTTGAGAGCTTACCACAGGAGTGTGACTGTCGACAAGCGTAAGAATCATGGTGCGTACATTTTTGCTACCTTTTTGACATTGTAGTATTTTATCAATTATCAAAGTAATAAATGCTTAGAATATCACTTTGCTGTGCTCTATTTTCAGAATAGCACGTTTTGTATTGCTTCTTTACCTGAGCCAAATACAGGGAATTTAAACCATATTTTTCTTCTGTTAGAAGGAATTAAACACTTAGATCCCAAATGTGCAAAAGCTCACTGTGTAATCCAATGAAAGCATCACGTTAAAATACACCTTAAAAATTAAATATTATATTATAAATTTTGTATGCCTTGACGGTCGATAAATGTCCACTCAAGTTAACATGCCGGCCAGCAATATTAAATTGAATGTTTTAAAGCGAAAAGTGAAAGTCATTTGGAAATAATATCAATAGAAATGGTAAAAGAATTTTTATATTATTTTTGATTGGATTCGATATTTTCATAAATATAAAGGACTTTTAAACTAAGATCACATTTAAAATTAAATATTGCCTTAAACTGAAATGATTACATGAAAATTATGCGCAATAGTTACAACGATCAATGTACTGAACCTACGAGTTTGGCAAAATAATAATCAATTTTAAACGATAGGACTTTAATAAGTTCAATCAAAATCTGATTTTTGCAGGAAAGCTTGGGGAAGGTTCTAATTTATTTATTTTGTACAATTTTGGGGTGCTGATTTCGAAGTTTTTTTTTTTATTATTAAATTTCCGTGAAGGAAATAAATACCTATTAACTGAACTCCAAAATAGTCTGAGAATTGAAAATCCAGTAGCGTTCTGGTGTAGGTGTATGTACCTTCTTTTAATAATAGCACCTATTAAATTTTCAATAAATATTCAGTGGGAAATGTGTTTGGTTCTAAGTAACGTTCCAAGTTGTGTGATTAGGCAGGATATTATACACTGAATTACAAGAAAAGTGGCGCACTCATATTCTTTAAGTTTTTTTTATTATGATGACAATATGCTGCGTTTTTTTTGGAAAGCTTAATATTTTATTTATTTTTTCGGTATGTTGCAGATGTATGCTTGTTTTAAAAAATTTCGTTTTTGGCTTGCGTTAACGAGTACCAAGTAAACAAAAAACTGTTTTTCGTTTTTGTCGTAAAGTATACTAATTTTAGGCTTCGTGATCCTGTAAATGTCTTATGGAAAGCTAACTTTTATGGACTTGTTGCAATTTATTGGATTATTTATTTGTTTTTTGTGATTTTCGTGAAAAATAATTGCAAACTACGCAAGCAGAAGGTGCAGTAGCTTTAGTTGAGAATGGCCGGAGTGTGCCTTATGCCATTGTTTTTATCAGAAAACTAGAGTAAACCGCCAGAAAAGCCATTCAAATGTTCAGCGAAAAAAAACCCTTCGCTTTTTGAGAGATGACCGATTTTGCTTCTTCAAAGTCTTCAAAATGTGAATCAAACAGCGATTAAACAGTCTCACATATGAAATTTTAAACTTTTCTTTTCGCAGACATTAATCATTGTAATATTTTAAAATTTTCGGAAGCTCACAGCGTAATTATATGAAATATTTATTTATTTCTTCTTCCCTACGTTTCGAAGAAATTTCACTCTTCGTGGTCACGGGATTAGACTGACGTTTGATTGATGTTTTTAGTTACTCTCTCTCGCAGGATGTACCGGTGTGTTGTTGTTGGTACATTTGTAAATGCCCAAACGCTACGTCTTATTTGTACTCACCTATACTTAAATAAATTGAATTGAATTGAATTGAATTGAATTGTAGTCGGAGAACAAGAAGATCCGCTCGAGTCACCAGGTGCATTACAGGGATGAAAAATAGTCTTTCAGCATTGTATCGAAAGCAAAAGAAAAAGTGTATCGAATTGTACCTACTTTTTCATTTGTACTTGCTTCATGGAGCAAGTATTGGTTTTGAGCAGCAAAAAAAATCTATAGAGAAGCCCGAAAAGTGGTTTTCGTCATGCTACAGCCTAAACAACTTGACGGATTTTCTTCAAACTTGATATATAGCAGTTTATCGAGGTTTTTTATTTCGCTTTAGCCCGGCTCAAACTGGTACCTTTCAAGTCACGGTTTTTTTTCATTTCGGATTTGCTCGAAAACGGATCTAACGATTTTCATTAAACTCAAAACTTAGCTTACCTTAAGCATTTCAACAAAACTGCGTTTTTTGTTTTAGCTTAAAAGGTCGTAAGGAAAATCAGGTTTAAATGTTTTTTTTTGCAAATGGCAATAAGTTCACAACGGCTCGATTTAATTGACTAAACTTTATTTGGTTTAGTTTTTCATAGGTTTCAATTAGATGGCATTGCAATTTATTAAGTAAAACGTTTATTCTAAACGGTGGCTCCGTTCGACAACGAGCCACTAGGCTTTGGCCAACAGTTTTTCGTTTTTTCTTATTCGCTCAAAAAAGACTACCGATTTGTATTAAACTTTTTTTGTAATATACATAGAAGTCTTCGTTGAAAAGCGCATTATTAGTTTTTGATTACAAGTGATAGTAACGGAAATCGTTTTAACGGTTTTATTAAACAGGCATATGTGGACAGACTTTAAAGAAATAGTCAAGACTTAAGAGATGTCATTTATATTTTAAATATTAAAGGTTTCTTAACGATGGGAGCTATCGTATACTGGGTTTTCCAGTTTAAACCGAAATTTTTTAGTTCTTAACAAATTTTTCAAGAAGGACTTTAACATTTTCAATATACTTTGTGGGTATTTTCAGGAGTATTTCAATAACTGTCAAAATTAAAGAACATATCTTATAACACTGTTAATATGCTCAAAATGAGGGATACAAACACTTCTTAAAAAAAGAATATGATATTTTAGGTTATTTTATACAACAAAGAGTTTTGTTTGTTATCGCTCGAAAAATTTGTTTTTAATCGTGCTATTGCACCCAAAGAAGAAGTACCTACGTGAAACCATTGTATTTAAAATCTATAGTATTCCCAAGAAGCGGAACGTTTTGTGCGGCATCTATGGACGACGTTCACAAGCTTTGATTGGAGAGTAATTTTAGTGGTTTTTGTCTAATGGGAAGCAAAAACAACAATAGAAGACATTTGATGTAAAGTACTAAAATAAAATGTTCCATGAAATTACTATAAAATATAAATACAATGGTGAAACCCAGTCGTGCATTTATTTCGATTTTTATTGAACAATAATTCAAAAATCTAAAATAAAATTTAACTTAATCAAGAGGAAGTAAAAGTATGTAAGATAAGATAGATAAGCGGCTTACTGCTTATTCAACGACATTTATAAAGATTCTGCCAAACTTGCAATTTTATGGAATTGCGAAGAATGGGTGGTTTGGCTTTTGGTATTATATTATATATTATATTATTACTGGTATTATACTTATGATTATTAATTTTCATTAAAAGAAATAAGAAATTATGATGCACAATACTTATTTATAAAGTGGAATTGCAAAATTGTATCGAATTAAGTAAAAGTGTATTTGTGTACTTTAGCAAAACCAAGTGTATCGAAAAAAAGTACAATCGTATCGACTTTTGCAACCCAGGTGCATTATGGATCATTTGGAAGGAGTGGAAATCGCGTTTATGGATTGGCCTGCAATGAGCCCGGAAATGTATGCTATTTAACATGTTTGGGACACGCTTGGAAGAAGGATAATAAGTTGGTTGTACTTATTAGATACACTCAGTTCACAGAAATCTGCATTGCTAGATAAGTGGGATAATTTTTACGACACGCCGGTAAGAAGCCTAATCCAAGGTGTAAGGTGTAAAGAAACGAGAGCTTTTTTTTTTTTAAATATAACAAATGTGATAAAAGTTAATTTATGAAGTTTTGTATATTTTCTTTAATTTGTGTTTTATTTCTAAATTCTTCCAATTTTTACTTGCGATTACAGGCACTAACTATAACACAGTTATGCATTTATGAATACAAAATCAATCAATAAAGAAGCCCAAAAAAGTGAGTCTGAGAATAGGGCAGTACACGAATACGTAAGTGTCGTTAACTTTGAGGGAAAACATTGCTGGCGGCAAGACATTTCATACAAAATGTTTTTCAAATAAAACATTAATAAGTGAACAGAAAACATTTTCATTACGAAAATTGTGAAAATTCAATATATAACCTATTTTTTGTCGAATAATTCAATGTTTTTCCTCAAAGTGCCAGCGAAAAAAGATAGCTTCGTGGACAGCCCTATTCTGTCTCTCCGTCTACAGCCCAAACAGCTGAACCGATTTGCTTTCAAATTTGATACATAGTATTATTATGACATCCTACAGAGGGGTTTGTGGAACATGATTTTTATTGAAAAGTTCATATATCCCAAAAACTGCTCCGAATAATTCAATGTTTTTCCTCAAAGTGCAAGCGAAAAAAGATAGCTTCGTGGACAGCCCTATTCTGTTTGTCCATTTACAGCCCAAACGGCTGAACCGATTTGCTTTCAAATTTGATACATAGTATTATTATGACATCCTACAGAGGGGTTTGTGGAACATGATTTTTATTGAAAAATTCATATATCCCAAAAACTGCTCCTACTATTTTGATAACATTTTCAGAATGTTGTTTTTTGTGTAAACTTTGTGTAAGCTTGGAATACATTTTTCACGAAAAGTCATGTAACGGTATCTCCAATAGGGCAGAATTTTTCAAATCAGATTTTCTTGTAAACCACTGGACGGGTTTTTAATTAAATTGTTAATGTGGAAGGAATTTATAAAGTGCTAGAAATTGGCATACTTAAACTAAATATGGAATATTATGTTTTCTTTTTTTGAAAAAACTGGTTGAAAGATTTTGAATTTTTTTTCTTAAAATTCCAAACAGTAAAGAAACCATACGGCTCACTTACTTTTTCTTAAATCGATTAATAAAATTTCATATTATTTTGTTCCCGCTATCTTTTTTTTCAAAATTTCAATCATCAAGACCATTGTCACATATTAGAAGTAGAACAGGTTCGTGCGACCAAATATTACCTAAAAAAAATGCAAAATGTCAAGGTGCGCGACTTTTTTTTTCAAAGTTAGTGTTTTTTTTAAGAGTGTGCCAAATTTTATTCTAAGTTTTAGTAAAAAAGAAAATATGGAAATTAATTTATATTATTATTATTATTATTATAATTATTTATTGAGATTTCAGTAATGGATAAGTATACATTTGTTTTTTTTTCGTATAAATAAGATATAGGCATGACATGATATTTGTCGTCTGCCAGATTTATATATATAACCGTAATTTTATGACTTTAAAATATCATAAATGCAGACGTGTCAAATCAATTTCCAGTACATCCGGTCTGCACGCACCTGGGTTCGCTGAGGACATTGACGACTGGAGATCGAGTCAATTGCTTTTATCGAAAAAAATACGAATCGCACCACCGCACCACCGACTTGGTCATACAATGATCATTGACAGGTGGGAGTGAAAAGTTTTCCATATGATTGTTGGTCATGAATTGAATTGCGTGTTCAAGGTTTAAGGGCCATTAAGAAAGAGTGAATGGACATGAACGCTCCAGCTCGTTAAGTCTTCAGCGCCATACTATAGGAAGCCAAAGTAGACCTGATTTTCAACCAGGAAGATGGATATCTCCGACTATTTGGAGACAAGAGACTAGAAATCGAGCTGGACATAAAAAACGAGGTCCGTGAGTTTCATGCTTTGTAGCGACATCGAAATTATGGTGAATTAACTAAGTTAAGCAAATTTCTTAGACAAATTATTTCTTATATTGTAATGCATGTGGATCTCCTGTGTCAGGACTTCGAAAGAGTTTAATTTTTTAGCAATTGACTTAAGATTTTTTACTTGCGATTATAGGTACTATAAGGCAAGTAATGCATTCGTAAAAAAAAAAAAATTTTTGACAATCAAACATAACATAACGATGATAGGGAAGTCGAAAAAAGTGGGTCCGACAATAAATTCTGTCTGTCTGTATCGGCAACTACAGCCTAAACGGCTGGACCGATTTGCTTCAAATATTATGACGTCACAGAGGGGTTTTTGGAATTAGCTTTAAAACTAACGGTACCTGCCATACGATTTTTAGTGAAAATTTGATTTTTCTCGAAAACGGCTTCTACGATTTTGATAAAACTTTCTGAATAATTTTTTCTGTGCAAATTTAATGTTTTGGTGGGAATAGATTTTTCAGGAAAAGTCTTATAACGTTCCCTCCCATAGGACCGGTTTTTTGAAATCCGATTTTCTCGTAAGCCACTGGACGAATTTCGATGAAATTTTTATGGCAGAATGCGTATTATAAACGAAATAATAAAAATTTTTCAAAAAGAGTTTTTTGAGTTTTTTAAAAAAGTCTTAAAACTTTTTTTTATTTTTTGTTTTTTCCAAAAACGGTTTACTCCATTTTTTTTTTAATTTTATTTTTCTGATAAAAACTACCAAGTGCTAGAAGTTGGCATACTCAAAAAAAAATTGGAATATATTTTCGAAAAGTTTTTCAAAAAAAACCGTTTTTTTTTGAAAAAAACTGGTCGAACGATTTTGAAAAAACATTTCGTAAATATTCAAAAACGTAAAATAAACCTGATATTTTCCTTCATTTGCTCCAAAAAACGTTTTAGGTATTGATTTTTAAGTGATTTATAAAGTTTTATATGATTTTTTCAACGCTTTTTTCCCAAAATCTCAAGCACCCAAGACCATTTTAACACATAAGAGCAAGTTCGTACGACCCAGTCGTGCACTTTATTTTAATTTATAAAGCAAGCTGGATAGAAGTTTATTTTTTGAACGATTTATATATGTAAGAAGCTTAGGTAGCGTCAGCGGAAGGGTTGGGTCCGATTTGCCGAGTTCTAAAATGTCGATTTGAAAAAATCGATTGTCATAAATTATGACTCATAATGTCGACTTTCGTAAAGTCGATTGGTAAAAATACCGCCAGATCAAAATGTCGACTCTTATACAGTCGATTTTGAAAATGTCAACTCGAAAAAAGATCGACAGTGGCAAAGTGAATGATGTTCACATGCATGCGGCGCGGCGTCGCATGCATGTGAACATCATTCACTTTGCCACTGTCGATCAGTGTTGCGGCCCTACTCTAAGATTTAAAAATAATTAAAAATTTAAACTGTCGATGCAATCAAAAGAACTATATTTTTTATCAGGACAAAAGTCGACATTTTTACAGACACTTTTTCAATCGACATTTTCATAGTCAGGATTTTAAACTGTCAACTTTTTGTCTGTCGATCAATTTTCAGTCGACATTTTGATAGTCGATGAAATTTGTATTTATCCAGTCGACCATTCGTACGTCTCCCTCAGCGGACACATTCAAGGGGAGGTGACATTTCTTGAAGACCTATAATCTAGATGTATCTATGTTTCGTTTCAATTATGGTCGATATTCTGCAGGAATGGGATGGATTTACCTTCAATTAAGAAACGATTTCGAAATGGTAGTAGAGATGAACTTTTCTTATAACAAAATTTAGTCTTGGAGGATTTGTCACTTCTTCGCAAAAAGCATGATTTACGACTACGACATAGGAACCTATTTACATTATAAACAGGTACAACAAAGCTATGTGGCTTTGCTGAGTCAGTTCGATATTACTACCGAACATCCTGTGTTCGAGAAAATACGATATAAAATACGATATACAGTGAATATTTTATATGAGTTTCGGGGAGCTTAAATGGGGTGGCGTATTCTTTTGAATTCAAACAAAATATTTTCTAAATGAGAAAGTTAGTAAACAACAGTTAAGAAGTGTCATCACTATATCAAGATATAAAATCTTAAAGAACTTGGACACTATTGTTCTTAGATCGAGGCCGGGAAGAATACAAACGTTCAATTCGGAGGATTCTTGTTCTGTGTTTTTTTGTATTTTGTGAGGAAAGCTTTGTTATAGTTTTATTCCTTTAATTTTTTTTTTTGTAAGGTCACTTCTTGTGGCAATAAAAACGAGGCTTACATCGATTTTCCAACGTTTCGACAGGGATGTTAACCTTGTTTACATTGCCATAAGATACTCGTAAAAGAAGTTACTAAGACACCAAGAAGGAATAAGTTTCATCCTTCATCAAACTTAGATGTTTTTCTAAAAAAATTAAGAATTGTATGAAAGAGCGATATGCCCATGTTCTGCATGAATATCTCCATAATATCTTTTTAAGTTGTTATTCCGACAACCGACAGCGAAAGCAATTCCCAGAAGGTCCCAAGATCAAGCGAGTTTTTAATTGTTGGTCTATACATGTATGATCTACAATAAAGTTTGATTATTTTTTTAAAAGAAATTTGTAAGAGGTTAAATTAAAATTGTGTGCAGTTTTTTTTTTAAATAATGTTTTGTTTAAAATGTCATTGGTAAAAGCAATATATACGTTGTGAAAATATTTTGTTCTAGGAATGTTTTGAAGTGGTATATTCATAATAATTGATGAAGCAATACTTGTGAATTTTGCACAACGTAGGATTGCAGTTTAAATGTCATGGAATAATATCTTTGATGTTTGAAATTATCATGGTTTTTTTTTATTATTTATGCTGACTGCATTTAATTTTATTCTGCAAACAATTTTAATTCGATTGACAACTTTTTTGTACTTCAAAGAATTTTTGACTTCAAAGGCATTTAAGAAAAGTTTAAGTTTGTTAAAGGTCAAGGTATAGCAATATTAGTTTGCTGATAACTTTCGCATCAAAGGTTTGAGTATAAGAAGTGATTTGATTTTCATGTTGGAAAATCTACATTCTCCTTGCCCTACATAACATTTTACTTTTGTCAAAACTCAAGACCATTGAACCCTGAGCAACTGACTATAAAAGCTGGTCTTATCACTCTTAAATAGTTTGTTGCCTTAAATATAATGATGCTAATACCCTACTTCCAGTAGGGTAATCTTTCTAATAGTTCTTACTCATTACAAATCAGACTCTTGTGAAGCCGTCGGCTTCGACGCCGACGCGGCGTCGGCGTTTTCAATCTTTTTCATTTGAACCGGAATTCGGGTTTTAAGAAAAGCAAGATATATTGAAAATAAAAACCTGAACGAGTATATTAAATTTTGAAACACTAGATTATAATATGAAAGTTAGGAATAAGCGAATTAAAAAATTAACGGGACGAGTAGTTTTCGCCATTGTAACTCCTTGGAAGACTGTTTAAATATAAATTTAAGTACCATGTTCGAATCAAATCAACATTTCCGCTTAGGCTACATAATTTCAAACGCAGACACACACACACAAAAGCTTAGAATCCGACTTTTATGGCCACCAAAACCTTCTGGCCACTATTTGTGTTTTTGAGAAATCTTGAAATGAAAAATAACGTCCACTTACAGCTTCAATCGATGGAATCAAAGTAAGCCAATATAGACCATTTTTATTTTAGCTTCATTTTTTAAGATGATAGTTCAATTAAAAGTTTTATATATTTTTTTAACAAGATAGGGACATTTTAACATAACAATTCAATGTTTTTTAAAACTTACCTTTTTTGTATAGCGCCTCATATTCGTCGGTTTGCTTTGGTTCTCAAAAGATGTAATGGATGATGGGTCGAATTTCTTGAAGTTATATGATACGATACCGACCAACTATTTAAATACAAATAAAAAATACGCAACACATTAAACTAAGTTTAAAAACAACGGATGATAAAAACTTAAAAAAATATAGAAAAAAATTAAACCAAAATGTGAATAATGTGCCATATTAAATAAATTTTAAAAGATTGGTGTCATTAATGACTATTTGAACAAATTTTAATGTGCCAGGTATGTGCTTCATAATCAACTAATAGAGTTTTAAAGGGGATAACGGGGGTCCGTCTTTTAAACAAATATTAAACTATAAAATTTAAATTAAAAAGGTGCATTCTACTTTTAAAATTGGAATTTACAATTAAATTTAGAAGTGAAATATTGTGCTAAAATTTCAATAATTCATTGGTGCAGATTCGCGGAAGTGGTTGGTGCAGAAAGCAATTAAAAATCATATACGTATTATTACTTCATATAATCAAACCATCGTCTTCTTCGTATACGTCGGTGCGGCGGAGGCGGCGGCAACCTAAGCCGAATAAGGACCTGAATCATTCTGGTAGTTAAAGTTTTCAAAGTATCACCAAATATCATCGTACTATCAGAACTATATTCCCTCTAAATACTGTCTTTATAGCATATACTTCGATTTGTGTTAATAGGCAATAATAATCGAAATATTCACCAATACCTTATAAAAAAAAAAAACTTATCAAGTTTTTCACTCAAAACAGATTAAGATTTTCCTCAATTCAATTTCCTCTAAAATCTCAAATTAACTTCAATTTTTTAATACTCGTATATCACTGATGAATCGCTGAAGCTCTGAAACTGATGCTGATGCCGATGTCTCGTCTCAACTTCAATATGACTTTGGCATTGCTTATGAATGAATTTACTATTAACATCAGAAATAATAACGAAAAATCATAGGTAGAATATAATTCATTCACTTTCCTTATTGCCCAAAGCCTTAGGTATAAGTAGTATTTAAGACTTTTTCAAGATAAAAATAAATTCACTGCTTTAATAAAAACACACAAGATAAATGTACTTGAAAAATATTCTTTTCTTCACAAAATATACCCGTTTTTAAGAGTATTAACTTTGCGCACGAAATAATGTCTTCTTCGGATGGGTGTACTTTTTTGTAATAGAACTTATCTTTAACGTTCTCCAGGAAAGACTGAAAGACTGAATGAATGGCAAACCAACTGGTAGTAGTTTAATACTATGAAATATCTTTTGATGTGCTTGTTTGAATGCTTCTGCTGCGGCTGCTGCTGCTGCTGCTGCTGCTGGCAACTTTGTCGGCTCGCTCGGAAGGTTTCGGTAGAGCCTGTTGGAGTTACCACCTACCATCCATCAGTTAGCAGGCAGCTAACACCAACCAAAAATCTGTAGGTACCCCCTAACGGAAAGTGTAATAGCTACGGCTACGACTACGACTACAAAAAAAAAGCTCCAGTATATTGAGCGAGCGAATCTCTACCACCCTTACTACACACTATAGTAGAATGGGGGACTAGTAGTAGTGGGTGGGTGACCAAAACCATCATCATCACCATCAGGATATTATGCCCCATGCCCCATGGCCCATCACAACTACTGAAAGAACAGCAGCAGTCATCTGAAACTGAATGGGGCTCGAGAAAGCATCCCTTCATTCCGTTCCGTAAATATTTTGTGAGAGAACGAACGAGAACGACAGGCAACTTGTTCACCAAGCGCCAAAGATTGAACTTTAATTTTCATTGAAGAATTGCTTCCTTCTGCGTGTGGACTTTGGACTGCGGACTATGCGCGCTCTAATGATGGGAATGGGGGTGGCTGATGGTTGATGGTTCGATGTTAAAATTGGTTTGATGCTATTAAAATACTTAAGCCCAAAACAACATAACAACAAAACGTTCAAACATTTTGCTGGATGATAAAATTCAGGTGGATGTGTAGAGCTGTTGCATATAGAGTAGGTACCTTCCTACAGTCAACACAACAAAAAGAACCACCTACTGCGCTAGCAAAACTGGTGGAGTGGAAAACTGAAGAGAAAGCGTTCTTGTTCTTGTTCGGTGGTAAAATGTTAGGGATAAGGAATTTTACTTTTTTTTTTTTGTTCCCACAAGAAAAATTAATTGACTGCGTAAGGACCAAATTTCGACGTCACACGTCGTGGTCGTCATCAGTGGTAAAGTAAGATATGGACGGAGGGATAGCGAATTACACGTATTCGAGTAAAGGCTTCCTTTAACGTCTTCGTCCAACCAAATTACCAACTCGTGAGTAATTTGGAAAATTTGGTTTTGGGGTAAAATATTTGGTATGCGTCAGAGCAGACTACGACAATGAATTATTTGCGTTGACTTGCCTTGCCTTGCCTCCTTGATAATTATTGTTGTGAACCGAAATACCAATTTCTTGTAATTTTTTTTTTTTTTTTGTTTTTGCTACATAATTTTGTTTTTCATTTTAAAATTGAAATTTCAATTGTATTTTTGAATATTCATTTATAATTAATTTCATTTCATTTCCCTGAACTTCTTGAGACAAGATTCCGAAAAAAATTGCAATTTATCAGACTGGCGATGGCGTACCGTATCCTTGGAATGAAATATTATTTTTTAATGTTGAATCTAAATATAAGACATAGTTGTTGGCACTTGAAATGATGAGTTAAAGGGCAAATGTAGGGCCTTTCTATCCCGTTTAGGAATAATTTAACGTTTTGTATTAAATGTGGCCTTTCGTTTGTATATTTGTACGGGTATACGTAGGCACACTTTAAATGAAGTTATGGTGGGTTCTAACATAATTGTATGCTACTTGATAAGGGTTCAGTTCACTTAAACCTTGAACCTTGTCGTTGGTTGAGAATGTTATTCGATTACCAAGTCAGCCATCAAAGAAATTAATGAGAGCTGGAAAGGAATACGAATGTATATTTACACTGTTAACTCACGTATCACTTTTTTTTAATAAAATTCAAACATGAAAATACTGGGTATGGCTATGTAGTCCTTATACATATAAGATATTGGGAAAGGTTGGATAAGTTAGATACAGTAAGGGAAAATATCGTGTATACCTACCTGTATACACATATTGAATACTTAGTACGGGAACATGGGTCTTAATACGATTTATATGACATAACCCCTTTTCTTTTTACTTGCGATTATAGGTAGGTACTATAAGGCAAGTTATAGATTCGTGCAAAACAAAAATTTTGAGATAACAATCACACATGACATTACGATGATGGAGAAGTCGAAAAAAGTGGGTCTGGAAATTCCGTCCGTCTGTCTGTCTGTCTGTCTGTATGTATGTCTGTTCGCGCCTCTAGAGTCTGAACGGATGGGCCGATTTGCTTCAAATTTGGTATCTACGATTTATTTGGCCGTCCCTCGGAATTTTTTTTTATTTTTGCTCTAGGCCCAAATATAACGGCACCTGCCATACAATGGTGAAGAAAAAAATTGATTTTCTCGAAAATGGCTCTAACGATTTTGACTAAACTTTCAGAATGCTATTTTGGTAAGACAATCATAGAATCAGTATTTTCAAATCAAATTTTCTCGTAAATGATACAACCGATTTGAATAAAATTTTGGTCACAGAAAGTCATTCATAATATTATTAATATGCCATTTCAAAATTTCCAAATTTTTTTTTTTTTTTGATATTTTATAATTTTTTCAAAAAAATGTTTGGTTTTCGAAATATGTATGTTGAAAACGGGTATATTGATTTTTTTAAAATTATTTTTTCAAATGTAAACAACAGATTTCCATATATTTACATACTCAAAAAAATTTCAAAATATTTTTTGGAAAAGTTTTTCAAAAATAACCTTTTAAAAAAAAAACTGGTCGAACGATTTTCAATATTTTTTGTTCCTAGATTAACGTATAGCTTTGAACTTTTATTGCATACTTAGTTTTTCCGAGAAAACTCTTAAACTAATTTAAAAAATCAAGGAATTTTCGAAATTATTTAAATTTTTTTAATATCCATATATGCCACTAAATAATTGCTTACCATAAGAACAAGTTCGAGCGACCCAGTCGTGCATTTTATTTTATTTTGAAAGGGCTTCAAGTTGTGGTGTTTCTGGGTCTAACGTTTAATGTCTGCATCGAATCGCATGAGTCCTGGTAACTCTGCATTCGATGGTCACATATGTATAAGAAGGTATAATTAAACGTAAATGAAACTTAACGTAAGAACTTAACGAAAGAGTGCTTGTTCTGCGAACAAGCACGAAAGAGAGTTACTGGCTGCGCACAATGGTGTAGCAGTAGCAGTAGCACGCAGCAATGTCAAAGTTAAATGTATGTAAATCGTATTGCACGGCTACAATGTGAAGTAGCAGATGCAGCAGAGAGAGTCGCTGAAGAACAAGTCGACTCGACTTGAACTTCACGACCTGCTGCGCTGCAAAACAACAACAAACCAAAATGGCAGACATGATTTTTGTTTGAGTTCAGTGCTACACATTGTATTCGTGTATGCTGCTTTGTGAGCTACTTTTTTTGGCATTTACTTTGACATTGCTGCGTGCTACTGCTACACCATTGTGCGCAGCCAGTTAGTCTTAAGCAGGATTTTGAACCGAGAAGGAATAAATGTGCTAAGTGGTTTTTTATAACATTTGTCCACCATAAATTATCGTGTTTTATTTCTTTCCACATATTCATTAATTGATCTCGATTATACAGTCCATTTGAGCTACGATACAATGTCTTTTTAAGACTCCTACGTCTCCAATTTTAAATACCAAGCTCACAAAGAACTTCTTTGAAACGATCACTGTGTCAAAAATAAATCGAAAAACCTTTGTTCTCTTGCTGCTCGCTGTTATATCTTCTTCGCCAAACGTTGTTTCTTTATTTACCTTAAGGGAGATCATATATTACTGACAACAAGGACTTTTCTTTCAATTGCGGCAAATTAATTTTAATCTGACTTGTCCGAATCGTCGATACAGCTTCCCATTGGTTCCTTATCGTAGTGGTAAATTATTTCTTGCTCAGCTCAAAGAGACAGCCAGTTTAAAAATTAAGTTATTTGTATAGTATCAAAACACTAGGAAAATTAGGAAATAACATCCAAGAAAATATCGCCCAAACTGATTTGGAAATAACGCCCAAAAAAATTACTAAATCCCAAAATCAAGAATGAAAAAAAAAATATGACACAAACATTCTATATCGCCCAAATCAACAAATGGCAATAGCTATGTATCACCCAAAAATTTTTTATTCAAATTATTTTTGTAATAGTTGGGCGATATTTCCCAAATTTTAGATGTAAATTCCAATCGCTGTTTATAGTAAAAATTATTTGTTCTCATCGCCAAAAACATTTTTGAAGCATGTAACAGCATAATATCTTGAAATCACTATTTTTCTTTGAATCCAGAAAACAAAAAATGCTGAATACTTTCTCCCACCATTTTCCTGTCGCGCGACAGCTCCAGGCCCGTTCGGCCACCTCGTGATGGCAACGACCACCCGCCGAGCGTGAATTTCCCGTCACCCCACCTCGCATCGTATGTTATTTCGATTAACTTTACAAAAGATTAAGTAAATATTAACTTGCGCAGACATTTTGAAACACTTTACCTATTCCACTTGTAAAGTTGGAAACACTTAAGAGCAATGCACAGCTAGAATAGCTTGTCAAATAATGCGGAAAACTACTTGTGTCCATTATGCAGGGTATGGTAGAAAGTATTCAAGTATGTATTTGTTTGAAAAATAAAATGTTGGGCAATATTTCCCACTATTTGTGTGCTTTTTCTTTTTGTACTTGCCGTTTCGGGCGAATATTCCTATTTTGAGCTTTAATTCCTTTTCCACCATTTCAGCTTTATATTTCGAGCGTTAATGCCTGTTATAAAAATGAACGCCAACAAGGAAATTACGCCCAAATTGGAAAAAATAAATACAACAACAATTTGTTAGACAATTTTTTGGGCGCTTTTGCCTAACGCCACACGCAGGACCTAATAAAAATGATGGCCATTCTTTTGTCCTCAATCAGTTGACTACAGCTGTACACAACAATTTGTTTTATGTCATGCTCCACTAAATCCTTAAGATCGGAATTAAATGCTCTGCAGATTGATGCCCTTCACGTGATCCAGCCATTTATTCCGTTTTGTTTTCAGCTTTTTGACCTTTTCACAGTCGCTTTTGTATTTTTCCATTCGATTCTAAGGGTCCACCCTTCTGCCCTATTTTATACTACATTAGAAGGTTGATTAGGTTCTGGTATAATGTCTCATTTGACCTGTGCTGTGAGAGAGGGCCTTATTTGACCTCTTACCTCCAAAGAAAAAGTAATTGGTTTAAGTAAGGTTTTAAGGAGTGTCGCCTCAAATGGATCTCAATGAATACAATGTGTTAGTATTCTCCCAGGACTTGAGTAAGGCTGGTAAAATGAAAGCAGCAATAGTAGGTATAAAAGTAGGAGCACACTACTTCACTATCCTGAATTCTAAATTAAGTTAAAGATGATGAAAAAGTCTTGTTTGAGACGTGTTGTCGTTCTTGAAAAAGTATTATCGGTAGGTTAATTTTTAGCTCTTTTTTACCTGGTAACAAATCGTAGGTGCAGATGCTTGCAAGGATTCTTTTTAAGAGATCCTTTCTGATCCAAATCAATATTTGACTGTTGAGTGCTAAACTTATCTATCTGTTTTATTTTTTTTTACTTTAAAATGAAAATAGGTTGCACGAGAACCCAGAATGTCTTAACTATTGAACCATATATCTTTTTTCTGCTCAAATCTCCTGGCGCGGTTTAAGTGCGATGTCGCCTTTTTGGCAAATGTCAGTTTTCATTTCGTTGGACTCTCCACTACAGAGTGTAGGGACCCAGTCAAGGGTTAATTAAGCGGTTGTGGTTGTGACATCTGTCCACCAATTTCGACATTGTATCTCTTGAGGATATTTTCCTCTACGACACGTCGGTATACCCCAAAAAAAAGCGCAGAAATAGTGATTACTTTGGGTATATATGCAAAGGAAAGGATTGAGTATATGATTACAGAATCCTCCCATTTCAAGCTAATTAATGAATCAATCAAATTGGAGAACGTCGCGTCGGCCTCTGGTCAGCCCAGAATTTTTAAATTAACGAGAGTGATATAATTTAAAATGAATCAGGAGGAGAAGTCAAGATTTGATATTTCTTATTCAGGGGTGTGAAATCCGCTCCATTACCTATTGCATGTCTGAAATTCCAAGAAACTTTTTAAGAATGTTAAAATCTGATATAATACGCATGAATATAAACTCAACATGGCATTATTGAACTTGGCCTTGAAAAAACTTGTATTTCCTCCTATGATTAAATAACCATTTTGTAGGTTCTTTAAGTCCGAAGATTCAAAAAATATTTTCTTTTAAGAATACGCATTACCGGAGGTTGAAATCTCGTTCTAAAGCATTAAAAACAGACTTGGATCTTGCTTGATTTTAATGATTTGGTCATAAACAAAATATTCAAAGAGATTCAATTTTGTTGCTATGTTTTATTGTATTCTGTGCCGCGTATAGCGTATTAGCGTTGAGGTAAGTTCAAAAGAAATTAAAAGCTCTTATCAAGAGAGAAAAATTCAGCCAGAAAGGTGATACCATCTAAAAAGAGGAAAAAATTGAGCCAAAAGAGGCATTCCACATTCATGTTGTGCGGCTGAAAAAAGTCTTACCTCATAATTTACTACTTTGACTAAACATTTTTGACTTTGTCTATAGGGCGAGTATTGGTTTCGTGCAGAAAAAAAATGTAAATCAAATGTAGGTACATTCAAGTAATGGTTTTTTCATTTTGGATTTGCGGAAACGGCTCTTACCACTTTGATTAAACTTGAAATATAACAAACCTGGGGCATCTTTGATAATACTGAGTTTTTTTTTTTTTTTTTGAGTTTTAACGCTTTTACGGCATTAATGAAATGGTTCCGACAGGACTAAATGTATTAAAGATTTAAGGTTTCTTAACGACAGCTCCCATAATATCAAGCCATTCAGTTTGAGCCAACGCTTTTTAATTTAATTAAATGAAGGTTTTTTCTTGTAGCTTTTCCTCCTAAAACAACTTGAATCTATGATAATAATATTGTATAAATTTTATAAGTTTTTCAGTAGTAAGGTAGAAAATACCATTTCTCTGTAAATTGTGCAATCTATAGAAATACGAACGCGTTTTAGTTAAACCGAATTTCACAAAAATTGCTAAAACAATTTTGATTAACTTTGTGGGTATTTTTTGATAGTATTTCAAAGAATTGTGTTCTTAGTTTTTGGCTAGAAATACAAGCAGGTAACGGAGCATTAAAAAAAAATGTTTGGCTAAACTCATGGATATTTGTATACAAATAACTTATATTTTAGGCCTTAGTATAGAACGAAGTAACTGGAAAAATTAACGCATCTTATAACCCTATCAATATGTTCAAAATGCTGGGCATAAACACTTCTAAAACAAAGAATTTGAATGTCTTTGCTTATTATACCGGCTGTCCCCAAATTCGTATGCAATATTTTAGGGCATAATTTTTGGGTGTATTCTAAGAATAAATTCCATTTTGATATCCTTTATTGGGGATTAAAGAAAAAGCTTTCTTTGGTGTATCCTGACACACGTTAACAGTAATTGTGCTGTTTGTACTAACAATCAAAACGTCGTTTAGGTCTTTATTTTTCGGAGAAATAATAGCCTTTGTAAATGCGTTTAAACAATAATTTTGTTTGTCGAGCACTAGTTGGACTTCGATTGCACTGCACATAAAGGTAAATAATATCTGTGTATTCTTGTGTATGTAAATGCAGACATTTAAAAGTAATACGGGCAAGTGCGAGTCGGACTCGCGCACGAAGGGTTCCGTACCATTATCTATAAAAACATCAAAAAAAAAATCACGTTTGTTGTATGGGAGCCCCCTTAAACATTTATTTTATTCAATAAACACTTGCTTAAATTTCTCATTGTAACAGGCGATTACGATTTGCAGAAGACGACGAACTGATAGTTTGTTTAGGAAAGATCGCGCCAAAAATGATCTTGTTTGTGTGAGTGAAAGAAAACTGGCAAATCAGCAAAAAGAAGAAGAAATAGAGACAGCTATGCATGTAAATTCAAGAATTCCAGAAATCCGCAAAGAAGAAAAAAGCCAACCTATGTATGCTTTTAAATCTCAGTTTTCTTTTATTCGTGTTCGAATTCGAATTCGAATGGAAAACAAAATAGAAAAGAAAACGAATGTCAAACAAAGAACAAGAAGTCAGTATTAAATTTGCAATTCATTTTTAACGTCTCAAAATAAATATGTATGTATAAATGAATAATAACTTCTTTAAAATCAGATCGAGACCTCCCAGTACTTCTTTTGTAAGTTTAATTTAATATTTTAGGATTAACAGTAGTTTTAATAATTCATAATTAATTCAGTGATTCAGTATTAGCAGCAGAAGAAGAAGCAGCAAGAAACAATTATATGGAATTTTTTTTAATAAGAAGTTATTATTATTTATATTAATTTTTAAGATTTTAAAATTTGGTCGGTAAGAAAATCTAATACCAACTTCTTGTTCTTTATTTGACATTGGTTTTTTTTTCTTATTTTGTTTTCTATTCGAATTCGAATTCGAACACGAATAGAAGAAAACTGAGCTTTAAAAGCATACATAGGTTGGCTCTTTTCTCCTAAAAGAATTTCTGGAATTTATATGCCTGTAGGTCAAGCTGTTTCTCACTCACACAAACGAGAACAGTTTTGGCGCGATCTTTCCTAAACAAACTGTCACCAAAATGTCTTTTGCCAATCTTGTTCAAATATTTCACTGAGAAATTTCAGTAATTTTTTTTCTCAACATAGTGTTTTTTTACAATAAAATAAAGAAGAAAGGCGTACTTACGTTTAAAAACCCTAGCCTAAATCCTGATTTAATATTATTTTATGAGAGAATCTAATACCGACTTGTTGATTGTGGTTTGACATTTGTTTTTTTTTTATTTTTTTTTTTTTCTATTCGAATTCGAATTCGAACACGAATAGAAGAAAACTTAGCTTTAAAAGCATACATATGTTGCCTCTTTTCTTCTAAAAGAATTTCTGGAATTTACATGTAGGTAAAGCTGTTTGTGTGAGTGAAGGAAAAGTCGCAAATCAGCAAAAAGAAGAAGTAACAGGGACAGATTTCAAGAAATTTCTAAAGAAGAAAAGAGACAACCTGGTGATGGACGGACAAACAGCAAAAACGAGCAAAAAATTACGTTTGTTGTATGGGAGCCCCCATAAATATTTTATTTTATTTAGTTTTTAGTATTTATTGTTATAGGGAACACAATAATACATCATCTGTCCAAATTTCAAGTGTCTAAGTTTTACGGTTCATGAGATACAGCCTTGTGAAGGACGGACAGACGGACAGACGGACAGCGAAGTCTTAGTAATAGGGTTCCGTTTTCACCCTTTGGGTACGGAACCCTAAAAACGTTTCTAATCAATTATTGCCTTGGCGTTACAAATGAAATTGATGAATTAATTCCATTTTCAAATCTTTTATACCATGCATGTTAGGTAAGTTTTGACAGGTAGTCAAATAAACCACTGAAAACCACTCTTATTGTCAACTGTGTTGTCAAATTAGGTGTAAAATCAGAAAACCCTTTTTTTTACCGTCTGCAGGTTTTCTCAAGTATCATTAAATGTATTAATTTTTCCTCTTTTAGTACAAAATCGTTTCTATTCGTAACCTTTGCAGCTTAAGGCAATAAGATCCATTTTGTTCATTATTTTACTGAAGCAGGTTTTTCCAAGTGGCATACAATCTGTGCGTTTTTCTGCATATACTTGTATTGACTTTTATTTTGACTATTAATACGTTCATTCAAAAAATATTACATTGGAACGCTATATTTTTTTACGCTTTTTAGAGAGAATACCAACCCGAAAGTCAAAAAATTAGCATGGTCAGGAAATATGGAACAGACCAGAAACTGGATATCTTAAAACTGAGCCAGGATATCTAATTTATTTCATTATTAAAATTTAAACGAAGTTTTCTAACACTAAAGCTTACGGTACCTGACATTTAAATTCGATTGAAAACTTATTTTTCTTCAAAACGGCTGATAGGATTTTGATAAGACTCTCTGAATGGTATTTTTTGTGTTTATTCTATTTTTTGGTTGGAATAGATTTTTCAGGAAAAGTTACTCCCATAGCACTGTTTTTTTTCAAATCTGATTTCCTCGTAGGCTTTTTAAAGGAATTCGATACCATTTTTCAAGAAATTCGTTTGAGTTTTTTGAAAAGAGTATTTTTTTTTTAATTTTATTTTCCTGGTAAAAACTACAAAGTGCTAGAAATTGGAAAACTGGAAAAAAATTGGAATGTGTTTTCGGAAAGTTTTTGAAAAGGAACATTTTTTTGAAAAAAACTGGTCGAACGATTCAGTTTTTTTCTTAAAATTCAAAACAGTAAAATAAAACAGATGGCTTTCTTCATAATTGTTCCCAAAAAAAACGTTTTGACAAGTGGTTATGATAAAATTTCTTTTGATTTTTGTTTCTGCTTACTGTTTTCAAAATATAAAAAGACACCGATACCCATTATGTAGTTTTGAATGTCTACAAATCACAAAGATAGTGACAAATCCAGCTGGATAAGGCATTCCACATTCTTGATAGTGCGACTTAAAAATAGAATCTCTACATTTAACAGAATAGAATCTCTATATTTAACAGTAGGAACGTTATTATCAAAACATTTATTTCACTTGAACATTGCCGTAATGTTTCTTGTTTAACCTTGTTTTATCAGTAATTCCATTAACAGTATTCCAGTGAAATAGCCAAAATAGCCCCCTAAAACTATTTCCCCGTAACACTTACATCGCTAGGAATGCCCATCAATTGATCCTCGAGCCTAACTTCTAACGACACTACAAGAATGAGGAATGTTCTAGCCGGCTCCTTTTATTTCCTATCCTACATTTCTAACCGCTCGCACTATATTATTTCATGTTAAGGGTATTAATGCTCCTTGAGTACGCGAAAATTATTTAAAAAAAAGGAGGCGCCAATGTGTTGCAGGTGATAGGAGCACCTGCCCAGGTATAAGAATGATACTCAAGCTTATATTCCTTGTAGATAATAGCCCGATCACAAGGTAACAACTATTTCTTACATTGATATAGAAAACTTAAGCATTGTTCGGTTTCCTCAATGCAAGTGCCACTCACGGGTATTGGCATAGGAGGTAAGTTATGCTTTAACGGCAGAACATATAGCATTGAGTGTTTGAAGCATTTTCAAGCTATCACTTAAGTCCGGCACATTTCCTCGAGTATGGAAAGATTCATTCAATACTCCCGTCTTCAAAAAGAGTAATAAGTCCGATATCCACGAACTAGACTATTTTCTATTCCAAAGCTATTCGAACAAATAGTTTTTGATAGTATAACGTTTTTCTGTAAAAATGTAATCTGCCTTCAACATCACGGCCTCATGCATCAGAAGCGGTCTACTGTCACAAACTTATTAACCTTTATGAACAGGTATCTCAAGGGCATTAGAGAGAGGACATGAGCTGAATTTATCTACACAGATTTCTCAAAATCTTGTGACCAACTCTCACATGGATTCATCATTTTCAAATTGAAAGCTCTAGATTTCCCTCTAGGATTTGCTGATTGGATATACTCATATCTCCAAAACAGATGATACATAGTAAAGTTCAGAAATTCGTTTTCTAACCCTTTCCCAGCAAAATGAGGACTCCCTCAAGGCAGCCATCTTGGTACGTTACTGTTTATACTCGCTATCAATGACGAAACTTCGTGTATTCATTCTAGTGAGATCCTTGTTTTCGCTGATGGTATGAAAATTTTCAAATCTATTAACTCAGCTAATGACCGCGTAGAATTGCAAGCAGACATTGACAGATTTGCTATCTGGTGTAGCAAGAAATGTTTAAGTCTGAATTTCGCAGCGAAATGAGAGACAATGACATTTTCAAGGAAACGGGTACCAAGTACACACAACAAGTTTTGCATCGCGTTTTTAGTATTAAAGATCTGGGAGTAAACCTTAGCCCATACATGAGTTTCACGGAACACATTAAATTTATTGTTAAAAGAGCTAATTCCATGTTGAGATTTGTTAAAAGATGGTCGAAGGAATTTCAAAATCCTTATGTAACCCTAGCTTTATATAACTGTCTTGTTCGCCCTCATCTAGAATATGCATCACAGGTTTGATCTCCTTTCGACGAAGTTCATGAATCTAGAATAGGGGCAGTAAGTGAAATAAGGCCAAATGGAGAGAATTGGCCTTGTTACGCTTGGTTAAAGTGAAATAAGGCCAAATTTTAACGTTTGGCATTATTTCACTTTGTCAGAGCGAAATAAAGCCAAATAGATTCACTCATGCAAAGTGAAATAAGGCCAAATGCTATACAAAAATGGAATGAGGTAAACTGTTTTATCGAGGCGCTGTAGTTGAGGATAGTTTTTCGCATTCCAACTTTCTATCTCCGTTCAAAAAAATCGCGCGATTTTTTGATTGTTTGCCCTCGCTGACAGCCCTCTCCACGCTGCACGCACTCCCCCTTCCCAATCGTTAAGCTATTCTTTCAACGCATTCAAATATAGCTACTTCCAAAAACCATTCCTCTTTTCAAATATAGGAAGGGCCCGAGAAAATATCGTGCAATAAGGCTTTGTATAAAGGACTGGCAGCTCCTTGAAGGGATTCGATAGCATACTATCTACGAAGCTTCCTAAGCGAGACAATTTTTTCAAGTTTTTAGATGTGCTATTTGATCACGATTTAACCAATTGCAGAAATACAAATGGAAACAAAGACGCTTTGGCATTATTGAGATGGTTTTCAGTTTATTTTCTGTAAACAAAGAAATCGAAAGTAAAATATTGCCAAATTGGTCTTATTTCACTTTAACAAAGTGAAATAAAGTCAAACGTTAAAATTTAGCTTTATTTCACTTTACAAAAGCGAAATCCAAATCCAAGTCTCTCCATTTGGATTTATTTCACTTGGCCTTGTTTAACGGCACCCAACTAACAACTACACTAAATGATGTAGCCAGTGAGTACATAATATGTGTTGGCTAATCTCTGATTGTAAGTTAATGCTTAATATAAGCTTCTTACTCTCGAGAACTGAAAGAGCAAAACAAATTAAATTCATTAAATAAAGGATAATGCATCCTTACTAGGAAGTAACGTGAGTGGGCGTGACTAGTCACACTAATCCACACCAGAGCAATTGGATGTCTAGAAAAGTAGCAAAGTTAGAGCTTTTCAAAATTTTGGGTTTGAAAGTTAATATTTTGGAAACCGTTAACTAACATTTAGAATGCATAGTTATGTAAACAACACTAAAAAATCTTGATACTAAGATATCCACAAACAAAAATTTCAAATATGTTTAATTTGTGGAGTAGTATTTTGTGATTCAATTTGACAAAGGCCTAAACTCAAGTGAGTGAAAACACAGTTTACTTGTTTAATTTTTTCAAATAAATCAATTTAGAACGTTTTGAATTGTAATACATTTGTGACCGCAGATTTTTAATTGGTCTTACTTGCTAGGGCAAGTATTGGATTCATTCAGAAATAAAATGCACGACTGGGTCGCACGAACTTGCTCTTATGATAAGCAATTGCATAGTTGCTGCCTATATGGATATTAAAAAAAATTTAAATAATTTCGAAAATTCTTTTATTTTTTAAATTAGTTAAAGAGTTTTCTCGGAAAAACAAAGTATGCAATAAAATTTCAAAGCTATACGTAAATCTAGGGAAAAAAATATTGAAAATCGTTCGACCAGTTTTTTTTTTTTTAAATGTTATTTTTGAAAAACTTTTCCAAAAAATATTTTGAAATTTATTTGAGTATGCAAATATATGGCAATCTGTAGTTTACATTTAAAAAAATAACTTAAAAAGAATTAATATACCCGTTTTCAAAATATTTCAAAAACCAAAATTTTTTTTGAAAAAATTATAAAAAAATCAAAAAAAAAGTTTTTGAAAATTTTGAAATGCCCTATTACTAAAATTATTAATGACTTCCTGTGCCCAAAATTTTATTGAAATCGAATAAATAGTTTACAAGAAAATTTGATTTGAAAATACTGGCTCTATGAAAGATACCGTTATTAAATAAATTTTGAAAAAAAATTTCTAACTTAAAGATAGACTGCTTTAAGAAAAGTTTTATCAAAACCGTTAGAGCCGTTTTTGAGAAAATCATTTTTTTTTCTTCCCGATTGTATGGTAGGTGCCGTTATTTTTGGGTCTAGAACAAAAATAAAAAAAATTGTTCCGAGGGACGGCCAAATAAATCCTATATACCGAATTTGAAGCAAATCGGCCCATCCGTTCAGGCTCTAGATGCGCGAACAGGCATATAGACAGACAGACAGACGGACGAAATTCCCAGACCCACTTTTTTCGACTTCGCCATCATCGTAATGTCATGTTTGATTGTTATCTCAAATTTTTTTTTCTGTACGAATCCATAACTTGCCTTATGGAACGTATAATCGCAAATAAAAAACATGACATTACGATGATAGATAAACCCAAAATGTGGTTTTCGCAATACCGTCCGTCGGTCTGTCTGTGCGGATGTGCGCTTTTGCACGCCATGCTAGAGCATAAACCAGTGTTTCCCAACATGGGGCCTACCCCCCCACAGGGAACAATTTAAGTTTTTTTTTCTCTGCGAAAAATCTTTTCTTGTGCTGAAAGTTTAAACCCTTTGATAAATATTTCTGAACACACCCACCAGATCTGTCATTTGATTCATAATTGTGTCTATTCTTAGCAAAAAATACTTAAGTACTGTGTTTACTTATTTTCTATTCTAATTACATACTTATTTCTTCTTAAAACATAAAGCTCTTGAATGTTTGATATTGTAAATATATTTATAATGTGAGCGGGACATATAAAGATTTCAGTTCTTCAGACTGGTACCTACAGTACAGGCAACGGCTTTTTTCATTTTGGATTTGATCAAAAACGGCTCTAACAGTTTTATTAAACTCAAAATTATTTAGCTCACCTTAACTACCAAAAATGCGTTTTTCTTTTTGGCTTAAACGGTTGTAACGAAAATCAGGTTTAAACTATTTTTCTAATGGCCATAAGTTTGCAACGGCTTGATTGAATTGACTCAAAATTTGTGTAGCATAGTACTTTATAGTTTTCTACAAGTGTTTTTAAGAGAATTGCGTTTAAGGGTTTTGGCGTAAAATATAAATAACGAAGAAATTATGGTGTTAATGGATTTTTTGCAAATGGCCATAAATTGGCAACCGTTGCATCGAATTCACTCAAATTTTGTTTGTAATAGTTCCTTGCAGCTTCTTATATGATGACATTACATTTTTTACAGTAACTCCATTTTAAATAGTGGCTCCCATACAACGAGCCACTAGGTATTGGCCAAGTTTTTTAGTTTTTTCTTATTTGCTTTACCGATTTTTATTGAACTGTGTATGTAATATACGCAGAATGTTTCGAAGAAAACTTTATATTAAGTTTTTGTCTATAAATGATAATAACGGAAATTGGTCTTAGAAGTTTTATTAATTTGGCCATAAGTGGAAATTAATATCATTTATAGCACCTAAAAGATGACACATACATTTTAAGTATTAAAGTAGTAACGTTAGCAACCGTATATCGGGTTCTCCAATTTATTGAAATAGTTTTTAATACCGGGATAAAATAAAGTGCATTCATCTAATTTCGTTTTATAGCACGCACAGATCAAGAACGTGCTATTTATATTAGCAGAAAAACCTGCTATTGTATATGGCGCGGTTCTGACTGGAGCCAGCCCGTTTGTTAAAAAAACAAATCGTCCTACAAAACACTGACCTTGAACATGTAATTGGTATAATGTCAGAAAAAGAAAATCCAGCACCAGTATCCCATACATTCGACTTGTTATAGGTCACATGGTTTTTCAAATATCTAATAATATTCTTTAATGTCAATTTGCCTTCAAATAAAACTATTAAAGATCGTGGTCTTCATAAAATTTGACCAATTGAAAGGATACATGTAGTTTGTCACCATCATATCAATATCATTAATATCAAAAAAACCTTTTATGTGGAAAAACTTTTAAAAAGATCGTATCAATATTTAATGCTCAACTATAGCAATATATTATCTGCATCTCTATAGCAATAAGTTATGCTTTCTATTAAAAACAAAGCTTTTATTGCATTGCAAATGCTTACAAAACAAATAACAGTATTTCATTCATCTTGTATCCTGTATCCTTTTCATATACGATACACCTATAAGTATAGAAAATACAACTACAACCTCTTTGTAAAATGTACATTCATTGAAAAGAACCGTTCACATGATGCATCGTATCCATCGTAAGAACCACAAAGGGAGTATATACATAATTACATATATGTATGTGTGTGTATATATATATATGTATTTAATATATATATCTGTAGAGGTAACAAATAATTGAAATTTTCGAATACGATATATTATTAAAAAAAAAGATATAAAAGAATGTACGTGTAATGGGCATACACTGCAGGTCGCCTAATTGAGCACATCATTATTATTATATTTAAATATCTTTCCGAAAACTTAATGAGAAAGTAGGTATATATTACAACGAATGTTTTTTAAGAGCTTGCGAGCTTTAAAAAATAATCCAAGACAGAAATATTGTTGGTATGAAATTTGTATTATTTTAATCTGATAAATAAATAATTTCATGGCATTTATTTTTTATTTGCGAATATAGGTACTATAAGGGAAATTATGGATTCATGCAAAAAAATGTGTATAACAATCACACATTACAGTACGATGATGGAGAAGTCAAAATAAGGGTCTGGAAAATCCGTCCGTCTGTCTGTCTGTTCGCACCTCTACAGCTTCAACGGATCTTCCGATTTGCTTCAAACTTGGTAATACTTAGTACTGTTAGTACATAGTAATTACTTAGAATTCCCTAGAGGGGGTATTTTTTATTTTTACTTTAGGCCGAAAAATAACGGTACCTGCCCTGCCATACAATCTTTAACGAAAAGTTTGATTTTCTCCAAAACGGTTCTAACGATTTTGATGAAACTTTTAGGAAGCTACTTTTTGAAAACAATACATCTTTTATGTTGAATCTGGTATAGCTCCTATCTTTCTTCAAAATCTTCATCCTAACCAAAGTAATGCGACGATAAAATGGATGAATGGCAAAGTATATTCGCGAAACTAATTGCAAAAATAGATGAGAAAATTTACATAAAGCACTTGAGCAGAGCATCAACATCAGACAGCAGAAATATTTACAGAAATTTCAGTCACCAACTGTGAACAGAATCCAAATACTTTCGAAAAGAACTCTCGGCAGAGGCTTTAGACCTTAACTTTGTTCCTCATAGAAGTGATCGACCACAAATATTTCATCTCTGTAATCGAAGAGATATTGAAGATAGTTATCACTTCATAGCAGTTTGCCCATTGTTACAGAAAATACGTCGTCTTCATTTCCAAGAGAGCTTTTTGTCTTTAAATCAGTGTAATAACGTGTTAAATGGATCATTGGGATGGCAACATTTGTTCAATTTTTGCAAGCACGGTCTTAGTTACCGCAATAGCTTTTAAAATCATCTCCGCAATTAGTGCTTTTTAGCCCTTTTTTGCTTCAAATCAATTTAAAATTGTGAATTTTATGTTTAAAATCATTTTAAAATTGTGAATTTTAGTTTCAAATCGTTAAAATTGATCAAAAATGTTGTTGCATCTATTGAGAATGTTCATGTTTGTATATTGTATTATAATAAGATTGGCAAAATGTTAAATAGTACCTACATCCTATCTTCACTGTTTTCAAGGAATTTTTATTTTTATTTAAACAAAAAATGTTCTTTAATAGCATTGTATTAATTTTAATGATTTGCTATCAAACGCATGTGAAATATCAATCAGGCAGATGGCACCAGAGCCATGTCTTAATTCTTAAGTCAATCAATCAATGTATTCACAAATGTAATGAAATAAAGAATTGTATCTATCTATCTATCTATCTAATACATCTTTTGATTAGAATTCATTTGTCCTATAACGATACCTATCATATAACCAGTTATTTCAAATTATTCAATTTTCAATCCTTTCCAATTTCAATAAAATTTTACAAAAACAGAAGTAATTTACAATTCAAATTATATTGCATTTCAAAATTTTCAAAAAAAAAATTGGCTTTGGATTTTTTTTGGAAACAGGTGAATTGAGTTTTTCAAAAATTGTTTTTTATATAAAAACTGCAGATCTTCTTAAAATAACATACACAAGAAAATATTCACATATTTTAAAAAAAAAAGTTTTTTTAAAAAGACCACTTTTTACGAAAACCGGTCCTACGATTTTGAATTTTTTTTTTCAAGATAGACATTTAGTTTTGAAAATTTATTGCATACAGTAGAATCTCGAAAAGATGAACAGATATAAAACAGGCCCCGTTCATCTTTTAGAATTGTTCATCTTTCCAAGCATCGTTCATTAATTTAAGAAAAACATATAATTATATTAACATTGTATCTATCAAATTAACTACTTGATCATTTTAGTTAAAAAAAAAACTTAAAACATCACAGAAATACATAAAAGTTGTTCATAAGGGTTAAAACAAACAGACTTTATTTAAAAAAACAGATTTTTGGTAGATTGTCGCCAGGAAAAAAGCGTTCATCTTTCCGAATTGTTCATGTTTTAGAACCGTTCATGTTTTCAAGATTCTACTGTACTTAATTTTATAGTAGATAAAAAAAAATTTAAAAATTAATTAAATATGATTTCCATCATAGAAAAGTCGGGGCTATGAGTTATGTTGTCCATTCACTCATTCCAATTTGTAACTATTTTGTCCAATTTATCGGCCCGTATGGCTTCAATTGTAGCTTTAATATAGGCCTCCAATGCTTCAAGAGTTAACAATGACTTAACATAGCCCACAAAAAGTAATCGAGATGGGTTAGGTCGCACCCTCGCACTAATAAGGGGCCAGTTAACAGGACTACTTCTGGAAGCAAAGTTGTCACCAAATCGATTTTGCAATAAATTGATAGTTAAGCGCGCTGTATGGCAAGTTGTGCCGTCTTGTTGGAGCAAATGTCGTGGAATTCTAGCTGATTAAAGAATCAGTCAGCATGGCTCGATAGTGCTCGCCATTCACCGTATCGGCAGCTCCTTCCTCATTTCGAAAGAAATACCGATGATGCCGCGGGAGTGTAAACCGCATCAGAAAGTCCATTTTAATGGATGTAATGGTTATTCGTTAATTGCTTAAGGTATGTCTTCGCATCATATATGACATTTTTACTAATTGACGAAGCCATTCAACCAGAATTTCATTCATCGCTAGTCACAATTATTTGTTGAAAAGTGCTTTATGAACTTTGCGAACACATTTATTTTGTTCAAAGTAAATTTCCACAATTTGGAAGCGTTGTTCTGCCTTAAAAGAATCGATGATGAATTGACCTTACTAAACAGAAACGCTAACAAAGTTTGACATTATCAACAGTCAAAGTATAGACAAAAATCATAGAAACTTCTGATGCAGCTTAAAAAACACTTTAAACAAAAATAGGTATCAAATATGACACTATTGGTATTCCTGATCTCTTTCCAAATGACAAACATGGAATAGTGCGAAACCTTCTGTTTCTGAAAAGATCGTAAACGCAGTTTCCCACCTGAACTGTACCCTTAAGAACGCGGAAGAGAAATCGCAATATTTTACAATATATTAGCTTTGTTTGTTGAGCCCTGAAGTCACCCTGGGGTCGCCCTGGGGTCGCCACAGCTCGTTTTTTGAATTACCTCAACTCGCCCTCAATACAAAATTGTCTGTTTTTTGAAACCTGGGGTCGCCCTGAAGTCACCCTGAAGTCGATCTTGCTATTTAGCTAGGGCGAGTTGAGGTAACGAATCAGCTGTTGAAGTGACTTTTGCTGTCAAGCATTTCTTGTGTATTTTTCTTCTGTATTTGATTTTTCATGTCTTTTTTTCGATAAAACTAAATGAAATGCAAGTGAATGCATTTATTTTGATGAAAGTAAATACAAATAATCGAACAAATAAAGCAAAATGGAAACTTTTGATTTTGTGCGTTGTGAAAAATATACAATCAGCAGCCGTCATGCGTTTTTTGAGAACCGAAAAACCCAGGTTTTTTTGACAACTCTTGGAGTTGTCAAGAAAACCCAGGGCGACCCTGGGTAAAGTTCAACAAACAAAGCTATTATTATGTCGACATTGTTGGCATATCAAATACACTTTTCTCTGTAGGTGTGTAAGAACATTCGATGTCATAGGCGCAAACTTTTGAAACTTTAACCTCAAACATATCAACACCAGGCAGCCACAAGATACTTTTCTGCCACCGGCTAGTTTGGCTGAATAAGTTCCTGCCATGTAATTATAAAGGATATTTTTAAGAGGTACAGAAAATCTTTAAAACACAGAAGAATTGTGTTAATAGCCATAAAATTGACTTTATTTGAAAGATAATTCTTTGCCATTTTTATTCGAATATGATTTCTGACATATGGCTTCTGCAGCTGGCTAGATGTAGTATGATCTTTGGGTCCAATATTGGAACATTATTTCAAGCATCTCATCAATCGTCTCTGGCTTTTCAGTGTAGATAGCGCCTTCACATACATATCCCCACGGAAAATATTTTGTTGGATGGCATGATTTTCAAAACCAACTCGTAATTTGGTCTTGTTGAGACCACGGCTCCCATTCTACAAAGGCAATTCAATTCAGGAAAGAAAAAATCATTGATCACGGCTCTATGATGGTCTCTGTTGACTGTAACACTATGGCCGGCATTGTTTTTATTAGTAAAGACCAATGATTCTAAGAGCCCATAAAACTTACCAAACTGTTAGTTTTTTCTCGATATAACGGCCTTTCAACAACGGCTTGAGGATTATCTACACTCAAAATACTGCAGTTTTCCTTATTGAAGTAGCCACTTAACCAAAAATTACCATCATCGCTGAATATAGCTTTCTTGTTAAAATCGTGATCACCAACCATCTCGTTTTGAGCGCATTCATTGAAAGTACGCCGTGCTCGGTGGTCGGTTCATGATATAATGGAAACCTAAAATAAATCACATGACATAATGACAGTGATGCGAACTTAAGGATCTATACCTCTAAAAAGAACATAATCTGTGAGCAATGTCCGTTACCATAATAACCACTTAATACTGATCCATGCCATAAAGTAACCATAAATTAAAAATCTTACAAAATCGTGTTAGAGCTTTAACAATGCGCCTTTGATGATTTGTGAAGAATATGTGATTGTTCAAAAATTTGATTTGACTAAGGAAGAGTTCGCTGTCCGTCCTAGACACCGGAAAGATGGCAATAAAAACATTTAAGTAGATCCGCAGTCGACGTTCAGTTAATCTGAATAACAACCAACGTTGCAGGTGCCAGTGCCACATCAACACAAGATCAGATCAAACAAAGAACAAGAAGCTGGAGCTGAAGGAAACTTTCAAACACGCAGTCAGGAGCATACAATAATTTATTTGTAAAATACCTATATTCGGAGAAAAGTATGCCCAATGATTTATATCGCAATACCATCTGCCCGATCCACAAAAAAAGGAGACCTCCTACTCTGCGCCAGCTATAGATACATAAGGCTTATACATCGCATATAACATCATTACATCCTGTCCAGACTGAGACGTTAGCATAACCGTTTTTCTAATAGGTAATTACCAATGTGGTTGTAGACGACTTTACGACCGATCAAATTTTCACATTAAATCAAATCCTGGAGAAACCCATGAATTTTAAATCGATATCTGTTGAGGTTGTGGATAAATAAAAGATCAAAACAAATTTAATTTATACGCTTTATATTTAATATTAGTTTTTAATAATTGTCCATTAAGGAAAATGGCCGATCAGATCTTGAAGATTAATAAGTCTCGTTAAATAATTTGACAGCTGTGGTGCTTTCTGGTTTTATAAAAGTTAACCTTTATAGGGTTTGAAAGTGGTTATTTTAATAATATCAATTATATGTTCGTCGATAACAAAGCAGCCCACAACAGTGTTAATAGAGTGACATGTCTAACTTTAGAACTCCTGCTAAACTGATAGCAGAATGGGACTGAACAGAAACGCAAAGAAGATGAATTATATGCTTTCACCGACAATTTCCAGTCCCCCCATCGGCACTGACTTGGTCAGAAAGTGACCATTTATAGGTATAGCTTTGCAGTAGTCAGTGATTTTGTCTACCTGGGCACTGATGTTAGCCCAGATAAAAACATCAGTGCGGAAATCGCTGTTTCTTTAGGCTAAATAAGCTGTCCTGCTATATGGTGTATATAAAACTTTAAGTATTTAAGAGCTTAATTTAAATTTGTCACCTTTACCACTTTGCCGTGAAACATTAATCACACATCATTAAAAAAAAAAAAAGTTATATTATATTAAATAAAAAGAGTGGCCTCATATAAATGATCCGCAGTGTATTAGCAAGAGAAGAAAGGTTACTTCGGCAAATCTAATATCCTCTTCCTCATGCTTGTGAATACAAAAGTTTTACCCTGGCAAGGCACCTACACAAAACCCCGTCTAAACTTCTTCCAGCTATACGATATATATTTAGAAGAGAATACACAAATACGGCATACGGTACCAGCAGCAGCAGCAGCAGGACCATGTGTAGGTGGCTAAAACAAATTTTCATTCGCATAAGCGCGACAGCAACGCGACGACGACGGCGACGCGACGTCAGAAGATTTCCAAACTTTTCATTCAGAAACTTAATATACTATAGATCGAAAAAGGGATAAGGCCTTACTCTGTTGTTAATGTTGCTATATCCCGGCATCCGGCACCCCGCTACCGCCATCATTTGTTGTGTACGGTGCGGTGTGGTGCGGCACCGGGCGTACAGTCTTTGCTCGAATCATTCAGAAATATGGTTGTTAGTGGTAGAATTGGATTTACATCTCATCTGGGCGCTTCTTCTTCTGAGTTCAGGGTGCTGGGTGCGCTCTAGGTTCTGGCTGTGAGTATCTGGGGAGAGGGATTTTTTTTTTGTTATTGCTCATTTCGTATTATACTGGAAAGTTCAATTATTGACAACCTTGTTAAAAGAAATTCCAAATCGAATCAAGAGCAACAGCAAAAGCAACAGCAACAGGGAAGTAAACCCACATCTACTTTAGCTTAGTAAGGGTATTATGGATTTGCTATTTTTGTGTTGGTTTTTGTTTTACAAAATACAACAACAACCCTCTTAGTCATGAAAATAGAATCGAATGGAATCGAATCGAATCATCGAAGAAGTATCGCGTTCTCGTTCGATGTTGTGCTTTGTGTGCTTTTTGGATGGATGCAGAGGCGAGAGGCCGCAACTTTGACCAAGGTGTTTTTGTTTTGTTTTTCCTCGTTTCCTCGGTCGTTCAATATGGAAACTAGCTTTTTTTTTTGATAGGTCGAATGTTTTTCGATTTTATTCACAAAACTTATATTCCCCAAAAGCGTTTTATATGGAATGGAGGAGGTATCTCGTTGTGCATTGTTAAACATTTTTGTGGTATTTGTACTGTTTTAAGCCCTCTATATGAGGTTCGGGCCACACAGAGGCTTTGTGCCTGGTTGCTATGGTGCGGTGATGACGTTTTTCTAAAGAGTGACATGGTAAAACTGGCTAAGGTTAAAAAACAAAACACCTTTTTTATTTGATTGTTAGGTAGATTTTTATGTCTGATTTGAGTGATGGACGAAAAATTGTGATGGTGTGAGATAGTAAGCCATATGAATCCAACAAGAATTTATTTACTAGCCAGAGTAGAGGCTAGAGCTACTGGTACAAGCCGGAGCAATATCTTAAACCAATATTACTTACATATTTCGGTATAAAGAATGAAGATTTTATTCAAATATTTATCTCGAAGTTTTGATGAATTTATTTGAAAGATATTTTTTATTTAATTTAATTTCCCTAAACACTGTTGTTGTGCACCAATTTGGGTTTGCATTTAAAGAAAAAGGAATTAATAGATGTTTATATGGCTTAATGTTTAAGTGGTATCGAAGAATTTTATCTACATATTCCTTTGTATAAATTGCTAAACTTAATTTTAGTGAAAACTGAGATGGGTATATGATAACAAGACTGATTGAAGTCCGACAGCTTTATTTGGGCTTAATATAACATGTTTAAGATGAATTGATAAGGGATAGTGAGAACCATGAGGACACTTTTGAATTTTCCAAAAAAAAAAAAAAAAAAAAAACAGGGAGAACACCAATGAGACTAGTAGGTACCAAATGAAAGCCTTATACATCTGCCAGATATTTTCGATTATTTGTTTTTAGTATCGTATATAAATGATTTATTATCTTCTTTGATGTGTTGTAAAATAGTAATCCATTTGGGGCCGTTCATAAAAAACGTTCGCACTTTGGGTTGGGAGGGGTTATGCTGAGCGTAACAAGATGTGACAAGGAGGAGGGGGTCTACGTCAACGTGACGTTTGCCAAAGTTAGACTAATAAACCTAAGTTTTTTGCTTTTTTAAAAAATTAATCCAATAGAGTGTCACTTTATTTTATCTTTTTATAAAAATTTGATTTAAAACAAAAACATAGGACATGAAATTTTTTTTTTTTTAATGTGTTTACTTATAAGTCTTGCCAACAAAAACTATGTGTCAGTATGGCTGTATTTCTGTTGGATTCAAATCAAGTACCTACAAACTAGAAAACTGGACTAACGATAAATAGAAATATTATTTATTTCTCATCAAAGAAAATTTATGATTTTATTAGTTTATCAACATATTTAAATTGTATCCTAAAAATAAAGTGAATATTTTTTTATGTTTGAAAATTTGTGTTCTATCAATCTAAATTTTTTTTGTTCAGGAGGGGGGGGGTCTTTGTTTTTGAGTTATAGCAAGTGTGACAAAGCGTGACACCGGGGGGAGGGGGTCAAAACAGCTAAATTAAGCGTGATGTATTTTATGGACGTCCCCTTTTTGAAAAAATAAAAAAAAAAAAACCTTATTTTCTAAAGTTTTAGACTACAAAAAAGTACCCTACTATAACTGTCTAAAAGTCAACACCTATACCGATTGTATCAAAAACATATTTTTTTGGTTTATCATTTTTAGAGCGATCAAATAAACGGGAATATACTTTTGCGAAAATTCTTGTAGGTTTGCGAGAAAACAGGGGTGTCTTAATGTGCCCTCATATGCAAATGGCCCCACTTCCCCCTACGTAGATGTATAAAGAAAGGCCTTTGGATTTCATAACTAAAATGTTTGTTGGCAAAACTGCATTAAAATGCAATTAAGGTTGAAATTGCGAGTACAGCTTCTATAATATAACATAAAGAAAGTTATTTATTCGCGAGGAAAAATACTTTGGCGTTTCTGTATATCGGTCTGTCTGTCAATGAGTTAAGTTTTGCTACTTTACTTAGTGCTCATAGCATTACCTTTCTATTCTTTCTCTCCTCGATCGCACATGTTAATTCATAATAAGGGTATTCATTAAACGGCTGCAACTTGTTCTACATTTATGTTCTGGGGCTCGTTTATGTTCATTTTTTCAGAAAAGGCCTTCAGCGGTACACCATCGTGAAAACTACTTCTAAGGTTTCAATAAAATGTCAAAAATAATGCAATGTATTGGGTATATCAAAATTGAAAAAAGTTATTTGAATTTTTCAATAATATTTTAAACTTTGAATTTTCAAAAGAATTTTTAAAAGAGTTCAAATTAAAATATCAATAATTAAAAAAAAATGTCTATGAAAACTAGTTAGACATTTAACTTTATTTATTCCAAAATGCGTTTTGTAATTTTCGTTGCTATACGAGTATCGTGTTCGATTACAAATATCGGTTTAAATTTTTTACGAATATGCAACTGGCCCTTTAGAGAACCTTTACTTTGTGAACTTACTTCGCTCCGTATTAAGAAGCTCTATCAACCAGCCACCAGCCATACGAGTAAGTACGTTCGACACAGTCGTTGGCTCTTTATATTTTATTTTCAATAACTGCTTTGGTGGTATCGTTTTCGTATGTTGGCCATGAACGATGGCCGGAACGGGCCACGGACCACGGACCACGGACCAGGCCTTTTGTGTGCTACTACATCTGCTTGTGCTTGCTCTTGATCAATCTTCCTTCTCTTTAGTGTGTTCTGTGTTCATCGCCAGTGAGGCAAGCAGTGATGCACACAATAAGCCGCAGAAGTTACCATTTAGCAAAGTTAATTCACCGGCGTTTATTTTTTGGTTTAAGTTAAGTGCTTTAGTTTGAGATCGTTAACCACTAGCGTAAGACGAAGAACCAATTCAGTCTCTCATCGTGTCGCGGTCCCGACAAATTGTATTTTCAGTTTTTTTTTTTTTTCTGTGAAATAAAAAGCAAAAAAACATCTAACCGAATGAATTCCTATTTCAATTCACATAAAGAATCTCAAGGATTTTAATGAAGTTCAGATTGATGTTCTCAACGAATAAATACTGTTTTATCTGCTGGCTAAGAGGTACTTTAACATTGCTTAGACCAAACATAAAAATATAAAAATTGTTATGTACTCAATCAACAAGTTGCGTTTGTCGCGTCCGTTGCGTCGTTGTCGGCGTCGCGTCGTCCGGGTTTCATCAGCAATCGCTTTGACCTCTGAAGTTAAGTGATTTTGAACTTTGTCCTTTTTTTGGTAGAAGTGGGATGTTTTTTTTTTTTGTTATCTTTTGTGTGATTCATGAGTTAGTTATGTGTAAATCCTTTATGGTTGCATTTTCTCCTTTGTCCGAACGAGAAAGTTTGCATATGTATTATACTATATGAAGGCATTCGCTTATCGCATAAATACCTACAACTACACATGCAACATATTTGTGAACTTTTTTGTATTAAACTATTGCATCTTTTCTTTTGCTGTATAGACAGACACTTCTTCAGTTCTAATTTATTTGCTCCGAATATTTCCCTGAGCAAGCATAGGTACTTCTTGATATATATGTAGGTACGTTATAATTGAATCTTATATCTTTTGTGCATTGATCTAATTGAGTTCACTTGCTAAAAAAAAAACAACAACACACACAAAAAACACTCAACCGTGCGAGATAAGACGAACATAAAATAAGAAGATGAGATCGTTTGTGCGGAAACGATAGGTGTACCTACCTTTTTTTTGTTTTCATCATTTTGCGTATACTTTTTACGTTTTCTTAAATCACGCAGGATGGAAGCTTGATGAAACGGCATCGCCGCGCCGTTTGCCGTTTGCCACTATGCCGGTCGCTGTCTCACACTGTGGGGTATTTAATCATAAAACATGGCATAAGCCTCAAGTTTTAGTTTGCTAAATCAATTGAAAACAAACGGTCCGTCAAATTGAGAGACTATTAGTTTGCAGATATTAAGAAGAAAAGGTGATTTCTTAGTTTCTTGTGAGTCAATGCATGTATTTGGATAATACATACTTTCAAGATATACCTATTTGTCTTGCCTTAGACACAAAAAAAAAATACAAAAATGCATTCCAAATATTACGAGTTACCAACTTAGTGTCAAAATACTCCGCTATAAATGTACGCCATTGATAAAAAAAAAAACTGAAATGTATCTTCAGCCAATTTCTTTACTTGATTTTGAAGTTAATCTCAAAAGTGTTGTGCTTAAGGGTCTGATTGGACCTTTTAAGTCTCATATTTGGGTTCTTGCATTTGGCCGGGTCAACATTTATAGTCCATTATAACATTTCCATAAGAGCAAATATCACAATAAAAGGTAGATACAAATTGTTTGAATCGTCGATGGCATTCAACTCAATAATATTGTTAATTATTATTGTTATGTTAATTTTACGAACTGTTTGCCAGTTTACAATATAGTCTCCGGCAATGGTATATTTGATGTAGTACTAATCTAAGCCATATTTTTCTGAATTTATGAATTGTTGTTGTATAGATGAAATACTCGTATAATATATATTTTTTTTTTTGTCATAGGTAGTTAACTCTAATAATTTTATTCAACTGTGAAGCTTAGTTATCTAAACGATGTAAATCTTAATACTTAATTACTAGTAATATATAACTCTCAATCCACTGCACGCACATATCAAAATTCTTTTGTATTAAACTATAATTATAATTATTATAAAAATATAGTTATTTTGACAATTTACTTTCCGTGTGAGAAAATAAAGAAACAGTTTATCAAAGTAAAATATATTTTTCTTAAGTTGATATTTTTTAGCAGCGGCATATATCCCAGACGAAAAAATAAATTAAAGCAAGTACCTACACATTTTCTGTTACCAGAATTTAAGAAAAAAAAAACCGAAACAACTTGACGAAGGTTTTATTTAAACTCATCAAGAAGGAACCGAAAGGATTCAAAATCAAATTTGGCAGATAGTGAATAAAAATAACTTAAAAACTCAAATTTGTATACTATTCGTATGTAGAGGACGCACCCCAAGCCCGAATTAAGTACCTATATGTTTTTAATTTTCCCAAAGTAATATCAAGTTGTTTCAAGAGCAATTTTTTCCAATTGTTAGATAAGCGAAATTATGATTCAAAGACTTGTGGTGAAGTAAGTCCGCGCAACAATTACCTAGCTTACGTATCTTTACAATTCAGTTAGACCAAAACCAAACGATCTACGTAAGCAAAGTCACAGACGGGTTGTGCTGTTATCAATTAACTCGCATTTCAAATTATCATGCACGAGATGTGACGGTTTTCGTTTCGGAGATTTATACCATGTTTAAAGAGGAAATATCCCACTGTGCATACGATTGGTAACTTAAACACACTTCACCCAAAAGCAACAATATCAAAAGAGGCCAAATACATTTAAGTTTAGATTTAAATTTATTTTTCATCATACCTATAGGAAACCTACATACATACGTATGCAACACGATGACGGCAAATAAAATGTTCTTGGTCTACTCTGCTGCATTCATCAGCTAACAGACTGTCTATAGCTTTGCTACTATATGAATTTTTCACACTTCATACATTCTATTTTCTATTTTTCCACAAAATAGCTTTTCCTTTTTGCTTTTTTACTGCAATGCAATTCGGACCTAAAAATAAAAACTATTTTTGAATGACCTGAAAGTGCTCCTGTTTCGATTGATGTTTGCTAGAACCATTATTTCTTCCGAGAATAAATGGATCATGAATGTCTATAAAGGATCATCAACTTCCCTTTGTTGTGAATTATTCAAATGAAATACGGCATTCATTAAGTGTGTATATGGTCTGAGAACGTCGTTGACCAACAACTAATCTAAATACCTTTTCTGACCAGAAAAGAAAATTGCTAAGGAAAAAACATCCATAATACATTGTAGCAAATACAAAAATCCTTTCGTAAGAAAAAAAAATGCTCGACTGGGTCGCATGAACTTGCTCTTATGTATGTTGATATTATTTCGACTATAAGAGGGGTTCTTTATTAAAAAATTCATTAAAATCCGTCAAGTGGCTTACGAGAAAATCTGATTTCAAAAACCAATCCAATGGGAGGTACCGCTTTGAGACTCTCCCTGAAAAATGTATTCCAACCAAAACAAAATATGTACACAAAAACACCATTCAGAAAGTTATATCGTTAATCGTCAATAAAAACCGTATGACAGGTACCTAGACCTACCGTAAGTTTTAGTGCTATACTGTTTATTCTAAAAATTTCTATGTAGGACGTCATAATAATACTGTGTAGGTACTAAGTTTAAAGAAAATCGGTCCAGCCATTTTGGTTGTAGGTAACCAACCATACAGACAGACAGACAGAATCGTCCGACCCCCTTTTTTCGACTTCCTTATCATCGTAATGTTGTTTTTACGAATGCATAACTTGCCTTATAGTACCTATAATCGCAAGTAAAAATTTATCTTAATTTATTAAAATTCAGGATGTTTTTAAGTTCTCATAGGACTCTTTATAAATTGCGTTCCTTTGAACTGTGTTGCAATCCTACGCTATGGGTAAAACTTCAAGTATTTTCTATAATATCCTTATCACCATTTTAAATAGTTCCTCTTCCTCAAAAGAAGAATTTTCCCCTTACATACGAGTATGTGTATCCCTGGAAATTGGTTCAATAAGGAGGAGGGGATACAAATTTCTCAATAATAAGTATTCAATTGAAAATACCATACACAATATAAAATTAAAAAAAAAAATCATCTCAAGCCTTTCTTGTCAGAAATCCATCATAAAAAACGCTCATACTTTCACGCAATAATTTATTTATTTGAAGAATTTAAATACAGCCAAGGTGGCGAGCGATAGGAGGTAAGCATTTGAAATGTATTTTCTTTTTTTGCTAGTGCTTCTTAGTCGTAGATGATTGCAAGTGGATTATTTCTTAAGAGAGAGGTGGGAGTTTTTGTAAGCACAAGATCTGCTCAACAATTTGTTTTTTGTCTGCGAGCCCTATTTTTCAAATGCCGTCTTTTTGATTGGCCAGAGCACTCTACTTATTGCATTCTGTAATTTATTGGACATTTAAGTTCTTTGGAAGCCCTCAAAGACAACATTCAAAACCAATTTCTTTGAATCCTGTCTCAATATTCGGCAAACCTACCGAAACTTCGAAAACTTAATGAAGGCTTTTGGCGTGTTGGGTTGTGTTTAAATTCCCCCTTCAAATATACTGGGACGAAATATAATTTTCGAATAGTTTGCATTTTGTTAATTTCTTAAATCCATGTTGAAAACACATGCCTCTTCGGTGGAAACCCATTCATCATAAAGAATTCAATGTCGAAAACATATCTTCTAAGCAAAAAAAATTGTGAATCACATGCTTTATTAATATACCCCCCAAAACGAATGAGAAATTTTTGTTTACTGTTGGATGATTTAGTTTTTAATAGTTTCTACTGTATTGTGATTCTTAATATCATATCAAAAATTAAGGAGACAAGAATGGGTTGGGTACAAAGGACGTAAAAGCCGGTCGACAAAGTTATATCTTAAGCCCCAAGAGAAATCATTGCCTTTGATTTTCGCATAAAATGTATTCCTTTGTTTTATTTATTTATTTGGTTGTAATTTAAAAAAAATCGCCAGTTATTTGATTTTTAAAATCAGTTAGAGGACCTTATTTTAGCGCACAATATTTCAATATGGGAATCAATTTTTGTTGGAAACTATTGTACGAATCATGGTCCTAGAATTGAACAAATTACACACTATATTCGTCAAAGGGAGCAGAGTTTGTTTTCGGAAACACAATTTGACTTTGGAATAGTCATCATTCCAGAAATTTCTTGTTCATATAGAAAAAAATTTGAAGTTAGAAACGGTAATTTAAATCAAAACTTAAACTACTTAATTTCAATTCAAATCAGTTGTTCCTTGAAATATAATTTTTTTTTAGTAAAATCGTTTTAAAATTCATAAGATCTTTTGGACACTTATAAAACCCACAAGTTTGTTTGATTAATTTACTTAATATCGGAAATAATTTAATGATGAATTTCTGTGATAGCAATAACTGATGCCTAAAGAAGGTGTCAATCACCGATTTTTTTCGATTTCGACTGATATTTGAACCAATTAAATTCACTCCCAACGAATTTGCATTTAAGTTTTATCAGTTATGTAAAAAAGTTTTTTCAAAGCGATTGGTTATCAAAAATAATAAAACTGGTCGGAGACACACCACAGCTAATATTTTATAATTATCAGAGTGAAAAATGCCAAAACAACGTGCAAAAAACGTTTTGAAAATTTGTAAATAATCAGACAGGCGAAGACACAGTGAGGGCATTTTTGATAAGAGAGTTTGAGCAATAATAGCTAGATATAATTTTCTTCAAAGCGAAATAACGATTAACTCCAATAACCCTATTGCTATCCTAAAACCTAAATCGACTGGTGTTACGTTTAAGATTTAACATTTTGGCGACGTTTGGTGTTCATATTGATAAATACAAAAATAAAAACAGATCTTCGCTGATTTTAGTAAGAATCTATTTTGAACAATTTCGAATATTCCCATAAAAACGTAAGACTTGTCCAAATTTTCAAATTGAACAGTAATTCTGAGGGACTTAATTGTTTTTTTCCCAGAAAAGCCTTTTTCTCTGATCATTGACAAAAAGTCGTAAAACTGACTTATTCCTACAAAAATTAAGCCTGCTATTTGTGGAGCCATTTGTGATCGTATAATGCCATATCATATCGATTATACCTCTTACAATTTTTAGAAATTGAATTTTTGATTTATTTACAACTTTTGAACAAAAAATGTTTGTTTTTCGACAATGTAGATATAATTTCTTCACATTTCAGTAATTTATCTACCGCACCGGCTTGACCTCAAACGTCAGCATACCACCTCACAAATTAGTGTTTGGTTTTTCAGGAAACAAACTAATTACGAACAAAAATTTCCGAAATAATTTACTTTGCCTCTCAGTATGATTCATAAATATTTTTGAATGCATTGTTTTACTGCATTTTCTGGTTTATGTAATATTATAGACAGGTAGGTATACACAGAATTTGGATGGTTCTCTTGATCAAAAAAGTGTATCGAAAGAAAAATTAGGTGAAATACGTACACACCACACCGTACAGATGTTAAAGTCCCATTTTTTCTATTTTTAGTTCATATACACGAAAAAATTAACTTCATTCGTGTTCCGCTTAACGCTAAACGCTAGACACAGAATTTCGTGGTGTTCGCGGTTCTCAAAGGAAAATTTCTTGCAAAGCTTATTTTAAAATATTTATTTTTTTGTATAAATGCAAGATATTATTAGTACGCAGTGTTTGTAAAAAATACGGCATTTTTGTAAAGTAAGTACCTACCTACAGTCTACAGAATGCAATAGAATTTACAAAATGTGTATTTTTGACACAAGAGAAGCAAATACTACAATTTTTTTTTTTTTTTTTTGCATCAAATCCAATTTTTCTATTCACACGGCACACGCACACAAAGACCGAATAAATACCAGATATTTTTCTATTTTTACAAATATAGAAAATTATGTTTCCAATGGTTTCTTCCTGTAAGATACGTTTCATTTCGATGCTTGACGGTAGTCATTTCATGAAATAAAATCACTGTGCGTTCTGAATTTTTGAAGTTTTCATACTAATTTCATTTTATCTGTTAATTCTTAGTTTTTAAAATTCTCTAGCTATTCTAATAACGTATTTTCATTCGCTTCGAATAAACAAAATGATTGAGTGAAGGAAATTAAAGACATACTGGAATATTCGATTGAAAAAAAATATTGTTAGAACGGAAGAGGCAAAAAAAGCTGCTTTGCAGAGTGAATCATTGTGTTTTGAAAACTATGTCCCATATTTGGAAAACCAAACATACATACGTGTTTTTCAAAAATCTTCTCTGAGATTTTTCAATCTCCTATACCAACCAACCGGTCCCGTTTAGTCATATTTGTGTTGTTGTGTTCGGGAGAATAATAACAGTTTTATTCGCGTAAATATATTTTTTTACTGAGAAAAAATTAAATGTTAAAGAATTTCCTGAACAAAAAAAAAAAAAAAAAAAACACATTGTTGATTTTGTTTGAAAGGATTTTATTAATTATTTTGTTTATTAATAATTTGCTTGAAAAAAAAAGTTATTTGTGACATTTCTCAATATATATATTTTTTATACATTTGTTGGAATACTTTTTTGTAAATCAGTTGATTCCTTTATTTTTGTAGTGATCTTTGTTATAACATAAGACAATGGCATCAAATACTGTAAGTATATATAAATGTCTATTTTTTAACAAATATTAAAAAATATTATTCCTTAAAAATGTGTAAATTGATTCGAAAGGGTGGTTTTCAAAATGCTCATCTGTTTTTATCTAATCACAAAAATCGCTTTGGAATTTTCAGACACATACAATGGCCGCTGGAGTCCCGCGACTAATACGGTTTTGCGTTTTGTACAGCGCAACGCCAGCAGCGGTTTTGGAAATTTCAATAATAAAATAATTATGACTTAAGAAAAATATTAGAAAAGATATAGTGAGCTAACCAGTAGTTGAGAAGCTACTGTATACTAAGTTTGTTTTATAGACTAACTTTCGGGATTTTTATCATATGACAAGGCTTGAATTTCCGTTCAGTCAAATCATAGCGATCAGATAAAAACAAGATGTTTTTCTGGTCGAATGTTAACAGCAATCAGGAAAGTTAGATCAGCTGATTAAGGGGAAGGAATATTTGTATTTACAAAAGTGTTTTGTCCTCAGATGAAAATTTAAAAACGATTAAGCTCGATATTCGTATTTGCATAATCAAAGTTAAGATGGCGGTTCAAGAGTGGTTTAAGAGTTAACCCGCCGACTTAAACTGGTTTAATTAAGTTGATCGACGGACCAAGAATTTAATAATACGGGCAAGTGCGAGTCGGACTCGCGCGCGAAGGGTTCCGTACCATTATCCATAAAAACGATCAAAAAATCACTTTTGTTGTATGGGAGCCCCCCTTAAACTTTTATTTTATTTAGTTTTTAGTATTTGTTATTATAGAGAACAATACATGTAATAATACATGTTATGTCAAAATTTCAACTCTCTAACTATCAAGGTTCATGAGATACAGCCTGATGATGGACGGACAGACGGACAGGGAAGTCTCAGTAATAGGGTTCCGCTTTCACCCTTTGGGTACGGAACCCTAAAAACCAGGTTCAGTGCCCAACTACTATTAAACTGTAGGCCCTAATTAGTTAATTTGTTCGAAGCCTTCAACATTTGTTCGTGCATATTAAAGACTATTAATTTTTTTTTGCCAAATGACAATCAGCTGTTTCGAAACATATACACACTTTGATCAGTTAAATTGAATATAATGTATTTTTTCACAAAGTTAGAGTTCCAAATCCAGATTTTATGTCTAAATAAAATATTTAACATTATGTTTCATTGTTTACATTACTAAGTAGGTATTAAACTTGGATTGATTATGTCGTTAAATGAGTTTTGAAATGTAGGTAGATACATACGAAATCTGTTTTCATAGCAGTTGTAGAAATGCAGTGTAAAAACAAAAAGTGTACGAAAGTATAGAATCGGACAACAGGTGGGGTATTTTACGGTGCTGTAAAAATCCAAGTTTTTGCTTTTTAACATTTACATACATTGTTTAAAATAATTCAAATTGCACTTCAGTTCTTTAAGTTTAAGGTAAATATGTATAGTTGCTGGGGAAAAAAATTGAAGTTACAATTTTGCTATTGACCAATAAGATTATATGAAATTAAAGAAAAGCAAATACAAATTGATGCCTTGCTCTTGAAGATTGAGCGAAGACATATCTTATCCCGCAGGTTAACATTGTTTTTATCTTTAACTTTAATTTTTTAGAGAATAATTTTCAACGCAAATAGTTTACCTTTCATTAAACACCATACAATATTTATGATTTTGGAGTCCATGTTCCAAACGCACTCTCTATAAATGTCTTGAAGTGCAGAACCTCCCACGTTATTTTCAAATACTGTTTCATGTAAATTTGGCTTAAAAAATAATATAATAACGCACAAAATACTTTAAAACTGAGTTCAAATAATATATCCCCATCGAATGAAACAACACTTCACGAAACAATTTTTTTACTTTAATACTGCAATACGGCAATAAATGCCTTCTTCGCGAAAAGTTGGGTGGGTTATATTGGGGGCGGGGTGACATATGGTCCACGGACATAATGTCCACGCACTTTATGTCATTTTCAAATAGCCACAATGTCCATGCACATTATGACCATTTCAAATAGGTCCATGCCGAAATCGAAAATTTGGACATTATGTCTAATTAGTAAATTTTGAAGTAAGACATAATGTCCACATAGGAAGTGCAAAAAAAAAAATCACAAATTGATAAAAGAGAAGAATTACTGTTTTGGAAAGTAACTGTTATATATAGTTGTTGATATGGACAATGCCGGTTTGAGTGTTTGTTTGTCCCTAGTCAAATTTCTTTAGTTGACCCATTCAGTCGGTATAGCGTTAAGTTTAGAAGAAAAATGGCATCGGAATCAGAGGCGTTAAATGTAGAGTTTATTTCAGCTTTTAGGTAGGTACAGTACGTGATAAACAGAAAGACAATTATGTCTCCAAGACATACGCAGTAAAAAAGACTTCATGCAGTTAAAAGTCTCCAAGCAGTAAAAAAAGAATTCAAGCATTTTAAATACTCCAAAGCAGCCAAATGACTAAATTACCTAGATTCAATGCAATCAAAAGACTAAATGACTTCAAAAAATGTAAAAGACTACAACAAGACTTGAAAGAAAGCAAGCAGTTAAAAAGTAAATTATTTTTTTTGCCTTCAAGTCTTTTAACTGTTCTTAACAATTTAAGTACTAAAAACTTCAAAATTAACTTAGAATTTTTCTTTGAAGTTAAGTATTGACATGAAGTCAAAATATTTAAAAAATTAGTCTTTTAAATCATTTTACTGCAATATCGAATGCTTTTTTTTGGGTAGGTATATCTCTTTTTTAATATAATTCGCATTATAAGAAATAGACAGAAACAGAAAATTTGATATATAAAAAAAATAAAATCAAACCAATCGAAATGAATTTTTTATTATTATAATCTAGTAGATAATTTCATATCATTTATTTTTTAAATATGATATCCGCAGCGGCTACTTGTTACACATTCCATTCGATCAGTCCAATTTTTTATTACTTTTTCCAATAAATCAAGGGCATGCAGCTGAAAACAACCTATATTAAATTTTTAGAGCGGTGCTTATCCAAGACATAAAAAGCCTGGGGTTTTGCTTTAAAATTAGGAAATGGTATCAATATTTGGGGAAATGATATGGTTCTAAGTATGCTGAAAACTTTTGGGGTTGTGATGAACCGACAAAATCTTTTTCACATGAAGCAAAATTTAAGTTGTTCATGGTGGTGGCATCGGCAGGCAATTCGTTCTCTACTTCGCAAAATCGTTTCTGTATTGACCATCGTCGTTTTTTCGAACATCTTCGTTAAAAGCCATTTCAATATTTCAATCCCTTTCAATTCGCAGCTCTACGTCTCCTTACTGTTGAGCTTGTTCCACTTTCGTCTTTTCAGACTTTTTGCTTTCATTTCCCATAAGAAGCCTGCCAGTCTTTTAGCCTTTTGCACAAGAATAAGTTTTCTTTTTCTGCTTGAGCTTATTGGCATGACATCGAACCAGACTTTTTTTAGTTGGTGGAGCTAAACGAAGCACATCAGTAATTGTATAATCTGACGACGAGACGATAAAATTTAGTTACGAAAGGTCATGGTTTACCTGTATAGATGTGTGTCACAGTAAAGAATAGCCTTTACTTCATCCTGAGGTGGCTTCATTCCCTTTGCGTTAATCGAGTATCCCAGAAATTAAACTACCGAAGCAACGAACACACCTTGATGGGTTGATTACCATTCCGTATTCAGAAAGCCTTTGATTGTGACCAAAATTAAAGTCCGAATTAAATTTCACCCAGTAAGTGTTGGAAAGTGTTTCCTGCATGCCGCGTCTTCAGGATCAATTTTATCCCCTATTGCTCGGGGAAACAAGTCCATTCATAAATACAAGTGACCAGGGCTGGTGTTATTCTCTAACGCCTTAATATCGCTTCAAAAATGTCTGCGAGGTGCCTAGTAAGTCCAAATAACTGGAGATATGGACACCACAATTAGTTCTGCTCCTAGGGGCTCCTACGCAAAATCCCTAAGTGTTCGATGCGCCCCATCGGACCCGACACGGCATACTGTCCCTAACTTTGTTAGGGAGGAGATAGCAGGCGTTGGAAATACTTCTTCCACTTAACCATAAACTCAAACATTCTAACAAAACATCTTTATAGCGTTCAAAGTACAAACTTAAACCAGGTTTTGTTTGACGTTGCAGGAGTATTTGTGTGTTTAAAGCAACTGAACTAACTGTTCCAAAAGGTGTGTTTGTTTTCCCATATATGTACTTACGAATGTTACTTTTTAAATTACTTAAAATTTATGATTGTGAAAACTAAAACACAATTTATAAATATTGTGGATTATATATGGAGGTTATTAGGTTTGACGAAAACCCGGAGTTTATGAGTCAGTTGGCGATAAGCCGATTGGGCTAAGTTAACACTCTGGTGTCGGAGTCCAGTCGCCTTGGGTAGACAGTTTTTGACTACATATATAATTTTTATTTAAATCGATATTCATTTTTTTTTTGTATTGTTTATCAACTTAAATATTTTTTTTTTCTTTTATGGACTAAAGCAAACCGTTAGTCAGATGACCTCCAATGTTGTGACTGAACAGCAATCGGTCAAAACAGTAAAAGCCAAAACCGTTAAAACAAAGGTTTCAAAGAAAGTAATGAGCAGTAATAAAGTAGCAACATCTCACATAAAATCTTCGACAATAACCATGGACAGTGTTTCCAGCAACAACGTAGAAGTTATTGAGAATACAAACACCAGCACAAGTCTAGAACCAAAAAATATTGAAAACCACTCAAACGTCATCCTTGATGCATCAGTAAAGCAAAATGGTGTCGATCTCGAACCATCAAAAGCATCATCACCCTCAGAAAATGGCGTTCCAAAAACAAAGACAAAAAAATCAGGGTCTTCAAGTTTGGTCAATGGAAAGAAGCAATCGAAAAAAAATAAAAAGTCCGATGCAGAAAAAGAAAACATATCCGTGGTGAGTTCTGTCAAACATAACAAACATGTAGGTAGAAATAATTTTTACAGGGAACCATAATTTAAAAAAAAAAGATACAGGTAAATTATATTGTTATCGTATCATAATTATTTTGTATTATGTTTTGCTTGCACGTTTTGCATATTAAATGTTTTGTCTCGTGTGTTTTATACTAAGTGGCAATTTGAAGAGCAAAAAAACATTATTTTATCCGTCAAGACACAAAAACGGGGTTTAATTGGAGCATCATTAGAATGTTCGTCAGACAGCTCGACCGATTTAAATACAAATATGCTTAGAATACGATGTACGAGAAATAATGAAGACATTGAAAAGGAAAACAAATGTATTTTTACATCAATCAAAGACAATCCGTTCATTTTGAATTCAGTCTCATGTTGTAATGGCGAAATGGGAACAGAAACGCATACATCTGTTTGTAGATATAAAAATTCTGTTATCTGTAATAAAACGATACAACAAAATTCACCACAATATCAAACGATGAATTCATCTGCACATACGAATAGTTGTAATAAGAAAAGTAGCAGAAACAGTTCAGAATCCATAAGTCCTTCAGCTAACAAACTGCAAACGCTGCTGGTGGATTTTTCAAATAATAAGCAACAACTTGAAGATGGTTTGGCTAATATTGATGTCAAACAATTAGTAAGTTTTCAAAGCTGGTATTAGACTGAGAGTCACACTGTCAATCTTGTCTCGCCGTTATTATTATACTTAGGTTTTTTTAAATGCAGGTTCTTTTTTATTGCTGTCAGATTTCGAGAGCCTTGAAGTCGCCCTGGGGTGGTCGCAACAAATCAGCTGTTGAATTGAAGTTTTCTGTAGGGCAAAATAGTGCGGTTCTTTAAAATTTAATTAAAAGAAATGCAAATTAATGAAATTATTTTCATAAAAGTAAATCAAATTCAATCTTTCGTGAGATAATTATCACCTAAAATCTCAATCCACTGTGACACCTTCCACCTTCCTATCCTATCTTTCTTTTCCTTCTCTCCTTGTTCGCACATGTTAAATAATTAAAAGGGTATTCATATCCCCTTGAATGCAAGTGTATTAAAAAAAAAGTGATATAGATAAAGTTTTGATGATGACATAAAATCTTTTTTTGAGAATCGAAAAACCCAGCTTTTTTTTCACTTGATGTTGTCAATAAAACCTGGGTCAACCCTTAGAAAAGTTCAAAGAACAAAGCTATTATGTGCTCACATATTATGCATTTACTGTCCAAGGTTTTAAAATCAAGTTGCCGGACATAAGATCAAGTTCATTCATCATTTTGACAATTGAAATAGGTATTATAGATATTTTATTTCGCTTTTCTAAACAAGGTGGTCGTTCTTGGATAAAAGTGGCCACGGGGCTCTGATATAGTGGAGCTGGGACCTCCCCGCGCTCAACTCATATACTCCATCTTATTACTTCCCGATTTCGTTTTGTGGAATTATGTTCTCGCTCGCGAACACGTGTCTCCATCTCCATAGAGGACCGTTTTCGCAAAACTCAACAAGTCCATTTTGTAAATTTTTCAGGAGAAGGTGTTTTGTGTGTGTATCAAAACATTAAAAAATATATTTAAAAATAAAAAAACGCCTCTCCCCTTTAAGACAACTTTGTCATAGTAAACTGGAAGAATAGCAATAATAAAGTATTGAACTTAGAAAATATTGAGTCCCAAAAATCAACAGTTTTTTTCAAAATAAAAAAAAACTTCATAGATTTCAAAGTTTTTTTTATAGAGCCAGTTGAGTTTTGCAATTTTTTTTAGCTTATTCGATGCGCCTTGAAATAACGAAAATTTCGATACCCATATCTCATTTTTCGATTTTTGGCGCTTGTTGAGTTTTGCGAAAACGGTCCTCATATCGTTTTGGACCTTCATATACATATGTATGTGATTAATAGGCTTATGTGTCAGTTGGTAAAAACGTCCTGGCTTTGGTATGCAATAGCAAATCAAGATGTCGTCCAAATTATTGCCTGTTTAATAACTTTTTGGTCTATTTATATGTATGCTAAGGGTTCATATAATGTTTACCAAACCATCAGTCAGTTGCAGCGCGGTAGTATGATAACATGATAAGCATTTGGATATCCACATATCATGAATGAACTTCCCAATATTTTTATATTTCCATAAAAAAAACTACATACAAGATTTAATCTTAATATCTTTGTCGTTAAATGGCAGCGTGCCTTTCAGTCTAGTTAAGGCACAAGAATTGCACAATTTTACCCCTGTTTGTTTGAATGCTTTTATGTGTTTTATAGAAAGCGGTTTACTTGGCAGCTGATGCAGCATCGTATTCTTGTAAGATGAAAAAAAGGTCAATTAATAAGGCTTCAACTAAACAAGATCAATCCTTAGCGATAAAAAATTTGGTAAAATGAATTTGTATGATGATTGCATTGTTTTTGTTTTTAATTATTAATAAAAAATTTAATAAAAATAACAACATCAACAACAAAAATTATAAAACAGTGCCGAAGCTTTGGAGATTTGTCTTTTATCAAACATGATGAGAACGGAAGTTACAGACATCACTTAAAGGTAAGTTGAAGTTTTTTTTTTTAATAATAACAAAGTAACAAAACAATTGAGCTTTATAACAATAATAATTAAACAAATGTGACTGCTTGCAAGCTAGCGTACTAAATCAGTGGGGGACTTACAAAAATTTAAAAGCTTACTTAAGTACTTTGAATGTTATGGAGTATCGGTAAAGGCTTTGGTAAGTATGCATTTTACTTATACTATTTACCCAAATCAGTTGTTCACTTTAAAATGTACCAAACATTCCTTTTCGATTATTTTCAAAAAAAAATGTTGTCAAATACTTTCGCCACCAGAATTTGTATTTGCATTTATTCCACTATTCACTTATAATTAAGTGCATGCTTTTGTAAAGTGTGTTAAATGAACACGAGTTGCTTAGACAAAAATTGGCTAAACTCAATATTTTCTTTACCTGCCTACTTTTAAGAAAGTGGGAGATCACAACTGATAGGTGCTGTCAACAGAAAACTCAGCTCAATTTTGACAAAATTTCTATACGCATGCACCAGTTTCACCAGATTAGCTAATGTCAAAATGGTGTTCGGAGCCCGATTCGTTGTACAAAGGCATTCCTACTCGTATTAAATAGCGCTCACTTAACTTCGTTGCTTGGCTTCAGCGCCCATATCATCAGATTTGGATTCAACAATATGTCACATGTGTCGAGGTCGACATTACCAAAACAGTCGGTCGGTTATGCTGCGTGCGAATATTCTGTCTCTGTTTTATTGTATTTATAATACTCAAATGGATTCTGACTTCAAATCGAGAAGAAAAATAGTCAGAAGTGTTATTTTTGCATACTTTTGGATGCTTCTGGAGGTTTCTTTTCCTACAATGGAAAGTGTTATAAGGTAATGCTTCTTTTCTGGTATCAATCCTTGATTCCAACCAGGTGCTTGTCTAATAGCCTTTCGGAGTCGATAGTAAATCGAAGGTCTCCTCCAATCCTGTAAAGTGCGTATCAACGGTACATACTATGCTACCATTTTATTTATTTTTAAGTACATCGTGTATGAATACTTTTTTTTTGATAACTTCAAGGAGACTCAATTTAAGTCGTTTCGGTCTCAGAATTGTAATTTTTTTTTAAAGAAATGAGAACGAATGTTGGTCTTATTTTAAAGTGGTCAAGTGAAAATAAATAAAGTTCATAGCCTGGAAATATACATGTGTAGTTAATTTTGTTGTATCTATGTTAATTAACTAGCGCGATAGCTACTGTAATTTGATTGGATTGAGTTCTTCTACTAACATTATTTATGGTGGAGTGAGAACAACGCAAGCCCAGGTATATTTTTAATGGTGTTTTCAGGTACTGTGCTTACTTGACAACTTAGTTGCGCAAAATTTGAGTTGCTTCCTTTCTTTCGCCATTCTCTTATAAAAACAACACTGCGCTCAAAAAAGCAACAAAAAGTTTGCGTTAAACTAAATGTATAAGTATCGCAGTCGTCCTATAGATTTTAAGCTTGTTAAAAGACTCATGTGAGAACTAAATAAATTTATTAACTTTCGAATTTATTCTTTTATTATTTTAACAGAAATCCAGCTTCAGTAAATTTGATGCTCTGCAAAGAAGAAATTTAATACATGTACGTTCAAGTGATGCTGGTAAAGCTCAAGAAAAGTTCACTGTAAGCGCATAACACTACATTTTTCATCGTTTATTTAATTTAACCAAATAAAAAATTTATGTTGTTTGTTAAATGTATTTGTGTGCATGTCTGTCTTCATGCGTATTTGTTGAAAACATTCATAATTTTTACACCGCGCGCCGTTATATAGCTCTTGGTACGAGTTGAAGTTATGAAGATTATTGTTAAACGCAACCTCAAAACTAAATATGTATGTACCCTACTAGAGCCGAAACATATAAAAGCTTAGCATTTATCAGCTAGCCGTGTTTTTCCAATACAAATCGTATGAAATTACGTTTTCGGTTAAACTTGTTGACTGAATTTGTAAATGTAACATTCGTCGAAATAAGGTTAAATTCGGATGATTTCAAAATTGGATAATTTAGGCTAAACAAAAACACACTGCAATTTATCAAACCATAATTATCTAAACTGAAAATAATTATTTGATTCTCCTCAGTTGAACGTGTAACCTGAATAAAGCCAACTTTGACAATTTGGCCATTTATTTCATTTTCAAGACCAAGTTTTGACAAAGAGAAATGCGTTGTAGAATCAATAATTTTGTTATATAAGTTTACCGTGGTGTCCCCTGCTGCACAAGTATTCATCTCTAAAAGTTCAAAACACAATACATATACAAAAAATTATTGAAGCAGCAAATATATGATGTAGCTGTTGCGACAGCAATAATTTCTGCATATCGTCGGCCTCATAAGCAGACCTCGTATCTCACAAATATAAAATTTTACAGGAGCTATGAAAATGTCCCACTGAATTTATTTTTTACATATCGTCGCCCTCATGAGCAGACCTCATAACTCTCAAACAGTTACGAGGTATTCCCACTAGATTCATCTTATGTCATGAGGTTTTGCTTACCACGCATAAGAGATACGAGGTTTTCCAAGAAATCTTTTTGTTGGAGCTACGAGGTGTGCCATACAACAGAGTAGTCTGTGCTACGAAAAACTTGAATTTGAGTTTATTCAGAGTTCAAAGAGTGATACAAGATTTTCTGGGGTGCTGCGCTCTTATATCTTCTATATATAAAAAGGCAAGAAGTTTTCTTGTGGTACCAATTGCGAGGTGGTTACCCAACCGATTGAGATGGCATCTTATATCGTTGGAAAGGTATTACTGAGTAGGTGTGCTGGTAATATTTAGTTTTGTATTTTTTTGAAAATACAGGTGAAAATGTCTTGGTGTGTTTTTTTTACCATTTTTACTTGCGATTATAGGTACTATAAGGCAAGTTATGCATTCGTCGAAAAAAAAAGTTTTGAGATAACAATCAAACGAAAAAAGATGGTCTTAAAATTCTGTCCATCTGTATGTCTGTCTGTCTGTCTGTCTGTATGTATAGACACCTACAGCCCAAACGGGTGGGCCGAATTGCTTCAAACTTGGTATATAGACTTTTTTTGGTATTGTACAGAGGGGAAATTGAAATTTTTTTTTTAGCTCAAAAACTAACGGTACGTGCCATACAACCGTTACGTTAAAGCTTATTTTTCTCAAAAACGGCTCTAACGATTTCGATTTAAAAAAATCAGTGTTGCTTTTTAGGTAAGACCAATCATATGGCTGAAAAAAAAGTTTTAAAAAATGGCTAAGAACGGTACTTTCCATAGGACCGTTTTTTTTGCTTTCGACTATCTCGAAAACGACTCAACCGATCCCTTCGAAATTTCACACACATATAGCTGTAGCTCAATTTGTATTGCATACCAATATTTTTGAAAAATATTTTTAGCATTTTAAAAAAAAAAAATGTTTAAATTATTATTTTGAAAACTGCTTATTAAATTTTTTTCTCAAAATTTTAAATAAATGTATTTGCTGAATACCTATGAACTGGCGTTTTTAAATTTTTTTTGAAATTTTTTTTCAAAAAGTTTTTCAAAAAAAACTTTTTTTCTCAAAAACCGCTCCACAGATTTTTATAAATTTTTTCTCATAAATTCAAATTTTTCCAAGAAATAAAATGGCGTACTTTTTTTCAGCTCAAATTAGTTTAAGTATTTATTTAAGAATTTAAGAAAATCTCAAGCCCCTAAACCACTGTCACTCATTAGAGCAAGTTCGTGCGACCCAGTCGTGCATTTTATTTTTTTCGTATAAGTTCGCTGTGAAATTTTTTTCCCACAGTTTTGGGCATTTTAATGGCCGAATTTTGGCCACTGGGAGATTCTAGTTTTCTATAAAATGGCATTCAAATGTCATTTTCGGTAAAAAGTGAAATTACGAGGTTTGCTTATAAGGCCGACGATATTATAAAATTATTGTTTCTGTATCAATTATCACCGAACTTCATCTTCAATATTGAGAAACAAAGAAAAAAAATATTGTCAAGGATTCGGCAATTCTCATAACTTAACCCAAAGCTGAATTTCAGACAAGGTTTAATAAAGTGACTTCGTTACACTTCTGTGAATTAGCCCCTAATCCCCTTTTAAGGGGCATTTGTTCCACTAAGGGTATGTCAAGTCGTTTGGCTGGCGCCTATACATATTAATTATGAAATTCAAAATTTTCTTTTATCCCCTTAAACAAACAAATTTGATAACATCAAAGATAACTTCAATTGGTAACTACGAGATATTTAACGGCCCTTGTTTTCCACAAAATACAATCTAACCTAATTGTTTTTTATTGATCCATCGTAGGACATTAATGCGGAGAAAAAACAGGACTGTCGAGTTTGCCAAAAAGAAGTCTATAAAATGGAAGAAATCAAAGCAGAAAAAAATATTTATCACAAAAATTGTTTCCGGTGTCATGAATGCGAAAAGCAATTAAAGTAAGTATCGATATTTATAGCTAAAATTATTGTAATAAATTAAGTTCATGGGAATAACTTTAAAAGCACCTAGGGCGCTTCCTGCAAGTTAATATTACAAGAACAGCGACTGCGAGTCAAATGTGTTTGTTTTATCAGGCGCTCAGAATAAGCAGAAGGCTATTTATTTGCACACATTTTAGAGCTGTGGAGCTAAGGATACGAGAAAATGTAAACCTGAAAAGAATGAATTGAAATGAAGTAACGGGATTCAAGCTAAGCTTGCTCTGGGAAGGCGTGTTTTACATATCAAGCTTAAAAGAAATTAAATCTTAAGCGTCCCATACACGCAACATTTTTGTCAATGTGGCTTAAAATTAAGTTTGTGTTTCGAGTATTGCATTGTTATATTCCCAGTTCTTGTGATCTGTGTATTTGCCGCCTTAGTTTTCTTTTCTTTCTTTTGATGTTGAAGTTCATAACTTTCCAAGCTCTAAGAACCACCCATTTTTAAATTATAAGCAACCAAATAGGATCTAGGTGTTTCTGAGTGCTTAGTTAACTAAATTGTTAATATTAAAAAGTCAACAGTTTTATTGTTTTTTCTTAACATGCTCTGGATTTTTAAAGTGAAACTATTTTTCCATCGCCTCAAATTATTTCGTTCACCTGTCGCATGTCGCAATATGGCGGCGCCAATGGCTAGCATCAGCTGACCGTTAAGTCATTTATATTCTCACTCATTCGTGCACGTGCACTGTGGCATGTGAGTGTTTTTATCAGTGCTTTGATGTAAATGTTGTTGTTCACTTGATCGTGATGGACACCGATACAGCTAGTGAGTCAAATGAAACAGTAAATAAGCGAAAAACCCATGAGTAGTGCAAAATGCCAATGATCCGAAAAAAAGTTTCACTTACATCGTAGTTTCTTAAAACGACACAATTTTTTTTCATTTCATATTGTTTTTTTAAACTACGGAATTTTAATGAACTTCAAGTTATTCTAAAAAAAATGATCTTTAATTTATTTCATTCGTTGACATGATACACAGGATTTAAAAAATAGGCAAGAATTTTTTCGTGGATTTAATTTTTTTTGGTTATTTGTATGGCATTCAAAAATATCCTTGTTGACGTTTTCGTTTCGTTTTCCAGCTTAATAAGGTCCTTAATTTTTAAATCATATTGATGAATTGATTAGTTCGAATCATAATACCTTTATTTTGTTTTGGTGAACGATTCCATTTTATTTAAATCAATCAGCCCTCGGACACTTTGGCGTGGCAAATTTTAAACAATTTAAGTCGACATAACTTGATTCTTACGAAATAAGGTCAGAGTGAAAATTCAGCTGATAAATCTTAAAATCAGTTTCCTAACTAACAGTCCAGTCGACAGGTCGGAAAAAGTGGGTTTAGGTGGAAAATGTCAAAAGTTAATGAAACTTGGGGATTTCGACTGGACTATAACACAAAAATTTTAAATTTAAGGAAGAAATGTCTTGCGACAGAAATACGAGTTACAAAATGTTGGTACCTACATTGTTCACAGTTTTAATCTTTTTAAACATACTCACTGAGTTCTCACAAGGGGCAATTAAGAACTTGTGTCATAGTTGAGATTGTATCGTGGTAAGTGATATCGTGACATTTGATTAGCATTCATATGGAAGCTAGTTCAGATGGTATAAAGTTTGTTTGTTCTTACGTACATATGAGACAACTTCCCGGAGACAGAACTTGATTTAATTTCCAATGTTGAAGCTTCAATTTTTAAGAAGCGTTGACCATCGAAAATGTAAATTTAAATGGCGATACCAAGCTATCCTTGTGTAATTAATACATCATTAAATATTTGTTTCCAAATGTAATAGTGTGGTGATGAGTGTTTCTTTAAAACATTATTTGTATATTACTAACCTACTTACGTAGGGGTATTTTCGTAAATTGCTAATGGAATTAAGGATATGGAGAGCAAGGCATTTCGATTAAGCAATCAACAACATACGTGATCTATTTATACCAAAAATTCCCTCTTAAACCATTATCCTTACTACTTGTGCGTGCAAACATTCATTATATGGAGTAGCATTTATTAATATTGTTATTAATGATGCGTGGGAAGGACATAACAGACATGCAAAATTTATCCTTTTGTGTGATGATATATTAACCCCCAGATGCATTGCATTGTGTAAGCGAAGGCGACAGTTGTTGCTAATTATGCAAGTGCATTCGTGGCAGGGGTTTAATTTTCATCATAATTAATAATATTTTGCATAATTTGATTGCAACTTGAGTAAGGAATATATTGGAGAATTATAAAATAATGCGTGTTGTTAGGACTTATTGAAGCCACTTGCCTACATGAACAAATGAACATGCTTCAGAGTAATAATTACATGTTAAAGTACAAATAGGCGACTCATTCAATATTAATGATTATGTGTTAATGTTTTTTTTTTTTTAATATTTAACGAGAATGGCAAGTCAAATTTGTTTGGTTCGCCAGTCGCTCAAAAGACCAGAAGACTATTTATTTGCAACCAATTTAGAGATTAGTGGAGCCAAGGATATGAGTAAATGTAAAGCTGAAAGGAAAAAATTGGAAGTAACGGTTTACATGCTTAGTCTTCTCTGTGGAGGCGTATTTGAAATATCGAGCTTAAGAGAAATGGAATCTTAAGCGTCCCAAATAAACCAGATTTTTCTAAATGACGCTAGAATTGGTTTATTGTTCTAATACAAGATTAAGTTGCTTATTATATATTATGAATATAATATTGAAATTGCAAGGGAGACGTACGAATGGTCGACAAAAAAAATGTCGACTGGATAAATACAAACTTCATCGACTATCAAAATGTCGACTGAAAATTGATCGACAGAAAAAAAGTTGACAGTTTAAAATCCAGACTATGAAAATGTCGATTGAAAAAGTGTCTGTAAAAAATGTCGACTTTCATCCTGATAAAAAATATAGTTCTTTTGATTGCATCGACAGTTTAAATTTTTAAATTATTTTTAAATCATAGTAGTAGGGCCGCAACACTGATCGACAGTGGCAAAGTGAATGATGTTCACATGCATGCGGCGCCGCATGCATGTGAACATCATTCACTTTGCCACTGTCGATCTTTTTTCGAGTCGACATTTTCAAAATCGACTTTATAAGAGTCGACATTTTGATCTGGCGGTATTTTTACCAATCGACTTTTCAAAAGTCGACATTATGACGATCGATTTTTTCAAATCGACATTTTAAAAATCGGCAAATCGGACCCAACCCAAATTGCAAACATGCTACTCAATATTTTTGTTTGTGGTTAGCATTTTTAGGAAACTGAAATGAAATGATTGGGAAGTCTCTCCTTTTTCTGCTTATTATAAATTAAAACGGTTATTTATCAGATCATAGCATTTTCCATTGGTTTTACTCAAAAAATCACTTATTCTGAAAACCAAAGTAACCAGATAAATTGCTTCTGCTCAATTTAGAGCAGAGTCTATTCGTTTGAACTATTTACTTTCTCTTTAATCAAATGCCTTAGTGAAGAAATAAATTCGCGGGATAAATTAATTATATCTTCATCTTAGTATTCAAATTCGCTTACGCAACTTCCTTGCTCGGCTTCGTCGCCTATTACATCAGTTTTTGATTCAAAACTTTTTCACATTCGTCTCAGCACTATAGCAAAACTTTAGACAATGTTGAGTGCGAATAGACACTATTCCCAACAAATATTCTGTGGTGGACAACATTTCAGAAACATTGGTATTTGTGTTATTGAGTACGGATTCTGACTTTATATCTAGAATCAAGTCACTTACACTCTCAACCGTTGTTCCTGTGTTCGCCCTGATACTCTGCAGGAATCGAAGGAACTTAAACTCACCGCCCTATCTTAACGGCTTGCAAATATGCACCGCCAAGTCGTCTGTTTTATTGGCAGCCCGAAAATTCGGTTTCCTTAAAAAAAAACTTTTTTTCTCATACGTATGTATAAGCAATGATTTCTTGGACGAGAAGCTACTGAAAATCCCTCTTACAACAATTTTAAACATATTATTTTATAATGTTAACATTTTGACGGACCACATTTTCTTAAAAAAAAATTCGACAAACTGTAGTTTATAGTCATTAAACAGAACAAATTTCTTTTAAAAATTTCAGGGTAGATAATTATCAAAGTCATGAAGGTGTATTGTACTGCAAAGCCCATTTCAAATCGCTTTTTATGCCAAAAGTTGTAGAGGAAACTCCCCAAGGTAATTCGATACATTGGTATCACCTTAAAAAAATTTAATCAATAACATTTTTCATTTTAGACAAACCTAGGAAGCCAGAGCTAATAATTCGTGAAAACCAACCTCTTGAGTTACCACCAGATGTAGTTCGAGGTACATTGTCTATATATCTTCTATCTATCTTTATACATTTATATAAAAGTTGATGTGGTTATGTATTTTCCCGGCTTGATCGATTTTGATGAAGACCAGCGGGTGATCCTATTAGATTTTGTACCAATGGATGGGATCAACACATTTTTTTTTTTTGCAATGTTATGCCATTTTACCTTTTCAAGGAAAATTTTGGGGTCTTCTACCGGGAAGGGCAGAACAGCGTCTGCCAATCCATCTATAGTAAACCTACTATAAATGTTTTACTCAGTCCAGGCGTGTAAACGTTCTTCTTAAACGTGGCTCTATACTTATAACCAGTAGGTGGGCTATAAAAATACAGAGTGAATTGAAATTTGCAAAGATACCTAAATTGTATCAGGTGCGTGCATCAAACAATATTGAATCTTTTGCCTAGCAAAACACTTAAACTGTCCGGCTGCAAGTAATGCAGCATTTCAACTCCTTCTGGAGGGCAGGAACAAGATCGAGCATCTTTAACCGCCAAGTTGGTTTTGGTCTTCCGACGCGCTGCTGCCCTGAGGATTCTATTCAAAAGATTTGTTCGCTACATTTTTGTCAGGTTTCCTCAGTGTATGGCCTATTTTTTTCCAACGCCACTTCCGTTGCATAATGTCTGCATCCAATTTTGTCTGCCCGGTCCTGTTCCACAGTTCGACGTTCTATATGATTTGCGGCCAGGTTAACGAATGCTTGTATTTTGCTCGAGATGTTGCCAGAACATTGTCATATTTCATATACAAAAGCATATAACCATAGGTACAGATTTACTGCTGGAACACAATGGAGCCGGAGTCGGATCCGCGAACGCAGCCGTATCGCATGTCAAAATATTGAATACACACGAATTCAATGTTGTGAACACAACGAGACGGATCCGCAAACGCAGCCGCAAACGGCGACGGACGAGTTGGCCAACTTTTAATAAATACGTGCGTATTTTTGACATTCCATACAAAAAAAAAGAGCAACGTGCTAATAAAATTCTTTTAGAAATTAGGTCAGGGTACAAATGTATAAAAAAGACTATACATGATGCGATATATGTTTTATCATCTATTATGTGCATATATATGTATGTTTTTCAGTGGAAATTGTAAAAAAAAAGGTGGAGTACGTACGACTCCATTGTGGGCACTTCTAATTAGGTACGTACGGCATGCGATACGGTTGCGGCTGCGGTTCCGGTTGCCTTTTTCTATTGTGTTCCAGCAGTTAACGTTGAATTCGAAGAGTATATGAACTTGGTGCAAAGTGATATTTTGCTGGGCTTTGTTTATTACATTGTTAACATCCAGGTCCGTTCCACCATCGAGTGCCTTATATGGAGGTTATATGTTAGGGTGGGTGGAATAAATGCTTCCTTCCTTAAGCCGGACCGTTTATGTATACCTGATTTGGCCAGCATTTGAAGAAGTTTCATTCTTCCTATAATTGTGTTCATCACAATGCTCTGCAGTCTACATAAACAAAATTTTGCGGTACATAGGTACTCGTACCTCACACTAGAAATTTGTCAGTGCCAATCTATCAATAATTCTTACTATACTCTATTCAAGTAATTTGTTCAGCACATGCCTTATGAGGGAGCTTTTTATCTACCAATGATGCCTGCAGGTAATCCTAATGGCAAACTAAAACAGAAACTGCCTCTGAAATTAAACCCAAACCACTGAACACACAAGAATTGTTGTTGTGATTTTCGATAAATTTGGCCGCACCCATAACCTTTCAGTTTGACTGCAAAAAGCAGACTAATTTTTGTTTCTTTTTGTTCAGTATAACAAAAACAACCCTCATCGTCATCGCACAAAGCACATCTAAAAGGTGTTGCCATGATTTAAAAAAAGGGATCTCGCTACTGCATTTCTATGTTGAGATTTGGATTTTGTAGCTTTTTCAGCTTTTGATTGATAGGGAGGTGTTGTCATTTGTTTTTGTTTTTGTATCCTTTCTGAATAACCGCTTGGTGGTGTGGAAAAAGATAAATAATTTTAGATTTTTTGTTTTAAATCATAAGATGGTAACCCTAATGTATAATTTACTCGATTTGCGGCAATTTACTATGCAAAGTATGGAAACCCTGTGAGAGCTTTAACTTGAGACCGATGTATGCAAGCCAATATAGCCAGACTGAGAGGCAAACGTCCTATCTTCCTTGTACTGAACAAATTACTCGAATAGAGTATAGTGAACCTTGAACATTTATAATCTCCTCTATCATGGCAACCGATCGGAGAGAAATCTCCTCAGATTCGGACGAATTGTACGAATTTTGTATCATGGTAACCGTTCCGATTGACTTATCAGAGATCCTTCCGAAACAAAATTGAGTATGCCTTGAAATTGCCAAAATCAGGTCAACGCGTTGCGAATTCGTGCGATGCCTGACGCTTAAGTGTCAAAATCAAAGCGACGCACACAGGATTCTTGCGATGCATGGCGTCTCATAGGTTTTTGTTTCTCCGAATTTTCTCCGGCAGACATTTGCATACGGTAGTTTGTCGGAGAACATTAAAGAGAAAGCAAAATAAACAAAAAATGTGTGTGAATATGTCGTCTGAACTGTAAGTTAAATTTAACATTGATTTAACTTAGTTATATTTATACATATGTATATGTATGTTTTGTTTATAATAAAAAGACACATCAAAAACAATACAAACGGCTGGTTGAAATGGTGAAGGCCAAGCCAGACATTGCCAGGAACTTCACCAGCCGATCGCTGGTGTATTTCTTAAGGATTTTTTTTTTTTTTTTACTTCTTTCTCTTCATACCTTTCTGCGTCTAAAAATAGCACTGGGCTGTCCATATTTTTTTTTTTAACTTTAAATGAGATTGATTTTAATGAGCTGTGAAATAACACAAACATTCACTTTGAAAAACATTTGTCATTTCAGTCATATGATTTATGTCAATTACTTTGCATTGGTACGCGTTTTCATTTTCGTTCTGATTCGGATACCATGAACAATAAAATCCCGAAAATCGGAACATTTCTACGATCGGAGGATTCTCCGATCGGATACCATGATAGGGGGAATATTTCACTTTTGCGGCTTTTTTTTTTAATAAAATATTCATGTATGTATCTTTTCTCCAAATTCATCGAATAATTAGGTAGAAGTAGTGTTTTTCAATACCCAACACTATTTTGTAAAGTTTTAGTTGTAGGTAGTTGTACCTAAACATCTTTAAAAAGCTCTCCGCGTGGCACAAACAGCTTCGGGGAGCCAAAACCTAGTGACTTACACACTCAACCATTGATTGAGTGCGTTGACACTCTTCAGAAATAGAAGCAGATGGGAATTTACCAACGACTAGTAGGGGTGTATTCGTGTATTTGTCTGGACATATTTTACTCTTGAAGAATTTTTCACTTGCTTTCTAAAGGCAGTACGCCCAGAAAATATCTAGGTAGTATCAGCTATCAGGTATCGACTTTCGATGGATCAATATTGGACTAACATCAGTCTCATTGAGTCTAATTTGTTCTTCATTTTTGCTTTCAAAAAACCACTGACATGATTTTTTGGCCAAATTTGCCACCCGGTCGGGTCGTGCACTAAGTTAATATTTTTAACCTCGATGTTTTCATATAGTGAGTTTCTCATTTTCTTGAAATGTACCAATTCATAGCAAATTTCGATTTAAAAAAAATTATTAATTTGAAACAGTTATGGACTGAACATTTTGTTTCCTTTCGTTTTCAAAAAGCTTCCGATAAGCCTGACCTTGGGCTAGAAGAACTACAACAAATAAATGTGCGCTCCAAATTCGAAGCATTTGAAAAATCTCAAGTGGAAAACAACGACAGGAGCTTAGAGCGCACGCCGAGCACCGCAGGAGTCAAACGAAGCGCATCCATTCTCTCAAAACTAGCCAAATTTCAAGCAAAAGGATTGAATACTGGTGTGACTGCCGATGATCTAAATGTTATTTCATACGAAGAAGAATCTGAATCAGAACAAGATTCAACAGATGATGATGGAGAAAGCGATCCAGATTTGGTGCGGGCAAAGCGATCTCAACGCGAACGTCCTGTTGGGCTTGGAAATATGAATGATATCAAGACCAAATTTGAAACGGGACACATTATGTCCAAGGAAGAACGACGAGAGGAACGAAAACAAGAAATTCAAAATATCAGATCTCGTTTGTTTATGGGAAAACAAGCTAGAATAAAAGAAATGTATCAGCAAGCAGTGGCGGAGAGTGAACATGGTAGGTACCTATACATAAGACTAATACATATATTATTTTTTGCTTTGAAAGTATAAATAGTAATGATATTCAAATCTTTTAAGGTATCACTTCAATTGGGAAAAAATCTGAAATCGACATTGGCGACAAGGCCCGGTGCTTAAAGGAAAAATTCGAAAAAGGCGAAATTTTTAAGGAACACGATGAATCCGCCAAGGTACAGGAAGATGAACTTGAAGTCTTTGAATCAGGTAAGAGCCCTTGAAATCCAAAACAAAAAACATAACTAAAATTTACTTTTTTTAAAACAAACAAAACTAAAGCAATAAGCAAGAGATCGCGAAGCCTTTTCCAAGAACTCGATGCATCGGCTGTGAAAAATCAGCTTTCCCCACGAAAACGCTTATCCTCAAATGATCAGAGAAATCGTTCATTTGATGACCAAAATGTGGTAATTTCACACTGCTTTAAATTTTTTCAAAATGAATATAATATAATTGATTCATGTTCTTTATAGGTGAATTCAAATTCAACCGATTCCGTCATTAAACATGACGAAAAAGTTGATGACGTTCAAGTCGAAACTTCAGACATAAGTTTGAAATTTAAATTTTTCGAAACTTATAAGCCAGCCGAGAATGAAAAGAAAACCTTCCGAATTACACCACCACGAGAAGGTGTAGTGAAATTACCAACTCCCGAAAGCGAATCAGACGACGAAAAACTATCAAAACAAGCACCCGACACTGAACCAGCCGAAAAAACTCAAACGGCTACAATAATGCTAAGTAAATTTAGGGAATTAGAACAGTCAAAAAATAAGGTTCATCTTGGACCACGACCTCTAAAATGCTTCACTCCGCCACCCGATGATAATCACCGCACTTATATTGAATCAGAGAGTGATATTGAGAATATGTCTGAGGAGGAAGAGTACGATGAAGAAGATGGAGAAGGTGAAGAGGACAGTGATTATAATGGAGTTCATGTTGATGCTAGGTCAGCTGATCATCTCGCAGATGAGGCACTAGTACAAGTAAGTCATCTTTCATATTAAATCTTTACTCATGAATGGCCATTATCACGGTAAGATCTGATTCCGTAAATTCCACCCGATTCGGTTACCATGAACACAATGGGCCCTATCATGGTAACCGATCGGAAAATCCTCCGACTGGGGAAATGTTCCGATCGGAGCATTTATTGTGTTCATGGTAACCGAATCGGAAGAGAAATACAAATGCGTACCGACGCGCATACCATGGCATGAGGAAAACAAAAAAATAAAGTATGAACCTCCTTTGTAGTCGAATAAAACTGCACAGCGCAGCTGTATTTTTAGGGGATGAAATACATAACACAAGCAGAAAGCCTCAAACAAAGGAAAAAGAATACAAAAAAAAAAAAAACAAATACACACGAAATTAAATACTTTGTATTTTTTTATTACCATCCGACAAAAGTCCGCAAGTAATTTGCTGCCGGAGACAATCGAGAGAAATACAAATATAAAAAAGCCATGCATCGCATGAATTCGCTGTGCGTCACTGTCATTTTGACATTTTCAACGCATGCTTTATTATTTTTCGGATGTGTGTCCGATTTATCAATCGGAGAGGTACCATGATACAAAATTCGTACATTTCGTCCGAATTAGAGACAATTTTTCTCCGATCGGTTACCATGATAGGGCCCACAATGAAAAACTTTAAACTCCATTGTGTGTCCGTGATGTTGAGTGCACGACGAACATGTAGAACGTATAGTATAGAGCGTAAGAACGAAACAAAAATTAAAACGGGACGGCGACAACGACGATATGTGCCAGTGACGTAGATGCGCAGAACAAAAACACAAATGAGAATTGAAAGGCGCTATCTTGTTTAGTTATCATGCTCGAAGAACATCTTTTATTGTATATACATTTTTATAGTAATTACATGGACCATTTTATTTTAGTTCTGAACGTCGTCAATGGCTGCGCTAGTTGTCTTAAGGCTCGTCCATATTATGCCGAATGATGCCGATCGGCCTGTGCCGACCGGCTAAGCCGAATAAGTATGGACGTGCCGAAAGCCATCCCGAACCGAACCGAACTCAAATCGAATCAAATGGATACTCGTTCGGCTTGGCCGACCGGCATAGGCGGATCGGCATCATTCGGCCTTTATCTACTTTACATCAAATGTCTTCTATTGTTGTTTTTGCGTCCCATAGCAGTTTAGACAAAAACCACTAAAATTACTCTCCAATCAAAGCTTGTGAACGTCGCCCATAGATGGCGCATAAACGTTCCGCTTTTTGGGATTACTATAGATTTTAAATACAATGCATCTCTCTGGTCCATATTATAACCTTTCAAACACTAATACATTCATTCTATTAAACGTTTTCACAATTTAACGTCATTTCACAATTCGAACATTTCAATATTATCCCAAAAGTAATATTATAAGATAGAAAATAAATTTTAAATCGGACATGCGTTTACTTGTTTGTCCGCAATGTTCCACAAGTCGTTGAGTAGAATCTAGCATAGCATTCATTCATTAAAAATTTAATTTTAGGCCCAATCCGCAGCAAGAGCTAAGCAACTTCGAGCTAAATTTGAAAAGTGGGAAGCCAATGAAATCCAGAGAGAAATTCAAGATGGCACTATTAACCTGTATGAGGATAACGCTGAGGAAAACCAAATCGAAAGTGCAAGGGAGTGAGTATTGCACACAAAAAAATTTTTGTTTAAATATGAAATATAAAAAAAATTAAGACTTTTAAAACTCCCTGAGCCAAAAAGAATTTCGTATTAACGCAAATATTTTCTTATTATTTTTTTAAATTGTAGAATACGAGCGAAGTTTGAAAATATGAAAGAATCCCAGCTTAACCAATCAACCCGTCCACGTTACAAAGTCAACAGATTTGTAGTAAGTGCAACACTATATAAATAGATTTAAAATTTTAACGTTGTATTCACTTTACTACATAGTAAAACCGATTTTGCTGATGCGAAGGTTCGAACAAGATGTTCTAATTTTTAATTTAACACTCGAAGTGATCCAAGGTTCACACTAAAACTTGAGCAGTTTTTAGAAAAAAAATGTAATTATAGTGAATAAAAAAACATTTAAACAAAACTTCTTTTGCATGCGAAAATATTTGTTTTCTTTAATAACTCTTTCAACAACAACAGCAACAAAAACACCCACGCAAGAAACAAGTAGATATTCTTTTTTGGAAATCATATCGATTTAAGTAAAGAGAAATCGTTTACCATAACAAAATAAAGGTATTGTAATTCGAACTTATCAATTATTCATCAATAAGATTTAAAAATCAAAGAGCTTATTAAACTGAAAACGTCAACACGGATATTTAGAATGCCATACAAATCACCAAAACAATAAATTCCGCTAAGAAAATCCTGTGCACCAACGAATAAAATAAATAAATGGCCTTCTGATTTTTCTGAGTGCCTGGTGGAAGAAACTAAGAACTAAGAATTAAGTTTCCAAGCAAAATAGAGTTATTTCGTCATTTAGAAAAGTAATATGAAGTGAAAACAAACAAACAAATTCAGAGCAAATTCTTCCTGTTGCATGTAAAATAAAATGCACGACTGGGTCGCACTCGCACGTACTTGCTCTGTGGGTGCAATAGTACGATGAAAACAAAGTGTTCGAGAAATATGAAGAACTCATGTTTGAAATTTGGGAAAAACTACAAAATTTTGGATAAAACTGGAAAACCCGATATATGGGAGCTTACGTTAAGAAACCTTTGAATATTTAAAATTTAGATATCATCTTTTGGTTGTTATAAATGATATAAATGTCCGCTTATGGCCATGGTCCATTCAATCAGGCCGTTGCGAACTTATGGCCATTAAAAAAATCGTTTTAACCTGATTTTCGTTACGACCATTTAAGCTAAAAACGAAAAAGGAGTTTTGTTAGAAATATCTTAGGTAAGTTAAATTCTGAACTTAATCAAAATCGTTAGAGCAGTTTTCAAGCAAATCCAAAATGAAAAAAACCGTTACTTGAAAGGTACTAGTTTGAGCCGGGCTAAAACGAAACAAAAAAATCTCGACAATCGTTTTTCTTCAAACTGCTTTATATCAAGTTTGAAGAAAATCCGTCAAGCCGTTTAGGCTGTAGCATGACGTGAAAAAAGCGCACATCCGCACAGACAGAACGACGGACGGTATGGCGAAAACCACTTTTTTGGACTTCTCTATCATCGTAATGTCATGTTTGATTAAAACCGATTTTTTTTCTGCACGAAACCAATACTTGCCCTATAGCGCAAGTATAAAACAATAAAACACTCGTTGACTTTTGACATTGAATAGTTTAGTTTACCAGGCTCAGAAATATTATGAAGGGTTAAGGGTATTTAGTTGCTTATGAGTTATGTGTTTAAAATGGGTGGTTCTTGGAGCTTGGACAAAGTTATGAACTTGAAAAACAAAAGAAAAAACATGAATCTAAGGCGGCCCGTACACAGCACAAGAACTGGGAATATAACAATGCAACACTCAGCCACACACATATTACCTTAACGACATTGACAAAAATGATGCCTGTATGGGACGCTTAAGATTTCGTTTCTTTTAAGATCGATATTTAAAACACGCCTTCCCAAGTTAAGCTTGAAAACCGTTATTTCCAATATACCTGGCTCCACCCACTTTTTATAGATGTGTGCAAATAAAAAAAAATAAAAGGAATGAAAAAAAAGAAGAATAATCTGGCACACACACAATTATTTTTGGTGACATTGTCAGTCTTGCGTGATTGGGCCACTTTACAAAGAAAGCTAAGCTTGAAAACCGGTACTTCCATTTTATTATTTTCAGCTCTACATTCTCTCATATCCTTGTCTCCACCTATTTTTTAAATATGTGCAAATAGCCTTCTGCTTTTTCTGAGCGCCTGGTGAAGCCAAAAAAATTCCTTGCTGTTTTCTCGTTAAAAAAAACATTACTTAAAGGAAGCGGCTACATGGAGAAGAGAAGGTTATTCCCATAAACTTTAATATTAAAATATTTTGGTGCATCACGCGCCCAGAAATGTAATTTAAAAGTATTTGCAAAATTGTAGTTTTTTTTCATCAGCGGATGTCGCATTGCGACTTCCATGTGGAACTTGACGTTATGTTATTGTTGTTTAATTAAAGACATATTTCTCGCTTGGCGTGATCTTGTCTTGTTGGCACCTCTCGAATAGTTGAATAGGTAGGATACAATGAAATGATACGATGATTTGGGTGGATGTAGTAGTGCTTGGTTGCTAAAACCTAGAGATGTGAGCTCCATTGGTTTTTCGGGAGATAACTATCAGATCACCTAAGCCTCAATCCACTGTGTACCACCAGCAATTCTTTGCTATCTTTCGTTTCCTTCTCTCCTTAAAAACACTCGCACATTAATTCTTTATAAGGGTATTCATAGCCTCTTAAATGCTAGTGCCTTGTAAAAAAAAGGGTCTTTTTTATTTATATTATATTTTATAAACTAAAACTACTTACTTACTCAGTTTCTTTCTTTCTAAAATGTAGTCAAAAACTCAACCATCCCTCATCACAGGTGTTTTATTAAGGGTCTGTAAACTTTTAATTGGCCACACTTATTTGGCAGTTTATGGTTCTTTTCAAATCTTACGAATTAAATCACGAAAGAAAGTCATATACCTATCCCAGCTATTAATTCAAATAACTTTATAACTTGTTGTAGTATTAATGATGCAGCATGATTGTGGTTCCCCAGAATGGCGCCAAGAAAAATCGTTTAAACATGTCGACTACCGCCGCGCCGCTGGGTTGAGTTTAGTGCTGAGATGCAAGGTTCGTTGTGATCAGGTCAATGCGTCAACCGAACCGTAACAAAACTCTGGTAGTAAGACGCATTGTATATGTTTCTTTTTTGAGTCTCATTGGCTAGTATGCAAAAAAAATAGATAAGAAAAAGGAACAATCTAAATTATCCAAATTATTTGGATTTTTGTCTTTGACTGTTTTAAGATAAAAAAAAAAGAAAATCAAAACAAAAGAAGTTCTTTACATTGACCGCCGTTTTTGACGTAGTTAAAGATAGTATATAATATTTCACGTACATTTTTTTTTATAATAAATGGTTTACATTATATTTTATAATAAGGATAACATAACATATTCTTCATATTAAATAACAACAATAATAATGATTCATAAAAAGATGAATAAATGCGAAAGAGATTCACAGTAATCAAAGAAAACATTTCGTAAAATTCCACTTTTTTTATATCGATACACATTTATTTAACAAAATATCCTTAAATACTTCAGACTATGTTTTTGATTAAATACACTTTACATTAATAATTTGTTTTTGTTTTGTTTTGTTTTTGATGTTTATAATGATAACCCATTTACACATTAATATGTACATTAAGAATATGAAAAATCAGCTCTAACACTATGCTTTTACCAATATCATTAGTCTGCTTATGAAGTGTTGGAATCAACTCATTATCAAGGGCGTTCATATAGAGCGGGGGCAACTTCTCATTTTGACTGCCAGCTTCGTAGCAAACCTTGAAAGCAAATAAAAAAAATATTGCATAGTTACATAAAATATTTTCCATCTTTTAAAAATACATACGTTGTCATTATTCAAGGTAACTCTTAATCCAATTTTGACATTTCCATTTGCCACTAGTAAATCCAAAAAGGGAAGAAGTGCCACGGATGCATTTTTTGCGATTTGTTCAGATACTTTAGATATATCAAATGCCGCTTTGCATGTTCCATTATCTCCGCTAACCTATATGTGATTATGTTTGAAAGCGTATAAATGTCTAGTTGATTAAAAAAAAAAAAAAATACCTCAATTATAAATACTTCGGTCCATTTTAAAATGTGATTATTGTTCGAAAGAGTAACACCTGAATGTACTCTGATACTGGGTATACCATCCATTCGCTTCAAGTCTATAGGAGACCTCACCCTTTGAATAATAATTAATAAAAAATTTAAATAAGGTTCTGGAAGGTAGTCTTGCTCAATATTGTACCCGATATTTATTTCAACATCATCGTCTACCCACTGTATGTACACAACTTCGGTCTGGTGTTCGTCAGCTTCAATCGGTCCACAAACAATATTGATGTCCTTCATGTTTATAAGAGCAGTTCTTATTTCAGCCATTTTGGACGGTAAAATTTGTACCATTAATCCATCTTCTATGATGCTGCATTTTCCAGAAAGACCACTTGTCGTTTTTAGGGCTTCGTTAAGTACAAAAAAGCTTGCGCCAGTAACTATAAAAAGAAGGCAGGTGTTTTAAAACTTTAACTCTAAAGTTATCCACACAACGCAACAATTGAACGCGATACCTTTTCTTGGTTGACCTTGTATATTTATGGCCTGAGTTGAGTATGCATGCGAATCCCCACTATCGGACTTAATATTTTGAATGCAAACCAAGTGACCATCGGCCTTCTTTGAAAAATTAGCGCCCATAGCTAAAATGTGATCGCTAGAGTTATTAATTGCTTTAATAACCTCATCCAAGCGATTGCGTGGGATAAGAATGTTTGTTCTTCTATCCTCCATATGAATATACATTCCTTTTATTGTCGGGATGGTATAGGTATAGTTGCGGAAATCCTAAATGAGATTAAATTATTACTTTACAACTGGACACTTTGTGTTGTCGGTCTGCGCGTCTGAATGAATGCAAGAACTAGGTAACACTTGATTTTTCTCAAAACAACGATAATTGGAAGATTTTGTAAAGAGAACCCTCATCCTTTCAACTTTTAAGGAACCACATCAGGAAATATGCACTAGCAAAGCATGTCAAGCACAAACTTTTGTACCTGAGTTGTTTTCGTAAACCGTCACTCTTGTAAAGGGTGCTTCTTTAACTGCATAAAATCGAGTGTCAAACTATGTTTACATTTCTGTTCATTAAAATTTGACAATTCATCATGAATCTTTTAAAGGGCGAACAACGCTTCCAAATTGTGAAAATTAACTATGAAAAAAATTAATCTATTCGCGAAGTTCATAAAGCACTTCGTCCATGTTACGGTCGACATGATCGGCCTAGTAAGCAAGCAATTAACGAAATGACTGAAATACAGCACGCTTATCCATCAATTTATTGCAAAATCAATTTGATGGCAACTTTATTTCCAGAAGTGGTCCTGTTAACTGGGCTCCTCGTTTACTTTTTATGGGGCTATGTTGAGTCATTGATTTATGGCGACAAACCAGCAACCCTTGAAGCATTGGAAGCCAATATTCCAGCCACCATTGACGTCATACGCCCAGAATTATGAAGTAGTGAAAAATTGGATTGATCGAATTGACTATGTAACTCGTAGCCACGGCGGACATATGCCGGAAAACATAGTTTAAAAAAATGCCATAAAACCATCTACCAGATTATAATAATAATAAAAAATCATTCCAACAATATTTCTGTCTTTCAATAGTATTTAAAGTTCTCAAGCTCTTCAAAATACACGTTTTTTTTTTTTAGTTAAAAATTTCAACCAAATCCTGTGCCATAACACACAAATCGAGTACTTTTCGGCAGAAGAGAGAGAGCTTATGAGAGAGTAGAACATTTCATCCTTTCAGAATTTAGGAAAGGAAATTTCTTCGGGCAGAAATGTGAGTCTGTCAAAATTCAATATTTTTTTTGTTGGTGTCGATATTAAAGTTGAATGCTTAAAGTCCACTCACTGCAATGCATTTCACTGCACTTTTCCTTTTTCAATGGCTGATTTTTTGGAAGATGCCAAGAAATTTACATTATTTAGAGATATCCTCATGCAATGCCCCTTATTTTCTGATATAAATAGCAACCTCTTTTTTCGAATAGGAAGAAATTCGGTCTTCCAAGTAGCCATTTTTTCCGAAGGGTTTCCTGTACTGACGCGCGAAAAATATTTTAACTTTCTTCCACTTCATCGGAATCTTCAAGAAGTCGGATAAGGTTTTAATTTCCTTAATTAAAGTTGGGAAAGCCACTACAAAAAACTGTCCCCCCTCTTCAGTGTTTGACAGTCTGTCAATTTTAAAGTAAAATAACACAACTTATTAGAATGCACTTAAGTGTGAAATGTTTGCTGTGATTGAGGTTTATTTCTTCAAGTATCAATATAAATTTCCCGGTGTACCTGTACATTTTAGTGCAATAAAAAACTTAACACGAACAAATATTTTTCGCATTTCACTAATAAAAAAAAACGTCTTGCATTCATTGTAGACAAAGATTCAAAACACTTACTGCCAGCAAATTAATTATGGTCTGAGCAATTTCCGCATACACTGGCTCACGTTCTCTTACTGATATGTGTGGGCTGGGATAGTAGCGATATTGAGCGCCAAGGCGCAGCATTAACCTCAATGGAAATATTTTAGCCCAGGGTACTTCCCATCGATGAATTAATACCCCAATGAGAAATGGTGAAGTTGGAACGTGAACATCGAGTAAGCATTGAAAAGATGAACGAATAAATAGAAAACCTCCATGCTCTCGCGAGCCTAGAAAATGTAAATGTTTTGGCATGGAAAAACCGAGTTCTGTGATCGGATGGCCTCTGCTCGCTTCCCAATATATTTCGTTTAAGTGAACAAATATATCTTTTGGGATTTTATTGGAGTTGTCAAGTTCTAATAAAATTATTATTTCATCGTTACCAACATTATTAAGTCCACAGGTTGTAAAATTAATAACTGTCTTGTTGATGCAACATTTTACTGAAAAAATTTCATAGATTTTTTTTCAATCAATATAAAAAAATTAAATAAGCAAAAATTGAAATTGAAAGATATATGTATAAATATATACTTACAATGAGAAATTTTCACGAAAACAAAAAAATTTGTTTGTAATACGAATTTCAAACTCTCAGATTGTAATCTTTTGACCAAGTCAGCGTTGTTTGCAAGTTCTTGAAACACTTTTTCTGATTTCTTCATAATCATTATAGGGGGTAGAGTATTTTCACCTGTTGGAGGTATGAAACATCCATTTCCATCGTCCATCAAAAGAATCGATTTGTTGCTATTACTCCTTGTGACTACAGAGAGGTATTAATAAAAAAAAATTCAAGACAATTAATTAGGTACTTTATTAATTTTGCTATCTTACTTTTAGTATTTTGACTCTCAGTATTAGTTGTACATTCTAAATTATCTGATGTAAGATTATTTGTTGATGATATAGATTTACGTGCATGCTTAGCATCGCTCCATTTTTGATCTAAGCTTGCTAGATCACTTCCTGGGCGGATGCCATCACTAAACATCACTGACTTACGTTTGCGGCTCTTTGTAGGGTTACCTTCCTTTTTTAAAACTCCAACAGGAACTATAACTGTCGGGTAAGAGGACATTGCCTGTGGATTAACTTGGCGATGTGGAGGAATTTTTGAACAATATTCCATTGGATTGTTGGGGTTAGGGGATGAAGATGTTGATGCTGATGCTGCTGTCATCGCCGTTGTCGAACTACCCATTTGCTGATCCATTTGCTGTTGGAGTTTTGTAAGAACAAGAAAGCATTGCACACAAACTCTTGATTCCAGATTTGAAAGGAACTCTAGTTTGAATTTTTGTGAACAGCACACCGAACATAGAACCTGGCCACACGCCCGGCAATGATGTCGCCTCTTTAATAGTGTAAATTTATGTTGGCATTGCATACACGCATTTGCCTCTTGATCTGGAACCCATATAGGTGGCACTTTGCCTATGTTATGTGCCGTTCCATCAGTGCTCATCATATTATCTACCTCTGATGGCGATACTACAACTGATTCTGGTACTTTAATTTCGCCTTGCGTGCTTTCCAAGGAAGGAGCAGCAGTCATAGGTTCATCGAAACTGCCAGTTTCTGCGTCTGTCGCTGGGGCAGGCGCCGCTGCCACTGATAATGTCGCACCGAAAATTCCTCGATCAGATCGTTCCGGAGGAGTGTGGCCAGCACCGTCATTGTTGTTGAAATTAACATGATCCTCATTATTTTTCGCAGTTGCACCTAATTTTTCTTCAGGAGTATCTTCTTCGGAGCTCGATGTTGACTGGTCATAGATTCGGGATCCGGGTGGAGTTTGTCCAGCGGTTGCATATAAGTTAATTTTTCTTGCAGGCAAGTCAAGAGTGGTGGGTCGTTGCCTTTTCTGAATGTCGCTTTGCAAATTATCTTTCTTTTCCTTACTATCCACCACATCACATATTTCATCATCATCATCGTCATCATTATTATCATCATTTCCATCTCCATCGAGACCCTTGGAACTCGTGCTATCAGTATGATGATGATCATCTACTTCCGGTCTTGGTCGGTCTTCGGTGAATTCTAAAGTAGATGCTTGTGAAAAACTATCAATATTCATCCCATCATCACATTTTTGTCCAAGGGATAGATTGTTAGGTGAAATGCTAGATGTCAGCAGTTTGGTTTCTTGATTTGAATGGCCACTATTTCGATCCATTTTAGTTACTTTATTATTTCTTATTTCAGTCGAGCAAGCAGCGTCTTTTTCAGAAACAGCTGCAGCAACAGCAACAGTAGCCAAAGAATTCACATAGACACCAGTTTCAGCGGGAGGAGAGTTATGTGAGGGCATTTCAGCATCAATTTCTTGCAGAATACTATCGAGTTCAGTATCAGATATCTCATCCATTGTGGAACTAAACGTTACCATAACATTGTTTTGTTGAGAATTCGGCTGTTCCGCTTTCAAAATATCGGATCCTGAATTTTCTAAATTTACCATAGACTCATTATGCTGTTCGTGGTGATATCGTCCGTTATTTGGTTCAACAAAGTCTTTGGGTTCTTCTGAATGCTGATAATTATTCTTAGTTGTCTGTGGTAAAGATAAAGATAATGAACCCAAAGTGTCCAAATCTGTTTTCAGATTATATTTACTGCTAACGATCTCGGAAGAAGACAAAATGCTTCCTTGACGAGTCGTCGTTAGTGATATTGAAGATAAGCCAACAGCCAAGTCATCAAATTCTGAACGATGCTGCTGTTGTGCATGTTGGTCTTGGTTAGAAATTGAAGAAACATTTGTATGTGAAGTTGCCTCTACCTCTCTTTCTCCATCTACATCTCCAGCACTCGCCTCTACCATATTGTTACTCGTTATTTTTAAATCGTCATGATCATTTTCCTTTGCTAAATTGCTTTGAGCTATTTCTTTAGCATTAAAGTTGTTGAGTGATGATTCTGACTCGGTTGATAATAAAGCAGGTGAAGGTCCTGATGAGAACGTTGACGATGATGATGTTGTGATGGAATTGGAAGAAAATCCATATTCATCTGTGCAGACATACTTATTAATTTCATCGCCTCCAGCATATGGATCTTCTTCGTCTGCTTCAACATCGTTTGCTTCTTCGTCGTCACGAATTAAAAGTCCTGAACGGTGTTGCTCTGTTTCAGTGTTGTTACTATTGTAATTTGTTGTATTTGTATTATTGTCATATGTGTCATTATTGTCACTTGTTTTATTATTTGAGTTACTGTTTTTGTACAAATCCAGACCCGTCTCTAAGCTTTCAACATTTTTTCGATAGTCGTCTAAGCTGCTGAATACTTGAGAAACGCCAACAAACCTATTTACTCGATCGCATGTTCCTGTTGAATTAAGATTGAGATTGGCTGAGGCACCGTAACCGTAGTTTATACTATGATCAGATACATTGAGGGGCAACACAGGTAAAATTTGGGTTTGGCGTTGCTTCATTATTGGAATTTCTTCCTTGTGTTCTTCCTCATTGAGTTCCAGATTATCTAAAACCTTATCTATGTCGACGAGATCCATGGTGTTATTCGTATTTTGTTTCAAATTCTGGAAAGATAAATAAAAATATCTACCTGCATATAATGAAATTGTAACAGGGCAATGTCTGTACATTGAATATATGTATAATATTTAGATGAAAAACTAATATGGTATCTTTAAGAGCACAGAAGCAAAACAACAGTTTTTAGAATTTTTTCTGTCTGTCTGTATATTTGTAAGCGCATCCCGTACAAAATTCCACTTACCCGTTAACTCTCTTTTTGAACCCGGACTCCCCGATTCGTTTCGTTCTGAAAGTGCGTATTCCGATTGTGCTTACTTGCCTTGCTCCCAAGTAATAGTAAAGAAGCCGAAATTCTATGCATTTTATTTTATTTTATTTTTATTTTTATAATGTACTCGCACTCAAGGGGATATGAATACCCTTATAATAAATTAACATGTGCGAGCGGCTAGAGTAGGAATATAAAAATAGGAAAGAAAGTTGGTACAGTGGATTAAGGTTTTAATTGATAATTATCTCACGAAAATCCCACGGGTGGCGTCCAGTTGAAACTGGGGGAATATATAAAAATTGCTGCCCAGGCTGGTTTTGAAGAAATCACAACTCTAGGTTAAGCAAGCAAGCACTACATCCACTGTACCTACCATTGCCCCCCGCAAATGCCGCCAATGCTTTTGATTTTGAACGGACCTAACGTTTACGTTAAACTTATTTTTTCGCGAAATTTTGAACTTTTGTATTTTTAGCATTTGTTGCAGGGCAACAGGCTCAAAGTAATTTTTTTTTAAATTCAAGTGTACCTAATTAAAAACCCAAGAATATATTTCACTGAGAGCAGCCACTAACTTAATAATAAAAAAAAACACAATTTCCAAAACTCCCTCATCGTCATCATCTTCTTCATCATCATCTCACACTGATCTGGTCCACAGAGTATACATTATACCTACCTATATGTATACTAACAAATTGTTCGTGCCGTTTTAGTACACTGGAGGGATTAGGAGATAATCCCCGATTGCTGGATGGGACATAGTTGAAAACTGAAAACCCGCAAGGTGCAACGACCGAGCAGATCATGGCCTTGGACAAATTAGAGGTTTCTATTCAAAGCTATGATGATGTAAAATTAATTGCTGTAAAACCTCGAATCACTTCGGACAGTTTTTAAATAAAGAAATTAAAAATAAAATAAATAAAATGCACGACTGGCTCGCACGTCCTTGGTCTGTGGGTGCAATAGTACGATGAAAACAAAGTTTTCGAGCAATATGAAGAACTCATGTTTGAAAAAATTGGGAAAAACTAAAAAAGTTTGCGTTAAGAAAACTTTAGTATATCAAATTTAGATGTCATCTTTTGGGTGCTAAAAATGATATAAATTTCCGCTTACGGCCATATTAATAAAATTGTTAAAACAAATTTCCGTTATTATCATTTGTAGCCAAAAACTTAAATGCAGTTTTCTTCAAAACATTCTATGTATATTACAATGTTTAATAAAAATCGGCGGAATGTTTTTTGAGTAAATTAGAAAAAACTACATAATTTGGCCAAAACCAAGTGGCTTTTTGTATGGGAGGCACCATTTTAAAAAGAGTAACTGACAAAAATGCAATGCCATCTGATAGAGAGTTGTAAGGAACTATACCAAACAAAGTTTGTTTGAATTCGATACAACCGTTGACAACTTATGGACATTTGAAAATGACGTTAAGACCAGATCTCCGATATTAGCATTTTTTGACAAAAACAAAAAGCCCAGTTCTCTTGAGAACACTAAAAGAATATAACACACAAAATTTAATCAAAATCGTTAGAGCCGTTTTTGAACAAATTAGAAAAAACCAAAAAAAGTTGGCTAAAACTGAACGGCTCGTTGTATGGGACCTACCATTTAGAAAGTATTCACTGAAAAACTTATGGCCATTTGAAAAAAATGTCGTTTAAACCTGATTTTCGTTACGACCATTTAAGCCAAAAACGAAAAACGCTAGTTTGTTAGAAATATCTTTGGTAAGTTAAATTTGGAGTTTAATCAAAATCGTTAGAGCCGTTTTCGAGCAAATCCAAAATGAAAAAAACCGTTACATGAAAGGTACCAGTTTGAGCCGGGCTAAAACGAAACAAAAAAAACCTCGACAACGTTTTTTTCAAACTGCTATATACCAAGTTTGAAGAAAATCTGTCAAGCCGTTTAGGCTGTAGCATGACGTGAAAAAGCGCAAACCCGCACAGACGCACAGACAGACCGACGGACGGTATGGCGAAAAACACTTTTTTGGACTTCTCTATCATCGTAATGTCATGTTTGATTAAAACCTCGATTTTTTTTCTGCACGAAACCAATACTTGCCCTATAGAGCAAGTAAAAATATTGATTCTTTTATGGAAGGGTTTATCCGGAAAATAATTAAAGTATTAGCTGGTGTTCAAGCGGCACAACATTATACCTACGTACCTTCTATCGGTCTGTTTGTTGGGATTTTTTTTAAAAGAAAAGCTTTATAATTGGACTTCTTATAATTTAGACATCCTTGTAAACAATTTTGATGGAATTTGTATAAACTTATTGTATTTCTTAAATATGCACTTTTAAACTTTATGACATAGTTAAAATTTGTTGGTGCGTTCTTATACTCTGAAAAGATCTCAAGACAACTGTTAGGTTCTTAATTTTCCAATTGCATTTTAGATATTTGTGAACACATTTTTTTCTCAATATTTCAAATTTTTTTTTTAAGTATATGAAAACTTTTTTTTTCAAATTTTGCATATTATTTCGCATCTGTACCTTACACTTCAGCTGCCTTAGACATTCTTCTTAAATTTGCACCCTTCGAAATTTTTAGTAAACAAACGGCCGCGAGTACGGCAATACGTCTCAGAACCACCTCTCAATGGATCAACAACTCAATTGGAAATATACTTTTATTCAGATCAATTCCAAGTCACTTCGACTACAACATACCCCAACTGGCCTTTGAAAACAATTTCCAAGTTTCCATTCCATTAAGATCTGATTGGGACGAGGGAAAACTCTCAATAGATGATTCGATTAATTTCTATACTGATGGCCCAAAAACCGAAGATTGTGGTGAGAGGCGGTGTGTACTCAGAACGACTAGATCTAAGTCTCTCTTTCCGACTCCCTAACCATTGTAGCGTGTTCCAGGTGGAACTTCTGACGATAAAAGAGGCCCTATCCTGTCTAAAAGAAAACGTAATATCAAAGTCGAATATCCGTATCTTCTCAGACATCCAGGAAGCACTTAAATCACTCGGAGCGGTTACCACAAACTCAGCAAGTGCCCGCAACTGTCGCTCATCTCTCGTGGAGATGGCATAACAGTTTAACATTCACCTTTTATGGGTGCCGGGACAAAGAGACATTCCAGGAAACTGCAAGGCCGATAAGCCAGAAATGGAACTACTGCACAAATTTCACCTTACAGGATGACCATTGGTATTCCCATCGCTACATGCAAACTCACGCTAAAACAGGACCATGAACAAAACAAATCTAAGATGGACAACTTAAGCACTTGATCTGGCCAAAATTGGATCCAAAACGCCCCAAATGTTTATCTCTTGGCAGATCTCACCTTAGCTCTTTAATTGGTGTCATAACTGGGCACTGTCTTATGGGTAGACATGCTACCAGACTAGGCGTTTTCTCAAACGACTTCTGAACAAGTTGCATGGACGAGGAAGAAGAAGAAACTATAATTCACCTTCTTTGTTTATGCCCTGCTCATTCACAAAGACGAAATCTTCTTCAACGAAATTAGTGTTCTAACTCACACAGACATCCACTGTCTCCATCGCTTTATTAGAAGTTCCAAATGATTTTCAAATTAGTGAGGTAGTGCCTCACCTTGTATTTGGTCTTAGTGAGTCAGTCATTGCCTGACAGCCACCTTAACCTAACCTAACCTAACGTAAGTTTACACACCCAGACTCAATGATGGTCAATGACAGAATAGAATGGCGAAACTATTAAATGCCTTCACAATTCATCAATTAAGAATCAAAAACACTGCAATCACTTCCAGATTGACATAAAACTTTATCAGACAATTTCTATATTGTTATAAATAAGGAAGCACCTTTTCTTTAACTTAACGCTCTTCGTTTGCCTGACAAACGGTAAACCTCTCCAGTCTCCACTACTTTCTCTCAGACTTGATCTTCTTCAAAAGATGATTCAAGGGACTTGAATCTCATTGTAAGCTTTTCCCGGTCAGTTCTAGCTAACTCATACTAATGCGTTAACATCTTAAACTTAAGAACAAATAAATAAAGTGTTTAAAGAAGAAATCTCATGTTTTTAATTGAAAGTATAAAAAGACTTATCTATAAACAAACTTCAGAGATATCAGCGTTTTACTGAAACACCACTGATTTACTCGTTGAGATTTTTTTTTTTTACCATAACGACATGCCGTCTGTCAATTTGATTGTGCGTATGTGTACAGTGTACCTGTACCTTTACTGATCTACAATACAGCTTAGACGAATTAAACGACTTTTGAATTTGGCCCGGTAAGGGTAACAAATTTATTTATAAGTTATTGGCGTTGCCTCACACCAAATACTTCCTAAGGAATGAATTCAAATCAAATGAATCGAAATCGATTCAATGGATACTCAAAGGGAGAGCATTTCCTTATTTTATATCTGTGCATCAAAAGAGCAAGTACGACCGACTCTGCCTCCTGTCATGCATAATTTTTTCTCAGCAGCTAAGGACTTGAGTGGGGGAGGGGAATACAAGATTTTATAGTCCTCTCAAGGAAAACGTCTCTATGAATCCTTTGGTAATACTGCCATTGAAACGATGTGTGCAAACTATTAAATTGCCACATTGACGTATTTAGCTCGTTAACGAGCACAAACAGGCAAAGTTGAATCATGCTGCTTCTGATTAAAAAAAAAAACACACAACAACAACAACATCAGAACGGTACGGTCCGTTTTCTTAGTGAAGTGAAGTGACGACATGTTCTGATGAGTGATTTACTGTTCTTTCAATAAAAGTTTCGATCACCAATGAGCTTCCACCACGATCGCAGAAGGTTAAAACACATGGGAACCTAGAAACATCTGTTTCCAGTAAATCTGTGCGTGAGGGCTCTTGATTCTAGACAATGATTTTTTAACGGATATAGGTATACTGCCCCCTATTCTTTTCAAAGGGTTGCGATGTTAATATGAGGAATTTCCGTTCTTTAAATGACAAGAAATCTTTTTACGATTTGAATCTTAAAAACCGTCATATTTGGGTAAACAAACTCATGTGAAGGTCTGTTGTCTGGCGACGATAATTTTATGTCACAAAAACAACTGAGACTTTTATAAAACATTTTGCCATACAAATTTTAATAACACTTGAAACCATGAGAATATTTGACTCAAACCATTATCTCTGAAGGCTCTTTAGTATGGGGGCTTTATTGAAATAAAGTGCACGACTGGGTCGTACGGACTTGCTCTAATGTGTTAAAATGGTCTTGGGTGCTTGAGATTTTGGGGAAAAAGCGTTGAAAAAATCATATGAAATTTTATAAATCACTTAAAAATCAATACCTTAAACGTTTTTTGGAGAAAATGGAGTAAGCCATCAGGTTTCTTTTACGTTTTTGAATTTTTACGAAAATTTTTTTCAAAATTGTTCGACCAGTTTTTTCAAAAAGCAGTTTTTTTTTGAAAAACTTTTCGAAAATATATTCCAAATTTTGTTTGAGTATGCCAACTTCTAGCACTTTGTAGTTTTTATCAGAAAAATAAAATTTAAAAAATGTAGATTAAACCGTTTTTGGAAAAAACAAAAATTTAAAAAAAATTTTGAAACTTTTTTAAAAAAATCAAAAACACTTTTCTTGAAAAATTTAATGCTTTAAATTATTTCTTTTATAAAAGGGCTTCTATATTAAAAATTTTATCGAAATCCGTCAAGTGGCTTACGAGAAAATCGGATTTCAAAAAACCGGTCCTATGGGAGGTACCGTTGTAAGACTTTTCTTGAAAAATCTATTTCAACCAAAACATAAAGTTTGCACAGAAAACATAATTCAGAAAGTTTTATCAAAATCGTAGGAGCCGTTTTTGAGAAAAATTAATTTTTTGGAGCTAGAATGCTAATTCCAAAAACCCCTCTGTAGGACGTCATAATAATAATACTATCTACCAAGTTTGAAGCAAATCGGTTTAGCCTTTTAGGTTGTAGGTGCCGATACAGACAGACGGACAGACAGACAGACAGAATTTTTAATTTTTTAAATTTTTAAATGTTTTAAATTGCTTAAAAATGGATCAAATCTAAGATTCATTTGCTTTAAAATTGGAGTTCCTGCTGAACTTATCAAATTTGTATTCAACTCATCGTTTTGGCCATGTGGGATTAACATTCGTAAATTTGAAAATATCCCAAAAAACCAGTCAAAGATGGAGGAACCAATAAAACTTTAAGCAATGTTTCTCCATCTAACTTCATTAATGCTGATTGCTTGAGGGTTTACTACCATAATTCCAGTGGAATTCGCACTAAACTACCTGCTCTATACCATGCTGACTATGATGTAATAATTATTGTTGAGTGGTATCTCAGATTCAGAAATTTTTAACGGAAATTTGTATAACATCTTCCGTAAGGATCGTTGTATTGCTGCTGAGGATCGTGGTGGTGGTATACTTTTGGCTGTTCGTACATGTATTTCAAGTAATTTAATACCTTTGCCGGTCATCGGTCACAAATGTGCGTCTTAATCTGTCTCGGACCAGGTATTATTGAATTGTGTATATTATCATAAGTTATATTGCCCCGAAAAGTAACATTGATATTTATAAAAGGCATCTTGCTAATATTGATTTTGTATATAATCTAAATAATAGTCCACAAAAAGTTTTTATAATTGGTGATTTTAACTTAGCTGACGTAAACTGGCAGCATTCTCTTACTGAAAGTATGCTTATACCTTTTAATTTAAAAAAAGATATCTAAATAACTTTCATTGATCACTTATTTGCTCTTAATTTATATCAAATTACGGGTCTTGTATTTATACCATATGATGACTTTAAAGTTTTAGTTGATGATATTATGCCCCATACATTGTTAAACAATTCAGTTCATCATAAAGAGTTATACATTGAAGTTGAATTATATAGTATTGTAAAAATCAATTCAAGTAACTTAAAATCTTATAACTTTTTAAAGACCAATTTCATTGAACTTGATAATTACATTGGAAACGTTGACTGGAAAAATGAATTCTTAAATTTAAATTTAAAGGATATGTTTGATCATTTTGCAGGTTTTATACAAAATGCTTTTGAATTATTTTTGCCGACCAGAATGAAAAAGATTGTATCAAAGCCTCCATGGTATAATGGAAGGTTGTCTCACCTAAAAAATCTAAAAAACAAATCTTTTGCCAAATTCAAAAAATCTAATGATGTGAATGATAAAAATCAATTTTGTAAGTTCCGTAAAGAATTTATTATTCTTCGTAAATTCTCGCACAGAAATTATGTCATGAACGTTGAGTTTACCTTAAAAAATGACCCAAAACAATTCTGGTCATTCATTAATGTTAAACGAAAATCACTAGGAATTCCAAATTCTATGATTTTCAGAGGAGTAGAATCTACTGAAATTAATAAGACTCTTGAGCTTTTTGCTCAGTTTTTTGAATCTGTTTACTCAAATTTTCAGAGTAACATTGTCATTCCTTCTAATGAACAGCCTAAGGTGGATAGAGGGTCCTTGCAGCTTGATTTTGTTGATGTTTTTGAAGGATTGCAAAGCCTAAAACCGAATGCAATACCTGGTATGGATGGCATTCCTGCGATTGTTTTAAAAAGGTGTTCACAGTCCCTCAGTCTTCCTTTGCTAATAATTTTCAATCTGTCTTTGTTTACCGGAATGTTCTTGGATGAATGGAAATCCTCTTTCTTGATCCCTATTTTTAAATCGGGCCTGAAAAACAACGTGGAAAACTATAGGGGAATTTGCAAACTATCAGCTATTCCAAAACTTTTAGAAAGTTAAATGAAAATAAAACTTGATTTTCTCGTCAAGGAACATTTAAGTAATGTCCAGCATGGATTTGTTTCAGGAAGGTCGACTGTTACTAATTTAGCCTGTTTTTCTTCTTTCGTGGTTGAATCTATTGAAAACCAAAGCCAAGTTGATGCTGTTTATACGGATTTCAGCAAGGCTTTTGATTCAGTTTGTCACAACTTACTGTTTCGTAAGCTAGAAGTATTTGGTATTCACTCGTGTCTACTCAAATGGATCGGTTCATTCCTAATTGGTAATTGGTAAAAATTCATGAATTCACTTCAAGGCCTATTAGATGTACTTCAGGTGTTCCTCAGGGCAGTCATCTTGGCCCACTGCTGTTTATTATATTTATTGATTATATTGTCAACTATATCAATTTTTCACAATGTCTTGTATATGCTGATGACCTCAAACTATATTTGAAAGTAACAAGCGATTCTGACTGCCTAAAACTCCAACTGGATTTGGATAATTTATCCCAATGGTGTAAATCAAACTGTCTGAACTTAAATGTTAAAAAATGCTTTGTGATTTCTATCTCTAGGAAACATTTTGTGTACGAGTTTCCATATTCTCTTGAATGTAGTCATATTCAGAAAAATGTACAAGTTAAAGATTTTGGTGTTTCATTCGACTCCAAATTTTCATTTGCTCCTCATATTGATGCTATTGCCGCCAAAGCCAACTCTATGTTAGGATTTATAAAAAGAAATTCTACTGATTTTTTTGACCCCTACACTCTTGTTGCGTTGTATACTACCTTAGTAAGATCTAATCTTGAATATGCAGATGTCATCTGGAACCCTCACCAAAATATATTCTCTGATAGAATTCAAAAGATCCAGAATCGTTTTACAAGATATGTTTTTTATAAAATGCATTGGAGTTTCTGTCCAAATTCTCTTGCCAGGCAAAATCTTTTGGGTTTGCAGAGACTTAAATCTCGTAGAACTATTCATGATATAGTTTTTATATGCGTGATATTTTGTGCTACCACATTAAGTGTCCTACTTTACTATCCTTAAATTGTATATATGCTCCAACCAGACCATTAAGGGAAAGACACCTTCTTTTTCAGCCTAGACATAAAACTAACTACGGAGTGAACGAACCAATCTCAAGGTCAGTTAGACAGTTTAATGAAATTAACGGTCATATTGATCTCACATTTTCCAGAATCAAATTCAAAAATGAGCTGTATTATTTATTTTTAAGAGTCTTATTATCACTCTAGTTTTAGTTTTTTAAGCTTATTTACATTATCTAATTATTTTCATAGTAATCTGTTGAGTCTGAAACTCGTAGATAAATAAATAAATAAATAAGCTTTAACGTAACGGTTATATAACTAGCAGGTACGGTTATTTTTTGAGCTAAAAAAAATTCAATTTCCCCTCTGTACAATACCTAAAAAACTCTATATACCAAGTTTGAAGCAATTCGGCCCACCCGTTTGGGCTGTAGGTCTCTATACATACAGACAGACAGACAGACATCTTAGACCATCTTTTTTCGTCTTCGCTATCATCGTAATGTCATATTTGATTGCTATCTCAAAACTTTTTTATTCGACGAATGCATAACTTGCCTTATAGTACCTTTAATCGCAAGTAAAAAATGTTTTGATGTAGGGTTTGTCCATACCAGGTATGAAACAGACACAAGAAGCAGTCTCACATACATTATGAAGCCTGTTAGCAATATAAGTGCTGAATGGAACTCAACGGATTTTTTCGGATTTGCCTTTTGACATTCAGGCTTGATTCTGAACCTTTTTTGATCGAGGACTAAATAAGAAATCGAAGATTTCGCAGACTGAATCTTACACCATTGATAAATTAATGTGTCAAAACGTCAACCGCAAGCTACAATTTAACCCAGCCAAAGAGCAGAATAAATGTCTGGCGTCTATTGTCATAATTAAGCCAATGGATTTGATAAGATTAAGCCACAATCTTGACGCAATTGGCACACATATCCTTAAAAACACACTTAGAATATCCAAACAAAAACACTGTATTTGTATGTGTATTAATAATAATCCGCGGTGCCGTGCAATAAGGTCGTGCGCAATAAGGTCGAAGCGGCTTTATTTCCATTTGTAATTGGAAATAATGTCGAATTTTCGTAATTTGTGAATTGGACTTTATTTCGCAAAAAAAAATTAAGTAAATGGAAATAATGTTGCTTAGCAAGCTTCGTAAATAGTATGCTATTGAATCCCTTCAAGGAGCTGGTAGTATTATGCAAAGCTTTATAGCACGGTATTTTCACCATACGGCATTAGTTCACATATAAGTGATGGCTGTAATTCTCATTTGAAATTGAATTAACGCCATAAATGGATTATGGCGTTAATTCGCACTTGAAAGTAAATTAAAGTCATTATGGCCCTTATTCACGGTAACCGTATTTTAGCCATTATTATTACCTATATAAACATAATTTACTGCGAGAGATGCTGAAACTTTCTGGATTCGAAGACTCGCTGGATTAAATGAGCGCCTAATATGAAAGCTGTCAGAAGTTGTGCTAGGTATTACGCGTATAACAGCGATCATATAATTTAAACAATAATATTTACTGTTAAGATGCTGAAATGTTAGATTCGAAGACTCATTGCTCTGCGCTTACATTGTACGAAAGTTGTCAAAAATTGCATTGGTTGTAACATTGTGCACTAGAGACTTTATTGTAATACACCCGTCCACTGCTTATGAAAGAAGGATTGCGTATTTTGGCTTCTCGTATACATACACAGGTTATATGGATTGTAGCAAGCACTGGGCCTGGGGCATTTAAGTAAATATATTACGGCAAGTTGTACTACTCTTTAAGAATGAAACATTGCTGTAGTTTCTGTACGCCTTCTATTAAAAAAAAAACATTGCACATGAAGCATGACCAGTGGCTGTGTATCGTTTGTACCTGTATAAATAATTATGTAAATGATGTTTTAAATGATTGCTTAAATTCCTTGTCTTTGTCTTTTTTTTTTAAAGAAGCTTTGGAGGGGGAATTAAACATTTGCAGATTTTTATTATCTGCTAATTATGTAATATTTTCGATACTTATTAAATTGTTTGTGCGCCTGACTCTTAATTTCATATACATACATACATATGTAGATTGTGAGATGTGAGAGTGTAAGTCACAGGCCCCGGCCCGGCCCCGGCCCCGCTTGGAGCTGTTGTGCCAACAATTTATTTTTTTACATGTGTAGATTTTCTTCTAGCGAACTAGTTTTATAGTTTCAGTTTAAGCACAGATAATTTATTCAATAAGTATCAAGACGATGATTTACTTAAATCACCAAGACATTTGTACAATTTTATGAAATTTGCTCTAGAACTTCTATCACAAAAATCCAAATGATCATGCGCAATGCTTTTACTGCCACGCGATTCACGAATCTCATTCAACTTCTCAACTACTTTCCTTTTTAAGTGTGACCTAATGGGAGGGAGCTAAATACGTGGCGCATAGACAATTCAACTAGTAGGTATTGAAAATATGACATGATTTGCAGATTATGATAAATCTGCATGATATTTGTATAATTGTAATTGATACCCTCCAAAACTTCTATAAACAAATACGAACAATAATCATGAGCAATGTTTTTTGTTTACCACATACCACACCAAATATATTTATTTTCTCCTCCAAATTCACTATAAAATAAGGCGAACAGGAAATCCGGTAGGGTTCTGTTATAAATGTGTATTGAAACATGCCGTAGTATGGCATCACAAAACTTCATAACTGCTTCTGTCATAAATAATTGTACTGGATGTCACGCATATTTCAGCCATTTTTATTATACAAACAGTATTTACTGTGAGGGATGCTGAAAGTTTTTTGGATTTGAAGACTCGCTGAGCGCCTAATACAAAAGCTATCGGAAGTTGTACTAAGATGTTAAGCGTATGTCAGCTATCAGCTAATTTAAACAATATTAATTTAATGTTAAGTTACTGAAATGTAAGATTCGAAGATTCCTTGGATTATAAGAGCATATACTACGAAAGCTGTCATTAGTTGCTTTAGATCAGTGGTTCCCAACCCATGGGTCGCGACCCAAAAGTGGGTCACCGACAAGTGTACCAAATGAGATCGTTTATTATTCACGAACACTGATAAAGAAAGAACCCTTCTGTTCTGACTTCTGATTACAGACATACAGATATAAACCGCCAACTCGTACTCCTCTTGCCGTTAACACCCTTAAAATATTTTATCGAGCACGGTATATATGTATATTTCTGCCTGTGCCATTTACTTTTTCGTGTATTGGTTTCTCATTTAAAATGCACGGGTTATCTTAAGAGAGTGCTATTGTAGGGTAGGCATTTGGAATCTAAGCATCCTTAAGATATTGATAAGGACTTAGTCTTATTCCGCAAATATCAAGATATTGTTCAGAATCAAATGTTGGACAGCGGAGGAAGTTTTTAGCGACAAAATTCTGCTGTAGTCCAAGCATCGTTTGAAATTTCATTAGAAATATCCAAAAGCAAGAAACCACACACCGACACCATCGGTGAAACTTTAATCAAGCCCAGCATTTTTAAATCGGTTAAATTAGTTCTTGGTGAGCCTTCTCAAAATAAAATGAGGCAAATATCGTTATCAAACAACATAGTATCCAGACGCATTGCGGATATGTCATTGGATGTTAAGACCCAAGTAATTGCTGAAATATAGGCATCACGATATTTTGCAATGCAAGTGGACGAATCAACAGACGTGGCCTCTTGTGCTCAGCTGCTTGTTTACGCAAGATATACATATAAATTCTGGAAATATCAAAGAAGAGTTTCTGTTTTGTGAACCGTTGGAAACTACAACCAAAGGTGCTGATATTTTTGATTTGATCCAAGGATTTTTTCAGCGAGAAGGATTAGAGTGGCTCAAGCTTTGTGGTGTTTGCACTGATGGTGCTCCTGCTATGCTTGGTTCAAAATCAGGATTCCAAGCAAAAATAAAAGAAGTTTCTCCTCAAGTTATTGGGACCCACTGTATGATTCACAGGTATGCAAAGACTCTGCCGGTCCCTCAGAAGGAAGTCCTTGATGACATTGAACATATTATTAACAACATTAAATTGAGTGCTCTTAACAGCCAAACAGTTCAAAGAACTGTTTGCAGACATGGATGCCGTTTATCAAAATCTTTTATTTTATTCAAATGTATACCTTGGTTATCAAGAGGAAATACCGTTAATCGTTTCTTTGAACTGAATGAAGAAATTGAACTATTTTTAGATATTCAGAGAAAATCCGAGTTTCAAATCAAGTTAAAGAATTATGACTGGTGGGTTAAAGTCGCTTATTTGGCAGACAGTTTGAATGCAAGGACAGGACACCAACATCATTCAATTTAAAGATCAGTTGGAATCTTTTATTGAAAAACTCACAAACTGGAGTAGGAAAGTAACTGAACATAATGTAGTAATGTTTCACAAACTCAGCACAACACTAGAAACCAGAAAAGAATATTTGAAGGAAAATTTAATTGTCAACCACTTGAGGCATTTAAAAAAGGAGGTCACTACATAATTTGATGATTTGTGCAATGTTCAGCTCACACCAATCAGAAATCCTTTCGCTGTATCTGAATTTTCGGATACCCTTCAAGATGAATTCATTGAATTAAAAAACAACTCATTTGGAAAAGATGATTTCGGAGAAAAGTCATTGTCTGAGTTTTGGTGCAGTGTAAGAGACACTTACCCTCACTTAGCGAATATGGCTTTAAAATTATTAATACTATTCGTTTCAACATACCTTTGTGAGGCTGGATTTTCTACTCTAGTAAACATTAAAACAAAATCAAGGAATAATCTGGACGTACAGAACGATATGAGACTGGCTTTGAAAAAAACACTCCCAAGTATAAGTGAACTGGTATCGAAATGTCAATATCAAGTTTCTCACTAGGAAACTTAATAAGAAATAAAGAAATTAAGAGAAATAAAATCATACATACATAACTTTTATAAAAAAAAAAATGCATGGGTCTCGGAATCTCAGCTAAAAGTTAGTTTGGGTCGCCAGGTAGAAAAGGTTGGGAACCACTGCTCTAGATGTTAAGCATACATCAGCTATCATGTATTTTAAATAGCGTTTACACGAAATTGAGTAAGAATTGTCGACCGAAAATTTAATATGTAAAAAGCCTCCTGGAGCTTAAATTGCTAAAGCTTTGTAAGATTCGAAGACTTTCTAAATTAACTGAGCGCCTAATATGAAAGCTGTCAGAAGTTGTGCCAGGTGTAACGCGTATAACAGCGCTCACATAATTTAAACAATAATATTTACTTTTAAGATGCTGAAATGTGAGATTCGATTAACTGAGCACATGCTTAGAACGCTGTCATTAGTTGTATAGAGGACTAGGCGAAAACGTTAAATGCTTTGTGTTCTACAAAAACCTTGAGCATGAAGCATGACCAGTGTCTGTGTATCATTTCTATCTGTATGGAAATTATCTAAATGTTGTTTTAAATTATTGCTAGACTTCTTTGTCCTTGCCTTAAGCTGCAAAGGTTATCAATAAATACGATTTTTCTTTTGGGTATAGATTATTTTTATTCAAGCCAATATAGACCCCCGCTGAGCCTCCCATGGACTCCTGGGGATCCACATGTACCAATTTAAGAATCACTGAACTATACCAAACAAGGTTTAATCTGATTTTCGTTTATATTTGTTAACTTATGAATTAACTTAAAATCCGAAGCAAAATAATCTACACGATTGGGTCGCACGTACTTGCTCTGTGGGTGCAAAGGTACGATAAAAACTAATTTTTCGAGCAATAAGAACAACTCATTTCTGAAAAATTTGGTAAAAACCAAACAAAATTTGGCTAAAACCGGAAAACCTGATATACGGGAGCTAACGTTAAGAAACCTTTAATATTTATAATAAAGATGTTATCTTTTGGGAGCTATAAATGATATAAAAGCCCACTAATGGCCAAATTAATAAAACAATTTTCGCTATTATCATTTGTAGCCAAGAACTAAAAATGCAGTTTTCTTCGAAGCATTCTATGTATATATTACATACAAAGTTTAATAAGAAACGGTAGAGGCTTTTTTGAGCAAATTAAGAAAAACGAACAATTTTGGTCAAAACCTTGTGGCTCAGTGTATGGGAGAGTAACTGAATATAATATGCACGACTGGGTCTGTGGGTGCAACAGTACGATGTTTACAAGAAAATTTCAAGCATAAGAACAACTCATTTTTGAAAAATTTGGTGAAAACTAAAAAAACGTTAAGAAACCTTTAATATTTGAAACTTTAACTTAGATGTAATATTTTGGGTGCTGTAAATGATAGAAATGTCAACTTATGGCCAAATTAATAAACTTGATATTACCAATTTTCGCTATTATCATAAATGTAGCCAAAAACTAAAAATGCAGTTTTCTTTGAAGTCTTCTATTTATATTACCCACAAAGTTTCATAAAAATCAGAGGAGTTTTTTGAGTAAATTAGAAAAAGCAAAAAAAAAAATGGACAAAACCCAGTGGCTTTTTGTATGGGAGCCACCAATTAGAAACGAGAAACTGACAAAAATGCAATTCCATCTGATAGGAAGCTGTAAGGAACTATGCCAAAAAAAAGTTTGAGTGAATTCAATACAACCGTTGACAACTAGTGCGCGACAAAGATACCATGAACTTTATCCCAACCGACGCGATCGACGACTTCCTAATCCAAGAGTATTTGAAAGTACATATCGCAGGCTTCGAGAAACGGAATCAGTTTCAAAACACACGACGCGACGTAACGTGGGGGCTCCACAAGTAACTTCGACTGATGAAAGAATACTGTAAGCTGTTACAAATGAGCCATCAATCAGCATTAGACGCTTAGCTTTGCAATTCAATGTTTTCAAACATAAAATTTCTAATGTACTGCATGGAGAAAATTTGTATCCATATCACCACACACCTGTGCAAGAACTACTTCCCGATGATTTGGAAAAAAGACTTGAGTTTTCTAGATGGTTGCTAGAGCGGAGCTTGTATGATAACGAGTTTATTAGCAGAATTCTTTGGACGGATGAATCTCAATTTACAAGAGATGGGATCACAAATTTTCACAATTTTCACACATGGGCCGCGGAAAATCCTCACACAAGGAGACATTTCAACAAAGATTCAGCGTCAATATGTGGGCAGGTGTAATTAGAAATGATTTAATCGGTCCTTTCAAGCTACCACCTAGGCTTAATTCTGAAAACTATCTGGAGGTTTTGCGAGACGATTTACAAGCTTTGTTAGAAGACATTCCACTTATGCAACTAGCTTCATCGTATTACCAACAGGATGGTGCTCTACCCCACTACGGTACTGAGGTTAAGAATTGGCTAAATGAAAAGTACGGTAATCGTTGGATAAGAAGAAATGGACCGGTTCACTGGCCTGCACGATCCCCTGACCTTACCGTATTGGATTTTTGTGTATGGGGAAGGATGAAAGAACTTGTTTATTCCACTGAAGTAGCAACTTTAAATGATTTGGAAGAGCGTCTTGAAGCGTCATCAACGTCATCATATGTGAGGCAGCAGCTATCTTCAATAAACATTTGTAGTGAAATCCAAAAACTGGCTCTAGCATGCATAGAAACCCAAGGAGGACACTTTGATCAACTGTTATAACTGGTTTAGTAAACACACATAAAATAAAAATTACCTAAACCCAAATTAAAATCGTTTTCTTTCATAACCTTTGCAGCTTAAAGCAATAAGACCCTTTTTCCTATTTTTACCTGCAGCGGGTATTTCCAAGTATCATAAAATCTGTGCGTTTCTCTGCATACCTGTTATTGATTTTTATTTTTATTATTGTCACTTTCATTAAAAAAAAAAATATTAAAACGTTATGTTTATCACACATTTTCTGAAGAAAATTAAACCCAAAGTCAAAAAATTTGCATGGGCAGACAAAATGGAACAGGCTAGAAGCTGAAAATCTTAAGACTGGAACAAGATATCAAATTCGTTTAAACGCCATTAAGAAGACTGGTTTTTCTTCTAAAATTGAAGACCTAAATGAATTTTATATCTTTTGAATCAACAGCGGAATTGCCGTTAACATGGGTCAGGGTACACCAAAGTAAGCCTTTTCTTAAATCCCCGATAAATGGTATCAAAATTGGAGATAGGCCCTTGCTGTGAAACGATTTTTTTCTTAGAATATACCCAAAAATTATGCCCTAAAATATTTGTAACGAATTATTGGACACCCTGTATACACAGAATGCTTCGAAGAAAACTGCATTTTTAGTTTTTTGCTACTGGAAATCGGATTAAACTGGCTATAAGTGCACAACGACATCAATCAAATGGTTTAGACTTTATATATATACATATCCTTCGTAGCACCCAAAAGACGGCATCTAAATATGAAAGGTTCCTTAACGGGGTTTCAAGTTTTAGTCATTTTTTTTTTTAGTTTTTACCAAATTTTTCAAAAGTAACTTTCACAATTTTGAATTACTTTGTGTTTTTTTTTAGTAGTATTTCATTGATAACTGCGTTCTTCAGTTTTGGCTTAAAATACAAGTAACGGACATCTGTTAAGTGATTATAAGCGACTTAATTCAATTGGTCTAAGTATATCGAAAAACGGGAAACATTAACGTATCTGTTAAAACTACCGATATGCTCAAAATGAGGGGCATTAACACTTCTTAAACAAAGAATTTGAACTTCTTTGCTTATCTAATACAACAAAGAGTATTTGTTATTGCTCGAAAAATTTGTACGTGCGACCCAGTCGTGCATTTTATTTTAATGGGATTTATAATGTTAGTTTTTACTTGCGATTATAGGTATACTATAAGGCAAGTTATGCATTCATCAAAAAAAAAGTTTTGAGATAACAATGAAACATGACATTACGATGATAGCGAAGAAGAAAAAATATGGTCTAAAAATTCTGTCCGTCTGTATGTCTGCCTTTCTGTCTGTCTGTCTGTATGTATAGAAACCTACAGCCCAAATGGGAAGGTCGAATTTCTCAAACTTAGTATATAGAGTTTTTTTAGGTATTGTACAGGGGAAATTGAAATTTTTGTTTAGCTCACAAAATAACGGTACCTACCTGCTATATAACCGCTACGTTAAAGCTTATTTTCTCGGAAACGGCGCTGACGATTTTGATTTAAAAATATCAGTGGAGCTTTTTAGGTACTACCATCGTATGGCTTAAAAAAAAGTTTAAAAAAAATGTCTAAGAACGGTACTTTCCATAGGACGGTTTTTTTTGCTTTCGACTATCTCGAAAACGGCTCAACCGATACTTTCGAAATTTCACACATACAATACATATGTAGGTGTAGGTAGCTCAATTTATACTACATACCTACCAATATTTTTGAAAAATATTTCTTTTTTGTATTTTTAAAAGCATTAAAAAAAAAATTTTAATTAATATTTTGAAAACTGCTTACTAATTTTTTTTCAAAACTTACAAATTAATGTATTTTCTGAAGCGAAATAATGCCAAACGTTAAAATTTTGCCTTATTTCAATTTATCAAAGTGTATTAAGGCCAAATCTCTCCATTTGGCCTTATTTCACCACACCGCACCGTATTTGTTAATTAAAACGATATTTCTCGCGAAAAGGAAACATAATACTTACAAAAAATCGGCTAAGGCCTGCGTTAGTCGATGTTCCAGATTGTACAGATGTTTTTGAAACTCTATAAAAAAACACACTGGAAGCCACCGTGTAAAACAGTTTTACTGAAAAATTGCTATGCTATCCTATAGGAAATTATGAAAAACTATACCAAACAAAGTTTGAGTAAATTCGATCAAGCCCTTGTTTAGTTATGGCCATTTGAAAAAAAGCCGTTTAAACCTGATTTTCGTTACAAACATTTGAGCCAAAAGAAAATAAACGCAGTTTTGTAAGAATTGCTTAAAATTTTTGAGTTTAATCAAAATCGTTAGAGCCGTTTTCGAGCAAATCCAAAATGAAAAAAACCGTTACTTGAAAGGTACCAGTTTGAGCCGGGCTAAAACGAAATAAAACAAAATTTGACAATTGTTTTTCTTCAAACTGATATCAAGTTTGAAGAAAATCCGTGAAGCCGTTTAGGCTGTAGCATGACGTGAAAAAGCGCACATCCGCACAGACAGACCGACGCGACGAACGGTATGGCGAAAACCACTTGTTTGGGTTTCTCTATCATCGTAATGTCATGTTTGACTAAAACCCCGATTTTTTTTCTGCGTGAAACCAATAATTGCCCTATAGAGCAAGTAAAAAACAAGCAGTACCTCGTTTCATACTACGCAAGCAAATCGAATTGAATTCTTACATTATTTTTAGAGGTATTGCATAAATACGCAATCAGGTATATTTTGATTTCTGAAAAACTTGCAAAAACGACATATAGAAGGGGAGCCCTAGTGCGGGAATTTTGGGATTTACTCGAGCGCGTCAGTTTAACATAAAGGGGGATACCTTGCAATTTGTTGAGTACATAACACCGTACCTATATAAATCCTTTAGACAGGAACGTGCGTGTAGGGCAGCCGATCAGAATAGTAAAAAAAAAACTTATCGTTGGATATTCTCGAGCGCGTAAGATTAAGGTAAGGTAGGTTAATTACATGCTGAAAAGTGTGCATTTCAATAATCTGACGATTTGAGCGTGACGGAAGGTAAGGTTAAAAAAATCGTTACCTTGACAAGTTCAAGAATAACGAAAAATATATAATAGGACGATTTGAACAAGCCGAAGTAGCAAATTTCGTCAATAAAGTTTAGTGCGTGTAGCTGCAATTAAACATGCATTCTCCACTCCGCGCCTCACTTTTCCTTTCCCAATCACTTTTTCTCTATCTCCTACTCTCTCGTACAGTCCCAAACAGGCTTGCAAGTTTTTTATGAAAGAATATCGCAACTTCGATTTTTTTTTTGGAAAAAAATATTTAAAAAAAAACGCAAAACCGCAAATTGCTCAAATACAAAAAATGAAAACATAATTTTATATATTTTTGGTAAATAATTAATAAAAAAATAAATAAAAAAAAAGTATAGCATGAGAAGAAATTTAGTTTAAAACATTTTAAAAGCTATTATATTTTATTTATTTTATTAAGGATTAAAAAGAGTTGCAATTGTTGTGTCACCCATCCTCCTCAATCGAAAATTGCATGAATTCTTCAAGCATATTTGAGGTTGGTTGAAAAATATGTGTATCTATGTATTCATTTATTTCATTTCTCCAAAGAGAAATGGATGTGTTCTAAGTGAGATGAAGTTTTTCAAAAGGAATTTGCAGATTTAGGAGCAGAGGATTATAATGTAGATGAATCCTTTAACATCATACAATCTTTTATCTGCTTGAAAAAATTAGCTGTTGTCAACAGAGCTAGAATTAAAATCTTCAATAAGATAATGTATTAGATACATCACCGCTTTTCCCGTTGAATGTTCGTAATTACGATGCTTGTTGCTTGACACCATGTCAATCGGAGTTATTGCAGCATTTATTACGAACAAGATATATTGCAAGCTTGTGGAGCAATGCACATAATCCAAACAGCAACATGTCACCGACAGACTATGGATGGACCGATGTAAACGGAAAATTGGAAATGACTTGGTTTGTTGGCAATCAATTAACAGAAGCGGATGAAGATGTAGTCATAATACCTGATATTCTAGGAGATACTCCAGACTCAGGTTTGCTTTACCTACTTTACTTACACGCTCTTCAAGAAATAAATTAAAAATATTGTTAAATATTACGATTTCATTGTTACAAGATGAAATTGATAACCAAATTGACAACGCTAATTCCACGGATGAAGATGAAGATTGAAAAAAAATTAAATGTTTTATTTTATTTTATAATTTTTTTCTGAATATTCCTATATATGTATAATAAAATTTAAGAAAATTAGTTATAAGTTTGCATGTTTTTTGGTGCATTTCAATTTTTTTTCAACTTTTTTTTAAACCGTCAGATTAAGAAAATTCCTCCTTATAATCGTCAGATCAGTGGCGTAACTATACCTTCTGAGGCCCCTGAAAAATTCTTAAAATGGGGCCCTCCCAATAAAAATAAAGTAGTAAAATTAAGCTATTTACTTTCAGGTCTCACGCCAGACTTACAATACAGTAATGGTTTTCTAGAAAAGATCTATTGTCACTATATTTAAAGAAAGAGCTTTTAGGTATTTAATGTCTGTTTTCGATCACGAACCGATTCACTTGATCTAACTGATATTTAAAATTATCCTTATCAAAAACATATGATGAAGATGCAATGATGTCCTCACTAAAATATGATTGACTTTGATTTTTGCTAGTATCCTGTTGTGGTTGTTCTGGATCAACACTAGTGTCGGGTGCTGCATAAATTATTCTGTTACTTTCAGTAAGGTGCAATTCTTCACTTTCGGATCACTGTTCACTCTCGTTTTCATCAAAATAGTCATTATTGTTAAAGTACTGGATAATTTTAGGTAACTTTTTTTAAGCTCCTTCTTTATCTTAAGTTTTTCAGTCCCACTTATTTTCTAAAACTAGACATGTTGATATATTATTTTCAGAATTAACTTAACTTCATCTTCCCATTTGCATCAGGTTCAATAAATAACAAAAACTACGAAAAATAAAAGATACAAATGACCAATTTTGTTATAACAATCAAAAAAAGAATGCGCTGTAGAGCCCTTCGGAAACAAAAATAGAAATTAGAGATTTCATTTCTCTAACACTCAGAGCGATGCTAGCTCGCCTAACGGCAGCGCTAAGAAAAAAGTATTTTCTTGGTTATAAAAATGAGTCACTAGCTGGCCCGTTTCACCAATTTACAACGACAAAAAAAGGAGCAACCAATGGATGCCGTCTAAAATTGTGTTGAATGTGTTGAAATCTTAATGATTGTGTGCCTCATTTTAATTGATTATAATTAATAAAGCACTTGTGGAAATTAATCTTTGACATTTAAAAAAAGATTTGATAAAACACTTGTCTTTCCAATTTAAAATTTGTTGTTTTTAAACTTATAAATTTAACCTTTATTTATTTTTAGCTCTATTTTTATCTGAAAGACTTTTTTAAAATCCTAACTTCAATTTAAATTATCAATTTTTTATTTTTTTATTTATTTGTACAAATACTTATGTTCACCACTATGATTTGATATTTAATTAAGTGTCCTGATGATGTCCTAACTAAGACGAAACGAGTGGGGTTAATCAGTTTTTAACAAATAAAAACAAATTTTAAATTGTGCAAAACAAGTGCTTAATTTTTTCTACTTTAAAATGTATAATTTTTCTACTTTAAAATGTATAATTTTTAGGGGCTACAAAATGTTGCTAAAAATGTTAAGTTATTTATGAGCTCGCAGACTCTTAGGCCGGGGCCCTCTCGGGTCGGTCACCTGTATAATAATCTGACGCGCTCGAGTATTTCAAAATGGCGATTTTGTTTGCATTTTCAAGAAGCCGCCACGAGCTTGCGTCATGTCCGAATCGTCAGTCTTTGGAACGGGAGCTTCCTTAGGGTCCAACTTAACACCCCCTCTGAAAATCTGACGTGCTCGAATAAATGTTTTTTTATATTTTCTACCCCACCCGCACAGCCACTCCCGCCATGCAAAGCGGCAGATTAAAATACCTCCGATATCAATGACACGTCGTGGGGCAATTACACTATCAATATCTGACACGCTCGAGTATTTCCATGTCACAGTTTTTTTTACATTTTTAAAAGGCCGTAGACACTCCCCCTCCCCCCCCCCCCCCCCCACACCAGTGAACGGGGGTACACCACATACACTTTTTTTTGTTTCTGCTATCTAATCTTCAAAATCCATTAGGTATCTACGACGCTCGAGTAAATCCCCATTTAGCATCGTGGGCTCCCCTACTACTACGAGGTTATGGCCATTCCAAATATAAAGGCAAGTTCAGGCTCGTTAAATTGCAAGTCTTTTATAGGTAATCTTTCTAACAACAAAATAAACAACGAACTATGTATGTTTGTATGTAAAAATTCAAATTATCTTTTTATTGAGCCTTATTTCACGTTATGAAAAATATCTAGTCCTTTAACCTTCTTAAGCTGAGCTTTGCTCAAAACCTTTGAAACGTCTTTTTGATTAACCTTAGAAGACTTGAATTGCTTCATGATGAATAGAGCGAACGAAAAATTAATAAAATGCACGACTGGGTCGCACGAACTTGCTCTTATGATAAGCAATTGCTTAGTGGCTGCATATATGGAAATTTAAAAAAAATTAAATAATTTCGAAAATTCTTTTATTTTTTAAATTAGTTTAAGAGTTTTCTCGGAAAAACTAAGTATGCAATAAAATTTCAAAGCTATACGTCAATCTAGGAAAAAAAAATATTGAAAATCGTTCGACCAGTTTTTTTTTTAAAAGGTTATTTTTGAAAAACTTTTTCAAAAAATATTTTGAAATTTATTTGAGTATGCAAATATATGGCAATCTGTAGTTTACATTTGAAAAATAATTAAAAAAAAAATCAATGTACCCGTTTCCAACATATTTCGAAAACCAAAATTTTTTTTGAAAAAATTATAAAAAATCAAAAAAAAAAGTTTTTGAAAATTTTGAAATGCCATATTAATAAAATTATGAATGACTTCCTGTGGCCAAAATTTTATTGAAATCGAATGTATAGTTTACGAGAAAATTTGATTTGAAAATATTGGTTCTATGAGAGGTACCGTTATTAGACAAATTTTGAAAAAAAATTTCAAACCAAAAGATAGATTTTCTTGCAAAAATAGCATTCTGAAAGTTTTATCAAAATCGTTAGAGCCGTTTTTGAGAAAATCAATTTTTGTCTTCAAGATTGTATGGCAGGTGCCGTTATTTTTGGACCTAGAGCAAAAATAAAAAATACGTTCCGAGGGACGGCCAAATAAATCCTAAATACCAAATTTGAAGCAAATCGGCCCACCCGTTCAGCCTCCAGAGGCGCGAACAGACAGACAGACAGACAGACAGACAGACAGACAGACAGACAGACGGACGGAATTCCCAGACCCACTTTTTTCGACTTCTCCATCATAGTAATGTCATGTGTGATTGTTATCTCAAATTTTTTTTTCTGCACGAATCCATAACTTGCCTTATAGTACCTATAATCGCAAGTAAAAAGGCTATTAACATTCATCCCTTGTATCTCTTACGACGTATTTGCTTGTCCTTGGGATTTATTTATTGTCACAGCAAAATAAATCTTGATGGGGAACTGGATCCTTTTAAACAAAAATGCTAAATTTGTTGGAATCAAAGGAATTCGGAGAACAATAACGGTCTGCCCTATAGCTGGTCCTATATTATTTGTTAAGTTAATTAGCGAGTGAATTAGTGTAGCGTTGATATTATATAAAGTTATGTTTGATATATCAGAATAGCCACTATCACTTGTAGATGTTAGGTAGGTTTCCGAGTAATAAAATGCAGCAATATTGAAATTCGCTTCCATGCGATAGTTCCATAGTTCATCAGATATATGTAGGTAAAAAAATTATTGTGATTACAAGATTTTCGTGTGTTTTCACCATTTCGCTCTTTAAACAGCTATACCAACTTTAAAAAAAAGAAATTTGTTGCAAAATCATTCGCTTGTGAGAAAACAATTTTTTTGTGTAAATTTTGTTGTGTTAACCCAATTTTACCCTATTAAATAATTAAATTTTGTACAAACAATAACGCCATTTATAAGATCATCCTCTAAGCATAACCTTTGTTTATTTTTTTCAAATCGGATCAGGGGTTATGAGATTATCCCAGACGAACAAACAAACAATTGTCCTTTTCCGCTTTATTAATATAGATGATAGATGATAGATTATCACGTCCTAAAAAGGGGTTTTTTGAATTAGCATTCTAGGTCTAAACTTAACAATTTTTTCTGAAAAATGGCTCCTACGATTTTGATAAAACTTTCTGAATGGTGTTTTCTGCGTAAGCTTCATATTTTGTTGGAAATAGACTCCCATAGGACCGATTTTTTTAAATCAGATTTTTTCGTAAATTGTTTGACGGATTTCGATGAATTCAATAATAAAGCCCTTTTATAGAGAAAATAATATTTATTCTAAAAATTTCAAAAAAAAAATCTTTTTTTCATTTTCTAAAAAAAAAACCATTTTTTCGAAAAAATTTCTTTTCAGGTAAAAACTATCACTGCTAGATGTTGGCTTATTCAAAAAATATTTGGAATATGTTTTCGAAAAGTTTTTCAAAAAAAAACCGTTTTTTGAAGAAAAAAAAACTGGATTGTGAACATTTTTTTCCTTAAAATTCAAAACAGTAAAAGAAATCAGATTGATCACTTCATTTTTCCCAAAAACGTTTTAACCAGTGATTTTAGTGACTAATAAAATTCCATATGATTTATTCTCTGCTTTTTTTTTTAATACCACTTTCACTCATTGGAGCAAGTTCGTGCGACCCAGTCGTGCATTAAATTTTTTTTTTTTTATGAATGCATTCTTGTTTCGTTTGCTATATTCAATTTTTTTTTTTTTGTAAGAATCAAACACTTTGACGAACCCTTGGTTTATAAAACTTAAACATCTCAAAAAACTTGTACTCACGTGAGGTTCACAATGTTGATCCATTCCCCTTCAGTAAAACACAAAAATTCAACAACTATACAGTTTGATCGAAATTTTTTGTTTAATATTTATCTATGAAACACCAAACCAAATAACCTTTTCGATTTTTTAACTTGTATGATTGTATTCACTATACCTACGTATAGCACTTGCAAAACACTACAAAGATTTAAATGAGACTAGCTTCTTAACTTTTCGTTTACTCGCTCCGCTTGCAAATACTCAACTGAAGCTTTACAACAGATTGATATTTGAAATATCTTAGGCTTTGCTTTTATAGACTTAGTCATCTCAACTAGAGTCCAAGAAGAGCTGCAGTTCCATTTCATCCTCGGCATATTGAAGTTGTAGGTACATACAATCCTACATACAGAATCAATCATTATGTTCTTATGAAAAGTTCTTATCGAATTTCTAAAACATCTGTAAAATGTGGAACATCGAGAACCGATGTACCGACCAACGATGACCACCAACGCAACGGCGACCGACGACGTGAGCGAAGCTGTCGGCCGGCGCGGCGTTTTGTGTTAATATTTTATTTCCTTTTCGCAAGAAATATTGTTTTAATGTCCAAAAGCAAGATATGCATTACAATGGTACAGATTGTCTTAGAAATCAATGATTTTCGTCAAAGGAACTGAGAACAATGTGCTTTGATTCTTCAGCATCGATTTTTTTCAATTAATTTGATTGGTTGTCGCTTTGACATAGCTTGCTGACACTATTTTAATCTGCATAGTTTAATTGATTAAAATTTTTTTTAGTTGGTATGGCTTTGTCTTAATGCCGAGCCGCAATAGTGCGCCTCATTATTAAAATAAAAAAAAAATTTTTGCTAAGCCATTCAAGATTATGATCAATACGTACTCGCTAGAATGATGATAAGGAATCGTAACAATAAGGGATAGTGGATGATGTAGGTATCTGTTAGAACAAAGAGTTCTTGGAATTGAATACTATAGGCTTTCATTGATTATCGTCAACCCAAATTGTCCAACGTTTAATATCATTGACTTTGGAATTATCAGCTTAAAAAAAAAAACCATTTAAAGTGATCATTTTTTTTTTTTAATAAAAACTTTTAAAACCCTACAACCCATACGGGGTGCGTAGGAACCCCACTTCAAATTTAAAGTCGTTGCATTTTTTGTTAGAAAATCTGTTATTTTCCCAGACTGCCATGACTTTTATTTTTTCCATTGTCTCTTTACGGACCAGAACAATTTAGTTCATTTTCTCACTCCAAAGCGGAAATAACTTAGTCGGTGGGGTGTACTGGCACCCCGTATAGGTTTGCGTAAATTATTTTTTTAACGTAAAGGTTTTGTAAAAAATTATTTTGCCGGGTTTTAAAAGTGATTAAGTGTTGTTTTTGAATTTTTTGGAAGAAAAATGATAAAATTTATCGTGGTGAATATAAAAACAGCAACAAAATGATTCATCGAGAAAATTAACTAAGACGACTCCTTTTTGAGAGCGAAGTGGACAGTGATGAGGAAGGTACTGAAGCCTACGCAGAACACATTGAGATAGATGCTATTTGTTCCCACGGATGAAGGATAGAAAGACTAAGACTACGTGCAGCACTTGTGAAAGGCACATTTGCGCAGAACACCGCAAAAAAGTATGCAACAGCTGCATTTTTTTGACAAAAAAAAAAAACCTTAAAAATATACTTATAATATTTTGAAAATTATAAATTTTTATAAATTCGCATGTCTTTTTTCAGATTCAAAAATAATTTTGGTGAATATTGGACTAAACAATTTTTTTTTTTTTTACAAGGCGCGCGTCTTAAAATCATTATACTTTTTGACTTTTTTGTACCATAATTTTTTTCACTATAGCTGTGATCTTAATAATTTATTTTTTTGTTATTTTTGTTTAAAATGAATTACTCATGAACAAAATGAAAAAAGATTATGTCGTTTTTCTTTAAATTTTTCAAAATATCGTTGAAAAGTATGTGGGGTGTGCAGGAACCCCAAATAGCTTAATGTAACAAAAAACAAGGTATGGGTTGTAGGGTTAAGAAAATTACCAAATATGGTTTGCATTCAAAAGACCTTGGGTCTTACAGGCATATACTTAAATTATTATTATTATTATTATTATTATGGGTAAGAACGGTACCTTCACTAGGATCGATATTTTACTTGCGATTATAATGTAATAGAGTAAACTTTTGTTTGGACAATATAACATAACATTACGATGATAGAGAAGCCTAAAAAAGTTGGTCCGACAATTCTGTCTGTCTGTCTGTCTGTATCGGCACTTACAGCCTCCACAGCTGAACCTATTTGCTTCAACAGGGTGCACAGTATTATCATGACGTCCTAAAAAGAGGTTTTTGGAACTAGCATTCTAGCTCTAAAAGTGTTTTTGCCATACGATTTTTAATGATAATTCATTTTTCTCAAAAACGGCTCCTACGATTTCGGTAAAACTTTCTGAATGGTGTTTTCTGTGTACATTGTATGTTTTGGTTAGAATAGATTTTCAGGATAAATCTTAAAACGGTACCTCATATAGGACCGGTTTTTTTAAATCAGAATTTCTCATAAGCCACTTGACGGATTTGGATGAAATTTTTATTGTAGAAGCCCTTTTATAGACGGAATAATAGTCATAGTAAAAGTATGACAAGCTAGACAACCAAAGTTTTATAGTGTAATTAATTTTTGAGTTTTCTTTCTTTAAACTTTACACAAATAACCTCATTAAAGTGTTGTAATACAGTCATAAGGTGTGGGCAGATAAATCTAGTAAAATTTCAAGAAATTTCACTTTCTGAAAACTATAATACCTATAAATTATAATTGTATGAATGTCTAACACACCCGCTATGGACAAAATACATTCTACACGTGGTTCACACAAACAGACAAATACACCAGCAAAACCCGCATCAAGTATCAATCTGAATCCAAACTCGAACAACAAATAAATAGTTTAAGACAGTTGATATTAAATGAAAATCGTAAGTTGACTGAGAAACTTGATAAAATTGTTAGCGATTTTGTGCAACGTTTCGCAATGGTTGACCAAACGCTAGATGACCTGTCAAAAAGAGTCCAACAGCTTGAAATGACATTTCCAAATTTCCAAATACAAATTTGGAACGAGAAAAAATGTTTTCGGATACCATCCTGGTTGGTGTTCCAATGGAGCATGACGAGGATCTTAAAGATTTGTTCAACAAATTATGTGTATCTGTAAGCTGCGTGCCAACACCTGTACCTGTACATATTTTTCGAACAAAACCTAAGAAAGATAAACTGGACTCAGCAATTATTATTAAGTTCAACACATCCATTGAAAAGAATAATCTTCTTGGGGCAATTCATCGTCACTGGAAATCAACGAAAACGAGTACCTGCCTTCGTGACGTAGGAATACCATCTGACAGCCGAATATTTGTCAACGAAAGCTTAACATCTACCAACAACTTGATTCTTCGAAAAGCTTTCCAGTGTTTACACTCGAAGTGGGAGTGGGAAAGTCTTTGTAAAAAAAAATAGCTTCAACTGCAGATGAGAAATCACTTATCGACCATCGAAAGCTTAAATTTAATTGCCCATGAATCTACATATGAAAGAGGTGATCAGAATGGCGATACGTAACCTGCACTTTGTGGAGATTATTATTTTTGTATTTGATTATCTTTTTATTTGCTTTAAAAACTTCTTTCATATTTATTTTTATTTTCTTGTTTACATTTTCCTTAAAACTCTGCCAATTATCTGAATTCTGCACTTGTCACTGCCCTGAAGGACTTTTTTGCATAGATTTGTAATGATTTTCTTATTCTTTGAAAATGACTAGTAATGATATGATAATTAATAATCCTCCTGCCGGTAACAGAAGCCAAAGATTGAAAGTAATGCTTAAAGTTTTGTGCAATCAATGTGGTGGCCTAAGGGTCTGCCATATAAATGCTCAAAGCTTACATGCTAAAATAGATGAGTTTAGAGATTTGTTTGTGGGATCGGGTATCGATGTCATATGCGTATCTGAAACATGGTTTCAAACTGAAATAGAAGATATTGTTTACAGTTTATCTGGGTATAAATTGTTACGCGCGGTCAACCTATTGTTAACTCAGATGCTTCTTGTCCAATGGAATACTGTTTTATTGAAATTCCGAACGGTGTTAATAATTGCTTGCTTGGAGTTGTTTACCGTCCCAATAGATATGTTAATTTTGCAAGTCTTTTCACTTAACTTGAACGTTTCTCGTGTTCTTATGCTGAAGTTATTCTATGTGGCGATTTCAATTGTGACCTGTTTCAAAAGGACATTTCGCGATATTTTGTGGATAAAATAAAAACTTTCAATCTATCGTCTATCAACACTTCTTATCTAACACATTTTACTAATACAACTTCAACATTATTAGACTTGATTCTTATTAATAACATTGAAAATGTCCTTCATAATACTCAACTTGAGGCACCTGCTTTTTCAAAGCACGATTTATTGTTCGCAACATTCAAAGTAACCCCTCGTGTAAATCAATCATCCTTCAAATATAGGGACTTTAAAGCGGTTAATCTTATAGGCTTGGAAAACGATATAATACAGATTGACTGGCAATCAATATATTTTTCATCATCCTCAGACGACCAAGTTTCCTTCCTGCAAACTTCTATAAACCAATTGTTCAATCTGCACGTACCTCTTAAAACAAAACTTATTCGAAATGATCGGAAATCTTGGTTTACTAGAGATATTTTTAAATGCATAGAAGATCAAGATCATGCTTACAAGCGTTGGAAGCGTTTTCGAGTTCCTGAAATGCTTTCTGTCTTTCGTGCTTTGAGACAAAAATCAGAGAAGCCAAATATAGCGTGTATTCCAATCGCCTTAATAAAAATTTACCACCAAGGACGTTATGGAAAAATATCAAGGAACTTGGTGTTGGAAAGCAAAAGGAACAGTGTTGTTCTGACATATGCCCAAATATTTTAAATAATAGTTTTGCTAGAGTCCAAAATTTACAGGTTGTTCACCCTGAAAGTGATATTTCTTATATCCCCGAAAGAAATCAAGCCTATCGGGTTGCTGACCCCGTTAGTGCTGATCTCTTTGAATTTCAAAGGGTGGATGATGCTGATATCTTAAGAGCGATACTTAAAATAAAATCAAGTGCTAAGGGCCTCGACGAAATACACCCACTTTTCTTAAAAATGATCCTACCCCACATTCTCCCTGCCCTTACGCATATTTTCAACACCATAATTAAGACTTCGCATTTCCTATCCTGTTGGAAAATTGCAAAGGTGATTCCGGTCTTAAAAAACCTGCTACCCACTTATCTCAACAAGAGTTCAGACCAATATCAATTTTGCCATTTTTATCAAAAGTACTTGAAAAACTCCTACATAATCAAATTTCAACTTTTTTAAATGCAAATAGACTTTTGAGTCCACAACCATCTGGTTTTAGACAAAACCATTTGTAACCCTATTTAAAACTCAAAAACTCTTTTTTTTGAATTTTAGTAATTTAAAAAAAAGTTTGGTTTCAAAAATTAACTTTTTTTTTAAAACTAGTCGAACGATTAACAAACTGCATGTCAAAATGTCTTGCTTGAACAAGCGCACATAAAACGCAGAAGAGTATTTCTTTTCATACTTCCAATTAAAAAAGTAAATTTTCAATTATAAAAAAAAAGGAAATGAATTTTCTTTGACACACTCTTAATTCAAAACGAAATGTGAGCATTTTTTTGTTTGTCGCTTCTGTCTTTAAATGGAATTTTAATCCTTAAGTGAATCTTGTTTTGAATAAAGCACAATTAAGAAAAGAGACAGAACTTTGAAATATTGGCCAAATTTACCAAAAAAGGAACAAGATTCAGTAAATTGGTTAGTGGAGGCCATTGAAGCCTTAGCGGTACGACCGTACGAGCAGAGCCGGACCGTGGGAATCTTAAAAGAATTATCATATATACCAGAGTTTGAAGGTCAAAGTCAAAAATTGCGCTAATTTATAAACGTGGTCGAAGAACCACATAAACGGAACTAGAGCGCTCCAGAAAGACCTGAGCTATTACAACACAAAAATAACCGGAAGGGCCAAGGAGCTGCTTATTCATAATCCAGCGACAAGGAGATCTCTAACAAAATAATGTACTTGAGAGTAAGTTCGATTTTAGACTTAAGCAATAAAATAGAATTCTTACAAAAATGAAGTTAATACGTTTGCAACATACGAAATAAACCCATCAAATGAATACAATTTCTATATGTTGATAATTAACAAAGTGAAACAGTTAGCAATAGGAAATCTGTCAAATGACATAATGACATTTTCGACATCCACAGAATTAAGAAAATTTTATATTCATTGATAGGTTATGATAGGGGAAATTTACAAACAGATTTTAAAATAAACAAACAATATAAACTATTCGACCAGAATAATTATTTTCTAGACAGCAAAATTTTTCAAACGCGATGCAATATTCAGCACCAATATCAGTAAATCAAACAGAAGAAGCCGAAATAAATGAAGAAGAAATGCATAACGTCGAGACCCAGGTTTTTAGTATAGGCCTCGGAAGTCAAATATGTATGGATATTATACAATTAATGAAAAAAATATAAGGGCTTTATTGACACAGGATCAACGATGAGTATCATAAATTCTAGTTCCGTAGATTGTAGTCAATTCAAATTATACGATAGAAAAAAAATTAAGCTTCAAACTATAAACAATATAACAAAAGAAGTAGTATATAGGATCATAACAAATACACCAAGGGACTATCATAACAAGGTGGTATTAAAGGTACTTAGGCAAAAAACGGTATGACATGATTATAGGCATAGATTTATTAAATAATATTAATAAAACATTTGATTATTATAGCAAAATTTTAACCCTAAAAAACAACTCAAGGATTCCGCTTTACTCTGAAGATGACGTTACAACTCTTGATTGTTTCGAACTCATCGAGGAAGGAAAAGAATTAGACTAGAGCCATTTAAATGAAGAAAAAACTCAAGGTACGAAAAATCTTTTAAATGTATTTAGACATTTAATATATCGGGATGGAGACCAATTAACATATACAGATTCAATTATGCATGAGATTAAAACAAAAGATCAGCCAATACTCCGAAGCACGAAGAAGAAGTTAGACGCCAAATCCAAGAGATGCAGTCGCAAGGCATTATTATGACATCCAACAGCAGATATGCTTCACCAATAGTTGTAGTAGAGAAAAAGGGAAATGGCTCAGGGCAATACAAATTTAGATCATGTGTAGATTATAGAAAACTTAATGAGATAACGATCGACGATAAATACCCTCTACCGACTATAGAGAAAAGGGCTCAATATTTCTCATCAATAGATCTTCCGAAAAGCTACCACCAGATCAAGGTGCACCCGGCTGATATCCATGATAAAACAGCTTTTGTAACACCCAACGGGCTCTACGAATATGTTAGAATAACGTTTTGGCTAAAAAACGCACCCGCAACCTTTCAGAGGATGCTGGAAGAAATACTCAAAGATTTTATAAATAAAAACTTGTGTCGTCCATTTAGACTACAATTTAATATGTTCCACGAATCTAAAAGAGCATTTTCCATTCTTGACATTGCATTAAAAATAGCTAACCCCATGATAAAATATCCTACAAAAGACTCTCAAATCAACCCAAATGACCCTGAGTACATCCAAGCTTTCGAAACCTTTAAATTAAACATCATTAAACATCCCATACTAAAACTTCCAAATTCCAAATACTGACGCAAGCAATTATGCAATAGGAGCAGTTCTAACACAAGAAGGACAGCCAGTATGTTATTCATTACGGTCTCTTAATTTTCCATTCTTGACATTGAAGCAAAAATGCTAAAATATCCTACAAAAGACTCTCAAATCAACCCACATGACCCTGAGTACATCCAAGCTTTCGAAACCTTTAAATTAAACATCATTAAACATCCCATACTAAAACTTCCAAATTCCAAATACTGACGCAAGCAACTATGCAATAGGATCAGTTCTAACACAAGAAGGACAGCCAGTATGTTATTCATCACGGTCTCTTAACGATCATGAGAAAAAACATTTAGCTACTCATAAGGAATTCTTGGCGATAGTTTCGGTAGTCGAATATTGTAGACCATACTTATAGGGCAAACAATTTAATATCATAACTGATCACCAACAAAAAAAAAAAATTAGCCAAACAAATTAAAGATGTTTACTAAAATTGCAAGAATACCAATTCGACATAGAATACTTAAAAGGCAAAGAATAAAGTTGCCAATTTCTTATCTAGAATACCAGACAATAATTTAAAAAAAAAAAACACAGGGTCAATCAATAACATATCAGATACGGCAACTATTCACTCACAAGAGGAACACTCCAATCAAGGAAACAATAGCTTATAAATATAAAACCCAACTTATACTAACAAACAACATAGTAGATCAGGAAATAGAAGTTTTGAACAATAGAAGAATCATAACTGTAGGTATGAAGTGAAGAATATTGGTCAGATTTATTGAGACGTTTTATAAAACCCGGTTTGACAGGAATTTACACTGAGCTTTCCTATTTAGAATACAAAAAAATACAGCAGTTATTAATAGAACTTTTCGGTCATGATATTAAGATAAGATTTGTAAAGGCAACTTTGAGGGCAAAAGAAATATATATTTTAGAAGAAGTGCAAAAGCAGATATCACTGTATCACATTCAAGAAAGTCTCCATAGTGGTATAATTGAAACATAGGTACCATAGCCTTAAAAATAAAATTTACTATCCCAAAATATTTGAATCAGTGAGAAGAAAAAAGGAAAACAATCCACAAATGGTGGTTCTTGGCAAATCGAAAAAGAAAAAGGAAAACATTCCACAAATGGTAGTTCTTGGCAAATCGAAAAAAACTGTTTACTTCCGAAACTAAAAGGCACTTTCAAAAACTCACTGAGGAACAAATGTAAAGCTAGCATTGAGAAGTAACATGCCAAAAAAAAAGAGTTGAAATATTTGAAGATAAGCCCAGAATTTACTGATAAGGGGGGTGGACTGTTTTAGTTTTTCCACTCAACGAAATTTTTTTTGGTCATTTTAGAGCATAGCTTTTATTGGAATGTTTTCCTTTTTAGACTCTTTAGGTGTGCTATATAAATATCTACACTTTTGCATTCATAAGTCAATTTCGCCAAAATGTTGAATGTTTTCCTTTTTCTTCTCACCGATTCATTTAGAGATTACAAAAATAATAAATAATTGCAAATCCTGTTCAGAGACCAAATACGAGAGAAAACCGATAAAAAGAAGTTTGAAATAAGTGAAACTGCGAGTAGGCCAAATGAAATCTTACATATAGACATCTAGCTATTATTTCATGAAACATTCATTCCTTACTTTGATTGATAAGCTTACAAAAAAGGCTTATGCATATTATTTGCCTAATCGAAACTGTACAAAAAAGATAGAAACGTTAGAAAAACAATTTCTAAATTCGAAAAACCTAGTAAAATAATTGCCGTAATTTTTAACGAACAACAAATTAACCTTCACCTTACTTAACCTAACACCCACACAGGTAATGGCGATATTGAAAGATTTCACTCCATACTTCAAGAGAAATTAGTTACAATGCGAAATTAAGATATGACATTACTTCAAAACGTCCATAGAGCAGTGAACAATTATAATAACAGATACCATTCAGCTACTAAATGTCACCAGAAGAAGCGATGTTTGCATACTCATAGCTACCCTGAAAAAAGCATATTCAAGAAAAAAATAAAGAAAAAAGAACAGAAAAATCAAACCAAGATCGCGAAAATTATAATGAAAACAGGCAGGTTGTACCAGTAAATAAAGTGCACGACTGGGTCGTACGACCTTGCTCTAATGTATGAAAATATTCTTGGGGCTTGAGATTTTCGGAAAAAAGCATTGAAAAAATCATATGAAATTTTATTAATTCTGTTATTTCAAAAGTATACGGTGGCCTAAGACAGCTTTGGTTTACCAGTAGCTTTACTTCTCAGAGTATCCGGTTTAAGTAGCTAACTCACTATTGAGACCGATCTTATTTTATGCGGAAAATGTTTTCCCCAATCCTGACTCTCAGAGTTTTCGCAAACTAGAACTTGCTCACAACGCTATTCTTAGATACATCTATAAACGCTGTAAATTCGATCATATCTCAGATATACGTACATACCTGGAGCAGCCAGCTCTATCCAAAACTATTTAGATATGCGAAACTGTATCTTCCTCAAAAGGCTCTTGCTTCTTAAAGTACCGCATTATTTATATGTAAAGATACGCGAATGTGTTCATGAAGGATCCTGCAATCTAGTAATTCCTCATTTCAACTTTTTAAATAGTAAAAGAACGTTTTTTGTCCATGCAGTAATTTTGTGGAACGCACTTCCGGTGCAGATTAAGCGAACCGGTAACCTTAACGAGTTCATTCGCCGCATAAAAATTCATTTTTCTTCTCCTTGATCTATCTTTTCCTTACTGCTTTCTTACTATTTTTATCTTTGTTCTTTATCTTTATCTGCTTCTCCTTCATATCATCGATGCTTTTCATCTTTGGATTTAATTTATTTAATCTAAATATTTTAATTAATTTTTTTTTTCTACTCTCTTATTTTGTCATTATTCTATACATTAAAAGTCAAAGAATTGTACGTTATAAGATATATCTTGCTGTACTTATCCATAATATACCTCAACAAACTAAACTAAACTAAACTTAAAAATAAATTGTTAAATAGTTTTTTTTTTTTTTTGAGAAAATGAAGTAAGCCATCAGATTTCTTTTTCTTTTTTGAATTTTAAGGAATTTTTTTTTTAAAATCGTTCGACCAGTTTTTCTCAAAAACCCGTTTTTTTAACTTTTCGGAAACATATTCCAATTTTTTTTTTTTTTTTAGAATGCCAAAATCTAGCAGTTTAAAGTTTTTATCAGAAAACAAGTTTTACAAATTTTGAAAAACTGTTTTTGAAAAAAAACCAAAAATCAAAAAAAGTTTTTTTTAAAAAATTAAGGAATTAATTTTATTTTGTTTATAAAAGAGATTTCACATTAAAATTTTGATCGAAAGCCGTGAAGTGGTTTACGAGAAAATCTGTTAAGAAAAAACTCTTCCTATGGGAGGTACAGTTATAAGACTTTTAATGAAAAAACTGTTTCAACCAAAACATAGTTAACTCAAAAATCACCATTCAGAAGGTTTTATCAAAATCGTAAGAGCCGTTTTTGAGATAAATGAGTTTTTCATAAAAAATCATATGGCAGGTACCGTTAGTTTTGGAGCTAGAATGTTAATTCCAAAAACCCCTCTGTAGGACATCATAATAATACTATGTACCAAGTTTGAAGCGAATCGGTCAAGCCGTTTAGGCTGTAGGTATCGACACAGACAGACGGACAGACAGACAGACAAACAGACAGAATTGTCGGACCCACTTTCTTAGGCTTCTCTATTATCGTAATGTTATGTTTGAATGCATAACTTGCCTTACAGTGCCTATATAATCGCAAGTAAAAATTACAAAGGAAATTATTATACAAATCAACCATATTAAATCGCGCGATTTTTTGATTGTTTGCAGAGTTTCGCCCGCTTCACCAACCGACCCACAAAAATAATAGATACACAAACTGATTTATTAAAACTTAAAAACCTTTAATTTAACAGTGAAACATTAGTCCTAGCAATAAAAATCCCAAATAATTATGAAAGAGTAGATTTAAAATTTTTAACTCAAATTCTAAATAAATTTAATTTAGAAATTCAACTTGAAGAATTTTATTTTATTGAAATTAATAAAACGATGCACCATTTTAAAAGGACCTTCAATATAAAAAGGATGAAAATATCGTAAACAAATGTGATGATAGAAATGTTACACGTGAAGGACATTTTCTTATAACAATTAACAATTGTACCATTTATCAGTCACCGACTAGCTCTCGTGCTTAACGCATTGTTCTCACCGGCGGCTTTCTATTGTGTGCACCTAAGCAGATCTCTGTTCTCCAAACCCCAAAAACTAAAAACATATATCTTACTCTTTCGCTCTTCAGAAAAGTTTTTTTCATATCCCCGCGAGTGTAAGTTGCTCCACTGAAAATGGCCTCAGGGCCGAGTAAAAGTACGGGAAATAGGTACAGCTCACTTCCCTCTGAAGTTGTGCTCTCCGAACCCCGTCCTAAACGAAACAAACCATCATACCATACCTTCGACCCCTATCCCGAACTCCCCAAAACCAATAACTATAAAAATCCGCGATTCGTTGTAATAGCCCCTGAAAATGAAGATAAACCCCTTTCATCAATAAGTATTTTTGCTTTGAGGAAAGCTATTGACGCAATAAGCACTGAGTATGAACAAATCTCTGAACTTAGAGACGGAACAATCCTAGTTCTGACAAAGAATCAAAAAGTTGCTGACAAATTCACTGCCACGAAAAACCTGTCCAACCTTTGCCAAGTCAAGATCACTCTGCATAACCAACTTAATTCGACAAAAGGCATTGTATATGCTCCATGCTTGATCAATGTCCCAGAGGCGGAAATAATTTTGGAAATGAAAACGCAAAAAGTAACTGAAGTGTACAAATTTACAAAACAGATAGACGGAAAGAAACAAGCAACAGGATTAATGCTGTTCACTTTTGACTGTTTCCAAATTCCAAACACTGTCGAAATTGGCTGGTACAATACCAAGGTTACCGAATACATTCCAAATCCAATGCGATGCCAGAATTGCCAGTTGCTTGGGCATACAAAAAATAAATGCAACAATACCACCATGTGCCATATCTGCAATTACCCACCACACCTTGACTCTGAATGCTCCCGCACCATGTGCGCAAACTGCTTAGACTCACACCCATCGTCATCTAAGGAATGTCCAAAGTTCATTCAGATGAAAGAGATTCTGAAAATAAAAACTCAAAAAAAATGCAGCTTAACAGATGCCAAACGCTTCTACAAAGAGCAGTTCCCGTCCCTAAGCAACACAATCCAAAAATCATATTCAAGTGCTACAAAGCAATCCAACGCCAAAACTGCTTCCTCTACCACACCTATCCCCCCCGACACAACCAACCACACTACAAACATCAAAACAAAACAATACCCCGAAACATCCAATACCAAACCAACGGAAACCAACACTACCGCTACAAATAAAACAAATCTCATTAAAAATGATACCGTTAAGAACATCCAAACACCCTCCTCCGATAACCTGCCACTTTCCTCATCACTTTATCAAGCTCTTCCCCTCTCATCACAAGCAGCCGCTGCTAAACTAAAAAATTTAAAAAAAAACAACACAACCACATCAACTTCCAACGAAGAAAACCAAGAAAAAACCACAATCCAAAATTCTCTCACTAATACAAACAACCTTACAGAAACAAATGACCCTGACTACCACTCCACACCAACTCACACTAACTCACTTATTTCTACAAACCAACAAACTTCATTAAACTCAACTTCCCCAATCTCTAAAACTACTCAATCACTCATAGAAAACAACAATTACTATATTCCTATGGATGAAGATGACGGCATATAACTCAAATAATATTAACCTCAATAACTACGACTCTGCTGATCAGTTATTGAACCGTCCGAGATCCTCGAGGAGCTCGTTTGATTCAATGACTGCGCAGCGGAGTCGTAACCTTAACACCCAAAACTTATCAAACGTAAACCTTAAACAAAATAACTTTTCATCAATTCACTCTGACACAACCAACCAAATTTTTCCCACTCTTTCATTGCTCCCAACCAATAAAAGTACGTGGAAACCCAGTAATAAAAATATGGCACTCGTAACCTTGCAATGGAATATGCAAGGCTTCATAAACAATTACGACAAGCTTAATATTTTGATTTCCCAGCACAATCCTGGAATAATCAGTCTACAAGAGACTCACTGTCCCTACAATTTTAACCCTTTAATTCCAAAAGCTTTCCAAGGTTACTTTTTAAATCACCCCTTAAACACAACCTGTAAGCAAGGTATAGGCGTATTGATAAATAAAAGTATTCCACACCAACAGATAAACATCAACTCAAATCTCTTGGTGTTAGCTTTTGTAGTCAAACTTAAAATAAAAGTTACATACATAAGTATGTATCTTCCGCCCGACCAAACCATAACAAGGTATGACTTGGAAAACATTCTTGCTCAGGTCAACGGCCCAACAGTAATAGGAGGAGACGTTAATGCTTGGAGTGTCCTTTGGGGATCGCCTTGCACAAATAAAAAAGGAGCAATCATTGAAAATTTTCTAACAAATTCCAACTTACTCATACTAAACGATGGTTCCCCCACACACTTCTCTACACACAAAACTCTTACACATATAGACATCACCTGCTGCTCCCCAGAACTGTACCCGAAAATGTATTGGAAAACTTTAGAGGATCTGCACAATAGTGATCATTTTCCCATAATCACTACCCTTATATTTGCAGAAAAACACAACCCTACTCCCCTCATATTAAAATTTAAGATTGACCAAGCAAACTGGCCCGAATACAAAAAATCCACCAAGAACATATCAATAACTTTCGAAGATACCTCAAATATCAATAGATCTGCTGCAATTTTTCAGAAAACACTTCGGAAAGCCGCCAACCTAACGATCCCCCAAACTAGCCCCAAACGCTTCAAACACAACGTCCCATGGTGGAATACGGAGCTTAATTATCTAAGAGATGAAAAAGTGAAAGCCTGGAAAAAATTCAAAAAAAATTCCTCCACCATAAATCTTATCCTTTTTAAGAAAGCGAATGCTATTTTTAGAAAAACTCTCAAAATAAATAAAGCTAAAAGTCTCAATGATTTCACTTCATCCATAAACCCTGATTCTTCTATAACCAACATCTGGAACAAAATAAAACGACTAAGCGGCTCGGCTATAGCACACACTATCAGATGTATTGAAACTGACTCTAGATCTCTCGTCAACCCTTCAGAAATAAGCAATCACTTCGCAACAACCTGGTCCCAATATTCCGACGATGCCAAGTTTCATATAAATTTCAGAGCTAAAAAACGCGAAATTTTACTCCTAACACATCATTGGTCATCCAATCCGGCAAGTAATCATCTTGAGCAACCCATTTCACTTCCCGAGTTAGAATCGTGTCTTAGCAAACTAAAAGGTAAAACTCCAGGTAGGGACAGACTCTCCTATCCAATGTTTAAGAATTTGCCAACAGAATCAAAGACCGTTCTTATTAAACTTTACAACAAAATATTTGAAACAAGTGTAATACCCCAATACTGGAAAACAGCCACGATCATTCCAATTCCAAAACCTAAAAAGGCGATTGATAAAGTTGACGGATACAGACCTATTTCACTCTTGCCATGTATCTCAAAGATTCTAGAGAAAATCATTACCAAACGTCTCGTCTGGTACACAGAATCTAAGAAATTGATTTCTTCTAATCAAGTAGCTTTTAAACCAAAAAGAGGATGCCTAGATGCTTTGCTTCATATAGACAGCTACGTCTCAAAAACTATCTCAGCAAAAAACCACGTATCAATGCTTTCACTCGACTTTGAGAAAGCATTTGATAGAATAGGAGCTCACTTGGTGCTAACAAAGTTAAGAGAATGGCACATTGGTCCAAAAATGTTCGGGTTCATCAAAGCTTTCCTATCGAATAGGAAATTCTGTGTTAGAATAAACAATGTATACTCTCCAAACTTCCCCCTTCACAACGGTATCCCGCAGGGATCACCCCTTTCAGTAATGCTTTTTTCAATAGCATTCAATGAAATTAGCAATATAATAGGTAAATACAAAATTCTAGATCATTGTTTGTATGCTGATGACGTATACATTCTTTGTAAAAACAATGACCTAGAAATCTCCAAAACCACATTTTCAAACGTTTTAAAAGACATCCAAGAATGGTCCACCTTCTCAGGTGCAAGCCTTTCATTAAATAAATGCAAAATATTTCATATTTGCTGAAAAAAACTTTGTCCTAACTTTACCCTTAGCATAAGCGATGTAGAACTACAATCTGTCAATAGTTTAAGTATTTTAGGATTAACATTTAACAGTAAATTCAATTGGAAAAGTCATTGTACTGAATTAAAAAAAACACTTGCTGCAAGGTTAAATCTAATTAAATACCTATCTTCCAAAAAATCTAAGGTACATATAAACACTCTTTGCTATTTAACCAAAATGTTAATATTAAACAAAATAGACTACGGGCTCAGTATTTATGGAAATAGCGCAAAATCTATTCTCAGCATAATCAAACCAACATACCATCAAGCTGCAAGAAAATCAATCAACGCGTTTCCAACAACTCCAATAAAAAACATATTGGCTGAATCTGGACTCCCAACACTTGACGAGAGATATGAGGAAACAATGCTCAGACTCGCGCCGAAACTCCTGTTCCCATCAAAGTCAATAATAAACAATGATTCCATCGCAGCCCAACGCTCAACACGCCAAAAAAGAATTCCGTCAGCGATTTCGTGCATTTGGAAAAACATCCTAAAATTCAACTTGCCAAATAAAATAAACTGGAGCCAAACCCCAACATTCCCTCCTTGGCTGAGTAAACCTGAATCATTTGAATTATCGCTGTGCAAATACCCAAAAAATCATACTCCAAAAAGTGTTTACCAACAAAATTTCAACGCTATTGAAAACGATCTTAAAGCAAAAAACTTTAAGTTTATATTTTCAGACGGTTCAAAAACAATAAACCATACTAGCTTCGCTGTCACAACACACAATGGTGAACTTCTGAGGCAAGGTCTTCTACCCGAACACGCATCCATCTTCTCCGCAGAAGCACTAGCGATTTACGAAGCCTTAAAATACGCTACCTACAAAAAAGGACTCTGGGTCGTGTGTACCGACAGCCTTTCTGTTATCCACGCCATCACGAACCTTAACAATAATACCGCAGAAGTTGTAAGGCTAAGAGATATTGTTATAAAAACAAAAAACAAAATTAAGATTATGTGGGTTCCTGCACACATAGGCATTATGGGCAACGAATACGCTGATAAAGCTGCAAACTCAGTAATTAAAACGCCTACAATCCTTTTTCATAAATACAGTGAGTGTGATCTTTTAAGACTAATTAAACAAGAACTCAAAACTACGCAAGCCAACAACTGGTTGACATATAGACATCACTACTCGAGAATAAATAACAGCAAAACACAACCTATATACCCAGTGGAGGCAGAAAAAAGGGCTGTTACAAACTTCGTGCGCCTCCGTTTAGGTCATACTTCCTTGACCCACCAATATCTTCTTAAAAAGGAAAGCCCTCCTATATGTACCAACTGCTCGGAAACACTAGACATCAACCACCTCCTATTCCACATCAACAGCTCAACACCTAACAACGATGACAACATATACGAAAAACTTAAAAACATCAATATGAAAAACCTAGACATTGTCCAAAACATAATACTTAAACATAACTTAAATTTATAATTATTCTCTTTATATCTATTAAAATATATAATTTTTCTCTTCTTTAATATACTCTTTATCTGGCGAGCCGAAAGCCCTTGCAGCTTGTGCTCTCTAATCCTAGTACTAACTTAGCAATTTAAGATTACTATGTTAGTCTTTATAAATAAATAAATAAATAAATGTACCATTTATATGTATATTTTACGAAACGCTACCTATCTAATAAAAACATTGTATTTTATTGAAAGATATTATACGATGAAACTGAAAATTATAATTTTACAAAACAATTAAGCTTGGAAGAAATTACCTATTTTTAAAAAACATTTGTCAGCCTGAAACCAATAGAATTGCTAAAACTACATACAAATGCGTCACCCACTAACCTCCGAACAGTTCGCATCGTTCTAAGTCTACTGTGTGCCCTTTCTTTTCTTGTGCTTCAAAGCGCAACAACCGGTATTTCCCGTTATACCCACTCCTTTTTTCTTAATTGCATTTTTTTTCTCTTCACTTTACTATGTATATTATAAGTACTTTCTATCAAAAGTGAAAAACGTGGACTCCGTGTTAATAACTCAATCAAATAAAAATACAAATCAAATCCGCCCCTTTGGCCTTTACCCAGACCTCTCTACAACATCAACCAGTGCTAATGATCCCAAATTCATAATTATTTCCAAAAAAAAAACTCGCCGATAAACCCATTACATCCCTCAATCCATTTCTTCTAAAAAAAAAACCATTGACAATATTAATAAAGAATATGAACAAATCTCACAATTACGAGATGGAAATCTTCTCATCCTGGTTAAATCAAAAAAAATCACAGACATCTTTCTTAAAGTTAACAACCTTGCAAACACGTGCCCCATTATAGTGAAACTCCACGAGAAATTAAATGAATCGAAAGGTATTGCATATGCCCCATGTCTAATTAACATGGAAGACACTGAAATCATAACAGAAATGCAATGCAAAAAGAAAAAGTACAAAAAGCAACCGGACTTATGCTTTTCACTTTTGACATTATACTCCCAAAACGGTTGATATTGGTTTTTATTAAGCCAAGGTCACCGAATATATACCTAACCCAATGCGCTGCAAAACATGCCAACTTCTTGGTCATACAAGTAAACGAAGGTAACGCTAAGTGCGAATCATATAGTCTGCCCCCACATACTCCCGTTCCGTGCACTAGTGTTATGTGTGCAAATTGCTCACTTTCCCACTCTTCCTCCTCTAAAACATGCCCTGCCTATAAACAAGCCAAAGAAATTTTGACTATTAAAACTCAAAAAAAAAATGCACAATGGCGGAAGCTAAAACAATTCATAAGGAACAAAACACCGTACCTCCGCTCTTCTCATCTTCCTCTGAATAATTCGCTGAAAGAATAAAACAAACTACGAATACTCAAACTGTTCAAAATGCAAATGTACAAGATACACCAATTCCCAAACCAATAAACAACTTTACACTTTCAACCTCAAAAACAGTTAATTATACAACCACCAAATAATAGCAACACAACACAAACCTTCTCAAATAAATGCCCACCTAAAAAATTCATACAATACAGAATCCATCACCAACACTTCAGATTCTTCCAAGCAAACAAATCAAAAAAAAAAAAAAACACAGCTCTATCATCGGAACAAAAATCAAATAGGACAAACAACCAAACAACATCAAATATACCAATCAACTCACAATTGCATTCAAGCCAAACTAAACCCAATTCCTCCGTAAACACCAATTCCACCACCTCCGAAAAACAAACAAATTCTCCTCTATCGGAGTTAACTCAAGATTTACTTGTAAAAAAATAAATATAAATAATAATAGGATGTCGAAATGGACTAATAATAAAAACACCACATTGCTCGATTCCGCTGATCGGGAATTGGATGAGACATTCCATGAGTGGAGTCAAAGCTCCTCCGATCACTTCTATCTCGACAACTCTATTTTCTCACAAACAAATCAGTGTTTTCTGGGTTTCTCCTATGACTAATGCTAGAGGTGCGATCTATAAAAGGTTTTTATCGAACTCTAACCTCATAATCCTTAACGATGGCTTCACACACATAGACATTACTACCTGTTCTCCAGAATTGTACCCAAGATCTCATGGACTGCTCTTGAAGATCTTCACAATAGTGATCATTTTTCTTTAATAACTACACTCACAACTAATCAAAACATCCAAAAATATGGTGCGACTCCCAAGTTTAAAATTGATCTAGTAAACTGGAACACATTCCAAGATCACATCACGAGAAATCTAGCATCTCCACATATCTACTCAAATCGGCAAACCATTCGATACCCCAAGGCTCTCTAATAGCTCCAAATCGTACAGTATCTTGGTGGAATTCAGAACTACAACGTTTGCATAAAGAAAAAACAAAGCATGGAAAAAATATCCTAACCAGCAAAACCTTCTTTTTTTCAAAAAATCAAACGATAAATTTCGTAGGGAAGTGAAAATCTCTAAAGAAAAAAAAAATTCAATAAAATCACATCCTTAATTCGAAAATATGACAAAAAATCTGTTGCCTCTCAGGTACCTACACACCCCACTCTATCACTCATATCTGAACAAAATCAAGAAATTAATTCTCCTTCCGAAATAAGTAACCTCTTCGCCAAAACATGGTCAAATCTTTTTAAAAATGAAAACTTCTCAGATGCTTTCAAAATTATTTAAAAGAACAGCTCTTAACTTGCCTTTCCACAATGATTACTTATCACCTCTATCCAAACATATAGAGAAGGCCATCTCAAAAATTGAACTTGAAAGTTGTCTTTCCAAGTTAAAAGGAAAAACACCTAGTAGGGATCGTATTTCATACCCTATGCTAAAAAACCTTCCAACAATAGCCAAATGTAGGCTTCTACAACTTTACAACAATATTTTTTACACTGGTATCATTCCACAAAGCTGGAAACTTGTAACTATACTTCCTTTGGCAGTAACAATATTAACAGATATCGTCCTATGGAGTCCAGAAACCTGATAAGCACTAATCAAGTCGCCTTCAAAGCAAATAAAGGCTGTAACGATGCCCCCCTACACCTTGATTTGTATATAACAAAAACTCTATCAGCTCGTAACCATGTCACAATATTGTCATTAGACTTCGAAAAGGCGTTTGATAGAATATGCATACATCAAATCTTGGACAAAATTAGATATTTAACTATATTAAATCCTTTTTGACTAACAGAAAAATTTGCGTCAGAACAAAAAACTGTTTTTCAAATGATTACCCTCTCCACAATGCAATTCCCCACCTTTGTCAGTTGTATTATTCTTGATAGCCTTTGACGAAGTTAGCAGAATAATATCAAAACACCCACAACTTGATCACTGCATTTATGCGGATGATGTTTACGTCTTATGCACGCATAACACGAACAGCCTATTTGAACAGCAAAATCTTTTTTCAAATGCCGTTACAGATATTTTAACATGGTGCACCAGATCCGGTGCCACACTTTCATACGCAAAACTCTACACATTTGTCGTAAGACATCTTGCACTAAATTCAATTTTAAAAATTAATGATGTTAACATAGAGCATAGACAATGTAAATAATTTAAGTATTTTAGGCATTAACTTTGGTGATAGATATAACTTTAAAAACCATTGTATGGTACTAAAAAAAAGCCTATCATGCAAAAAATCTAATGCTCATTTAAACACTCTATGTAACGTAACTAGATCTCTATTACTAAGTAAGATTGACTATGGCCTTTTAATCTACGGCAACTCCCCGAAATCAACTATAAACATCATCAAGGCCCCATATCATCAAGTAGTGCGGAAAAGCTTAATGGTAGAAGCTGGACTTCCTTCAGTAGATGAACGCATCCTCGAAAGTAGAGCCAAACTCTACGTAAAAATCTTATTTATACAAGGTTCAATCATTAACGACGACGTGAAGTCATTGTTTTTTTTTTTTTTTTTATAATGCACACGCTCTTAAGGGGTTTTTTATAGCCCTTTTAATGATAAGTCACAGCGCGAGCGATAGGAAGTTAGGAAAGAAGGGAAAGGAAGTGTCGATGAACATTGATCTTTTCAACTTTTCATTATTTCTTTATTTCATTCCAAAAATTGCAGCAAGTGAAAATAAACATTTTATCAGCAATACAAATATAAGATTAAATACATGTATGAAAAATTTAATATAAAAAATATGAACATCTATCATTAACACATGCATAATTTGACAGCTGTACAAGGTATGAAATGAAATAGTTAGGTACATTCTGTTATTCATAAGAATAAGTGATGAATGAACCACTATGAAACATTTAAAATTACAAATTGTTTGTGGGGGCTACACAGTAAATAACTTAAATAATATAGTTCAAAAACATATGATGTCTTTACAAAATATAATCATCTGATCATATTAATGGATTAAGAATAACATCTATCTCTATATGATTAAACAAGAAAAGCCAGCGTTTAATTTTAGCTCAAAATTTTGATTCAGTTCTCTCACATCTGGATTCCACAGGCAGTTTATTAAATAAACGGGGAGCGGTTATGGAATAAAAATGACAAAAATGTGATTTGAAAAATCTGGGAATACTCACAAGACGGCATAAGTTGGATCTCAAACTGAAAGCTTCCTGAACTCTGACATCATTATAACCTTTACTTCTAAAAAATACTTTTAAAACACTATAAAAATACAAATGCCTTACCGGAAATATGCCGAGGTTAGAAAACAAAGCGAAACTGGGTGTCATGCGAGGTACCTTTAACATAATGCGAACCAAATGTTTTTGCCTATAGAGCAACTGATTAATTTTGAACGAATGAGTACCACCCCAACAGGAAATTCGGTATTGAAGCTTACAATGAACTAAGCCATAATAAGCTAGTTTTAAAACTTTAAGAGTGCAGTAAAGACTGAGGTGATAAAACTGCCGGACAGCTTTATTCAGATAACAATTCAAGTTGTGCGTATGATCAACCCAGCTAAGCTTTTTATCAAGTATAACACCTAAATATTTAAACTGATCAACACATTCAATGTCAAAACAGCCATCACAACACCGAGGAACAGGTAAACAAAGTTGAAACCTAGAACAGCTAGGTGCATGATAAGTTAAAGATAAACCTTCAGGAACGACACCTAGTAAATTAAATAACATGTACTTAGTCTTGCTACTAATGACTAGCTTGTGACTCCCAAACCAATGACGTAGAATTTCTAAGTCATGGTTCATATGAACAATGGTATCAAAATAATTATTATTAGAGTACGAAAGAGCAGTATCATCAGCAAAAGCAAATAATTTACCTTTAAATTGCTGTAAAAACAAAGAATTTACAAAGATCAGAAATAATACAGGACCTAAAACCGATCCTTGGGGAATGCCCATTTTTTGATAGGATAACGAATTAAGTTTATTGTTAACTCTGGTCTTTTGGTTACGATTTGACAAGTAGGAACAAAACCAATCATACACAAAACCTCTAAATCCTGCCATATAAAGTTTTTTGAGTAGCAAATTATGGTCTACTGTGTCAAATGCTTTAGTTATGTCAATAAATAGAGAAGATGGAACTTTTGAATCATTGATTGATTTATAAGTTTCACTGCAGAATTTTAACAGTACATCTTCAGTAGATTTACCTTTCCTGAAACCGAATTGAAAATCACTGAAAAACTCAGTACTAGAGAGAAAGGACATAATTCTGTCCTTCATACCCTTTTCAAAAACCTTGGCCAACACAGGTAGAAGGGAAATTGGTCTGTAGTTATTTAAATCCAAAGTATCTCCTTTTTTGTGTAATGGTATTACAATAGCTGTTTTTAAAGAATCCGGAAACACGCCGTTTTTAACACAGAGATTGAAAATATAACAGCGAACATCAGCAATATGAAATGAAATATTTTTTAGTGTACGACTGGAAATTGAGTCATGAGAGGATGAGTTTGTAGATTTAAGTGACAAAATCAATTTATGAATTTCGAATGCAGAAAAATCATAAAAAGAGAAACTATTAGGATAGAAGACATCATTCTGTGTATGAGCTCATCATCATACACTAAGCTATCAGGCTGAATAGTATTGGAAATTGTCGAAAAATGCTTATTAAAAATATTGGCTACATCGATGGAATTTGAATTGATTGATTGAATGCTTGAAGATCAAAATGGCAAGGAAAAATTGTGCCAGGCAATCCATTCCACATTCGTGTTGTACCACTAAAAAAAGAATCTCTATATTTCACGGTACGTCCGAAATTGTAAACTGATGAGCGTTCCTAGCAAGACGAGTATTACGGGGGAAATGTTTAAGGGTTGGAACCCAGCTAGCTACCTCGAGTGAGCATTTTTTGTAAAAGAACCTGTAAAATAAGAAAAGACATGAGACATTTCGACAATGTTTGAGTGACGGAAAGGTTTCCATAATGTTTCTCTCTCCTATCAATTTTAACGCTTTTTTCTGAACTTTTTCGAGCAGGTGGAGAAAAGTTTGAGAAGCACCTGCCCAGAGATGGGAGTTATACTCGAGTTTAGGGCGTATAAACGCTTTGTAAATTGTAGCCAGATCAGAAGGGTTGAAAAACTTCTTACATCTATTTAGAAAGCCTAAGCATCTTGCAGCATTCTTGGCAATCTCAAGTATATGATCATTCCAACGAAGATTGTCACTGATACACATACCGAGTACTGATAGCTTTTCGGCCTCCTCGATGCAAGTACCATTCATGGATAATGGCATAGGGGGTATGTTTAGCTTCAACGACAAAAGACAGCATTGAGTTTTCGACGCATTAAACTCCACACGATTTCTAGTACCCCAATTCACAATGCTGTTTCAATCGGAGTTTAATGAGCTTATCATACGATTTCGTTGTAATAACATAGACGGTTGATCTGACCAGATGAAGGGGAGCATTTGCCATGACAAAGGTTTAAGGTTTAACGAAACAAAAAATAAAGCACTTTCAACTTTCGAGTGCAAAAAAAACCTTATATCCTTGCTGTGAGTATGTCAGTCCTTTGGGTTAAAGTAAAGTTTAATTTTAATATAAATATGCATATACCTATATGCAATTAAAAAAAAGTTTTGAATTTAAAAATGCTATTAGTAGGAATGCTTGTTCACTCACAATAACACTAGGACGACGTATACCTAACACAACTACTACCAGTAGCTGTTGGAAACAGGATGCATACCACCTAATGCCATACCACCTTCTAGTTTATTTTTAAGCTCTTAATTACAAAGAACCTTTTGCATCGGTGATCGGTTTAGTTAAGAAAGTCCTACCTTACTGTCTTATTGTGTTCTGCAAAACAACGATTCAAACTCATCTCACGTGAGTTTAAGCTTTCAGCTCATACAAACAACCTTGAAACCTCGAAAAGTGAAGAAAATGATATGAACGGTAATATTCATGGAACTACCAATGTACATACATATTTGTCCTTCTCATATTTTGTCCGCCAATTATTTTGTATACCAAAATGTTGTGTGGTATTCGTATTGGTAGTGTTGCTTTTATTTATTATCCCTCATTTGAAGACTAAAATTTTACTGCTCTATCGTATTACTACAAGACCGTTACTCCGGTGCTGGTGCACAGGGGGAGCGAGAGCGGCCAATTTGGAAGGTCCATTAACTGTGTCTGTCTTAATTGTTTATTTATCCAACAACTAGCTATTTCCACTCGCCAAACAATAAGTTGTTGTAGGAAAACATGTGTTTTGCTTGTTTCATGAAAGTTGTGTGAAAACTTCTTACAGACTTTTCGTAGACGCAGGCATTATTAATAACAGATTTCTGATAAATTGCTGATGATTTAGACTCAAAAAAAAAAGAAAAATTTAATTATCGAGTTTAAGTTATTAGGCGGAGTACATTGTATTAAAAGAGAAGACCTTGGCTGCTCCCAGCATTTATTAACGTTCACAATAGAAAAGGTAGGTAGGTACCTACTTGTAGGTAGGTGGTATGAATGACTTAGCTAACTTCGTACTTGCGTATATTTGCTTATTTTCTAAGTGCATGAAGGTACCTATCAAACAAAAAGCAAATGCAATCAAAAGAACGTGCTAATTAATGAAAATAGCTTATATTTTGCTTCCAAATGTTTTTTTTTATCGAATTCAGGAAAGTTGTGTACTTCACTATAATATTTTTCATCTCTAGGTAAATCTTAACTCATCTTGGTAGTGAGCAATGGCTTCGGTTTCGGTGTTATCGTTATTTTTGTTGTTATGTCTTATCGGAACGAAATATGGAACTTAATTGAAAAAAAAAAAATACTACCCACTAGCAAGGTATGTCATTAATTTTCTCGATGACAAATCCAATAAACTAATCAAGACAATATATACACCTTAAAGTTATAAAAACCTATTATACTCACTGTGTTATGAAGAATAATCGAATGTAATTAATTTTTTCGGCTTTTTTCACAATATTATTATTTGATGATGCACTTTAGCCAACAAAATAGAGTTGTATGCGCAAAAACAAGCAATATTTTTTATTTGTGTGTAGTTTTACTGTTTCGCGTCGCGACTGAACGAGTACACAAGTGAATTGGCTTTTTGGTTTTACATATTTGTTCTTTTGTTAATTTTGTTGTTTTTTTTTTTTTTTTTTTTTTTCTTTTTCTTATTAGTTTAAGTAATGTTCGAAGTTAAAAGAATGAGCCATTTCTTAATAATTATTCCAAAAACAGCATAAACGTAATTTGACACCATTCCTCCACTCACATGAATTAATAATTTAGAACTATTAAAGATTAACTTTGTTTTAACAAATAAAACACATGAACGAGATGGTAATGGTCGACTTGAATTTGCATTCTGTTTCTTTTCTGCTCTGCTGCAAAGTATTGTCAATTTCCAGTCGTAATAAAAAATTCCTTCCATTGGTATTCCAAATTCAATCTGGTGGTGGCAGTCACAGACCAATACAGACCGCCAACTAGTACTCCTCTTGCCTGAAACACCTTCGAAATATTTTTTTTTTGTCTGTGAATACGTCAAAGAGGATATATACATAGAGTCCAATCTTGTGCCTTGTTTTGATTTTGCCTACAAGCTACAGCTGTCATATTGTTCTTTTTGTTGAACATGTGTGTGTGCTACAGCTGTCATATTGTTCTTTTTGTTAAACATGTGTGCGTTCACACCTTACTACTTACCTCATCGTTTCTTGTCGTTGTTTCACACGGACAATGAATAAAATAGGAAAGAGACCACGAAAATTTAAGCAGAGGAGGATGGAACGTAGGAAAGATTGGACTCTATGTATATATCCTCTTTGGAATACGTGTACAATTCTCTCTGTGCATTTTGTAATGGCAACTATACCTGCGTATGCCATTTATTTTTTGGGCGTTTGCTAAATGGGTTTAAAAACAAGAGAGAGCGTACCACTCTCAAAATAAATGGCATATCAGCTGATTTTCAGCTTGTAGGCAAAAAGAGAGACCATACAGCAAAGAGGATATATACATAGAGTCCAATCTTTCCTACGTTCCATCCTCCTCTGCTAAAATTTTCGCGGTCTCTTTCCTATTGTATTCATTGTCCGTGTGAAACAACGACAAGAAACGATGAGGTAAGTAGTAAGGTGTGAACGCACACATGTTTAACAAAAAGAACAATATGACAGCTGTAGCACACACACATGTTTAACAAAAAGAACAATATGACAGCTGTAGCTTGTAGGCAAAATCAAAACAAGGCAAAAGATTGGACTCTATGTATATATCCTCTTTGCCATACAGTGAGTTGGCGGTCTATATCATATTGGTCCGTGCTCCGTGCTCTGAATAGAGTTCGATTATATCGATTATATCGAGTTCGCTCTGAACGTCCTCTGTCTGAACCAATTGTGATCAGTTCAGATCGCTCTAAACTATTAATGAAACGAATTTAATATCCCATTGATTTCCTTTTCGCATGCCACTTGAAAATCTGAAAAAAAAAACTTTTTTTTAACATTTAAATTACCTTCGGCGGCCATTTCAATTGTTTTTAATTTCAGCAGTCGCTAAAAAGTTCTTTTTATCAATTGAATTGGTTTGGAAGCGTCTCACTTTTGACGTTTATATTTTTGTTCAGCTTTACCCCAGTCTGCCCCATCTTTTTATTTGGAGCTCGTAGAGCGCACTTTGAGTATACTCTCATTGCATGGACCTAATAAGTATGGAATGGACTGCTAGTTGGTTTTCGTTTCTATACAATATCTGTGAAAATTGTGTCGCCAACGACACAACCGCTGTTTGCTCAATATGTGAAATATTTCCCTACAAGAAAATTGTTTTCATTGTTTGACAGACACATTTTTTTTCAATTTCCTTAAACGTGCTTTTATTTATTTCACTGAGAGTATTGCAGGAATTACCCATCATAGTTGTATTAATTTATCAAATTTACAAAAACTTAGTTCACCAAGAGGTTGCAGATTTTGTGCCATTAATAATGACAACTATAATATTGCAACCATCATTATTACAAAGGCAATTATTTGGATTTAATTGCGTAAATCCTTGTTTAAATGTACATGTCTCTTTGTTTTTCTTTGTTTCCATATTTGACGTCATGAGCAAAGAGCGCTTTTTTGGAACCAACGTGAAGTTAGCTCCTATCAGTCCATACGTATAAGGTCCATGTCTCATTGTATATATGAAATCTATAGTAGTCTGGGGAACGAGTAAGAGATAACGGGATTTGGAGACACATAGATGTCGCTGACAATTATCACATATTTAAACCTTTCCACCTACATTTTCTCTCCAAAACGAGAAATTTTAAAAAAGTTTTGGAGACTCACGGTGTCGCCACAGTCGATCCTGCTATCCATATTACTATAGATTTCATATACAATGATACTCTGCAGAAAAAAGAAATACGAATTCTAAGCTCTGAACACTCTGAAGCAAAAAAGAAACACTTATTTTTTTGTTGACAACTCAGGCTCTGCTGTGAACTAAAAAAGAAAAGCGCCTTATATATGGACTGATTGTTGATTTTCGTTTCCATACATTTTTTGAGAAAACTAAGTCGCCAAATTAGCGCCTTGCGTTACAGGTTGTGAAATATTTCCCAACAAGAAACGCATCTTCAATGTTTGACAACATGGACCTAATAATTATGGACTGCTAGGAGCTAACTTCACGTTGGTTCCAAAAAAGCGCTCTTTGCTCACGACGTCAAATATGGAAACAAAGAAAAACAAAGAGACATGTACATTTAAACAAGGATTTACGCAATTAAATCCAAATAATTGCCTTTGTACTAATTATGGTTGCAATATTATAGTTGTCATTATTAATGGCACAAAATCTTTAACCTCTTCGTGAACTAAGTTTTTGTATATTTAATAAATTAATACAACTATGATGGGTAATTCCTGCAATACTCTCAGTGAAATAAATAAAAACACGTTTAAGGAAATTGAAAAAAAAAATTTCTGTCAAACAATGAAAACAATATTCTTGTAGGGAAATATTTCTCATATTGAGCAAACAGCGGTAGTGTCGTTGGTGACACGATTTTCACAGATATTGTATAGAAACGAAAACCAACTAGCAGTCCATACTTATTAGGTCCATGTTTGACAAAATTTTTTTTTTTTTTTCAATTTGATAATAATACATTTGGAACTACTAACATATTAGGTCCATGGTTTTTGTCGAATTGAGTTTGTTTGAATTAACATTTTGTTTATTAAAGTTATACTAAATATTTTTTATTTGATGGAAAAATAATAAAAACCGACCAAGAAGTTGTTCATACTAGACTACAACAAAGACCAAGCAGAACATTATTTGAGAAACCTTTTGTTTCCATATTTAACCGCCGTGAAAGTAAGGCGCTAATTTGGGACCAAAGTGAAATTATCTTCTAGCAGTCCATACTTGTGAATGGACCTATTATTATATGGACTGCTTGTCTAATGTAAGCTTAATAAAAAAAAAAAAGGAACGAATTTCAATTTCAACTCATAGATTTGATTTATTATTTTGAACAAGGAAAACGTTTGCTCACAATCAGATTCAATAATAATAATAATAACAATAAAAAAATTAAATAATCACCAACTGTCAAAAATTTCTTTTCCAATTAGGCAAAAATATTGCCGCTGTAGCGCGACTCGTCATGTCATTCCAATTCTAACACAACATTCCAGTCATTTTCCAGTTTTTATGAGTCGTGTATCTAGGATTTTTAGTTTTCCCTGAAAATATAACTTTTGCGTTCTTTCTAAAAAATCCGAAGATTAAAAATTAAAAAAAAAAGAATTTTAATTTTTACACTGTAGTCTTCTTGGCACTTGGCATATTATGAAAAAGATTCTAACAATAACACATCTCAAAATCAAATAAATAAACAAAAAAAAAAGAATATTTATATACACTTTCTACTTGATTAACTGACCTCCCTGTCCATATCGTAAAACAACAATCTTGAGGATAAAATATGAATGAAGTAATTAATAATTCAACGCGTGTATTGAAAAATATAGTGTATTTTGAAATAAATTAATTGCTTTTTGATGTATCTAAGAGAGTAGCAAAAAAAAAAAAAAAAAGACTAATCGATGGGGTGTTTAATAAAGTGAAATGGAACCTTTGATTGATGTTGCCTGTGGGTGATGGTACAGAATTAGCTGGAGAATAGTATATTGAAGATAGAAACAAAAAAGTGGTTAAACCTTCAATGATCGAAAATAAACATGCATTCGTATTGTATACAATTGGAGAATCTTATTAAATAGTTTATAATGGTGTTGACTAAATGCGATTGTTGCTCATGATATTTTAATAAATTTTCTTTCTCTGTATGCTTAGCACTAACTTCTTCCCTCCAAAAGAACGAACTATCATCATCTGGTTGTTTGTAACCAGTGTACCTCCTCGAAGAAGTTTAAATAATAAATATTAATACCCCTCGCAAATCGCTTCTATAGGAGTATATTGTTGATTGGTCAAACTTGCACAATGATGTAAACAAAATTTTGATAAAATCAAGCAAATCAAAATTAAGTGAATTTCACTGACTAATTTTTAGTGTACATTTTTATTTATTATTTTTGTTTGTTTGTTTTTTAATTCGCGGAAGTGTTTAAGATTTATGTTTCTTTGATGTGCGATAGAAATCAAAATGAAATTAATGTCGAAACTACCGGTGGATATATTTGATAAAATATTACAATTTTTTCTCAAAACGGATAACAGTGGCGAGTTGTATTCAAAATCTCGATCAAAATGTTTTGCGTCTTCATCAACTAATTCCTTTTTATTCAAATACGACGAAAAGGGGAAGTCCGATCAAAAATTAGTTCTGCTGCTTGCAATAATAGTAGATAATAGAAAGGTAAGTATATTATTATCTATACATGTAATGTGTAATAACATTTAAACAGGCCGATGTATGTACCTACATTATTGATAATGAAGAAAAACTGATATGGAGGCGGGAGTCTCTTTTAGAGCAACAGAAGCCAAAACAGTTAGTTTTAAGAATTTTTGTCCGTCTGTCTGTCTATTATGTTTGATCAAAAACTACTGCACGGAATTGTATGCAGTGCTCACCGGTGTACTGTTTAGGCTCCTTTTTACCAGTGGAAAACGATAAACGACCTATTTCGATTATTTTGAGTTTAATATTGCCCAGACAACACATTATTTAATGGACTTAAGGAAAAACTAGCGCCGCTTAGGGGCCAGTTATAGCGATACGGAAAACCAAACCGAAAAAATTTTCAAACGGAAAATTCTGTATGTTCTGATTCGATTTTTAAGACAAGTGCTACATTGATCGATGGCAATCAATGCAGAGAATTTTGTTTGTTCATAACAATTTGAATTGAACAAATACTTTTTGTTAAAAATGTATTTTTATATACTTTTCTTTTATACGTATAACAGAAAAATGATTAAATACATTTTTAACAAAAAGTACAAGTTCAATTCAAATTTTTATTTGCAAAATAAATTCTCTGAGTTGGTTGCCATCGATCAGTTAAGCATTTATGTTTTAAATCTGATTATACTTACTTACTTACTTAAGGTGGCGCATACAGTCCATTGTGGACCACGGCCTCAACCAACAATCCTCGCCAGCTAGGCCAGTCCCTAGCCAGTGGCCTCCAGTTGCGCACACCAAGTTGGTTGAGGTCGTTTACCACTTGATAGCGCCACCTTAGATGGGGTCTTCCAGAACTGCGTCGGCCCTCCGGGTTGGAATTGAAGACTCGTTGGGCAGGAGCGTTTTCGTCCATACGCTCCACATGACCCAGCCATCTAAGCCGCTGAATTTTCAGCTTCTTAACCAAGTCAATGTCGCTGTATAGCCCGTACAGTTCGTCATTGAATCTTCTCCTCCATACTCCATTGATACATACAGGCCCGAATATCACCCGAAGAATCTTTCTCTCAAAGCACCCCAGCCTGTATTCATCCGATTGTGTCAGTGTCCACGCTTCTGCCCCATACAGCAGGACTGGGATGATAAGGGTCTTGTATAGTGTCTCCTTGGTCCTTTGAGAGAGGGCTTTACTACTAAGATGCCTTCTTAGCCCGAAGAAACAGCGATTGGCAAGAGTGATTCTTCGACTGATCTCTTCACTGATGTTGTTCTGAGAGGTTATAGTGGAACCCAAATAGACAAAGTCCTTGACAACCTCAAAGTTATATCTGTCCATTGTGACGTTTTGTCCGAGCCTACGGTGATGATCTACTTCACCCGAGGACAGCATATACTTTGTTTTATCTTCATTTACAGCCAGACCCATTCGAGCCGCTTCCACTTCAATACTTCAATACTATACCAAATTTTCCATTTGAAAATTTGTTCGGTTTGGTTTTCCGTATCGCTATAACTGGCCCCTTACATGAACAGATACCTAAGTTAGTGTGTATGGTTATTACTCAAAAAAATATATCTCCATCGATCTCAACCGATAACAACTAATCTCTTACAATAATAACAAAACAATATTTAGCATTTTTTCACTGAGAGCAGAAGTCGAACAAAATATAGAAATAGAATCGCATAGAATAGAAGGACACACAAAGTTAACAAAAATTACATGTAAGCACAATGTACAGGTACTTAAGTCCTTACCTGCACGTCAGGATAATCATTGGCTTTGTGAACCGGCCACTTTTACGCCTTAAAATGATCAAGCGCTGCCATAATTCACAGTATTTTGGTACAAGTGCTAAGATACGGGGTGATAAAGCGGTTCGTAAATACATATAGTTCTAGTTGTACCCGCATTAAATTGATGTGGTTTAGATATAATATTTTAGAGCCGAAATTCGTATGAGCCATGCAGCTGGTGAAGTAGGTAGTTTTCATACCACGCACTCCTTTTATTTTGGAAAATATCCCATTTAAATTTAACTGCGTGCCGTTCCCAGTGAGCGGATGTTTCGCTATGACCTATGACCATCAAATTCGAGCCGCAGCGCTTTGCCGATTTTGATACCAGGACGAAATGTTTCTCAAACGAACAACAATATGTTGCTTGCTCTTGGCTCTTTGGTGACTCGCTCAGATAATTTTTTTATAATGGCTCCTATGAGTAGAACATCAAATTTCAACTGTCTGCAAAAAAAAAAAAATTTACCTATAGATAGTTGATTCTAAATTCCACGCGTATAAAGTCGGGGGCAAAAGCTAGTATACATAATGAAAACATACATTGACTTTAGCAATTAAGGTATCTTTGATTTTGACCCTCAGAATATATTATAGGTGCCCCGTGGGCCTTGGCTATTGTGCCGGACTTATTCGCCTAAGTTCCTCGGTTCTGTCCACTTTATTTTTTGTTGTCTGTCTTTTTGGGGTACTGTCCTTTGCAAAGAAGTGACAAATCCTCATCCAAGAGTAAATCTCGCCATGAAAGAGTGTTTCTCTCCTAGCCTTTTTGATTAAGCGGTACGTGGAGATCCTTACATTCAACTTTCAACGCACACCCCCATATGGTTGAGAATATAAGTCAGTAGGCCTTGGTTCTTTCTGAATCTGTACTGGCACAATGTTTTTATATTAATTGGTGTTTTTTTTTTGTTTTATGTATAGATTTTCTGCATACCATCCTGGCTTAAGCCAAGAGTACCTGTATTTGCATTGTCAACACTTATGCTCTACAATTTGCCTAGAAAGTAAAGAAAAGAAACAAAATTAATTAAAAAAAAACTTTAACATAAACCATATAAAATTAAAATTCACAAAATTTTGTATGACAACATGATATTGTTTTTAATAAAAATCTTTAGTTTTCTCTTAAATTGATTTATTCCACTTTAATTTTTCACATCACTCGGAAGATTATTAAAATAATTCATTCCATCGAAGAAAATGCTACCTTAAGTACTGCTGGTCCCAAGCTGTTGTTGTTACTCAAGGCTGGGCCTCCGAAACTTCCAAAATTCCATCAGAAACATACTCAGGTAGCATTCCGTTACGCATTTTAAATAAAAACACCATTGCATCGTAAGTCAGTTTTTGTTTAAAATTTATCCAATTAAGACACTCGAGCATAACATGAATCAGTGTGTATATATTCAGCTTCAAAATGAGTCCCATACCCTTATTCTGCAGTCTTTGTAGTCTTAATTTAACATCAGCATTGCAACCGAAAACTAAAGTTGAACAATAGTTAAAGTGAAGCAACACAAGAGCACTATACAATAGAATGGAAGGAAGTCTCAAATATCAGATGTTTTCGTATTCTACTCAAGAAATAAACTTTTTTGAAATTAACAAACATGACTCGCGTGTTCTTTAAAATTAAACTTATCGTCTATCATTACCCCCAGATATCTTAAACATTGAACTGTACAGATTGAAACGTTATCCAGCCACACATTAATATTGTTATCTATTCTGAATTTCATGCACTTAGTTTTGCTTAGGTCCATTCACCTTTAACTTGTTCATTTTCAACCAATTATCAACACTTTTCAAATCCTTATTCAATCTTTGGCACATCATTTCACTATTATCTCCACAAAATTAAAAAAAGCGTTAAATTGCAATGTGTTAAGCATTTTTTGGAATCGTTTATATATAGCAGAAAAAGAAATACCTACTCCCAATACTGAACCTTGAGGAACACACCTTGTGCACCATACGAGGTACAAATATAAAAAACGGCTATCTCTGATTTTCCACAGTCAATTTGTCTCTTCCACTTCCACACCACACAGGTTATATGATTTATGATTTTTCCTTGATCAAAATATTATGGTCCTCTAAAAAGCTCTGAAACCAATCTGCAACAAATTGTTTTAATATTTTCTCACACGTAGGTAGCATATTGACTGGTCTTTCACTTTTCCTACAGGAACAACTGCAGACTGTTTCCATATTTCAGGAAACTTACCAGTTCCTAGCGAGGTGTTGATTAATTTCATTAGCACTGGTCCAATGATCTCTGTTAATTTTAAAATACTATCACTATTTAGTCCATAAATATCTTTTTTATTATTCAAATTTTTTAATTAATGTGTAAAGTGAACTTACATCACAAAATCTAAAAGTAAAAAGAGAGTTAACACTAATATTTGGTGACACAAATGAAACAGCAGGAATTGATGCATTTATTTCGCAAATACTGTCTACAAAGTATACATTAAACATGTTCGCAATTTCATTCGCGACAATTGATGTCACTTCTCCAAATTTAACACTTTCGATAATATTTGACTTTGTATTTTTAAGATTCCTCCTTTAAAACTTCCATTCATCTTTGAAAACTATTTTACTTTCAACTTTGGCCTAAGATTCTTGGTACTCGGTGAACCTTACTTACTTACTTACTTAAGGTGGCGCAGACAGTCCATTGTGGACCACGGCCTCAACCAACAATCCTCGCCAGCTAGGCCGGTCCCTAGCCAGTGGCCTCCAGTTGCGCACACCAAGTTGGTTGAGGTCGTTTACCACTTGATCGCGCCACCTTAGATGGGGTCTTCCAGAACTGCGTCGGCCCTCCGGGTTGGAATTGAAGACTCGTCGGGCAGGAGCGTTTTCGTCCATACGCTCCACATGGCCCAGCCATCTAAGCCGCTGAATTTTCAGCTTCTTAACCAAGTCAATGTCGCTGTATAGCCCGTACAGTTCGTCATTGAATCTTCTCCTCCATACTCCATTGATACATACAGGCCCGAATATCACCCGAAGAATCTTTCTCTCAAAGCACCCCAGCTTGTATTCATCTGATTGTGTCAGTGTCCACGCTTCTGCCCCATACAGCAGGACTGGGATGATAAGGGTCTTGTATAGTGTCTCCTTGGTCCTTTGAGAGAGGGCTTTACTACTAAGATGCCTTCTTAGCCCGAAGAAACAGCGATTGGCAAGAGTGATTCTTCGACTGATCTCTTCACTGATGTTGTTCTGAGAGGTTATAGTGGAACCCAAATAGACAAAGTCTTTGACAACCTCAAAGTTATATCTGTCCATTGTGACGTTTTGTCCGAGCCTACGGTGATGATCTACTTCACCCGAGGACAGCATATACTTTGTTTTATCTTCATTTACAGCCAGACCCATTCGAGCCGCTTCCACTTCAATACTTGCGAATGCTCCACTGACAGCGCGCTTCGTTCTTCCAATAATGTCAATATCATCAGCATAGCCAAGTAATTGAACGAATCTAAAAAAAATCGTACCGCTGGTGTTGACATGCGAGTTGCGTACGATTGCCTCAAGAATGATGTTGAAGAGGTTACATGACAGCGCGTCACCCTGTCGTAAGCCTTTCTCGACATTAAATGAGTCGGTGGTGTTCTTACCAACCTTGACGGAGCAGCGCGAGTTCTCCATAGTCATCCTGCACAATCGAACGAGTTTTGCAGGGATGCCAAGAAGCGACATGGCTCTGTATAGCTCGTTCCTGTTTACGCTGTCATAGGCGACTTTAAAATCGATAAAGAGGTGGTGAGTATCGATCTGGAATTCTTGGGTCTTTTCCAAAATCTGCCGAAGTGTGAAAATTTGGTCGACGGTTGACTTACCGGGCCTGAAACCACACTGATAGGGGCCAATCAGTTCACGTGCGAAAGGGTTCAGACGTTCACACAGAATGGCCGACAAGATTTTATAGGCGACATTTAGGAGACTTATACCTCTGTAGTTGGCGCAGCTTAGAGTATCTCCTTTCTTGTGGATAGGGCACACAATGCTGAGGTTCCATTCGTCAGGCATACTTTCATCCGACCAGATTGTACAGATGAGTTGGTGTATGCTCCTCACTAAGTCATCTCCCGTGAAGAGTTCAGCCGTAAGGCCATCAGCTCCAGCAGCCTTGTTGGACTTTAGTTTAGATATTGCTATCCGAACTTCTTCTTGGTCGGGAGGACGGAAATTTTGTTCATCATCGTCCAAATCAAATGGATCATTCTGCCTGACAGCGATTAGTTGGTTGTCTTCGCCGTTTAACAGTCTGCAGAAGTGTTCTTTCCAAATTCTCAGCACCGACTGTGTATCTACAACGACATTCCCACCCTCGTCTCTACATGCTTCCGCTCGGGCTTTGTAACCCTTGGACGAATGCTTTACCCTTTGGTAGAACTTTCGAACATTGCTTCTGCCGTAGCACCCCTCAATAGATTCAACCATTCGTTTTTCCAGTTCTCTTTTTTTACTTGCGATTATAGGTACTATAAGGCAAGTTATGGATTCGTGCAGAAAAAAAAATTTGAGATAACAATCACACATGACATTACGATGATGGAGAAGTCGAAAAAAGTGGGTCTGGGAATTCCGTCCGTCTGTCTGTCTGTCTGTCTGTCTGTCTGTATGTCTGTTCGCGCCTCTGGAGGCTGAACGGGTGGGCCGATTTGCTTCAAATTTGGTATTTAGGATTTATTTGGCCGTCCCTCGGAACAAATTTTTTATTTTTGCTCTAGGTCCAAAAATAACGGCACCTGCCATACAATCTTGAAGACAAAAATTGATTTTCTCAAAAACGGCTCTAACGATTTTGATAAAACTTTCAGAATGCTATTTTTGCAAGAAAATCTATCTTTTGGTTAGAATTTTTTTTCAAAATTTGTATAATAACGGTACCTCTCATAGAACCAGTATTTTCAAATCAAATTTTCTCGTAAACTATACATTCGATTTCAATAAAATTTTGGCCACAGGAAGTCATTCATAATTTTATTAATATGGCATTTCAAAATTTTCAAAAACTTTTTTTTTTTGATTTTTTATAATTTTTTCAAAAAATTTTTTGGTTTTCGAAATATGTTGGAAACGGGTACATTGATTTTTTTTTAAATTATTTTTCAAATGTAAACTACAGATTGCCATATATTTGCATACTCAAATTAATTTCAAAATATTTTTTGAAAAAGTTTTTCAAAAATAACCTTTTTAAAAAAAAACTGGTCCAACGATTTTCAATATTTTTTTTTCCTAGATTGACGTATAGCTTTGAAATCTTATTGCATACTTAGTTTTTCCGAGAAAACTCTTAAACTAATTTAAAAAATAAAAGAATTTTCGAAATTATTTAATTTTTTTTTAATATCCATATATGCAGCCACTACGCAATTATTGAACATAAGAGCAAGTTCGTGCGACCCAGTCGTGCATTTTATTTCTTCTGAAAAGCCGATGTTCCTCTTTCCTCTTTTGATGGTACACCGTACGGAAAGCGCTCTTGGCAGCTCTAGTTCTGGCATTCAGAACTGCATGATAGGCTTCGTCTTTGGCCAAGTGTGCGAGCCTGCACTCATCATCAAACCAGGTGTTTCGTTGTGGTCGCCTAATGAAACCCAAAACATCCGTGGCAGCGGTTTTGATGGCCATTTTGCAATGTTGCCACTGGGCCTCTGGGTTTGGCGCAGGCGCCGGGCTTGTCAAGAGATAAGAGTAGACATGATTGGCAAAGGTTGTGGCGGTCTCTTGCGATTGTAACTTAGCAACATCAAACTTTCTCACAGTGGATGTTCGGTTCTGCGGTCTGGTGGAGATCCGCATTCGCACTTTAGCTTCAACAAGGTAGTGGTCCGAGTCTATGTTGGCCCCTCGGAAAGTGCGGACATCCATGACACTGGACGCATGTCTGCTATCAATCGCAATGTGATCAATTTGGTTGACGGTAATTTGATCAGGAGACCGCCAGGTCCCCTTGTGTATATTGAGGTGTGGGAAGTATGTGCTAGCTAAGATGACACTTCGCCCCGCAGCAAAGTCGATTAGCCTGTGTCAGTTACCGGAAGTGTTGTCGTGCAGGCTATGCTTTCCGACAGTCGAGCAAAAGCTACACTCCTTTCCGATTTTGGCGTTGAAGTCACCAAAAATAATCTTAGTGTCGTACTTTGGGCATTCATCTTACGTCTTCGCGAGAAGATCGTAGAATTCTTCTTTGGTCGTGTCATCTTTTTCCTCCGTGGAGGCGTGGACGCAGATCAGCGAGATGTTGCTGAATTTGGATTTAATGCGGATTGTGACAATGCGTTCGCTTATGCCACGAAACCCCAAGACTTCTTGCCTAAGCCTTCCTCTTATCACAAATCCGCATCCAAATAGCCGCTGTTTTCTTGTCCTGTAGCATTTGCCGTAGTAGATGTCACAGTTTTGCATCCTCCTTGTGCCTTCACTATCCCATCGCACTTCTTGGTTGGCTGTAATGTCGGCTTTGACACCATCTAGGGCTTCCACTAATTGTTCGGCTGCACGTGGTCTGTTAAGGGTCCGGACATTCCACGTGCAGAACCGAAATTCGTTGTCCTTGTTTCGTTTGCTAGTCATCAGTAGGGTCATCCATATCCGAGGCAATTGGTTGTTTCGGAACTATTGGTTTTTTTACGTGGTAGGGAAGTTACCCCGACGCACAACCCCCAACCTGGGGGACCAGCCCCTATGCTGCTCTCCTTGGACAAAAGGAGCTGGAGAAATCCAGAGTCAGTAACCCACTACGGGGATGTGAGAGCTACCGTTGGTCCTATATGGGCTCATCCGCCACCTTCTCTATTTCACTACCCTGACTAATAGTAGTGAAAGGACCCAAACACCTGAGCTCCGAATATGTCGAAGTAGCTCAATATGGTGCCTACCATATTGTCTGTAAGCGTCGCCGTTGGTTCACTTAATTGGAAGCTCATCCGCCGCTCGCTTACTTTCTGAGGGGTTCGTACAGAATAAACTGCTACCCAACAAGAGAAACAGAGGAGTTTTATGGCAGGGCAATTATAGTGTTGCTATTTTTCTGTGATCAACACTCGCGCTTATAAGTTCAGCAAGTCAAGTCCGGGTGGACAAGACCAGTACCCGATGGCTACCACTTGGAGGTAAAAAAAGCACAATTGATGCGTATGAGACAGTTGTAACGCTGGGCATCGCCAAGTTGATACAAATCAGGGTCTACCCTATTCATACAGCACCCAGCCACTCGGTGAACCTGTGCCTCAAAAAACATGTCTCTTTTTTTTATATAATTCCCGCGCACTAAAGGGGATATTTATACCATTAAAATGTATAACACAGTGCGAGCGTTTAGGAAAGTTGGAAAGGAGATGAAAGGAGGTACCGATCAGAGATTCAAATGAGTATCTTCGAATAAGTTCGAACACTGCGATTTTTTCTATTTGATCGCTCATACCCGATCGTTTTGCTTCCATGCTCATAAGTCATTTTGGTCATGAATAAAAACAATCCCGAATAAAGACTAATAAACTGATCGAACTCATGAGTATCTTCTGACTTTCATACCCACGAACAAAATTATTCGCAAACAGTTGTAACCAGTTTCGGGTACTCGAAAAAAGACCTATTGATCGTTTTGATCGTGAACAAAGCGAGTACTCACAAGCAATGCGTGAACAAAGAAAACTTCTGGCGCTACCTGATTTATTATCTATATCCGTTGTATTTTAAGGGTAATGTTTTGTATTCGCAGAAAATAGAGAAAAAGGGTTTCTTATTTTGGAAAGATTTATGAATAGGTAGGTGGCTAGGTAGGCAAAGGATGTAGTAATGAAACAAAAGATGGTCAACATTCGCGGTTGGTGTATGTATTTAAGTGAAGTCAATTTTTTCCTTTATGGAAGGCGCAGGTTAAAATTGCCCGAAACAGGTACTCTTTTCTTTGTTAGTAATTATAGTAGGTCAGTGGTTTTAATTACTAATTTAGTTTACTGTTTTTTTTTCAAGTTAATAAAAATAAAAATCATTGTGACTAATAACATTATTTACTGCATTTTTTCCTAATAATAATGCCTTATTTGCATATGCAAACTAAGTACCTATATTGAATCATGAAGCAAAATCAACCAACACCGATCTGCCCCTAATGGTAAAAGCATCTTAAATACAAAAACCAACCCCAATAACACAAGAAACAGAATCCTTAAAATACCAACCCCGAATACACATTTTACATAGCGAGTAGTCGAACGATCGCGATCGATCGCATTGATCGTGAACATTTTGATCATGAGAACTTTATTCGTTTTGTTCAAACTCGTTCATACTCGGTTGAAAGGTAAACTCGATCTTATTCGTTTGAAATGTGTTGTTATTCACGGGTCATCATACTCATGAACAAAAGTACTTGTAAGCATAGTTTGATAGGTTGACTCTGTTTGTTCAAACTCGCTTTTTTCGAGCAAGTATTCGTTGATCGTGAACAGTACTCGACTCGTTTTAATCTCTGGCTGGTATCATAATGTCAGCGAAAAATCGAGCCGGGTAAAGTATTCCACATTTTTGTAGTGCGGCTTGAAAAAGAGTCTCTATACTTAAAAGTACGTCCGAAGTTAGGCTCGAGGGTAAATTGATGGGCATTCCTAGTGATGCGAATGCTACGGGGAAATTATTTAAGGGGTGGAATGCATCTGGCTATTTCGCTGGAGCACTGTTTATGGAAGTAGCCATAAAACAAGGTTAGACAAGAAACATTACGGCGATGTTCAATCGAAACAAATGTTTCGGTTTCTTTCACCTATAAGTTTTAAAGCCCTTTCTTGAATCCTATGCAGGAGGCGCAAGTAAGTGACAGGAGCACCTGCCCAGATATGAGAAGTTTACTCAAGCTTCGGGCGAATGTATGCCTTGTAGATTGTAGCCAGATCAGAGGGGAAAAATATTTCTTACATCGATTTAGGAAACCTAAGCATTTTGCGGCATTTTTAGCGACGTCAAATATGTGAACGTTCCACAAAAGATGGTTTGTAATACACATACCTAGAACGCAAATCTGTTCGGTTTCCTCAATGCAAGTGCCAATGGTAATTTCTAATCCATCGAAGAAGGGGTTCATCGATGCCAAATACACGCATTTCTGATAAGAGAGCTTGGTGCCAAACTCTATCAAATTCTTTTGAAATATCCACCGCAATAATCTTACTTTCTCCAAACTGATGTAAAGATTTGTTCCACAGTTCGGTGCGATATACCATCATATCACCAGTAAACCTATTTCTTCGAAAACCATACTAGCGGTCATTAAGAAGTTTTCGTTTCTCAAGATATTTCTTGATCTGAAAATTTATCAGGGTTTCCATGACCTTGGAAAGAAGGGATGTAAGTGCAATTGGTCGGAAGTTTAAGGGGAATGAAGATAAGCCATTTTTGGAACGGCCTGGACAAATTCTGTTTTCTTTCCACTCGGAAAGAGTCATGTAGAGTAGGACATATAGAAGAGCTTACGCAATGTTTTGCCAGCGTGGAAGCACACCTCTTCAGAACTATGGGGGTGATACTATCCGAGCCAGCGGATAGTATCTCCTCGATGTGTACATTGATGTTGAACTTGCTTCGCCTAACCCAAAAGCAGTCGAAGAACTTTTCGCTCCAAGCGGAACTGCTTCCTCATCCGATCTTGATAAAGTTCATGTTTCTCAACACAAAATAATTTAGTAGTTAATGATTCGATTGATGCTAGAGAAGGCATGGTTCGTACAATGATGACAATGTCTTTGGCATATTCTTGCACTTTGACCGACATTTGAGAGATATTTGTCCTCAATACCCGCATTCTTTGCAGTTGACAAGTTGACGGGGAATCTTCTCGTATGAATGCCTTTTTGAGCGTATTTGCGACTTGATTAGTTGGTTTGACAGAGATACCAAGATTAGACTTGATTCTTCTCAATGTCCTTAAGAAACCTAATAAAATTGTTCCATCCAAGTTTTAGTGCCATTTTCTTCCTTTCTGGCATCTGTTCGGGCTATGAAGCTTTGATAGCTGCTAAATTTAATAAAAACTTTCGAACGTCCCTTATCTCGCTTTTTATAAGGCTTTCTTGGTTTTCAAGAACACTGCATCTTAAGTTGATTCAAATAGCTGCAAGTACCACGAGGCATTTACATGTTTAAATCTTTCTTTCTTAAAAGTTGGCAATTTTTCCATTTTAATTCACAATCTGAATTTTTCAAAATAATTTCACGAGACCCAGCATCCAATGCTGCCCTCTTAGCCATCTGCGTATTTTTCTAGTTGTTGTCAACTGGGTCGATGCAATTGAGTCTTATGCTTATGCATTGAAGAGGTTTAAAATGTGTACTTACCAAAAAATTGATTTTCATTACTACTTTGAATTTTATAATAATTTCTTATTTGGAAATTTAATTAACAGGATATAAATGTCGCACTATGGCATCTACATTTGAAGTCGGTGATTACAGCCACGAAATTTTAGATCTTTTAAAACCTGACCCAGGCAATTATATAAATAGATTATCACATTCTAAAAAGAAGCATCATAAAGATCACCTAAAAGCTAAAGATATTTTCTTACGAACGGAGGCATCGTCATCAAATTCAAAAGTTCCAACGCAAATAGGAAGATATTATCAATCGGGAGTCGATAATTGGCATCGGTTTTTGATGCACAAACAGCAAAACCCATCAAAGAATGTATTAGTTGAAGAAAAACCAGTTTTCGGTCTACCTGAACCAAAATCGATTGATGCTAAACAAGCTGAGATTTTTGATGGAAGACTAGCAGCTTACCAGCCTCAGTTAGAATTAGGCAGTGATACAGTTAGCCTGGAAAGACAACGCCATATAAAAAAAATTATAAAACAAGCTTCTTCCGGCGGTTCTCATAGCATTAAAGTTTCTGAGAAATTTAACAACAATCTATTACCTTATCATCACCGAATTGCAAATAATCCTTATCTTTGGAATAGTCCTGTCGCTGTTGAAAGATCTGCTAACTTGGAACAAATAAAAACCTTGAATGAAAATGAAAATGAAAATGTGGAAATAGATCATGTCCATGTGCACCCGATAAACGGAAAATCATCGACACTTTTTTCGAGTGTCGAAGCAATTGGATTGGTTGGACTTATATTTGCTATTGTTGTTCTCATATGTTGGATAAAGAAGTTTGTTATTCATTTAATTACAAACAAAAAGGCTGCTGTTGACCTCACTGAGAAAACAAAAACCAAATCAAAAACAAGTCAAGGTTGTTTGGAAAACTCAAAAATTCAAAAGAAAACATCAAAAACGAAATCACTTCTTGTTTTTCAAAAAAAATTTATTTGGAGACAACCTATTGTTGTTTCAAAACTTATTATGGATACAAACGCAGAAGCAGCATCAAGAGGAAGTAGTAATACGGACCAATTTGATAATCAATCGAGTAATGACAGCAATAAAAGCACTCCATACTTTACTCCGTTGGGTACATTTGATGAGGATCAAAGTAGATTTCAATATCCGTTGCCATCGCCACCTATTAACAAAATTTGTAGTAGCAGCGATGAGATACTACTACCAATATCAGTCTCAACGGCAACACCAGCACTAACAGCAGTGACTTGTGAAACTCAAAGTCCAAGTCAAAATCAACCTTCTAAAGTTAAATCAACAGAATCTCCGCCAAGGAGATTTTCATTTGAACGCCGTCCGTGTTCGCCCGCATGGTCTTATGTGGCCCATTTGCTCACCAACACTCAAGTAAAATCTCAATATGAAACATATGATAATCTTTATACTGCTGGATCACCACTCTTTTCTGCAATGTCTGCTATCACATTTAAGCAACCATCTGTAACAACAACACGCTCACCCCCACCACCACCACCAGTTGCAGTTGACCTATGCAATACTCAAATGCCAAGTTTCCATCGACAAAATAGCCGCAGTCCGAAAGTATATGATAAAGATGGCGATAAAGAGAATGAAATTCCCACCAAAGGTGATCATTATTCACCCAAACTGAATACCAATTCTCCATTGGCAATGGATACAACATTTTCAACACGAATGTCCACAAAATTTTCCTTTTCATCTAAAGATATCGACAGGTCAGTATCAGAAGGCAAATGTGTGAGTGGCCACCATCCCCACTATGGAAACATTAAATCAAGCCCAACACTTTCTTCGGCTGGATACACAAACGGAGACTATTTCAAATTCCCAGAAGTTGATCTCTTTTCTCCTGGCATAATCCATAGGACTAATACGTATCACTTTGAAAATGAAGAAGACTTGGCCCCATATGCCACCATTCCACAGAGTAATCTTCAAGATAAATTAAAAGCAGCAAACTCATCAGATGCTCAGGCAACTCGAAGAGCACGATTAAAATCGATTTCTCTTGATTCTGAAGGTGCAAAGCTAGTCGAAGATAATTTGGGCGTTCCAGTGGAAGAACTTATTTCTAATAAAAACAACATATCAAATATCAAGCACAATGCACATCAAGACAATAGTCTAATTGATCAACAGCAAAACGAATTAGAACAAAAGTTGGATTCTGATAAGGGAATCGATAATGTTGATAGTTGTTTTGATCATCAACAGCATCACGAAGAAAAACAAAATCAAAATAATACAAATAAAAATAATTTATCGTTAAAGGTAATGTGGTTCAATGATGTTAATCAGAATTCACACAGAGAAGTCATCAAGTCAAAGAAGAATGATGATCCAACTCCGAAGACACCAACACTGGGAAAGACAAAGCAAAAAGCGATTTCTTTTGATTCTTCTGACTCGACCAAGTTTACGTTTTCGTCCTCGTCGATGTCAAGGCATTTTCATTATAGAGGAGAAAATCAAAATGACTCTCTTATAGTAAACAATTGTGAACATAACAACCATGGTCAGAAAAAGGCAGTTTCTTTGATGCATATTTCATCGTTCTCTATGCCCGGCACACCCAAGAAGAATAACTTCTCACCAAATAAGAAACTCAATCATGTAAACCGAATGAATAGAATTTCAAAAGGAAGGCAACTTAGCTCAAATATTTCATTAACGCCTTCCACTCCATCCATGTCTTCTTCTTCATTTGACCATAATAAGGGTGCAGAAAGGCAAGGCTTTATACTCAAATTAGATTCCTTTAATGAAAATTGTGTCGATGATGTGGATTATGGTGATGATGTCGTAGAAATAGGTGCAGATGATGATAATGATGAGAATTACTTTCTAAATTTCGATAACGAAACAGCTTCTACTACGTCGGCAAGAGGGGAAGCCGACCCAACAGCTTTAACAACAACGACGACGATGCAATCAACTGATTATAAAAACAATGCCAGTGAGTGTAGTGGTAGCTTTGATGAAGGATCCAGGATAGCTACAACAGCAATGAAGAAATTAAGCCCAGATTTTTTAATAGGCTCTACTCTTCAAACGCAAAAGTGTTGCACGACAGCTCTTAGTTTATCTAATAGCAATTTGAAAACATTGCCTGAGGTAATGACTCTTAGTGATTTTTCAATAAGTCCCCAAGTTGATGAGGTTTGTGATGCAGACATTTTGAAAACATCGTGTTCGTCTGCTGTGGCGCATGGCAGTGGTGGTGGTAGTGTTGGTGGTGGTAGTGGTGGTGGCGGTGCTTTTAGCAAGCAATCAAATTTGTTTGGCAGTGGACGTTCTGCAAGAAGTTCTCTACTTCAGCGTAGGGGATCCAATCATAGTCTGACTTTGAACCTAAATGAATCATATGATAGCCTCAATAAAGGATTAAGTACTTCAAATTACAGCTTATTTAGTAATTCACAGTATAATTTATCGAACTCTATATACAACTTAACACAAAATCATCAATCTACGAAGCAAACTATATTCTTAAAAGGCAGTTCAATTGGAATCCCAGCATTTGTTCATAATGCAAATAACTCCTCTCTAAGTGGAGTGCGAGAGAATAATTATAATGAGAAAAAGAATTTACTTCAACGTCGTGGTTCAAATACAAGTTTAACCTTAAACATTAGCACACCATATGTTCATTTAAATCGTTTTAATAGCCACAGTTCCCTCAATATAGCATCTCATCCTCAGCTAAATGTAATTAAAATACAACAACATCATGCTGCTGGTGCTGGTGCTGGTAATGCTTCAACTATTGTTAATTCCAAAGATCCAACTTTAAATGAATTTAATGCAACAAGCAATAATAAAGGTAGTAAAAAAAATCTCCTTGAAAGAAGAGGTTCAAATGCCAGCTTAACAATTAATCTGCAATGCAACAACGCTTTAGCAGTATCAAATTTACGTGGCTCAGCATGTAGTTTAAGCAGTATAAATACAAACCACTTAGAGGGAGAATACGAAATTCATGGACATGGACATCACCATCATCATGAAGAGACCGAGTTTATTGATACAGCAGCCAATTCACATACTGTTGGCCAACAAAGAAAATTTTTCAGTTCGGAAAATTTGAATAGCCTAAATGGCAGGAATCAATATTCAAAATTAAATCAAACTCACATGCGCAATTCAACAAAGACATGTTTTGGATCTGTATCTGATTTAAAAACATATTGCCAGCTTCCGGTTTCAGTGATAGCCAGCGAAGAAAGCAGCCAAGAAATAATTAGCAATAATACATTATTTACTGTAGAAGATAGAAATGCTCCTTTACTACATATCAATGATGATTGTGATGATGATGCGAATACGGACATTGATTCATTGGTCCATTCTAATTTCCACCACAACAAAATAACAAAATCTATCATTCCCGCCGAAAGTTGTATATCAAATTTTAACCAAAGCAATTTGTGTTCTTGTACGGGACTAAGAAATATAACAACTCGTCCTCTTTCTCCTCAAACTACTTCAGAGGACTTCAAAATGTATCTGGCCAATGTTCAATTGTTGCAGAATGCATCAAATGTATTAGATGGATATGATTTAATGAAACTTAATTATGTATTCGAGAAAAGCTATGGCAGCTATGACGACGACCGAGACCGAGAACGAGACCAAGACCGCAACTGCGGCCACAATCGCGACGATGCTGAAAGTGTGAAATACAATCAAAATCAAAGCATGTCGGAAGTTGATGAGGCATTCCAAGAAGAAAATAAATGGAAAATAATACTTTCATCGTTTTTTCATATTGATCTTCCCGACGATGATGAACAAAAGCGATTAATACGAAGCTTACATCAAGAATTTTGGGATTTGCCAACCAATCACCAAGAAAAACCAATGGTTTTTGGTTCCCAATCAAAGAATCGTTATAAGAGTATTCTTCCCAATGAACATTCAAGAGTACAATTAATTCCGGAAGAGGGTTGCATTGAAGCTCCTTATATTAATGCTAATTATATAAAGGTAACTTATTGTTATTTTTATCTTAAATTTTTTTATTTTTTATTTAATTTTTTTTTTCATTAGGGACCAGATTATGTACAGAAAAGTTATATAGCTACTCAGGGCCCTTTACCAAATACAATCTATGAATTTTGGTTAATGATTTTTCAAAACATATGCAAATATGATGAACAACAAAAATGTATGGAGAGCTCGTCAAATTTGTCGTCGTCCTATTGTGTTAAAAATGTAAATGAAAAACTCGAAAAGCTACCATCAATTCAAGCTGCAGTTGAAGTTAAAGCTGACTATGAAAGCAATATATCCATGAACGAATTCAAAGGTGGCCGACATCGACAGAAAATCATCATGCTCACAAATTTTGTTGAAAATAATCGACAAAAATGTGCAGCGTACTTTCCAATAAATGAAAACGATATTTTTCTCATAACGTACACGAATGATGAAATCAAAAACGATGATATAAACATATTTTATGACCAGTATTTTAAGAACGACACCGAAGAAGAAACATCATCTCCATCTAACATTGATACATTCGAAATTGAAATAAATGATCGAAATATTATCAATCATATACCAAAAACCAATTATTTTATAATTAAAAACAATGGGATTTTCATGAAAAACGGCTTTTCAATACGAAAATTACAATGCTTATTCTGTTGTAATGTAAGCAATAATAAATCGAGCGGTAAAGAGGCTAATCAAAATGATGATGATGATAATGATGATGTTAATGTTAATGAAGCCGAAAACCGACTTCAAATTGTACATAGTTTCTGTAGCTACCATTATTGGTATCCTGATTGGCCAGATCATCGTTCACCTAGTGACATTAGTGTCCTTCTCGAAATCAGTCAGCATATGTTGGCATTGGGTAATTAAAGACAAAATGAAAAACCGTATTATTTTGCTATAAATTTTTCTTTTTTCTTATAGAAAACTCCAATGATCAACCTTTGCCAATTATACATTGTTCAGCTGGTATTGGACGTACAGGTTGTATGGCTGCTATTTTAAATGCTATTTGTCAAATTAAAGCATCATTATCATCATTTTCTGTAAAATCAATAAAAGCTTATCAAAGTGAGTATGGTATTGATGAATCAAGCTCCTCAGCTGTCGTAGCTTGTTGCAATACAAACGCTATGCAGAGCATTAGCAGCACTAGTGATGTAGACAATCTCCAAAGTTTCCCTAGTCAATCGTTTCCTTATAGTAAAGTTAAAAGTAATATTAAGAATGATAATAATCAAAGCCCTGAACAAGAACAACAACAACAAAATAGTGAAAAAGTTATACGATGTGTAGTGGATATTAAGGATGAAGAATTTTCTCTTGATACAGTGCAGAAAGGTAAACAACATGCAGCCGCTGCCGCTGCCGCAGGCGCAGCTAAAGTCGATGTAATTAGAAAAAATCCAAGTATTCATGTTGATATTCTCGGTATTGTATGTAATTTAAGATTACAACGAGGTGGAATGGTGCAAAATTCAGAGCAATATGAATTAATTCACAGAGCAATGTGTCTTTATTTGAAAAGGGTACTTAAATTAATTTATGAGGCACGAATCTAAAACAAATTCTTTCTTTTTTATCTTTTCAATTCAAAAATTATACATATACATATATTTATATATTTAAAGTGCCAAATAGCCAAATTTTATAGTCATAATATTTATTTTATACATTTGGGAACCCTAAATTTAAAAAAAAATAATAAAAGAAATAAATGTTAAAAAAAAAATATGAAAATACAAATAAATCAAAGCAAAGCAAATAATAGATGTGAAGAGTTGGAAAGGAGAATAGCTTCTATGGAAATTTAATGATCCGCGAATTGTATTTTATAATTCTAGTGTGTGAAGTAAATGCATATATTCTAAACTTAAAACACTACAATTATTATAATCGTGTTACTAATCAATAAAAGAAAACAAAAAAAAACGTTATTCAAATATTAGGTGTAAACTGTAAATATATATAAGATTTCTTACAAATGTTGTCCTTACACACTTTTTGTTGTTTTAGAAATAAGATGTACTGGTACGATTTACTTAAAATGTGCCATGACTGTTACTATTAAAAAAAAAATCAAATCATTATTTAACTTAAAAAAAAAAACTTTATATAGAAATTTTTATGCAAAACAAACAGTTGCTGTATAATGTTTTGAAAAACTGAAAATTGATGTATTTGTGCTATAAATAAATAAAAACGAAAATATTAAGATTAATAAACTACACAATGTTGATTTTAATCAAAATCAAACACAAGTTCTTTATTTTGCTCATATAAATACTACCCCCTTAAACCAAGGCTACGAGAAGGGGCCTGGGTAGTGGATAGTATCTGCCCAGTTGCACTCCCGTATTAAAGTAAGCAAGAAAAAAGTTCAACTATAAGGGAAGCCAGAGTAGGGAACAACAAATCAGTGTCCTGCCATCTGTTCGTATACGACTTATACTATTATAAAGGAATAGTAGTTTTGCAATGGCTGCATGCTAGATGCCGCTCTCTTTCAATATACTGAAGAGCTCTAGGATAAAGATTTCTCGTCGGTCCAAGGCGCAAAAAAAGGAAAATCCCCTACTTCCACATCCTGGCGTTAGAAAGCGGGTAACGCTTATGCAAAAAGGGATCGAGAAGCTGCCGGTAAAAGCAAACATGTCCGTCAAGTAAACACTAACACTTTCGATAATTTTAAAACGAACAATTGGATTAACTGTCGTGAATTTGTCGTGAAGCAAACAAATTTGTCGCGCCTCGATTTTTAAAGTTAACCCCTGGTAATGTTAACTTGACAATCAAGTTAGGGGTTTTAAGGTCTTTCCACACTATCCCACAGTGTAATACGACATGTCAAAAATGTGTGATGAAACAAGTGTATAATAGTGTGGAAACAGAATATGACAGCGCAGATCTCATACGATTTGACATGTGTTTAGATCTGAAATATTTTTTTAGGATTGAATGTAAAACCATCACATTTCTTCACACTTTTTTTGACATGTCGTACTACACTGTGGGATAGTGTGGAAATACCTTGTTGGGCTGAGACAAGAATACAAAATAACGGTAAATCATACAATGCCATGCCATATCAACAATTAGTGCAATACTTAAGTGAAAATAATCTTATAATAAAGGAACAATCAGGATTCAGAAAGAACCACTCATGTGAGACTGCGTTAGTATGGACTATAAACGAATGGAAGAAACAAATCGATGACGGAAAATTTATAATAGCTGTCTTCCTGGACTTTAAAAGGGCTTTCGAGACAATTTCTAGAGAAATTCTATTAAAGAAACTGGAAGCATATGGAGTTACTGAACGTGAGCTGTCATGGTTTAAGACGTATCTTTCTGGAAGACTTCAAAAAACCAAAATATTGGATAAAGAATCGTTGGCTATAAATGTTAATCTGGGCGTTCCTCAAGGTTCAAATTTGGGAGTAGATCTTTTTCTGCTTCACATAAATGATATTGCAAAAGTTTTAAAGTGGTGTAGAGTTGGTCTGTTTGCCGATGATACTCTTTTGTACATTGAGGGTAAAAACTTAATGGAAATGAAAACAAATTTACAAGAAGACCTAGATAGTTTATTTAAATGGCTGTGTATGAATAAATTAAAAATAAATATTGATAAAACAAAATTCATGGTGTTAAGATCGGGACAAGAAAACATTGTACTTAATATCGGTAATGAAAACATTAAAGAAGTTATGTCAATAAAGTATCTGGGAGTAGTTATTGACAATCGTTTAGACTTTAAAGAACATGCTAATTTTATTTGCTCAAAAATAAGTAAAAAAGTAGGTTTTTTCGGACGAATAAGAAAAAGTTTGAATTTTCAAAATGCTGCAATGGTATATAATACAATAATTCTTCCACACTTCGACTATTGTGCTTCAATATTATTCATGTGTAATGAAGAGACAAAATCTAGACTACAAGTTCTACAGAATCGTGCTATGCGCTCTTTGCTTAAATGTAATATTTACACGAGATCCGCATTTATGTTGGAGGCATTACAGTGGCTAAATGTAAGACAACGTCTTTGTTTAAAAGTTTTAATTTTTATTTTCAAGGTCAAATACAACCTGTTCCCCATTTACCTGTCGGAAAATATACAGTATGTGCATGAAGTGCAACCTTACAGTTTACGATCAGCAAATGACTTTAGACTGGAGAGATACAACCTTACCAGGACCCAAAACTCAGTGATGTATCGCGGATTGCAGCTTTTTAATAATTTACCAATGAATATAAAAAATGAGTCAAATTTGTATACTTTTAAAAAACTTGTAACTAAACTTGTAAAAGAATCCCAACAATTTGTTTGCTAACTAAATTTCTAAATTTAAATTTGTAAAAATTGTAAATTTGAAAGTTATTTTATAACTAATAAATATATATATAATAATATCTTTTTGTAAAGTTAGGAATCCTTTATTTTGTGTTTTTAAATAAAGTTATAATAGGGAACCGTTTTCAAACTAATTTTTTTCAAAATTTTACGGAAAAAAAGGTAAAAAATGGTGGGTGGTTTGTTAGTGGTTGAAGGTGGGGGATACAACCTGCACGTTAACTGTTTTGTCAACCGTTCATCAAATAAAATGATTGTCCATAAACCGACTTTTTACAGACAACCAAGTTTTTTTTAGAGAGATTCAATATTGGTTAGTTGAATTTAGCCCCTGACTTCTACTGCACGCACTATAATCCAATTAAAAAAAAAATTGTTTTTGTTTTTTATTTTGTAAAATTAAGAGACTAAAAACAAAAAAAAAATTGTTTAAACAAATTTTATCAAAAGTTATTAACCTTTGTCATATATAATGACTGGTTGTGCAGTTACACATTTTTCAAGTAAACTTAACTTTTGCAATGGCCTGTTGCGCAAACAAAAATAATAGAGTAAGTCGCAAATATGGCTCACGTTGGTAATACGGTCCACTGCAATATTTCAATCAAACACATTCCAATCGGCATTGCTGCATCATTGTGTTTTGGAGACAGTAGTTGATAAGTGGTGCAAGTTTATTTATTTATTATATCATCAATCTGAGGCAATATCCTCATGTAGATTACAGAATTAAATTAAAATAATATATATACAATACATAGCTAATATACAAAATTAATAAGTTAAAAGATGTTAATAGAACAGTTACGACGAAATATATAAAAATCAATAATATTTGAAGCAACAGTGCATACAAGGTAAGGTGGGGTAAGTGCGGCCCATAAAACAACAGCTATAAACCCATGTCAAAAACTGAGTTTTTGAAATCGATACTACCTGATGGTGTTGCCTTAAAGCTTTGTTTATTACGGTTAGTATAAAAGCTATTTTGTTGTTTATTCAAAACCGTATACATTTTTTATAAATAAAAAACAAAAAAAGTCCCATGGTTTGCACTTCCTCTAAATTTGGGGTAAGTGCATACCATACAGGAAAACTTTTTTGTTTGTTGCTTGAATTATTTGTTGTAAAGGGTAATAAATAGGGAGTATTTTGTCTATTCAACACTGTTTTTAGTTTTGAGATATCTTTATAAATACCAAAGTTACAAACTTTTTCACTTGGCTCCAAGCCCTTTAAAATAAAATTAGTAAAAAAAAAAAATTCACAGTGTAACGACCTGTTCTTCTTCGGTTGGATCGTTGCTGACATGCAGGTAGCCACTATAGCTCGTCGGTGGGGTGGTTTTTTGATCCTCGAACTCGTCACAAAAAAAAAACCATGTCAGTCTTGTCCATCTCGAGCTGTTTTGAAATGGTGCGAGAATGTTGCCTCTACCCTCCCTTCCATGGTTGCTTGTCTCGCCGAAGCAACCCCTTTACATGGCATCTTCTTCTTCCTCAGATCATCACTCCTTCTTACCTCTCCTCCTCATCCTTTATTTTAAATTTATTCTGAACTCATATTAAATTCAATAAAATCCTTCAAAAATAATCAAAAATATATTTCATATGTTTTCAAAAATAGTATTTACTTAACAATTTATTAATATAATTCTTATTACTAACTTGATTTTTGATTCAAAACAATTTCATAGGGTGATGGCACTAGTAGTCAGCCCTTTAACTTTTTTTTTTATGTTTAACTGGTCGAGAAAAATCCGGTATTTAATTGCTGAACGTGAAACTTAGTTTTACTGATTAGTTGACATTTCCAGATTGGTAAATAAGAGAGGTATTTGTTTAAATCACTACCTTAAACAAATTATTAACCATAATTCAGACTAAAGTCGGATTCTTCTAAGGTCAGCTCCGTAAGTTCAAGTAGTCGGCCACTAGAGTTGCCAGTAGTCAGCCCCCTATATTAAATCCATTTTATATGATTCATAAGCCATTGCAAAATGTATTAACAACATTTTTTGCAACAGTTTGTAATAAATAAATAGAAGACAGAAGACACAATAAATAATTTATAAAAAGGAACTTATATTTTAGTTAAATCTTATTTATTGGAATAACAATATGCGGCGTTGAAGCCTTTCATCAAACCAATGTAATCGTTTAGTAAGAGTCCCTATATATGTATGTGTTCTGAACATGTTCATTGTAAAAAAACTTCATTTTGTTTTATCATCGAGTAAACTTTCTTCTTGTTTAACCTTCTTTCGTAAAACCACGCGTTTTCTTTTGCTCTGCAATTACAGGTTATGGGACCCAGCCATTATTAATTAAAAAGAAGAATAGAAAAATTCATTAAATTTTTGTTTAAGTTCCCAAATAAGTTTTTTTGAAAACTCGGAAGATGTCGAAGTCGGATAGCAACCTTTCGTTCGAGAAGCTTCTTGGACGGCAGAATTATTGCAATTGGAAAATTGCAATGCAAGCTTTTCTCGATCTTGACAATTTGTGGTCCGGAGTCATGGAATATGACTTGGACGAGAACGGACAGCCTACAACTGCTATAGACGTGGACAAAGACAGAAGGGCAAGAAGCAAAATTACCCTTGCGATTGACTCAATTTGCTACATCCATATTCAGAACGCCACGTCAGCGAAAGATATGTGGCAGAAGTTGGCGGATGCCTATGAAGACAATGGTCTGACGCGTCGTGTTGGTTTACTTCGAAAATTGATAACCACTTCTTTGTCAAACTGCGGTTCGATGGATCGCTATGTCAACGAAATTATATCGTCTTCACAGGCGTTGAATGGTATTGGTTTCCCAATCAACGAAGAGTGGGTAGGTACGCTACTTTTGGCGGGCTTATCAGAAGAATATCGCCCGATGATTATGGCGCTTGGAAACTCTGGCACCAGCATTACAGGTGACGCCATCAAAACGAAACTTCTTCAAGAGATGCAGCCCGGAGAAAGTGATAATGCAGCGCTTTTCTCGTCGAAACACCAAAAGTGGCAACCCAACAACAAACAAAAGCGAAAAGGACCGAAATGTAGACGGTGCAACAACTTCGGGCATATAGCAAAGAATTGCCAAGTTAATTCTAGCGACTGTGGTAAGAAATATAATGCATTTGGTGTGGCGCTTTCCACAATTGGCCTTGGAAGTCGTGATGAATGGTTCTTCGACTCGGGGGCAACATCACACATAACGTCGTTGCCCGATGTTCTGCTAAATTCAAAAAGAACGACAGGCACAGTCATCGTGGCAAATGGAGGTGAAATGAAAATTGAATCAACCGGCAAAATTTTAATGAGAACTGGCAAAAGCAATGACGATTTTGTTGAGGTTAGGGATGTGCAACACATTTGGTGCGTTCTTTTTCTAACCATAGTCGACATTCGTTACGAATGTCAACAAAAACGTGTTCCTTTAATCTAATTCGTTACGATTTGTTACGAATATGACGTCATAACTGCGTTCCTAAATTCGACAATTAGTTACGATTCGTTACTATTTCCAATTCACCTCCATGATATGAGTTGCGTTTGTTGATCTGTCAAATTGGATGCTTTGTTTAAAAATGAATCTTAAGTGAGTGATCAACAAGAAACAATAAAATGGATTTCACGCCAATTTCGAATGAAGAAGGACAATTTATTTTGCAAGACAACAGAATATTATCTTTAAATAAAGAAAATGGTAGGTATCATGTTATTTTTTTTTTATTTTCTTATATTAATGAATTTGTTTGACAGTCTAACAAATTCTAACAAATGTATCGTTCCTAAATGCTTTGTAAAAAACCCAACAAATCTTAACAATGACACTTCAACGAATTTGATTTGACATAACAACAAATGTCGACTATTGTCAGAAAAAGAACGCACCAATTCCCGATTTAACCACAAATTTGTTGTCTGTTAGTCGCATTGTAAAGCGAGGTCACACCGTTGTATTTCAGAGCAAAGGGGTTGAAGTGCTCGATCAAAATAAAAAGGTAATTGCAACTGGTACTCTAACAAATAATTTATTTCGATTAGACACAGCACAACCGAACAAAGCACTAACTTGTGGCTCAACAACAACCCGAGAACTCTGGCACAGAAGAATGGGCCACCTTAATTACGACAGCCTGAACAAATTAAATAACGGCTTAGCCAATGGAATAAATTTCTCCAACAAAGTCGAAAAGGATTGCAAAATTTGTCCTATCGGCAAACAAATAAGACTACCCTTCAAAAAGCAAGGTAAGAGAGCTAATGAAATTTTAGAAATTGTGCATTCGGACATCTGTGGTCCAATGGAACATGAGTCTCTCGGGGGCAATCGTTATTTTTTATCATTCATTGACGACTTTACGAGAAAATTTTTTGTATATGTCTTAAAAACGAAGTCAGCACACGAAGTGTGCGAAAAATTTCAAGAATTTATAAGTTTTGTTGAAACCCAAAGTGGTAAGAAAATAAAAAAGATCCGTACAGACAACGGAAAAGAGTTCTTAAACTCGAAATTTCAAAACATAATTAAAAGAAAGGGTATCCACCACCAGACAACAAACGTTCATACGCCAGAGCAGAACGGGCTAGCCGAAAGAAACAACAGATCGATAGTAGAGAAGGCCAGATGCATGCTTGCAGATGCAAATTTGTCGAAGTCGTTTTGGGCGGAAGCCGTAGCATATTCTGTGTACCTGTTAAATCGATCACCGTCCAAAGGCACAGGCATTACTCCTGAAGAGGCATGGACTGGATTCAAACCAGATTTATCACTCATAAAAGTGTTCGGCTTAACAGTCATGTCACACATCCCTAAGATAACTCGACAAAAGTTCGACCCGAAAGCACATGAATGCATACTTACCGGATTTGACGAAAATACTAAAGGCTATCGTCTTTACGATCCCATTAAAAATATCATTTTCAAGAGCCGCAATGTAACCTTCATCAATGAAGATATTTGCGATGGTGAATCTTCACGAAAATGTCCGATGGTAAAGCAATGCAGTGAAAACAGTGCGCCTAAAACTCCGAAATTTGTTGAATTGAATTTATTCAACGAAGTCGACAATAATCTCCAAGAAGGTGTTGAACTCAACAACTCGATGTCTTGTAAAGATGATTTAAGCCTAGACGAAGGTGACAACTCCCACTCAGATGGATTCAATCCAATTGTGAATGATCCAGATGTGGCAATCCCCAATTCCAATGCCGATGCGCTGCCCCAGCAACCTAACTCAAAGTTAACAAAATTAAGGCGCAGCGAAAGGGAGCGCCATATACCAGAAAAATTTAAAGATTACATCACAGGCGAAAACAATAGTTCTTCTTCTGACAATGACGATCTCTATGATGACTGCGAACCCGAGATGAACCAGCATGTTACAGCAGATGACAAACTCGAATCTGGACTTGTGGCGCCTCAATCGTATCCCAATAGACTTTTTTCGGTTGAAAACCAACTAGTGCTAAACTCTCACGATTCGAGGCGCATACCCCAAGGCAAGTATCCTAAAATAAATTCTTTTGAAAATCAAAATACTGCTAAGAATTTCTTACAGCAAAACATGGAAGACCCAACGACGCCCGAAGAAGCCTTATCGAGACCAGATGCAGGCCGATGGAAGTTGGCCATGGAGGAAGAGTTCCAGTCATTGATGGCAAACAACACTTGGTCATTGGTGGATCTACCAAATCATCGTAAGCCAATAAAATGTAAATGGGTTTACCGAACCAAACGGGACGTCACAGGTCAAATTGACCGACACAAGGCAAGACTTGTGATCAAAGGATACTCGCAGCGGAAAGGGGTGGATTTTGACGAAACCTACTCACCAGTTGTACGTCACAGTTCCCTGCGGTATCTCTTTGCACTAGCCGCCCAACTTGACCTTCAAATAGAGCAGATGGACGCCATCACCGCCTTTCTGCAAGGTGAATTATCAGAAGCCATCTATATGGAGCAACCCCCATTATTTGTGGACCAAGCAAATAAATCAAAAGTCTGTATGCTTAACAAAGCGCTATACGGACTCAAACAATCCAGTCGCGTATGGAATATGGAACTGGACCAAGCCCTAAAAGCGTCCGGATTACTGCAATCTAGTTTTGATCCATGCGTCTACTACAGGATTAATAAAAACGATGTCCTCATACTAGCTGTATATGTGGACGACATTTTACTGTTTTCCAACAGCACTGAATGGCTAACAAATATGAAGAGCAACCTGCATCAACAATTTAAGATGAAGGAACTTGGCCCAGCCACACATATTCTAGGAATGCGTATCACCAAGGGTCAAAATTCATACGCTTTGGACCAAGAGCAGTACATTGAATCAATTCTACGTAAATTTGGAATGACGGAATCCAAACCAGTGAAGACACCGATGAATGCCAGTCTAAAGTTGTCAGCCCAAGATGGTGAATTGGAAAACATCCCGTACCAGGAGGCAATCGGATGCCTCATGTATCTGTCCCAATGCACCCGACCGGATATAAGCTTCACCGTCAACACTTTAAGTCGTTTTAATTCGAAACCAGGACGAGAACACTGGCTAGCTGTAAAACATCTGTTTCGTTATCTACGTGGAACATCATCGTTAAAGCTGACATTCCAAAAAGATGAAAGTCCTGACGTCATTGGATTCACGGATGCAGATTGGGCAGCCAACATAGAAGACAGAAAGTCTACGACAGGTTTTGTGTTTTTAGCTCAAGGAGGAGCTATATCGTGGTGCTCCAAAAGGCAACATACTGTTGCGTTATCATCATGCGAAGCGGAGTACATGTCGTTATCAGCAGCAGTACAAGAAGCCATCTGGTGGAATGGCCTTCGAAATGAAATTACGAAACAGCGTAGCACTCTCCAAATTATGTGCGACAATCAAAGTGCAATCGCTATCTCAAAGAATAATGGGTTTCACCCTCGAACGAAGCACATTGACATTCGTCACCATTTTGTCAAAGACGTTCTCGCTAAAGGCGAAATTCAAGTCAACTATATATGTTCACAAGAACAAATCGCAGATGTCCTAACCAAGCCGCTGGACAAAGTCAAGGTGGAAACTTTCCGGACGGCTATGGGAATACAATAGATGACTTTTAAGGAGGAGTATTGGAATAACAATATGCGGCGTTGAAGCCTTTCATCAAACCAATGTAATCGTTTAGTAAGAGTCCCTATATATGTATGTGTTCTGAACATGTTCATTGTAAAAAAACTTCATTTTGTTTTATCATCGAATAAACTTTCTTCTTGTTTAACCTTCTTTCGTAAAACCACGCGTTTTCTTTTGCTCTGCAATTACATTATTCAATATAACTTTAATATAACCTACAAACTAATAAAACAAAAACCAACTACCTACCATTTATCTACTATCTACTATCTACTATCTACTATCTACTATCTACTATCTACTATCTACTATCTACTATCTACTATCTACTATCTACTATCTACTATCTACTATCTACTATCTACTATCTACTATCTACTATCTACTATCTACTATCTACTATCTACTATCTAGTATCTACTATCTAATATCTACTATCTACTATCTACTATCTACTATCTACTATCTACTATCTACTATCTACTATCTATTATCTACTATCTACTATCTACTATCTACTATCTACTATCTACTATCTACTATCTACTATCTACTATCTACTATCTACTATCTACTATCTACTATCTACTATCTACTATCTACTATCTACTATCTACTATCTACTATCTACTATCTACTATCTACTATCCACTATCTACTATCTACTATCTAATATCTACTATCTACTATCTATCTACTATCTACTATTTAATATCTACTATCTACTATCTACTATCTACTATCTACTATCTACTATCTACTATCTACTATCTACTATCTACTATCTACTATCTACTATCTACTATCTACTATCTACTATCTACTATCTACTATCTACTATCTACCATCTACCATCTACCATCTATAAACTACCATCTACTATATCTATATCTAACACCTACCATCTTATAATTAATAAGCTATAACTAATAAAATATTGAAGGACAGTAGATTATAATATTGTTTTTTATGTATTTTATAGTTCATTTCTTGTCGTTTTTTATTAAAAAAAATGTAAAAAAAAATAACTGTTAAATATTTACAAGGGGGGCTGACCTCAGAAGACAAAGTTTTGTCCATTTTCCTAAGGTCAGCCCCCCCGGCTGACCTCTGAAAATACATTTAAAAAATCAAGATAGAATAAAATTTCCATTCATACTGCATACTCAGTTACAAATTTTTTTTCAAAAGTTGGTTTCAGTAGTCAGCCGGGGGGGCTGACCTTAGAAGAATTGGCAAAACTTTGTCTTCTAAGGGCAGCCCCCTCGTAAATATTTATTAAAAACTATTTTTCACATTTTTAACCAAAAAACATGAACAATAAACTATAAATAATATAAAAGAATGCACACAATTCATTTAACTTCTTTAGTTTGGCCACAAAATCTATTTTTCGGCAACACTTCCACTAATTTTTTTTTAATGAAAATAGACAAATTCGTCACTCTGAAAATCTTCACCCAAACTAGCATTTTTAGCAAGAAAACCAGCAGCTGCAATGGCACCAAATTTTGCACCTAGACAGAGGAACAGTTAGGCTTTCCAAAAATATTTTCTGCCTGGAAGTCAAACTAAAACCGTCACTATTACGCTGTACTTTATAAGCTAGGGGCTGACTACTAGAGGGGGCTGACCTCACACGACATCACCCTACAAAAATAAAAATAAAATTCAAACTTGATCTTTAATATCAAAGTGGCAATTCTGTTTTATCACTTTCAAAAATCTTCAAGAAAAATCAATCACTCGAGTTCGATTTATAATAATAATTTTGAGATTTAACTTCCTCTTTTTGCTTTTTATTCACTTTACTTCACTTAAACAATGGTCCCCTTTTGACTCCCAACCCGATCCGATCGTACGTATAATTATTTTAAGTATTGTATAGATTACTTGCGCCCTTTTTGGCACAGACAAAAATCTTATCAAAAACACTAACCCTTCTATATCCAACGATGATGTGGCCACAGCAGCCGGAGCGATGAGAAGCTCTAGCAATTGTTATCTACACTTTTTTTTAAATCTATATGTAGGTATATAAGCGTAAAATAACACACCCGATGGATTTAAACTAATATTTTCCTTAACACGGTTCGCAAATAATTTGCCTTTTTTTCAAGATTTTATCTTAATGATAAAAAAAGAAATTACCAAAAAAAAAATTAATTAATAAAAAAAATTAAGTTAAAAAAAAATTCAATTAAAAAAATGAAGTAAAAAAAAAGTTAAATTTTTGGTGCTCCGGTAAGGCTTGAACCCCGGACTGAGAAACTCCGGACTCTGTGGCCCCGTCCTTTGTGCTACGGTGCTGACAAATTTTGTTGGTCTGGTGGTAGGCAATGTAGTTGGTGACAGGACGCACTTGATTTCTTCAAGATTTTTTTTTGGCCACGGATTGTTGTGGCGGAGTCGCAGAAATGTGAACTAAAATAGAAATTTTTCAAAATTTTAGGCGGGCTTCAAAATCCTGTGCCGCCAATAATTGAACCCGTCCGAATCCTAATAAAACAAATTACTTTAATCACTATACCTTTATAGGTTTAAGTCAAAATTTATCTTTTACCTATAGATATCGTATATTCTTGGTATTTTTTTATCAAGTAATTCCTTTTAAAGGATTATCTATTTAATTTTTGCGGTAAAAAAGTTTAAGTGCGCGATTTTAAACGCGCACTTAAACTTTTTTACCGCAAAAATCAAAATTTGCACTCTCTGCTTCGGCAGTTCAAATTTAACTTTGACTTGACTTTGAAAAATCCTATGCCCTGCTCTATTTCCAAAGTCAAATCAAAAGAAAGCTTTAGGGGTTATTATTCCTCTAGTTTATTAACCTTTCAAGTATATAACTTCCCCTCTCAAGCTAAAATCTTAAAGCCTAACACCTAGCTTATTCTCTTAAAAGAAATTCCTCAGCTGAGAATTCTGCAAGAATTTTGTTTTGGAACTCTAGGGATGTGGAACGCACCAAAAATAACCCTAGCGATCTATTAAATTTTGAAACTTGGTTCTCTACTTGTCTTTTTGACAGATCTCGATCGCCATCTGAAATTCGGTTTGTTATTGCTTTTGGTCGGTCGGTCTTTTTATTAAAATTAAATTGTTTAAGTGGTTATAAATAATAATAAAATCCGACCAAACATAATATCGGTAACAACAGTTACAAGTTGTATTCACTAAAAGGTCTCGGTAGACGTACATTAGCTTAATAAAAAAAAATAAAAATATTATTTAATCGCCATCCAATATATTTTTTCCACGAAATATTATTAATGGGGGCTTTTGACCGTTTGCAATGCATTCCATTAGCACCGTTATGTTCCTCCCTTCCAGGTCCACTTATTTCCTAGAGTAATTCCTCATTTTAGTCTGTAAGAATTAAAATAAATAATACATTATATCAAAGCTACTCAGATATAAAAATACTTGGGTAAGTGCATATTCAAAAACGCACTTACCCCGGGCTCAGTTATGCACTTCCCCCTACACAGTAATTTGATGGGGCAAGTGCCAAAACTGAATGCGTGATCATATTGAACAACATTATTAAACAAAATACTTACCGCTTTTTTTTTCTTAAAATTTAAAAACAATCGGATTTAACTTTACACACAGCTAACTTTGCAGGCGACCAAAAACAAACTGATTTTTAAATGTCAAAAATAAATAAAGAAAAACATAATGTCAGTTCTGCCAAATGTTTTGTTTTATTAAGATAACATATTTATTTTTAAATTTAATCTTAAGCAAGATTGAAAAATATCAATTATATTTAAAATATTGTTGGTATCTTTGATGCATTGCGATATTGGCGCATTTCTGCCAAAGTTGTTCCTAGAGGAATCTTCACTAAAATGGAAACATGAACGAAGCGTTCTACTTGGAAAATAAAAGTTAATTCGTTCAAGTAGATAAAAACATTTTATATGATTATTAATTATATCACTGATGAACATTATTGACAAATAAGTTCTTCTTGTTTCAAGTGTTTGCATTCCAAAAAGCAAGCACCTTATCGAATACGAAGGTTTTGGAGTATTCCAATTCCAATTAAATTTATAGAAAGCAAATCTTGTGAAACTCTTTTGAACCCATTCTAACCTTAAGGCTCGTCCACATTATGCCGAATGATGCCGATCGGCCTATGCCATGCCGGTCGGCCAAGCCGAACGAGTATCCATTTGATTCGGTTTGAGTTCGGTTCGTTTCGGGATGGCTTTCGGCACGTCCATACTCCATACTTATTCGGCTTGGCCGGTCGGCACCACGGACCAATAAGACACAGACCGCCAACTCACTGTATGGTTTCTCTTTTTGCCTACAAGCTAAAAATCAGCTGATATGCCATTTATTTTGAGAGTGTGACGATCTCCCTTGCTTTTAAAACCCATTTAGCAAACACACCTACAAAATAAATGGCATACGCAGGTATAGTTGCCATTACAAAATGCACAGAGAGAATTGTACACGTATTCACAGACAGGAAAAAACATTTCGAAGGTGTTTCAGGCAAGAGGAGTACGATTTGGCGGTCTGTATATTGGTCCGTGGGCATCATTCGGCATAATATGGACGAGCCTTTAGAGAATGAGTATTATAGAACGGATTCCATACAACTGTACAATATTCCAGATTAGATCGAAAAAAGGTTATATAGACGCATTTCAAATATGAATCGGAGAATTCCTTTGAATTCCTTCTTATGAAACCATAGCATCTGGTTTGCCTTATTGACAATATAATCAACATGATTATATAGTCAATATATTTTTTTTGTGATACCTACATAAAAATTTATATTTTATGTTTTCAAATGTGAAATAAAAGTTTTGATTGCGATTTATTGAGTGTGCTTAAAATTAAAAAAAGTGAAATTGTCATAGTGTCGATTAAATTCCGTTGTTGACAATATAAACCGCAGTGGGCCCCACTTTGTAATCCATCGTCAGAAACAGCACAAAATCGTTTTCCGTGAAAAGAATTTTTCGAGATCATTGATTTTCACTGCAAAAAAAAACAAAAACCCACATTTCCTTTTTTTTGCAAATGCACATTTTTTGAAGGGACAAGAAACCATATATGGACGTTGCCAAAAACGCATTGCATTCTACAGACATAATTAAACATTTAATATTTAAGTATTATTTCTGTTGTCAAAATTCAATGAACCTACTTCTGCACCAAAACAAGAAAGTCTAGACTCACGAGACTGTATGGTCTCCCTTTTTGTTGAAAATCACCTGATATCAGGCATGGAAAATTCGGTACAATTGTATCGAATTCGATACAATCGAGTTTGATTAAGTACAAAAGTACAATTTGCCTTATTTCAGTACAATTCTCTTTCCTGTGTTAATCGTTCAAATTTTGAAATCCTTTGTAATTTTCTTTTGTAAATAAGAGATCCACTTCTTTTTTTAAGACACATCTAAGCTACATCTAAAACTTGGGATCACTTTTTACAACACAAAATAAAGTATAATTTGGTATTAAAATTTATTTTCAATTTTTTTCCACATGAAAAATAACACTGAAAAAATTAACAACGAGTACAGAGAACCGACTGCCCAAATTCAACAGCTAAGACATTATAGTATTTTTGATTTTTGGAATGAGATAAGCTTAATCAAAAATGAATGCAATGTATTCATGTTCGGTAATATTTTTAAAATTGCACATGCCGTTCTTTCCGTTTCCCATTCGTCGGCAAATGTGGAACAAATATTTTCCTATCAGAATACTATTAAGTCCAAATGTTGAAACAGAATGTAAGTGCAAACTTGTTTTGCCTTGATAGCCACAAAAAATTTGCTATGATTTTGATCTTAATGGAAATATTTAAAAAAATAATGTGCAAAATCCAAGCATTTTGACAAAAGAACTGTTAGACTAAACTTTATAGAATAATTTTCACTTCTGGCAAAGTACCTATCTACTTGTAAACATATTTTGTACGTTTTTTAATTTTTGTGTGTTTTATGATAAATATTTATGTACATATGTTAATACATGTATATTAATGAACTGTTTTTATGTTTTAAATAATAAAATATTTTTGTTACATATAAATTACATAGTTTTTCATTAAAAGAAAAATTCGGTACAATTGACTTCATTTCAGTACAATTTCAAAAGATTTTTCAGTACAATCGAAAAATGTCATTTTCCATCCCTGCCTGATATGCCATTGATTCTGAGAGTCTAACGCTCTCCCGTGGTTTTTAACTGCTGGAACACAATGGAGCCATAGTCGGATCCGCGAACGCAGCCGTATCGCATGTCAAAATATTGAATAAACTAAACACGAATTCAATGTTGTGAACACAACGAGACTGATCCGCAAACGGCAACGGACGAGTTAGCCTGGCCAACTTTTAATAAATACGTGCGTATTTTTGACATTCCATACAAAAAAAAGAGCAACGTGCTAATAAAATCCTTTTAGAAATTAGGTCAGGGTACAAATGTATAAAAACAAATGAAAATTTGTGATCTTTGTATGCAAAGCGATCGGACTTCCAAGAAAATAAACGAAAAAATATATTGCTTTATAATTCTAAACAATTTTTTGCGAATAAACAATAGCTTAAATAGTGCCAAAGTGTTTTATTACTCTATAAAAAAAAACTTGTATTGTGCGTTTGAACACGGAAGGAAAGAAAAAAAATATGTCCAATTTTTTTTGTATATTTTGGCAGCACGAAATGAATAAAACTATATTATTTTATTGAAATCAGCTTATTGTGTTTATTCAACAACTATTTCGATAAATTAAAACACAGTAATTATTACTGAAATATATTTTTTAATTATTAATCAATCCACCGAAAGCGAATAAATCGCGCCAAAACAAGTCGCACTTTTATTCCGTATTTAAACGCACAATACAAGTTTTTTTGAAGATTAATTGTTTAGAACACTTTGGCACTATTTAAGCTATTGTTTATTCACAAAAAATTGTTTTAAATTATAAAGCCAGATTTTTTTTCGTTTATTTTCTTGGAAGTCCGATCGCTTTTGCATACAAAAATCACAAATTTTTATTTGTTTTCATACGGAAACATTTTTGACATTTCTCTTTGACGTATTCGGATACTTCTCTATTGTAATAATAGCTTTGTTTGTTGAGCCCTGAAGTCACCCTGGGGTAGCCACAGCGCGTTTTTTGAATTACCTCAACTCGCCCTCAATACAAAATTCTCTGTTTTTTGAAACCTGGAGTCGCCCTGAAGTCACCCTGAACTCGATCTTGCTATTTAGCTGGGGCGAGTTGAGGTAACGAATCAGCTGTTGAATTGACTTTTGCTGTCAAGCATTTCTTGTGTATTTTTCTTCTGTATTTGATTTTCCATGTCTTTTTTTCGATAAAACTAAATGAAATGCAAGTGAATGCATTTATTTTGATGAAAATAAATACAAATCGAACAAATAAAGCAGAATGGAAACTTTAGATTTTGTACGTTGTGAAAATATACAATCAGCAGCCGTCATGCGTTTTTTGAGAACCGAAAAACCCAGTTTTTTTTGACAACTCTTGGAGTTGTCAAGAAAACCCAGGGCGACCCTGGGTAAAGTTCAACAAACAAAGCTAATTTCATTTAAGAACGACTTTTGTTGTTCCGTCAAACGAAATTTAACGATAAAGTTTGGAAAATTGATTCAGAAGAAACAATTGTTTTGAAAAGGAAATAATTATCTAATAAGTCTTACTCTTTTTTTAAAACTTTATTTTTTTTTATTAACGTAGACATAAGTAATAAATAACAGGAACTGATTATAAAAAGGCCTTTTTCGGAACATATCCGAGACTTATTTATCGCCTACATTCTGTGCGTTTTCGGCAGTCTGCTTGATTCTCCTGTTGGTTGTCTTCCACATTCAAGTGAGGTGGTTGTTGAAATTGAATGACATTCATTATAGATTTGTCTTCGATAGATTTGTTTGGAAATGCTAAACGTTTAGAACACCATCCGACGACAACGTTGATCACCTTATCGGAGTCGTAATTCCTTGGCAGTGCATAACGGTGGAGGAAGTGTCTCGAGATGTACCCATGGTCATCTCCTCTTTGCAACATTAGAGGCTTCAGTTCACATTTTTTTCTGATATGGAATCTACTTTTATCCACTTCCTCGACTGTTGACCCACCAGTCACCGAATAAACCAGATTGTAGGCCACATCCTTGTGGACCACTCTCGCCTCCAATATAAATGTTGGTCATTATCGGACTGCAGATGGTTGATATGCTCTTCATCTTGTCCTTTAGGCTGTGTGTCAATTGCATTAAAATGCTGGCTAAATTCGGTAGTACCCCGTGGCGTAGTGTTTAGTGTGTCGGACTGTTACGCAGAAGGTTCAGGGTTCGATCCCCGACGTTGCCACCTTAAGTTTTTTTTCCGGGTTACTGCCTCTTGCGAGGAAGTGACAAATCTTCCAAGAGTAATTAATGTCATGGAAAGTGCTTCTCTGTTAGCCGTTCGGATTCAGCGGTAAATTGTAGGTCCCTTCCATTCCTGCAGATTATCAACGCACTTATTTTTTATTTTATAAATTTGTTCCCATGGCTAAATTTTGACAGGTTATATTGGGATATTATTTAGCCTGCTGCCAGAGCAGGTTAAATTTTAGCTAGTGGGTTAAATTTTGACGTCTTCCTTGCTTATGCATGTGTAAGAGAGATGGAGATAAATATGAACCTGCTTTGTTTACTTTCGCTTACTCACACTTCATGATGTCTCCTTTTCCATTTGTATCGAATGAGTTGTGAAACAAAACAACGTTGAAATTTTAAAAGAATTAAAAGAATTTTTAGAAAATACTTCCTCAAATTATTATTCATTTTGCAAACCGAACTGATTGTTTGTTTTCAAATTATTATTTTTCTCAAATCAATTTTTTGTAAGCTGTCTTTTGCACGGTGTCGCCACAGTCGATCCTGCTATCCATATTACTATAGATTTCATATACAGTGATGTAACTTTATTGTGCATAAAAGAACGACGCTGATGTTACTCTTTGTCACAATTTCGGAATTTAAGAATGACAACAATTGAATATTGTTGACAATAGTCAATTAAATACATTAAACGAACGTACTACACATGTAGATGTACACGTATTCACAGACACGAAACAATATTTTGAGGGTGCTTCTGGCAAATGGAGTACGAGTTGGCGGTCTGTATTGGTCTGTGCTTATAACTAATAAGAGCAATATACAATACTCTTCTTATTTGTTTTGTGAGCACCAAAAAACCCCAATTTTTTTTTAAACTTTTGGAGTTGTTTAAATCTTGATTTGTGCAAAAAAGGAAGATACAATACAACATAAAAGTCATACTTGTCCGATAGAGAGGGGATATACAAATAATGCAGAACATCTTGATAAATCAAAATAATTATAAGAAGTAGGAGATATCAAGGCAAACATGTTCATCTTGACGAGTACGTATATGTGTGTATCTTTTTACTCTTCTTTATAATGACATATAGCCAACTCTTCCATTATCCTTCTTGAAATTTGCAAATCAGGACGTTGCAGAACAAAGTAAATCCACCATAAATATGGTTTTTGTCTAAGCTATCGATATACTTGTATATCGTCACCCATCATTACAGCATTCCATTCATCCCATCACTAGTTTTGCATTTTTCCCTCTACCAAGTGTACTCAGTGCCTTACTTTACTTTTCTTCTAGTTTTCCTATTTTTGTTTCGGTATCTCTGTCTTTCTCTCATTGTAGGGCAAGTAAAGATTTAGATCATCCTGATATCTAACCTTGTGTACACAAATATATCTTGTCACTTGTCATACAAAGACAACATTTTCCATTTCCTCGAGTTGTAAGTGTAAATAATTCTTAATATACAATATTAATTTTTATGTGAACATTCGGCATTTCGATCAGTCTTATGATTTGTCTCGTGAATTGTGTTTGAAATACAAATTTGAAAATTAATTGATTTTCTGAATGTGGTGTAGTATAGTAGCTAGTAGGATATTTGTTTTGTGTTTCGTTCATATATTCAATCCCTCTTTATCTCTCTAGTGTTTTGTGTAATCATATTGTTTTTTTTTTGTTTGTTGTCGAATGTTTTTTGATATGAAAGAAAGAACTCTTATTCAACAAGCTGTCTCATTTTGTTAACTAGGTTTAAAACCCGAGAGGGAAAGAGAACAACCTCTCAGAATATTTTGAAGAGTGTGTCTGTTTTTGTTTTCGTGTACCGTAACCGTGTACGTAAACTTATTGGAAAAGAAAAAGACTAGCTGTGCTGTCGCTGGAAGAAATATTATTTTATTTTTGTGTATTGAAAGTTAAGTCTGAAAGACTCGGACTCGTCGAAAAATCAAATTTAAAACGGGTAAGTGGCGAACTAATTAAAGTTACGGAAATAATTAGCATTTTGATTCGTTATAGTTCTGTATTGCTTGGATTAAAATAAAATCTAGTCTGGTTATTCTAAGTTCAAGTTTTCCTTTTTTCTTACATGTTTGGGCTGTGTCCTTTTCTTTAGTGCTTAGTGGTAAATAAATCGTGCGAAATTTTCAATTCGCCGCCGCGTTTGGTAAAAGCTAAAGCAGTGACATGAAAAACAAGAAAAACAGTACTTCCCCCATGATTTTGTTGTTTCTTTTTTGTTCATCTTGTGGTCTGGCTGTGGGTTAGTTTTGATTTTGTGTATTGTGTTCTGTTATTATTTTGAATTCGCTTGGAATCGAACAATTTGCACCTCTGTTCTTATTATTTGCAAAAGCAGAGCAGAACTCTGTTTTCCTTTTCCTATTTAAACAGTGCTAGCGCAATCGTGTGTTATGGCTGCTATCCTTGCCCTTTGTATTTTCCTTTTTTTTTTTTTTTTTTTTAGCATCCCAACCACAATCCACAACCACCGTTGGTACTGATGATTGGTTCATGTTTCTCCTTTCTTAAAAAAATAATTCAAGTTGAAGTTAATTATTTTAAATGTGGATAGAGCTTTTCAAAAACATATTATTTTTTGAGAAAAGTGGTGGTATATTCAATTGCCGGTATCGGTAAGGTACATTTCATTTATAACTAAGCTCATGTAAGATATACATACATACATCTTTACCAATTCATAACGGGTCCTATAATGTATTTATATGTATTATAAAACCATTTTTGAAGCAAGGTGCGCTCTATGGCTTTAAAATATTTAACTTGTAATTTCTATTAAAAGTTTGTTGTTTCCCAAATTATTGCATTGTCCATTATCGATTTCCAAGATGTTGTGTTACAAAATCGCGCGGTTGTTTTCTTGCATTGGTCCAATCAGAATCGGAATCGGGATCCAAACCGTAATACATATCGCCAGAACTACAGTTATTGAAATTTATTAAATCTGCATTACGGATTTCTTAATGAAGTGAAAAACGTGATTTTGAAACGCGATTTTTTGAATATCCAACCAATCCCGGCCTGAAAACTCTCGAATCATATTTCATTAAATGTTTATAATCATCTTTCTACTGTTAGTGGTGTATGTTTACAGTTACTCCTGGTTTTATTGATGTTGTTTTGTTGTTGATTTTTAAAAAATCTGCCTAGTTTCTAGTTTCTTTCTTTTCATTATTGTTTTTTTGTTTTCTTTATATTTTTCTTTTATATTCAAGTGCAACAGCATTGCGTCGTTATGCAAAAGGACACAACCCAAAGATTTAAGCGCTTGAAGATATAAAAGATAGCAGCAAGAAAGTTAATACAATATGCTTAGTGTTAACTTAAAATTGTTTCTTGTATTCACTGTTGTTCCAAAGTCGTCGAATCCTAAAAACAAGGAATAAAAAAAAAAAAAAAAATATTTCCCAACAGAAATTTGATCATCTGTGCTTATAATGGACGATGAGATCTTAAAGACGGTTCATTCATTATTCGGTAAAAGCGTCAAAATAGTCGATTGCGAGAAAACCTCATCTGTTTGTCAGGAAGAAGTTCTTCTTATAAATGGAATTCCTGTAACTTTAGATGGACACGATGGAGAAGCTATTAAAAATGCCCTTTTAACTGGCCAAGTGCCATCTGTTGAGCTGTTGAATCAGCTACTTTATCAAGCTGGAATCTTGAAGCAGTCAGTTCAATTGGAAACATCCTTGTCAGTTAAGTCGTCCATGGTTACAACCGAAGAAGTGTCGGTAGCACGCGGTGGTCAGGTTCTTGATGGACGTACCAGTGTAACTAAAGAAGACTATGTGTATAATAGTTCAAAGAAAGAAATTTGGAAGCCAGTCACTACGACAAAAACAGAAACAAAAACTATGCCAAACACGCCAAGATTCCGTCTAGCTGAAGCAGCCGAAGCCACACAATCATCATCATCAGAAGGTAATTTTGGCTGTGGGCAGAACAACGATATAACTGCTGCTTGTAGTAGTTCAACGGGTTCGTCGTTGGTAACGTCGTCAGAACCATCATTATTAGTAAGGTCACCGCCGTCTACAACATCAGATTTGCTCAAAAATGAATCTTTTGGAAGCAGTCAAAAGTTTCATACAAATTATACGAAAAATGATGACGACGACGACGACGACGACGATGATGATGATGATGATGATGATGATGAAGATGGAGAGTTGTATTTATTAAATCCACCGCAGTATAGTGGAGCTGCTGCTCCATCATCTCCATTCACAAACAGGTTACCTCCAATAAGGAACACTATTACAACAAATTGCACATCATCACCATCACCAACTGTACACAGCAATGACGATTTATTAAGAAAGTTTCAAAAAGGAACGTCCTCGAAATCTTCTATAGTGGGTTCAGTTTCTGGAAGGAAATCCAGTCTTCTAAGTTTTGATTCAGGTCATGATGGAGTCTTTCACAGTCCATCGCAGCAAACGGCTCTAAGTAATAATAACTTGTCGGCTCCAGTAACTCAATTGACGTCAAATAATACTGACCACTCAATATCATCATGCTACGATTTTATAAGTTCAGACGAAGCAGATTTTTTGACTGCTACAAGTAATAGCAGCAGCAATTTGGGGATGCAGTATAAAACTATATTTTCAACAACAAAGGAACGAAGTTACGCAGATTTAAAACAACGGGTAAGGGCATTTTTTATTTAATTTTTTATTTTTTTATTTATATCTTTTTTTCTTTGTACTTCATCTTTTTTTTTCCAAACTATTGAGTTGAGGACATCTTTGTTGCAATGTTTTCCGTTTGATTTTTTAATTGGGAAGATTCTAGAATTGTCTTTGTCTACTCCTTTTCTTAAATTTGGCATTTTAAACAAGTTTTACTTACTTAATATACCTATATTTATATATGTTCGGCTGCAAAGCACCGTAAGATTTATAACTGAGATAGGTAGTGAACATTGGCTTAATCCAAGAATATGTTTTATATCGATTGTGCAGATAGGGGCTAGTTCCTTCCGTAGTAGATGCTGAAGTCTTAAGAAGTTTTTGATGGAGGTCTTGGAAGTGCTTGTGGGGTAAGTAGGCTGGAAGCAGTTTGGGTTTATGATAAAGTAAGTAGTGGTGAGAATATGATTTCCATAATTCTTCATTCATTCTGGTACTTAGGTATTTATGTTTTGAATTTGGCTGAGAAGATTCTTTTTAGTGAATGAGTCAAAAATATGTAATAGTGATTTGTGAGCTTTACCAGCAGCTTTATCAGCAAGTTCGTTTCCTTCAATATCTGTGTGGCCTGGGACCAAACATTATTTTTAACTTTTTGGGAGAACAAAGACGTTGTAAGTTGTTCACATTGAGCACAGCATTTATGACATGGTTGCTATGATGTATTTGCCGTGGTATTTTAATGCTGTCTTAGCAGCTACTAATAACGCATGAGCTTCTACCATGGAAATAGATGCTTTTTCGCAGAGTAAACCCGTTCTAACCAGTGATCCGTTTTCATGAACAACAACAAAAGAGACACTAAATAAAAAGTAAAAGCCAGCAACTTGCTTGCGCAGGCTACACTATTGCAAATAAATGTTACCATGAGGTTTATTTTCGAACCAGGTGTATGAAATTGTTGGGAATTTATATTAAATTGTAAAAAAGAGCTAAATTTAGTAGTCATAAACTTCATAATTATGCTATTAAGTTCCTTAGAGTAGATGCATTCTGGCAGCAGTGGTGTTATTAAAATTTTTATTTAGCTTTTCAAGACGGAAACAGGGCTTCAGACCTCCTCGTTTCGTGGTATCGCTTAATCACAAAAGCATAAGTATAGAAAGCAAGTTATTCTTGGTGCACTTCTTTCTTTGTTGGTCTGTTATGTTCTGCTTTTAACTTCTGAGTGATAAATGTATTATTTTATGGATAAATAAAATCTTTTATTTGAGTGAGAAATTAATATTCAAAAACAGAAAAAAAAATGTTGAGCGCTCTTACTAAATTGTAAACCTTTTAAAGTATTAATTAAAAGCGAAGTTAGGATTCTTGTGCGATGCGATGAAGTGGTATTCTTATTGATTTCTTTAAAATAATTTTGTTTGAAAGAGTGAATGCAGGGAAAAAGGATTTTCTTTGGTACGTCAAATCAATTTTTTTGATCTTAGATCAAATCTGAGATCAGAAAATTATTTTGAATTGGTAACAGATCAATTCTTTTTTTGATGTCAAATTTCATTTTCAATCGAGATTTAACTCAAATTTGCACACACACTACAATAAACTTGACATTTGAAGTTTTGTTTTTTTTTTTATTCTGTGAATTTCATTGCGAAAAAAAAATCTTTTTAGAAAAATGATTAAAATTTTTAAATAAAACTAAATAAATACAGACGGTTCAAATGAATATAAAATGAGTTATCATAAAATAATAGGTATGCATTTTTAAAAATTAAAATAAAGGAGTTTTATGAATTAATCAAAGTATTTTTGTGCAGGTGAACAAATTAATGTGAATATAATTCCTTGTACAATGTACAGAATATATTATAATAATCTAGTGAGACTTTGATTTTCTTAGTAAGAACTTCAAAAGAAACACACGCAATTACAAAAACAGATCAAATCTGTTTAAATTTCAATTGGACGGGCAAAATGATCAAATTTCAAATTTGAATTTACCAATTATACACACAAAATATATTTCTCCTTGGTGTGAGCTAAGCACTACAATTAAAAATATATATATTATTATAACTAGCGGTACCCGGCGCGCGTTGCTACGCCCAAAAAAAAACACTTTTGTGTATTTAATGTGAAATTAAATTTATTTATATACTTTATCTCAATGCTAGCGGATAAGCAATATTTTTGGTCGTTTTGGTTGGTGTATAAATATACAAATTTTTTTGACATACACAAAGTGCAGATAATTTGATTGTTAAACTGAACATGATAACATTGATAAATTGTGGCTTGAATATTTTGCTGCATTTGACAAAAATTTGGGAAAATAAAATGTCATTTGTTGTGCGATTCAATTCCTTTTTCGATGTTCAAAAGTTGTTTGGAAAATGTTTGGGTGGACGATTCTTGCACCAAATGGACACGCACGTTCGTTGAGAGTTTGATTTTTTCGACTCAGTTCCATAAATATGATGTTTTTATTCAACGAAAGGAAAACATTTTTATAAAAAAGTTGAAAAAAAACTTTGTCAAAAGCCCGCATTTTTCTGTCTTCCACCCGGACATTCCGCTTAAAAATTTATGAAAAAAACCAAAAAAAGAATTAAAAAAAAAAACTGAACCAAAATTGTTCAAAGCCTGCATTTTATTTTTGTCTTCCACCCGATCGGAACCAAACCTTGACAGGAACCATCCCTGGACTTAACTATATTTACCCTGAAAATTTCATAAATATCCATTGGGCCGTTTAAGAGTCCATAGACAACATACAAACATACATACAAACATACACTCATCCATTTTTATATATATAGATATATAACCTTTACCCGCGCCTTCGCTCGCGTTTCAGCTGATCAAGAAGTAGACTGTACCTTGAGGAGTATAGTCTATCGTAATCTAGCTTCTTCTTCTTTTATAGCTTTATAATTTAATACCTACATTAAACCGTGATAAAAAAAAACCTATAAGATATACCAGATCATAATCTAGCTCTGTGCTAAATTTCATTCAGATGAGTTCAGCCATTCTGGTGTAATTTCAAAAATTAAAACAAATCTATCCCACGGGAAACATACATTTTACAGGGATAGAAAGTAGCCAATATGCTATTCCAGACAATAATCTATCTGTGCTAAGTTTCATTCAGATCCGTTCAGCCATTCTAGTGTGATTTCAAAAATTAAAACAAATCTTTCCCACGGGAACCATACATTTTACCGGGATAATTATCACCTTAAATCTCAAACCACTGTACCACCTCTCTTTCCTATCTTTCTATTCCTTCTCTTTCCTCGCTCGCACATGTTAATTCATTATAAAGGTATTAATAACCCTTTGAGTGCGAGTGCATTATAAAAAAAAAAAAAAAAAAAAAGCCAATATGCTATTCCAGGCTATAATCTTTCTCTTTGCTAAATTTCATTCAGATGAGTTCAGCCATTCTGGCGTGATTTCAAAAACTAAAACAAATCTATCCCACGGGAACCATACATTTTACCGGAGTAAAAAGTAGCCAATATTCTATTCCAGACTATAATCTATCTCTGTGCTAAGTTTCATTCAGATCCGTTCAGCCATTCTGGTGTGATTTCAAAAATTAAAACAAATCTTTCCCACCTGAACCATACATTTTACAGGGATACAAAGTAGCCATATGCTATTCCAGACTATTTTCTATCTCTGTGCTAAATTTCATTCAGATGAGTTCAGCCATTCTGGTGTTATTTCAAAAATTAAAATAAATCTATCCCACGGGAACCATACATTTTACCGGGATAAAAAGTAGCCAATATGCTTTTCCACACTATTTTCTATCTCTGTGCTAAATTTCATTCAGATGAGTTCAGCCATTCTGGTGTTATTTCAAAAATTAAAATAAATCTATCCCACGGGAACCATACATTTTACAAGGATAGAAAGTAGCCAATATGCTATTCCAGACTATAATCTATATCTGTGCTAAATTTCATTCAGATCCGTTCAGCCATTCTGGTGTGATTTCAAAAATTAAAACAAATCTATCCCACGGGAACCATACATTTTACCGGGATAAAAAGTAGCCAATATGCTATTCCAGACTATAATCTATCTCTGTGCTAAATTTCATTCAGATGAGTTCAGCCATTCTTGTGTTATTTCAAAAAATAAAACAACTCTATCCCACGGGAACCATACATATTACCAGGATAAAAAGTAGCCAATTTGCTATTCCAGACTATAATCTATCTCTGTGCTAAATTCCATTCAGATCCATTCATCCATTCTGGTGTAATTTCAAAAATTAAAACAAACCTATCCCACGGGAACCATACATTTTACAGGGATAAAAAATAGCCTATCTGCTATTCCAGACTATAAGCTATACCTGTGCCAAATTTTATCCAGATCCGTTTAGCCGTTCTGGCGTGAGTTAGCAACAAACATCCAAACATCGTAACTTTCACATTTATAATAGCTTTGTTTGTTGAGCCCTGAAGTCACCCTGGGGTCGCCACAGCGCGTTTTTTGAATTACCTCAACTCGCCCTCAATACAAAATTCTCTGTTTTTTGAAACCTGGGGTCGCCCTGAATTCACCCTGAAGTCGATCTTGCTATTTAGCTGGGGCGAGTTGAGGTAACGAAATGCATTTATTTTGATGAAAGTAAATACAAATCGAACAAATAAAGCAAAATGGAAACTTTTGATTTTGTGCGTTGTGAAAAATATACAATCAGCAGCCGTCATGCATTTTTTGAGAACCGAAAAACCCAGGTTTTTTTGACAACTCTTGGAGTTGTCAAGAAAACCCAGGGGCGACCCTGGGTAAAGTTCAACAAACAAAGCTAATATTAGTAAGATTGTGTCATTTTTGGTTTGTGTGATAAAATTTAAAAATTATATTTTATTTAAAAGAAAGGTGAAGAGAGGTTGAATATAATATAATAATATATATATATATAAATAAAAATATGAATATATAAGTTGATTTATTTTATTATCTTATAAATATTTTGCTTGAAAGTTTTTTTTATTAAGTTTTTAGTTTGATTTCATTGGTTAAATAAATTGTGATAAAAATAAAAATAATATAACTTCAGAAAAACCAAAGAAAGGGAGAGCGAATCTTAAATTACAGTTTTCTATGTTATGCGTTGATACGAAAGCTATAATAAATAATAACAATGTCCATTATTCACACGAAACATAATTTTGTTTGACTTTACGTCTAACATCCAACAACAATAACTTAATGCAATTGACTACAAACGTGTTGATGATTTTTTTTGAACTTTTGCATAGGAAATCTATGTCAGCTTTGTTGTAGACAGCCTACATGATACATAAAATACTAGGTATGCTGACTTCGATTTGACAGGTGTGGAGGGACGTCTCTTTCATCTGTTTCTGTTTGCAAAGAGGAAAACAAATTCATTTGATGATTTTTATTAATTTTCTATTTTTAAAGTCAATATTGCCCCCATCTGATACTCCACCCACGTTAAACTGCCTGAAACGGTGAGCGCATTGGTTACGTTGTACTTTTTGATTATGAATCTGGCAAGACATTCTATAGCGTCTTCTTTTAATTCGTCGAATTCAAGCGAAGCAATTTCGTCGTCTTCTGCTGTATACAATTCGATATTGGGTTCTTAAATAGTTTCTGGATTCAATTATGAAGCAATTATGTTCAACGTTGCTTTTGGCACTTGCTTGTTGTGTTGTATTAGAGCAGCCATATTCAACCTATTCTTTATGCGGGCCACAAAAATATGTTAGCCATGGTGTCGCGGGCCGCTAGCAAACAATATTTAGGTGTTTATTGAAAACGTAACAAAAATTAAAATTTAAAGTTTAATTTTATTTATCACAATGACAAGGAAAAGGATATAATAAAAAGGCCGTTTTCACCGTTGGTTTTCTTGAACGCAAAAGTAAATGCAAATCGTGGCTGATGATGATGGTATGCTGTTTGTATGTTTTGCGTGTAGTCCTAGACACTATACTCTGTCCAACATAAATCGGCAATACAGGGAAGAAGGGATGTTTAGGCTTGTTTTATTTTTAAATTTTTATGAATTGTTTTTTTGTCGCGTCAACAATTTCTTTTTTTCACCACTTAAGTCTTTTAATGATTGGTAAGCTATTTCTAACTACTACTAAGCACAAAATATACGACTTGGAAAGTGCACAAAATTTAAAAAATACACCGGTCAAAAATACATTTAACAAAAAAACACTAAACTTCACATTAATGTCGAATCAAGAAAAATACAAGTAACATCAAAAAACTGAACGCGCACGCTGGTAAAACAAACGCAAATAAACTGTAAAAGAAATAGAAATTTTATGAAATTTTTTATATAATTTCTACTGAAACAAGCATTGTTGTTACTAGACAATTTCTTCATTTATACAAAAAAAAAAAAAAAAAATTGAACCTCAGTAATTCGAAGTTTTAGAACCCACAATAATTCGAACTATAGAGATCTCTGAATCGAAAAGGACTTAGCAGAGAAACAATGGACAAATTCGAAGAACAGAGTACGTGTTCGAAATACAAGATACTTAATGTAAACAAATAGGTGTTTCAATTAGTGGAGCGTTCGAATAACGGAGTGTTGGAATTACCGAGGTCCTACTGTATTACATTATATTAAGTTTTCCGTTTTGTAACAATTTGTTGATACTTTACTTTTGTTTTCTTTTAATTGATTTGCAGGAGCAGCAATCACATTTGTCTAAGTCATCAAATGATAAAAATGTAAAAAGCCCCACTTTGGGTAAAAAACTGTCAATGTCATCGAGTAGTTGTGTATCAACTAACAACCCTTCATCATCATCACAACCTAAACAGCAACAGCTGCAGCAACATGGAGCTGCCAATAAAAAGAATTCCGAAATGGTGAATCCTCCGCCAGCCACAGCTGCTGCAGAACTTGCCACAACGTCTACATCTACGATAACGACAACAACATCGGTGGAGAACGGTCTTGTTTTTCGTGATGGAAATCTTATATCTGGGCCTTTGGATGCGCTTATAGCACATATGGTTCCATCTGCCCAATACTATCCGGATCGATCTTTTATATTTTCGTTTCTGTTGAGTGCCCGTCTTTTTATACGGCCTCATGAATTGCTCGCTAAAATCTCGGATACTTGGGAAAGTCAACAGCAGCAGCAGCAGCAGCAACAACAACACCAACAACAAAGCCAAATAAAAGTCCACCAATCCATGGATGTTGTTGATGAAAAGTACTCACCCCATCAGCATCAAAGTATATGCTGCGGTGGAAGTGGTGGTGGAAAATCGCAAATGTACCAACCACCCCAATTCGCTGATGAACAAAGCCGTCAAAAAGCAATGAAATCTGCTCAAAATTGTATTCAGTTGCTTTCTGAATGGATTGACACATTTCCATATGATTTTCGTGATGAACGTTTAATGCAGCATGTCCGAGTTTTGGCTAGGAAATGTGTGTACATCGACAATAGCCTTGGAAAGATAGTTTCAAGTATTTTACAGCAATTAGTTCAACGACTTACAGTACTTGAAAAATACGAAGAGTTCCTGCAAACGCTTACCGCAATCGAATCTAACGAACCGATCAGCAACGCAAATGAAGACTCACATCAAAAAACATATTCTTCATTGGCGTCGTCGCATGGCGGCGGCCACACTAACAGTGGTTACGTTCATGTCAGCTCAACATCATCATCAAGTGGTGACAGAGATGAAATCAATGCTTCTTCGACATTATTGGCAGAATCTTCTTCTTCAAATCCTGCACACGCACACGCTACAGCTTACTCTTTAATGGTGGGTATGCCTCATAAGTCATCATTATCATCGTCGTATACTACTACTACTGCCTCTGGAACTTGTCATCAAAATCAATCGGTTCATCATCAGCATCACCATCACCATAATAGTCATCAAAGTGATAGTTCTTCAAATTCAGTTAATACTCTTGGTCCAGGTCCAGGTATTGCAGGAATAGGCATCGGTAGTTGCACGAGTTCCAGCAGTGCAGTTAGTAATGGGGCCGAATTGAGTGGCATCTGTGATTTGTGTCCAAATGCAGCCCTATTGGCACATCAATTAACTCACATTGAATTGGAGCGGCTCTCGCACATTGGACCAGAAGAATTTGTTCAGGCATTTGCGAAGGAAAATCACTTGGAATCGTTCAGTGATATGAAAAAAACAAGGAATTTAGAGTCATACGTGCAATGGTTCAACAGGTTGAGTTATTTCACCGCAACGGAAATTGTTAAGGTTGGTTTGAATCTTCTTTCATAGAGTTATTTTTTATTTAATTTTTTCCTTGAAGTATCCAAAGAAGAAACAACGCGTCCGAATTATTGAATTTTGGATTGAAACAGCACGTGAATGCTTCAATATTGGAAACTTTAACAGTCTGATGGCGATCATCGCTGGGCTTAACCTATCACCTATATCAAGACTAAAGAAGACGGTAAATAATATTTTGTATTAGTATTTATTCTTGTTAAGAATATTCTGGCATTTTTGGCTTATTGTTATTTTTCGTTTCTTCCGTACAGTGGTCGAAGATACAATCAGCAAAGTTTTCGGTTCTCGAACATCAAATGGACCCAACCAGTAATTTTAACAGCTATCGCTCGACTTTAAAAGCAGCTATGTGGCGTTCGGAAGGTGCTACAAATGAACGCGAACGTATTATCATTCCATTTTTTAGTTTACTTGTTAAGGATTTATATTTTCTTAACGAAGGATGTTCTAATAGGTAAGATCTTCTTTGTTTTAAAAACTCAAATACATACCTAACATCTCTTTTTTTCTACAGATTACCAAATGGGCACATTAACTTTGAGAAATTTTGGCAACTGGCTAAGCAAGTTATGGAGTTTAACACATGGAAAAAAGTCACCTGCCCATTTGAAAAACTTCCAAAAGTGATAATGTTCCTACAATTGAGTACAGTGCTCAATGAGAATACCCTATCGATGGCATCCTTCGAATGCGAACCACCTGAGAATACCCAGGAAAAGGGAAGATATAAGACGCTTAAATCTGAAACAAAACAGCAACAACAACATCAGCAAACGTAGTAAGGTAGTTTTTATATATATGTATTATATCTTAATAGGTTGCCATAGGTATTACAAACAAAAATCAAAAACAAAACGTATTCATGAAATTCGAAGACACTTCAATGAAGGACAAGTTACAATTTATGATTTTTAATACCGGCAAAGCAAAAGCCTCATAAGTTTGCTTGTTTGAAAATAGAAAGTAGAAAAATGTTGCTTGCCATAGATTGATTAAGGCCTTAACACACTCACTTCTTTTTTTATCATTTTTTTTAAACATTATAGATGAAATTAAGATACAGAGATTATCGATATTTAAACGTAGCAGTAGTTACTAGTGGTTTCCGAAGCACATGTAAATTTTTTGTTTACCTGCGGGTGTCTTTAGAATGACATTAAGGCAACTAGGACATCCCAATTTAATTTAAGGCAAGGCTTTCCATAAAAAAATCAATCAAACCAAAGAAAACGATCCCATCAGTCCATGTTGGTGTTGGTCTTTGACTACACTTCCTTCTAAATGTTGTTGTCTTCTCTCAGAGCACACTAAAAATGAAACCGTGCCAAAACAAAATTTGTGTTCTTAAATTGAGAAGTAACTTTATTTTCCGTATGGTTCTAACGTCAGTGCAAGATAATCTGAGTTCCGGAATTAACTCGAGTTGATCTCAAAAACATGTTTTTTAATTTATTTTGATCTTGAGTTTATTCCGAGATAAGCCAACGAATAAATCTTTTAAATTAACTCGGTTATTAACAAATATTATTTTTCGGAAGACATTGGTCGAGTTGTGGACGCACCAGAAGCTTGTTTGTTTCTTTTGCCGTACTCGTCTGACAAACCCCTTAAGTCGCCACTTTTAGCTTTCTTCACGTCATCTTTAAATCTCACCATATCAGCAACCCTCATTTATCTTACTTACAAATCTACAAAAAATAGTGCTCACACAAAAAAAATAAATCTTAATGTACCTCAATAAAAGAAAATATAATTAGGAAAAGTGATGTCTTGCCAATGCGATGTCTTAAGTCATTAAAATCATATTGAAGCTATTATACGTTAAGTTAGTTCCAAAAAGGTAGTAAAAACAAAATCATATCCATACGTTAAAAAAAATGTTTCAAGCAAAGATCTTCAGACCTCTCAGCCGAGTTTCAAATCTTTTATTTTCTTGTTAAATGCTTTTCATTTAACAGAGTGTTTATTATATTATATACCCTAAAAAAAGTAGGAGGCATATTTACTTTTATACTGTGTTTCTGAGTTATCGTAGTCGTTACAAAAGTATTTGAGATTATTAATATCTAAGTCGTATAGTTGGTAAAATAATTTATCTTGGTTAAAGTTAATTCGTAATAAAACGCAAAATAGTTGGTCTATGCTATTTTATTACGATCACATTCTGTTGAGAAATTCAAATTATATTTTTGAACAAAAATATATTTACTTCTTAACAACGAAAAGAGCTCATCGAATGTGGAATAGACTTCTTGGACAAAGTCCAGTACGCGACCACAAAGCCTAAGAGGAATTAACTTTAAAAACAAATCTTGTTTCTCCTTTGTGACTAAGGAGTCGTTTGCGCATTTGCAACGAGAGATGAAAGTTGCTAAATCAGACGTTAAAGTAACGTCAGCGTCTACTGAAAAAAAGGAACTAAATTGAAAATTAAATAATGAAATTTTTGACTATTCATATTGACTGTTTGCGTGCTTAAAATTAACTTCTTAAGATTTTTTTTAAAATTTCTTATTCTTACACTCTCCATTTCTTTATATAAGTATTTTTAAAGCAAGCCAAACCAATGCACTCTGCGCAATTCAGCTAAGTTAACCTGGCGCGTATGAAGTTCATAGTTACCATTTTAATATTGCCGAACAGCACAAACTACATTCGCTTGACCTAATTAACATTATTTTACGACTTAACATTTTGCGACTTAACATCCTCACGAGAAAAGATATCTGGATGTAAAGGAACAATTCCAGCTATTGGCCCCTATCATGTATCCGTTCGGAGAAAAGTTCCGATCGGAGCATTTATTGTGTTCATGGTATCCGAATCGGAAGAGAAATAAAAATGCGTACCGACTACCGACGCGCACACATGGCATAAGGAAAAGAAAAAATAAATCAAGTATGAACCTCTTTTGTAGTGGAATAATCCTGCACAGCACAGCCGTATTTTTAAGGGATGAAATATATTAATACAAGCAGAGAACCTAAAACAAAGAAAAGAGAATCACAAAATAAATACACAAGAAATTAAATAGTTTGTCTTTCCTTTTTATTTGAAAATGTGTATTTTTTTATTACCATCCGACAAAGTAGTTGCTGCTCTCAAGAAGGCTTTCAAGTATCTCAGTTATTTCATCTACCCTCATGCCTGATTCACAACCTCGCGTCACGACGAGACGAGAGCGTCGCGATTATCGCTGTTACTTTTTCTCGTTCTGATTTTTCAGAACGAGAAAAAAAGACAGCGATAATCGCGACGCTCTCGCCTCGTCGTGACGCGAGGTTGTGAATCAGGCATCATGCGTTTTGAAGAGTGTTTTGTCACTCATTCACGAGCGTTTTGACATTTGAGAGAGCTGTAAAAGCAGACGTCTAAGGCTTACGCCTTTTTGTGGCAATAATCTTTCGCTGTGTATTAACTGTATTAAATCCAGTCTGATCCAAGTTAATCACTTGGTCTGGTTAAATAAAGTGCTTCTCCAACACTTCTTTTAAAATTTTATAAAATTTAATAACTTGAACTCTATAAAATGCAGCTGCTCTGGCGGCTTTGCTGCCTCTGGATCCCTGATTTCAATTTCGTGATTTCGCTGTTGAAATTTTAAAAGGCAATCTTGTCCAGTGACACCTTTCTTTTTATTAAAACCGTATGCAATTCCCATTTTCTTCAGCAGTTTAGAGACAAGTTTCATTTAACCCATACAATTTTGTCTCCATATCCAGTAAATGAGCGCGGTAAAAATTGATTTGAAAGTATCATTTAGAGGTCCACTCACCGTATTACTTTTAAGCAGTCGAAGAAGGCATGTTTTTGCGATACCGAATCTCTTGGCTGCCTCATGAATTGATAAATATTTTGAATTGGAAGCTAGTTCTTTTTTTTCATAGTTTTGAGTGTAGAGTGTCTTTGGACCCAACATTTGTACTTGTCGGTTTTGGATCTTGAACCGAATCGTTTGGAATTCGATGAATGCCTCAGCTCAGACCTCTGGCTGTCACATTCGAGGTTTCGATCTAAAAGACCTTTTCGTTTGGTATCGAAAGACGAAAAGGCTGTTATTTATTCACACTGATTTGTTATCGAAATTTTTCCATACTCCGATTTTTGACCCCACTAATAAATGGAGTTTTCAGTACATTTTTAGATTTGGAGTTACAGTTTTTTTCTTCTTTCCCAGAAGTTAGGTCAGATGGATTTATTCCCTTCTTCCAACTGGTAATTCAATTGTTGAGTCCAAAGACACCAACTCTACACTCAAAACTATGGAAAAAAAGAACTACCTGAAAAGTACAATTGTTGAGTCCAAAGACTAACTCTACACTCAAAACTATGGAAAAAAGAACTTTTGCGTATAATGCCTTCTTTCAGCATATCACCTATTTATTTCTTAACTTCGGCTCTATGTACTTCTGGATACCTGTAAGTTTTTGTATAAATTGGTATTTTATTCAGTGTCCTTATTCGGTGCTTGGTTGCGTTCGTAAATGAAAGATTGCTTCCTTCTTGGTAGAATATCGAAAAATAACGGAAAACAAGGATAGAGTTAGTATTTGTTTCTGTGTGATATATTTCGAATTCCTGTACTATTTTTTCATAGTCCTCCGTTTCAGAGTTGTCTGTGCTTGATTTTGATACGGGAACTACATTGTCGTAGGTTTTATCTGTTAGTGGTTCTTCTTCATTTCCATTGTAGAAGATCGGAATTTTAGTTTTCTTTATCACCAACAGTTTTTTCTCAAAATCAAGAACGGCCTGCATTGGAAGAAACAAGTTATTACCGATCAGCTTATCATAGACATCGTGAAATTTGTGTTCCAAAAACTCTGCAGTTTTGTTTGGCATGCCAAATTCTTGGTATAATAGAATTTTCATTTTGGTATATGCATAATTGGGTGTTGTTAATTGGTGTCGATAATAAAATCCGAACTCCTTATTTCATAGAAGTGTATTTTGATTTTATTTTTCTAGAAAGTTACAAATAAGTTTATTTTTTAAATCTTTTGAATCAAGTAAACAAATAAAAAAGAGAAAACTCACTTCGTCTTCAAATCAAATTATTACTTTCAACTTAAAAACAAACAATACTTGACTGCTCGACGATTTCCTCTGCAATGCCTCACACTTATCGCTGATGCCATTCAAGTCCAACTGCCGAATTCCTATTTTCTACCCCAGCCAGTCCCATAACATCACCCCGTTCAGTAGTCTGTATCAGAGATTAAAACGAGTCGAGTACTGTTCATGATCAACGAATACTTGCTCGAAAAAAGCGAGTTTGAACGAACAGAGTCAACCTATCAAACTATGCTTACAAGTATTTTTGTTCATGAGTCAACCGCGAATGTTGACCATCTTTTGTTTTATAATTACATCATTTGCCCACCTAGCCACCTACCTATTCATAAATCTTTCCAAAATAAGAAACCCTTTTTCTTCTGCTCTATTTTCTGCGAATACAAAACATTACCTTTAAAATACAACGGATATAGATAATAAATCAGGTAGCGCCAGCAGTTTCCTTTGTTCACGCATTGCTTGTGAGTACTCGCTTTGTTCGCGATCAGAACGATCAGTAGGTCTTTTTTCGAGTACCCGAAACTGGTTATCACTGTTTGCGAATTATTTTGTTCGTGGGTATGAAAGTCAGAAGATACTCATGAGTTCGATCAGTTCGTTTGTCTTTATTCGTGATTGATTCATTATTATAATTATTATAAATTCTTTATTCAAAACAAAACTGGTGATATAAACATTTAAAATAAATAAAAAGAATATTAGCACGACAAAATAGAAATAGAAAATAGAAAAATAGAAAGTATGTTTGATGTATTATACATTTTAAAAACAATAAAAGATTATTATCTTTGGTTAACAACAGAAAAAAAGATACATTACATATTTAAATGAATTTTATTCTACAAAACTGTTCGATAACGATTATTCCAACCTTTTTCCCCGTTTAATAATTGTATCGCCTCTTCGCGAGACAGAAAACTCTTGTTGAAATAGAGTTTGAAAGATTGGGCAAACTGCTAAGAAGTGGAAAATGTCTTCTGACACATTCCTGTTGCATAGACTACAGATTGAACTGTTACTACAGTGTGGCTTGAAATTAAGATTAAGCATTTCTGTTCTTGCCTTAAAAAGAATACTTGTTATCGCGGGATTGGCGATAACGTTTTTAATTTTTGAAATCTGTGAACGGAGTCCTTTGGCGAATAAAAATACAGATTTTTCGTAAGACTCGTTACAAATTTCCTATTTAAAAGGAATTTTATTTATAATCATCAATATGATAAATTTATATACATACTTTTAGTATTTCTTCTTCAATTTCTTTAATTAACCAATGAATCCTGATATTTTATTTTAAATATGTAATTATTTCTCTTAATCTCAAATCAAATCAAAATTAAATAAAAATCTATGTACATACAAATGCTAAGATACTTGCACTTCTAACTTGATGACTCAGAACTGTTTTGACAGATCGTACAAGGCGCTCCCAGCTTCCACCCATGTGAGGTGAACCTGGCGGGATAAATGTCCATTTATTGTTGATTGAAGTAAATCTCCGGATTAGGTCTTCTTGGTCAATTTCTTGATACGCTTTTTTTAATTCAGCCTCAGCTCCTCTGAAGTTCGTTCCATTGTCGCTGAACAGCTCAATTGGAGTTCTTCTTCGCGCTATAAAATAACGAAGAGCTAGAATGCATGAATCGGTGGTCAGGGAATGTAGCCAACACTCAAGTGTTGAGTATAAGAAGTCCGGGCCTCTAAACCATCGATTAGAGCTTTGAAAATCTGGAGGTTTTGTCCATTTGGTACCTTCATCAGACACATTCATTTTGGAAGGCACCCAACGCCATTCAGATAGCTCTGTGTGATTCAAGATTTCGCTTACAATTGTCGGTACTTTCTATGATCAGAACGGAGCCAGCACAAAACATTTCTTGAACCGGCCCAAAAAAATCTTTTTTCAAATTTGATGTTGTGTGACTTGGAAATAGTGCATGTTAAACGGGTACCAAGTACAGCAGCTTGTAGTTCAAGTCTAGGAATTGAGAGAAGCTTCAGAGGCGCAACTCTGGTTTTGGATGCGATCAGACTACATTCTACTAATTTTTCTGAACTGGTTTTAATAAAGGCCATAGCAGCATAACCATTTTCACTTGAATCTACAAATATATGGAGTTGTCTTTCTGATGAATCAATGGAGTTTTTAGATGTGAAGCATCTAGATATTTGTAGTTTGTCTACTTCTGGGAGAATGCGTATCCAGGTTAGCCATTTATCATATTGATCGTTCCTTATTTTTTTTATTTCTTGTAATAAAATTTTGAGTTACATTAAGAAATTGCCTAGGAGATCAAGTGGATCAAATATTGTCATAAGCATTCTTAGTACCTCGCGCTTGATTGGGTGAACTTTTCCGGAAAGAATAGCTTTTTATTTTTCATTATTACCAATCTTGTAGGTAAAGCTATCTGTGCTGGTGCACCACTACATTCCTAACACCTTTTCTGTAACTAACTCTGATTTACTGTCAAGATTAACTTCTTCTATTATTTCGGACTGAAGCGCTCTTAGAACGGCCTTAGAATTAGATATCCAATTTCTTGGTGGACTTTTGGTGTATGAATGTGCTTTCTTTTGAAAGCTGTATAGCTTCTTTCTCCGTTTCAACACTATCCATTAAATCATCAACATAGTGATTTTCTGCATTTTTGTTTTTTACAAATTGTGCAGTGGCCGGTGAGCGTGTTGTCCCGAAGGTCATAACTTGCATAACATAAACATCTGGCTTAATTTCGTCTCCCCAAACAAACTTCTGAAATTTTTAATCTTGTTTTCTGATTTTAACCTGGGGGCTTATTCCGAAATTCGCGGCGGATCGTATTAAAAGCGATATCTCATTTTCGACCGTCTTCGCTTTTGGGTATTATCAAATGCGAACAGGGCGTAAATAATCTTTCCACTGCCTTCCACTTTTTCCAAATAATCTTTCCACTTTCTTTCCAGAATTCCATTTTTTTCCCAAACGTTTGACAGCTGTTTCCCGTCATCAATTATTTATTTTATCGTTTTTGAAAAGATATAATTGTTTGCGTTTAATATTTGTTCATTTTAAATTTAAAAAAAAGATAACCTGCCTAAATGCTAGTTATGGTGGGAGTTCTCATGACTCAGTTATATGGTCAATGAGTTCCGAGAGGAAATTTTTGGAGGACAAATTCAAAGGGAAAGACAACAGCAAAATTCTTGGTAATTGATTTTATACGTCTAGGTATATTATCAAGCTTGTAATGTTCAAACAAACATTTTAATTATAGGCGATGCCGGTTATAGTCTTGAGCCATGGTTGATGACTCCATATAGTTCAGCTTGTTCAAATAGCCGTGAAGCTAAGTACAACACAGTGCACTCCAAATGTAGAAGCATCATAAAAAGATGTTTTGGTGTTTTGAAAGGAAGATTTAGATGTTTACTTCATTCAAGGAAACTTCACTACGGGCCAGAAAAAGCATCACTTATTACAAACGTATGCGTTATGTTGCACAATGTTTGTGTAATGTTCAAAGTAGACTTTGACGAAGGTCTTTTAGTTGAAGAAGATGATGACATTGAACTCCCACCACCGGAAAACGTGTATAACTACCTACAAGGTTGTTGCCAAACAAATAAGAGACAGTATAAGGGATGCACTACAAAAGTATATTGCCAATTTATTTTATTTTTTTTTTTTAAGTAAAAATAAATTTAACACATTGGTAATGCCTTCCCAAAGAATAACACTTTTTGCTCTATATTCAGGTGCATTTAAAGTACCCTTAGCAAGTCCACTGTTCTCTTTGAGAAACTCAAGCAGAAAACTGTTGAGTGGTAGTATGTTTTTGACTCCTTTTTTTTAAGAAAAAAAAAATCACAAAAAATTAATAAATTCAATTAAAAAAGCAATTTTAATACACAATCGTAGGTTTAAGTAACTTAAATCTTCTTTTTTGCATTGTTTCGTATTTCGTCGATCATTATAAATTTACCAAGCTCATTTATTATCATTTTATATTTTTATTTAAAAAAAAAACGTATTATAAATTTTTTTGAAGATCACACAAGCAATCCGCCAGCAATCCGTCACCTAAATATCTATCGCTTTCACTTTCAATAGAAAAATGACATTGAAAAGTGCTTTCGCTTTACTTTTGGTCGAATGGAAAGCGATTCGTATTTGGGAATATGAAAATACAAATCCGCCTTCCAAAGCGATCCGCCGCGCATTCTGGAATAAGCCCCCTGGTGAAACATTTCTTTTATATCCCCGCATATGCCGATTTTGTGCTCTCTGAACTTAAATAGTACTGACATTAAAGATGCTACTTGGTCTGGTCCTTTAAGGAGAGCAGAGTTGAGTGAACTTTTGCAGCAGCATCCCACACAATTCGAACCTTCCCTGGTTTGTTTGGATTTTTAACCAAGAAATAGGAAGATACCACCCGGGCTGGTTTTCATCTTTAAGCTCTTCAGCTCAAAGCTTTCTTGCGTATCCTTTTGACATGTTTTCTTCTATTTTTTCATTGAGAACTTTAGGAAGGTCTGCGTCTTTGTTTAATTTGGCATGTAAACATGAATGCCTTTTTTTGCCATATTGAAACTGTCTGGTAAGTTGAAGTTTTCGAACTTTCAAAGCAAAGGAGCCTCAAAATGTCCATTCTTTCGATGAGTGTGGGTGTTAAGTAACTCTAGTGCTCGTTTGTCATCGTTGGATATCAATTTTACTTCGGGGTTTGATATTCCAAAGTTGTCAGTGCATATGAACTATTTAATGAGTTGTTCAAAATTCGAATCGTTATTTTCACCTTCACATTCGCTTGTGTGAAAGCTATGTACATCGTTGGTATTCTTGGAGCTAAAATTGTCTGAATAATGTCCATGTATTGTCCATCCCAAACGTGTTTTAGCAGCATTCGGAAGCCTTGCATTATTTAGCCCAATCAACAATTGTGGCTTTTCGTTTGTATAAGATTTAATTGGTTGACCTTGCAGATATCGGTATTTATGCTATAACTCCATTTTAGACAAAGAGGATGTGGATTTCCCTCAATATTCAAAGAAGCTGCAACTTCTTTGTCTATAAAGCTAACAGAAGATCCCTCATCCAGAAACGCAAACGTACGAATTTCTTTTTGGTCGCCATATATCACAACAGGAATAATCCGGAAAAGAATTGACGCACTATTACTGACATAAGTATTACAATTCTGTTGTTCCAACAAGGACATCCCATCAACTTCTCGTCTGGTATTTTCTATGTGCTTTTCGTCATTGTGTAACAGACTATGGTGTCTGAATGTGCAATTGTTTTTTGCGCAAACCGAAGATGACTCACACTTGTTGTACTCATGTTTCTTGAGAATTGTACGACAAAGTTTTTGTTGCCTGACTGCAGCCCATTTATCTATTCTTGAAGCTTCAATAAATTTTTGGCATTTTGATATTGATAAACAGCCTCCTCCGCAAATACAATACTTTATCTTTATGCTTCTATTGACATCTACATATTTTTCTTGGTGTGCATTAAGATAGCCCCTACCTCTAACCCTTTTATCCTTTATCCTGCTCTCATCGGTCTTACTATTATTCCCTTGATTCGAAAATGTAGGTATATCCACTCTGTTAGCAGCTTCGGCAACTTTGTAAAGCCATTCACTAAACTGAAGAAGTGTGCACTGTGGCATGTTCTCAATATAAAGACCCCAATTAAGTCTTATGTTCGGTGGTAGTTTGCTTACCAATTCTTGCAATAATGTAGGATTGTAAAAATTAAAGTCCAAACCAGTAGCTTCTAAGGTAGCGCATAAATTTTGAACCTCAATTGCAAATGTTATCAAACTATCCAGCTTATCAGACCTTGGAGGTTGGGTTTGGTGAATTTTATTAATCAGCGAGCTGATTATTCGTTCCGGTTTACCAAACATTTGCTAGGTCATCCTGTTCTAGCACATTTATTTTTACTCTGGAAAGAGCATCAGCTACTCTATTTTCTTTTCCTTGTATATACTGTATTTCAAAGTCATATTCTTCGATTTTTATTTTCCATCTCTGTAGTTTACTATTTGGTTCTTTTATATTTTGTAACCATACAAGAGGGCGATGATCTGTTTTTATAGTAAATTTTTTGCCGTAAAGGTAATGTCTAAATTGTTTGGTTGCCCAAACTATTGCTAATAGTTCTTTTTCTATTGTGCTGTAATTGCACTCGTGTTTGTTTAGGGTTCTAGAGGCGAATGATAAAAAAAGGAAGAAAAAGCATCACTTATTACAAACGTATGCGTTATGTTGCACAATGTTTGTGTAATGTTCAAAGTAGACTTTGACGAAGGTCTTTTAGTTGAAGAAGATGATGACATTGAACTCCCACCACCGGAAAACGTGTATAACTACCTACAAGGTTGTTGCCAAACAAATAAGAGACAGTATAAGGGATGCACTACAAAAGTATATTGCCAATTTATTTTATTTTTTTTTTTTAAGTAAAAATAAATTTAACACATTGGTAATGCCTTCCCAAAGAATAACACTTTTTGCTCTATATTCAGGTGCATTTAAAGTACCCTTAGCAAGTATACTGTTCTCTTTGAGAAACTCAAGCAGAAAACTGTTGAGTGGTAGTATGTTTTTGACTCCTTTTTTTTAAGAAAAAAAAAATCACAAAAAATTAATAAATTCAATTAAAAAAGCAATTTTAATACACAATCGAAGGTTTAAGTAACTTAAATCTTCTTTTTTGCATTGTTTCGTATTTCGTCGATCATTATAAATTTACCAAGCTCATTTATTATCATTTTATATTTTTATTTAAAAAAAAAACGTATTATAAATTTTTTTGAAGATCACACAAGCAATCCGCCAGCAATCCGTCACCTAAATATCTATCGCTTTCACTTTCAATAGAAAAATGACATTGAAAAGTGCTTTCGCTTTACTTTTGGTCGAATGGAAAGCGATTCGTATTTGGGAATATGAAAATACAAATCCGCCTTCCAAAGCGATCCGCCGCGCATTCTGGAATAAGCCCCCTGGTGAAACATTTCTTTTATATCCCCGCATATGCCGATTTTGTGCTCTCTGAACTTAAATAGTACTGACATTAAAGATGCTACTTGGTCTGGTCCTTTAAGGAGAGCAGAGTTGAGTGAACTTTTGCAGCAGCATCCCACACAATTCGAACCTTCCCTGGTTTGTTTGGATTTTTAACCAAGAAATAGGAAGATACCACCCGGGCTGGTTTTCATCTTTAAGCTCTTCAGCTCAAAGCTTTCTTGCGTATCCTTTTGACATGTTTTCTTCTATTTTTTCATTGAGAACTTTAGGAAGGTCTGCGTCTTTGTTTAATTTGGCATGTAAACATGAATGCCTTTTTTTGCCATATTGAAACTGTCTGGTAAGTTGAAGTTTTCGAACTTTCAAAGCAAAGGAGCCTCAAAATGTCCATTCTTTCGATGAGTGTGGGTGTTAAGTAACTCTAGTGCTCGTTTGTCATCGTTGGATATCAATTTTACTTCGGGGTTTGATATTCCAAAGTTGTCAGTGCATATGAACTATTTAATGAGTTGTTCAAAATTCGAATCGTTATTTTCACCTTCACATTCGCTTGTGTGAAAGCTATGTACATCGTTGGTATTCTTGGAGCTAAAATTGTCTGAATAATGTCCATGTATTGTCCATCCCAAACGTGTTTTAGCAGCATTCGGAAGCCTTGCATTATTTAGCCCAATCAACAATTGTGGCTTTTCGTTTGTATAAGATTTAATTGGTTGACCTTGCAGATATCGGTATTTATGCTATAACTCCATTTTAGACAAAGAGGATGTGGATTTCCCTCAATATTCAAAGAAGCTGCAACTTCTTTGTCTATAAGGCTAACAGAAGATCCCTCATCCAGAAACGCAAAAACGTACGAATTTCTTTTTGGTCGCCATATATCACAACAGGAATAATCCGGAAAAGAATTGACGCACTATTACTGACATAAGTATTACAATTCTGTTGTTCCAACAAGGACATCCCATCAACTTCTCGTCTGGTATTTTCTATGTGCTTTTCGTCATTGTGTAACAGACTATGGTGTCTGAATGTGCAATTGTTTTTTGCGCAAACCGAAGATGACTCACACTTGTTGTACTCATGTTTCTTGAGACATGTACGACAAAGTTTTTGTTGCCTGACTGCAGCCCATTTATCTATTCTTGAAGCTTCAATAAATTTTTGGCATTTTGATATTGATAAACAGCCTCCTCCGCAAATACAATACTTTATCTTTATGCTTCTATTGACATCTACATATTTTTCTTGGTGTGCATTAAGATAGCCCCTACCTCTAACCCTTTTATCCTTTATCCTGCTCTCATCGGTCTTACTATTATTCCCTTGATTCGAAAATGTAGGTATATCCACTCTGTTAGCAGCTTCGGCAACTTTGTAAAGCCATTCACTAAACTGAAGAAGTGTGCACTGTGGCATGTTCTCAATATAAAGACCCCAATTAAGTCTTATGTTCGGTGGTAGTTTGCTTACCAATTCTTGCAATAATGTAGGATTGTAAAAATTAAAGTCCAAACCAGTAGCTTCTAAGGTAGCGCATAAATTTTGAACCTCAATTGCAAATGTTATCAAACTATCCAGCTTATCAGACCTTGGAGGTTGGGTTTGGTGAATTTTATTAATCAGCGAGCTGATTATTCGTTCCGGTTTACCAAACATTTGCTAGGTCATCCTGTTCTAGCACATTTATTTTTACTCTGGAAAGAGCATCAGCTACTCTATTTTCTTTTCCTTGTATATACTGTATTTCAAAGTCATATTCTTCGATTTTTATTTTCCATCTCTGTAGTTTACTATTTGGTTCTTTTATATTTTGTAACCATACAAGAGGGCGATGATCTGTTTTTATAGTAAATTTTTTGCCGTAAAGGTAATGTCTAAATTGTTTGGTTGCCCAAACTATTGCTAATAGTTCTTTTTCTATTGTGCTGTAATTGCACTCGTGTTTGTTTAGGGTTCTAGAGGCGAATGAAAAAAAAAAAAAGCAGAAAAAGCATCACTTATTACAAACGTATGCGTTATGTTGCACAATGTTTGTGTAATGTTCAAAGTAGACTTTGACGAAGGTCTTTTAGTTGAAGAAGATGATGACATTGAACTCCCACCACCGGAAAACGTGTATAACTACCTACAAGGTTGTTGCCAAACAAATAAGAGACAGTATAAGGGATGCACTACAAAAGTATATTGCCAATTTATTTTATTTTTTTTTTTAAGTAAAAATAAATTTAACACATTGGTAATGCCTTCCCAAAGAATAACACTTTTTGCTCTATATTCAGGTGCATTTAAAGTACCCTTAGCAAGTCCACTGTTCTCTTTGAGAAACTCAAGCAGAAAACTGTTGAGTGGTAGTATGTTTTTGACTCCTTTTTTTTAAGAAAAAAAAAATCACAAAAAATTAATAAATTCAATTAAAAAAGCAATTTTAATACACAATCGAAGGTTTAAGTAACTTAAATCTTCTTTTTTGCATTGTTTCGTATTTCGTCGATCATTATAAATTTACCAAGCTCATTTATTATCATTTTATATTTTTATTTAAAAAAAAAACGTATTATAAATTTTTTTGAAGATCACACAAGCAATCCGCCAGCAATCCGTCACCTAAATATCTATCGCTTTCACTTTCAATAGAAAAATGACATTGAAAAGTGCTTTCGCTTTACTTTTGGTCGAATGGAAAGCGATTCGTATTTGGGAATATGAATATACAAATCCGCCTTCCAAAGCGATCCGCCGCGCATTCTGGAATAAGCCCCCTGGTGAAACATTTCTTTTATATCCCCGCATATGCCGATTTTGTGCTCTCTGAACTTAAATAGTACTGACATTAAAGATGCTACTTGGTCTGGTCCTTTAAGGAGAGCAGAGTTGAGTGAACTTTTGCAGCAGCATCCCACACAATTCGAACCTTCCCTGGTTTGTTTGGATTTTTAACCAAGAAATAGGAAGATACCACCCGGGCTGGTTTTCATCTTTAAGCTCTTCAGCTCAAAGCTTTCTTGCGTATCCTTTTGACATGTTTTCTTCTATTTTTTCATTGAGAACTTTAGGAAGGTCTGCGTCTTTGTTTAATTTGGCATGTAAACATGAATGCCTTTTTTTGCCATATTGAAACTGTCTGGTAAGTTGAAGTTTTCGAACTTTCAAAGCAAAGGAGCCTCAAAATGTCCATTCTTTCGATGAGTGTGGGTGTTAAGTAACTCTAGTGCTCGTTTGTCATCGTTGGATATCAATTTTACTTCGGGGTTTGATATTCCAAAGTTGTCAGTGCATATGAACTATTTAATGAGTTGTTCAAAATTCGAATCGTTATTTTCACCTTCACATTCGCTTGTGTGAAAGCTATGTACATCGTTGGTATTCTTGGAGCTAAAATTGTCTGAATAATGTCCATGTATTGTCCATCCCAAACGTGTTTTAGCAGCATTCGGAAGCCTTGCATTATTTAGCCCAATCAACAATTGTGGCTTTTCGTTTGTATAAGATTTAATTGGTTGACCTTGCAGATATCGGTATTTATGCTATAACTCCATTTTAGACAAAGAGGATGTGGATTTCCCTCAATATTCAAAGAAGCTGCAACTTCTTTGTCTATAAAGCTAACAGAAGATCCCTCATCCAGAAACGCAAACGTACGAATTTCTTTTTGGTCGCCATATATCACAACAGGAATAATCCGGAAAAGAATTGACGCACTATTACTGACATAAGTATTACAATTCTGTTGTTCCAACAAGGACATCCCATCAACTTCTCGTCTGGTATTTTCTATGTGCTTTTCGTCAATGTGTAACAGACTATGGTGTCTGAATGTGCAATTGTTTTTTGCGCAAACCGAAGATGACTCACACTTGTTGTACTCATGTTTCTTGAGACATGTACGACAAAGTTTTTGTTGCCTGACTGCAGCCCATTTATCTATTCTTGAAGCTTCAATAAATTTTTGGCATTTTGATATTGATAAACAGCCTCCTCCGCAAATACAATACTTTATCTTTATGCTTCTATTGACATCTACATATTTTTCTTGGTGTGCATTAAGATAGCCCCTACCTCTAACCCTTTTATCCTTTATCCTGCTCTCATCGGTCTTACTATTATTCCCTTGATTCGAAAATGTAGGTATATCCACTCTGTTAGCAGCTTCGGCAACTTTGTAAAGCCATTCACTAAACTGAAGAAGTGTGCACTGTGGCATGTTCTCAATATAAAGACCCCAATTAAGTCTTATGTTCGGTGGTAGTTTGCTTACCAATTCTTGCAATAATGTAGGATTGTAAAAATTAAAGTCCAAACCAGTAGCTTCTAAGGTAGCGCATAAATTTTGAACCTCAATTGCAAATGTTATCAAACTATCCAGCTTATCAGACCTTGGAGGTTGGGTTTGGTGAATTTTATTAATCAGCGAGCTGATTATTCGTTCCGGTTTACCAAACATTTGCTAGGTCATCCTGTTCTAGCACATTTATTTTTACTCTGGAAAGAGCATCAGCTACTCTATTTTCTTTTCCTTGTATATACTGTATTTCAAAGTCATATTCTTCGATTTTTATTTTCCATCTCTGTAGTTTACTATTTGGTTCTTTTATATTTTGTAACCATACAAGAGGGCGATGATCTGTTTTTATAGTAAATTTTTTGCCGTAAAGGTAATGTCTAAATTGTTTGGTTGCCCAAACTATTGCTAATAGTTCTTTTTCTATTGTGCTGTAATTGCACTCGTGTTTGTTTAGGGTTCTAGAGGCGAATGATAAAAAAAGGAAGAAAAAGCATCACTTATTACAAACGTATGCGTTATGTTGCACAATGTTTGTGTAATGTTCAAAGTAGACTTTGACGAAGGTCTTTTAGTTGAAGAAGATGATGACATTGAACTCCCACCACCGGAAAACGTGTATAACTACCTACAAGGTTGTTGCCAAACAAATAAGAGACAGTATAAGGGATGCACTACAAAAGTATATTGCCAATTTATTTTATTTTTTTTTTTTAAGTAAAAATAAATTTAACACATTGGTAATGCCTTCCCAAAGAATAACACTTTTTGCTCTATATTCAGGTGCATTTAAAGTACCCTTAGCAAGTATACTGTTCTCTTTGAGAAACTCAAGCAGAAAACTGTTGAGTGGTAGTATGTTTTTGACTCCTTTTTTTTAAGAAAAAAAAAATCACAAAAAATTAATAAATTCAATTAAAAAAGCAATTTTAATACACAATCGAAGGTTTAAGTAACTTAAATCTTCTTTTTTGCATTGTTTCGTATTTCGTCGATCATTATAAATTTACCAAGCTCATTTATTATCATTTTATATTTTTATTTAAAAAAAAAACGTATTATAAATTTTTTTGAAGATCACACAAGCAATCCGCCAGCAATCCGTCACCTAAATATCTATCGCTTTCACTTTCAATAGAAAAATGACATTGAAAAGTGCTTTCGCTTTACTTTTGGTCGAATGGAAAGCGATTCGTATTTGGGAATATGAAAATACAAATCCGCCTTCCAAAGCGATCCGCCGCGCATTCTGGAATAAGCCCCCTGGTGAAACATTTCTTTTATATCCCCGCATATGCCGATTTTGTGCTCTCTGAACTTAAATAGTACTGACATTAAAGATGCTACTTGGTCTGGTCCTTTAAGGAGAGCAGAGTTGAGTGAACTTTTGCAGCAGCATCCCACACAATTCGAACCTTCCCTGGTTTGTTTGGATTTTTAACCAAGAAATAGGAAGATACCACCCGGGCTGGTTTTCATCTTTAAGCTCTTCAGCTCAAAGCTTTCTTGCGTATCCTTTTGACATGTTTTCTTCTATTTTTTCATTGAGACCTTTAGGAAGGTCTGCGTCTTTGTTTAATTTGGCATGTAAACATGAATGCCTTTTTTTGCCATATTGAAACTGTCTGGTAAGTTGAAGTTTTCGAACTTTCAAAGCAAAGGAGCCTCAAAATGTCCATTCTTTCGATGAGTGTGGGTGTTAAGTAACTCTAGTGCTCGTTTGTCATCGTTGGATATCAATTTTACTTCGGGGTTTGATATTCCAAAGTTGTCAGTGCATATGAACTATTTAATGAGTTGTTCAAAATTCGAATCGTTATTTTCACCTTCACATTCGCTTGTGTGAAAGCTATGTACATCGTTGGTATTCTTGGAGCTAAAATTGTCTGAATAATGTCCATGTATTGTCCATCCCAAACGTGTTTTAGCAGCATTCGGAAGCCTTGCATTATTTAGCCCAATCAACAATTGTGGCTTTTCGTTTGTATAAGATTTAATTGGTTGACCTTGCAGATATCGGTATTTATGCTATAACTCCATTTTAGACAAAGAGGATGTGGATTTCCCTCAATATTCAAAGAAGCTGCAACTTCTTTGTCTATAAGGCTAACAGAAGATCCCTCATCCAGAAACGCAAAAACGTACGAATTTCTTTTTGGTCGCCATATATCACAACAGGAATAATCCGGAAAAGAATTGACGCACTATTACTGACATAAGTATTACAATTCTGTTGTTCCAACAAGGACATCCCATCAACTTCTCGTCTGGTATTTTCTATGTGCTTTTCGTCAATGTGTAACAGACTATGGTGTCTGAATGTGCAATTGTTTTTTGCGCAAACCGAAGATGACTCACACTTGTTGTACTCATGTTTCTTGAGACATGTACGACAAAGTTTTTGTTGCCTGACTGCAGCCCATTTATCTATTCTTGAAGCTTCAATAAATTTTTGGCATTTTGATATTGATAAACAGCCTCCTCCGCAAATACAATACTTTATCTTTATGCTTCTATTGACATCTACATATTTTTCTTGGTGTGCATTAAGATAGCCCCTACCTCTAACCCTTTTATCCTTTATCCTGCTCTCATCGGTCTTACTATTATTCCCTTGATTCGAAAATGTAGGTATATCCACTCTGTTAGCAGCTGTAATGTGCTATTTTTGATACCCCTGTATCAAAACCTTAAATAATAATAACGCGCATCACTACCCTTTGCTATGGCAAACAAATTTATTTTTTTCTATCAAAAATAATAACTGTATTCTCTTGTCATTTCATATGTATGTGCAAAAAAAAAAAAAAAAAAAAAAAAAAAACTTCTGCAAGAATGCATAGAATGCATACCTACGAATTTAGGGACAAAAGAAAATGAAAGTTAACCTTACAGTTAAATCGCGTGATGAGCTAAAGCGAGAGATCGAAGTGGCATCGAAAAAAAAAGAAAAATCCACTGCGGGACAGTTGGATTAGAATTGGCAAGGCGTAAGCATCACTTCCAATTTCGCTTAAGATTATTTAAAAACGGATAAAATTATTAAAACTTAAATGTATACTTGCCATAGTTAATTAAAATAATATTGTGTCGGTGAATCTCATTGAACCATTAAATCTCTGGGAAAATTAATACAAAATAAGTCAAAAAACAACAAGGACTACAATATCCAAGGTGTTCGATATTCAATAAGTGTTACAAGCCATAAAAAAATAAAAGAAACGGAGACAACATCACTTCGCCCCTAAGGTCGGGGCATAGATCGGCGATAAGAAGCTATCGAACTCCATTAGGATCTAGTGAAAGTTCCTAAAGGGAAAATACCTACGAGTATTACTTATCCGTCTATCCCGGATTTCCATCAAGAAAATGCAGATGAGGATAACCGTCACAGGCAATTTTTGACCATCTTAAATTTTCCATTTTAAATTACCAATTTTTCCTTTAATTACATTTTTTTGCCATAACATTTGTTTATTATATACTAAATTCAGATTTAAACCTTTCTTTTAATATCAAATTCAATAATTTCGTTTTAAACTCCAATTCAATAGTTTCAAGTATTAATTCTTTTATAATAGTGTACAAACGAAAAGAAAAGCCAATTGAAAGGAGCCCTATATTCCCATCAGTGTTTTAAAATCGGATCTGATAAAACGATCATAGGTAGCCGTAGGTATAGTCTTCAAGGCATTGTGTTTTCTTTGCAGGAAATAATTTTTTTTTCTCAATTTTGTTAGGCGATCGAATTTCTTAGATAATAGGCCTATTATAACTATAGGGAATTTGTAGTTTTACGCCAAAATCATATTAGAGAAGTGATAACGAATTTGTGTGCTTAAATGCTTTGGAGATCGTATAGCTGCATACCATCCCCGTATTATCGGCTCCGTGTGTAAAAAAAAAAAAAAACTTACAAAATTCTTTTTTTTCCGTTATGGCGTTCTTCTCGTTTCCTTTTTTTCTATAAAATTCTAAAATGCTAAAATTGAATTTAACTTTAAATTGAAATTGTAAGGCAACATAATGAATTTTAAATAAAACTTTGTAAAGTAGGGTATACACCGAAAGAAAAAGTTTCAAGTTTGTTTATTTGGGCCATTCAATAATTATTCGAATGTGCATGGTTGGGAGGGAAACGTGATGACCGAATCAACAACCCGGTCTCAAACTCATCGCTAAACAGATCCATACTAGTTTTTTTTCCCTAGATCCTTTTTTCTTTCGAGCACATAATTTTTTTGTATAGTTTGGTGAGACACAGAGTAAAAACCCACCCCGGACTGAAGCAGCCGCAGATTTAAAAGTGCTCACTCTACTCTGTTTTTGGGAAAAATAATATCTCATCCCAAGCTGAACATAACAAATGGCGCCCAAAGCGTGAGGCTTCTTCTTTATGAATGTCCACACATCTATCTTGAATTATAACCCTTTCGAAGTACAAATTTTCGTTTGAGTTTATGAATAAAATTTGTCGAAAGCTTAATAATTTAAGATTCTATTTTTGTAACTTTTGGAATTTTGATCATTGGTTATCGATGATCCTACCTAGTTTTTTCTTATCAAATTCAACAAAATTTTAAAATTCTTACCTAGTGAGCAACTCTATATGATACCGTGAATCACGAATATGTACGTAGTTTATTCTACATAATCGTCCGATGAATCGTGTAGATGGATGTTTACTATGATAAACCGAAAACCGTGTAAAGTTTTGCATTTTTAAAGTTCAGTGTGGTTTTTAAGAGAAGGAATTACAATCCTTAAGAGTTTCTTTTAAGATTGTCCTTTCATTGAAATCCATCACTATATCAATTTATAAACCTTGGTGTTTATTTTCGCCTTCTTCCTCTTTTTAGCTTTTGGATCTGTTTTTGTCTGAGTCAAATTATTGTTCAAAGAATTTGAAGCTTTTTTTTTATTGTGTGTATACCCGAAACTTACTTTTCATGATATAAATTAAAACCTTAAATTTGAAACATGCCTCTATCACGCACACCTCAAAATTTTTCCGAATATCTTACTGCAAATAATTTCTGCTTGTTATGCAAGGAATCATTCACCGATAAAGACAATATAGTTAAAACAACATGTAACCATATCTTCCATAAAGTATGCATTGTTGATACAATTGAACATTCTTCGACGTGTCCAGTATGTAAATCTAAATTAACCCTTAATGACATATCCAAAATAGGGAAAGAGAGTATTCCATCTTCATCAACAGGAACCATACCTAGAAACAAGGCCTCTAATACTCTTTCTTCTCAGAAAAAACTCGAGATGCAATTACCTTTGGTTCAAAATCCTAATGATTGGTCATTGAATCCATCTCCAATAGTAAATATGCCTTCCGTACGAAATGTTGAAGACTCTTTGCGAAGAGCTATAATAACTCAACAAACTTTGAATCAATCTGGAATTTTTTGTGAAAATCCTAATTTTAATCCAAGTAGTCTAAATGAAAACGGAGCTTGCTCTCAAAACATTCCTTTGAGACCACCTCAGGAACCTTCCCAAATACAAGATTTGACAAATCAAATTGAAAGTGTGATCGAACACAAATTTGAACAAAAATTTAATTCCATGATGAATCGTCTAGAAACAATGGTCTTGAACCAAATCAAAAATGTAGAACAGAACAACCATGTTTTTGAAAACGTTGCGGCCAACTATTGCGTCCGTCAACAACACTAGAGATTCATACTATCCATCACAACCACAAACTTCGAATTACAATCATAATGACCAGATACAAAGTCATTCGAACAATGTTGTGCCTAGAACTGAGATAAATCGTGTAGCAAATATACTTCAAAGCTGGAATTTGCGTTTTGATGGAATAAAATCAGACATTTCCGCTGATCAGTTTATATATCAAATTACTGCTCTTACGAAAGATTGCCTTAATGGTAATTTTAATCTTCTTTGCGAAAATCTGCACATTCTGTTTATCGATCGGGCCAGAGAATGGTACTGGAGGTATCGAAGAGGCGTAGATCGCGTCAACTGGGAACCGTTCTGCTTTGCTTTTCGTCAACAATTTCAAGATTATAAAACCGATACCGATATTAAAGAACTTATTGGGAAACGAAAACAAAAAGAAAAAGAACCTTTTGAAGATTATTATAATGATGTAATGAAACTGTGCGATAAGCTCAGATTTCCTTTAATGGACCATGAACTTGTTGATATATTACATCGAAATCTTCGACCAGAAATTAGACAACAAACATTTTATATGGCATTTGCGTCTGTAGCACAGCTTCGGAACTTTTGTTTCAAAAGAGATGTAGTTTTTAGCGAAAACTCAAATAAATCTCAACTATCGACTAGACCTCCTTATTACAAACGTCCTGTAAACGAAATAGTTATCGAAAACGATATTCGACTTGATGACTATAACCCAACACTTGATATATCTGGAATAACCCCATTCAAATGTTGGAACTGTGGTCATGAGGGCCATTCATACCAGGATTGTCTGGTAAAAAGAATCATATTCTGCTATGGCTGTGGTGCTCCGGACACATATAAACCTAATTGTGGCAAGTGTTCTCAGAAGGGAAACTTGAAATCGAACGCGGGAAAACCGAAAATTACTCCAGCTCAACCTCGTTCGAATTAAAAGATGAGCTTGGAGACGATATTGCTTATTCCGATATAGACAAAAGCTTACCTGATAGTTCAAAGAAAATTACGATTTTAAAACCGGATTTACACTTACCTGATTTACTTTTACCTGACTTACCAAAACATATTCCAAAACTTTACCCGATTATTCCATACCAAATGCGGTTAGATTATTACAATCAGAAAAGAGCAAGTATTTTCAATCCGATGGAAACGTTTTCACCTAATTTTAAAAGTCCAAAGCGTTCAACCATTCGTCTAAGAAAATATTGGAAAGAAGTTCAATCGAATAGAAAATTTTTGAAGAATTCCATATTTAGTTTAAAGACTGGTTCTTCAGATATTCGCCCTTACGCAACCATATCAATTTTCGGGAAAAATTATACTGGTTTGCTTGACAGTGGCGCAAGCATCTCCTGTTTAAGTGGCCAAGCTGCGAAAGACCTAATTCCCAGAATAATTAAACCTCGTAACTTTAACACCTATGCTACAACTGCCGATGGAAAACAACAAGAAATCAAGGGATGTATTGAAGTTGATGTCACTTTTCGAAACATCGTTAAAAAAATTAAATTCTTTATAATTCCAACGTTGTTAGAAGACATATACTTAGGCATAAACTTTTGGTCTGCTTTTAACATCGCACCTAATGTCATAGGTAGTGTCTTAACAGAAAGTGTCAGCCAACCAAGTAATGCTCACTTCTTAACACCTGAGCAAAGGAAAAATCTTGATGCAATTGTATGTTTGTTTCCATCGTACGCTTCCGAAGGTTTAGGAAAAACAAGTCTCATTGAGCACGAAATTGAAATTGAGCCAGGTTGCAAACCCATTAAACAAAGATATTTTCCTATCTCCCCTGCCATAGAAAAACTTCTCCACGAACAAATCGATCGAATGCTCTTACTTGGGGTCATTGAAGAATCGGACAGTCCTTGGAGTAGCCCAGTGGTTTTTCTTCAAAAGCCAAACGGAAAGGCCAGAGTTTGTCTCGATTCTCGCAAAGTCAATGAAAAGACTATTAAAAGCGCGTACCCTTTGCCTTTAATTGAACAAATTTTAAGTCGATTGCCTAAGACTGAATTTATCTCAAGCATTGACTTAAAAGAGGCCTTTTGGCAAATACCTTTAAATGAAAAATCTAGACAAATGACTGCTTTTACCGTTCCAAACCGTCCGCTTTATCAATATAAAGTAATGCCATTCGGGCTTTGCAACGCGCCCCAAACCTTATGTCGCCTTATGGATCAAGTTATCCCACCAACCCTTCGAGAAAAAGTATTTGTTTATTTGGATGACCTCCTCGTGTTGTCTGAAACCTTTGAGGAACACCTCGATTTACTTGCAGATATAGCACGAAGACTTAGAAAAGCTGGATTAACCGTTAATCTAGAAAAAAGTAAATTCTGCTTAAAAGAAGTTAAGTACCTTGGGTATATTGTCGGTTACGGCACTCTTCGTACAGACCCCGATAAAGTTGAAGCCATCACGAGCTTTCCTCAACCAACGACCGTTCGCCAACTTAGACGATTCCTTGGAATGGCCGGTTGGTACCGTCGCTTCATTCACGACTTCGCTGGTACAACCACGCCTCTTACCGACCTTTTAAAGAAATCTAAAACTTTTAAATGGACTGATGAAGCCCAAAAATCTTTTGAAATTTTAAAGAATTTGCTCTCTACTGCTCCAATCCTCGCCAATCCCGATTTTTCTCGCCCATTCGCGATACATTGCGATGCAAGTCAGTTTGGTGTAGGGGGTGTCCTCGTTCAGACAAACGCAGATGATCTGGAAACACCCATCGCATACTTTTCTCACAAGCTTAATTCGGCTCAGAGAAAGTATAGCGTAACTGAGCTTGAATGTCTAGCTGCCATCCTAAGTTTGAAAAAGTTTAGACAGTACGTAGAAGGACAAAGATTTAGAATCATAACGGACCACGCTAGCCTAAAATGGCTAATGCAGCAAAAAGACTTGTCTGGCCGTTTAGCAAGATGGTCACTTAAGCTGCAAGGTTATGATTTTTCGATTGAACATCGACGTGGTTCTGAAAACGTTGTTCCGGATACTTTGTCTCGCGCGAATGAAAATGACATCTCCGCGATTGTTTCTGTCGAAACTGGAATCGATTTAGAATCACAACATTTCAACTCGGATGAATACCAAAAATTGAGATTAAATATACTCGCGAACGAATCAAAGCTTCCGAATCTCAGAGTTGTTGACAACCTCGTCTATCGCCGTACTGAATCGGTAGAAGATTCCGAAAATGAATCCACTCCATGGAAGTTATGGATACCTTCCCAAATGACTAGCGACCTGATGAACAGATTTCATAGTCCACCTATTCACAATCATGCCGGAATTCACAAATTATTAGAGCAACTAAAAAGGCATTTTTATTGGCCAAAAATGGTAATCGATGTTCGGAATTTCGTGAATAGATGTGAGATTTGTAAAAAGTCTAAAGCTCCCAATAAAGTCTTGCGTACCCCGATGGGACAGCAACTGAAATCAGAAAGACCATTTCAGAAATTATATATGGACATAATAGGACCTTTTCCTAGGTCTAGGTCAGGCAACATAGCCATCTTTATAGCCTTAGATAATTTTTCGAAATTTCCTCTTTTTATCCCTATTAAGAAAATGATCTCCTCAAAAATCGTGGATTACCTAGAAAACAATGTCTTTAGTATTTTTGGTGTTCCAGAAGATGTGTTAACGGATAATGGAGCCCAATTTAAAAGTGATATTTTTAACAATTTTCTTAAAAAGTATGGCATACACCATACTTATACTGCATTATATTCTCCACAAAGCAATTCATCTGAAAGGGTGAACCGTTCCATTATTGCTGGTATTCGATCCTACTTAGGCATCGAACAATCCCGTTGGGATGAACACCTCCCCTTCATTGCTTCCGCTCTTCGTAGCTCATACCATCAATCGCTTCGGTTTTCACCTTATTTCGCACTTTTTGGCCAGGAAATGGTGACGCATGCTTCCTCTTATAAGTTGCTGCGAAAATTGAACAATTTAGAATCTGATGAAATTATTCTCGATCACACAGACCGAATCCAGGTTATAAGAAAAGCCGTGCAAGCCAACATCCAAAAAGCCTATGAGAACAGTGCCAAAAGATATAACACTCGCAGTACTCAATCCTTATATAACCCAGGACAGACTGTGTTTCGGCGTAACTTTGCTCAAAGCGATGCCACGAAAAAATTCAACGCTAAATTGGCACCGAAATTTGTAAAGTGTACAGTGATCCAAAAAGTCGGCAACACCTCGTACAAACTTAAAGATGATAATGGTAAAACCGCCGTATACCATACCAAAGATATACGAACTTGATTTCCCAGCCTTTGTGATCTTCATATGTGCTCCTTGTAAGTACATATGCACCCAAAGCCTGTTTTGTAATGTGCTATTTTTGATACCCCTGTATCAAAACCTTAAATAATAATAACGCGCATCACTACCCTTTGCTATGGCAAACAAATTTATTTTTTTCTATCAAAAATAATAACTGTATTCTCTTGTCATTTCATATGTATGTGCAAAAAAAAAAAAAAAAAAAAAAAAAAAACTTCTGCAAGAATGCATAGAATGCATACCTACGAATTTAGGGACAAAAGAAAATGAAAGTTAACCTTACAGTTAAATCGCGTGATGAGCTAAAGCGAGAGATCGAAGTGGCATCGAAAAAAAAAGAAAAATCCACTGCGGGACAGTTGGATTAGAATTGGCAAGGCGTAAGCATCACTTCCAATTTCGCTTAAGATTATTTAAAAACGGATAAAATTATTAAAACTTAAATGTATACTTGCCATAGTTAATTAAAATAATATTGTGTCGGTGAATCTCATTGAACCATTAAATCTCTGGGAAAATTAATACAAAATAAGTCAAAAAACAACAAGGACTACAATATCCAAGGTGTTCGATATTCAATAAGTGTTACAAGCCATAAAAAAATAAAAGAAACGGAGACAACATCACTTCGCCCCTAAGGTCGGGGCATAGATCGGCGATAAGAAGCTATCGAACTCCATTAGGATCTAGTGAAAGTTCCTAAAGGGAAAATACCTACGAGTATTACTTATCCGTCTATCCCGGATTTCCATCAAGAAAATGCAGATGAGGATAACCGTCACAGGCAATTTTTGACCATCTTAAATTTTCCATTTTAAATTACCAATTTTTCCTTTAATTACATTTTTTTGCCATAACATTTGTTTATTATATACTAAATTCAGATTTAAACCTTTCTTTTAATATCAAATTCAATAATTTCGTTTTAAACTCCAATTCAATAGTTTCAAGTATTAATTCTTTTATAATAGTGTACAAACGAAAAGAAAAGCCAATTGAAAGGAGCCCTATATTCCCATCAGTGTTTTAAAATCGGATCTGATAAAACGATCATAGGTAGCCGTAGGTATAGTCTTCAAGGCATTGTGTTTTCTTTGCAGGAAATAATTTTTTTTTCTCAATTTTGTTAGGCGATCGAATTTCTTAGATAATAGGCCTATTATAACTATAGGGAATTTGTAGTTTTACGCCAAAATCATATTAGAGAAGTGATAACGAATTTGTGTGCTTAAATGCTTTGGAGATCGTATAGCTGCATACCATCCCCGTATTATCGGCTCCGTGTGTAAAAAAAAAAAAACTTACAAAATTCTTTTTTTTCCGTTATGGCGTTCTTCTCGTTTCCTTTTTTTCTATAAAATTCTAAAATGCTAAAATTGAATTTAACTTTAAATTGAAATTGTAAGGCAACATAATGAATTTTAAATAAAACTTTGTAAAGTAGGGTATACACCGAAAGAAAAAGTTTCAAGTTTGTTTATTTGGGCCATTCAATAATTATTCGAATGTGCATGGTTGGGAGGGAAACGTGATGACCGAATCAACAACCCGGTCTCAAACTCATCGCTAAACAGATCCATACTAGTTTTTTTTCCCTAGATCCTTTTTTCTTTCGAGCACATAATTTTTTTGTATAGTTTGGTGAGACACAGAGTAAAAACCCACCCCGGACTGAAGCAGCCGCAGATTTAAAAGTGCTCACTCTACTCTGTTTTTGGGAAAAATAATATCTCATCCCAAGCTGAACATAACACAGCTTCGGCAACTTTGTAAAGCCATTCACTAAACTGAAGAAGTGTGCACTGTGGCATGTTCTCAATATAAAGACCCCAATTAAGTCTTATGTTCGGTGGTAGTTTGCTTACCAATTCTTGCAATAATGTAGGATTGTAAAAATTAAAGTCCAAACCAGTAGCTTCTAAGGTAGCGCATAAATTTTGAACCTCAATTGCAAATGTTATCAAACTATCCAGCTTATCAGACCTTGGAGGTTGGGTTTGGTGAATTTTATTAATCAGCGAGCTGATTATTCGTTCCGGTTTACCAAACATTTGCTAGGTCATCCTGTTCTAGCACATTTATTTTTACTCTGGAAAGAGCATCAGCTACTCTATTTTCTTTTCCTTGTATATACTGTATTTCAAAGTCATATTCTTCGATTTTTATTTTCCATCTCTGTAGTTTACTATTTGGTTCTTTTATATTTTGTAACCATACAAGAGGGCGATGATCTGTTTTTATAGTAAATTTTTTGCCGTAAAGGTAATGTCTAAATTGTTTGGTTGCCCAAACTATTGCTAATAGTTCTTTTTCTATTGTGCTGTAATTGCACTCGTGTTTGTTTAGGGTTCTAGAGGCGAATGAAAAAAAAAGCAGAAAAAGCATCACTTATTACAAACGTATGCGTTATGTTGCACAATGTTTGTGTAATGTTCAAAGTAGACTTTGACGAAGGTCTTTTAGTTGAAGAAGATGATGACATTGAACTCCCACCACCGGAAAACGTGTATAACTACCTACAAGGTTGTTGCCAAACAAATAAGAGACAGTATAAGGGATGCACTACAAAAGTATATTGCCAATTTATTTTATTTTTTTTTTTAAGTAAAAATAAATTTAACACATTGGTAATGCCTTCCCAAAGAATAACACTTTTTGCTCTATATTCAGGTGTTAAAGTACCCTTAGCAAGTATACTGTTCTCTTTGAGAAACTCAAGCAGAAAACTGTTGAGTGGTAGTATGTTTTTGACTCCTTTTTTTTAAGAAAAAAAAAATCACAAAAAATTAATAAATTCAATTAAAAAAGCAATTTTAATACACAATCGAAGGTTTAAGTAACTTAAATCTTCTTTTTTGCATTGTTTCGTATTTCGTCGATCATTATAAATTTACCAAGCTCATTTATTATCATTTTATATTTTTATTTAAAAAAAAAACGTATTATAAATTTTTTTGAAGATCACACAAGCAATCCGCCAGCAATCCGTCACCTAAATATCTATCGCTTTCACTTTCAATAGAAAAATGACATTGAAAAGTGCTTTCGCTTTACTTTTGGTCGAATGGAAAGCGATTCGTATTTGGGAATATGAAAATACAAATCCGCCTTCCAAAGCGATCCGCCGCGCATTCTGGAATAAGCCCCCTGGTGAAACATTTCTTTTATATCCCCGCATATGCCGATTTTGTGCTCTCTGAACTTAAATAGTACTGACATTAAAGATGCTACTTGGTCTGGTCCTTTAAGGAGAGCAGAGTTGAGTGAACTTTTGCAGCAGCATCCCACACAATTCGAACCTTCCCTGGTTTGTTTGGATTTTTAACCAAGAAATAGGAAGATACCACCCGGGCTGGTTTTCATCTTTAAGCTCTTCAGCTCAAAGCTTTCTTGCGTATCCTTTTGACATGTTTTCTTCTATTTTTTCATTGAGACCTTTAGGAAGGTCTGCGTCTTTGTTTAATTTGGCATGTAAACATGAATGCCTTTTTTTGCCATATTGAAACTGTCTGGTAAGTTGAAGTTTTCGAACTTTCAAAGCAAAGGAGCCTCAAAATGTCCATTCTTTCGATGAGTGTGGGTGTTAAGTAACTCTAGTGCTCGTTTGTCATCGTTGGATATCAATTTTACTTCGGGGTTTGATATTCCAAAGTTGTCAGTGCATATGAACTATTTAATGAGTTGTTCAAAATTCGAATCGTTATTTTCACCTTCACATTCGCTTGTGTGAAAGCTATGTACATCGTTGGTATTCTTGGAGCTAAAATTGTCTGAATAATGTCCATGTATTGTCCATCCCAAACGTGTTTTAGCAGCATTCGGAAGCCTTGCATTATTTAGCCCAATCAACAATTGTGGCTTTTCGTTTGTATAAGATTTAATTGGTTGACCTTGCAGATATCGGTATTTATGCTATAACTCCATTTTAGACAAAGAGGATGTGGATTTCCCTCAATATTCAAAGAAGCTGCAACTTCTTTGTCTATAAGGCTAACAGAAGATCCCTCATCCAGAAACGCAAAAACGTACGAATTTCTTTTTGGTCGCCATATATCACAACAGGAATAATCCGGAAAAGAATTGACGCACTATTACTGACATAAGTATTACAATTCTGTTGTTCCAACAAGGACATCCCATCAACTTCTCGTCTGGTATTTTCTATGTGCTTTTCGTCAATGTGTAACAGACTATGGTGTCTGAATGTGCAATTGTTTTTTGCGCAAACCGAAGATGACTCACACTTGTTGTACTCATGTTTCTTGAGACATGTACGACAAAGTTTTTGTTGCCTGACTGCAGCCCATTTATCTATTCTTGAAGCTTCAATAAATTTTTGGCATTTTGATATTGATAAACAGCCTCCTCCGCAAATACAATACTTTATCTTTATGCTTCTATTGACATCTACATATTTTTCTTGGTGTGCATTAAGATAGCCCCTACCTCTAACCCTTTTATCCTTTATCCTGCTCTCATCGGTCTTACTATTATTCCCTTGATTCGAAAATGTAGGTATATCCACTCTGTTAGCAGCTTCGGCAACTTTGTAAAGCCATTCACTAAACTGAAGAAGTGTGCACTGTGGCATGTTCTCAATATAAAGACCCCAATTAAGTCTTATGTTCGGTGGTAGTTTGCTTACCAATTCTTGCAATAATGTAGGATTGTAAAAATTAAAGTCCAAACCAGTAGCTTCTAAGGTAGCGCATAAATTTTGAACCTCAATTGCAAATGTTATCAAACTATCCAGCTTATCAGACCTTGGAGGTTGGGTTTGGTGAATTTTATTAATCAGCGAGCTGATTATTCGTTCCGGTTTACCAAACATTTGCTAGGTCATCCTGTTCTAGCACATTTATTTTTACTCTGGAAAGAGCATCAGCTACTCTATTTTCTTTTCCTTGTATATACTGTATTTCAAAGTCATATTCTTCGATTTTTATTTTCCATCTCTGTAGTTTACTATTTGGTTCTTTTATATTTTGTAACCATACAAGAGGGCGATGATCTGTTTTTATAGTAAATTTTTTGCCGTAAAGGTAATGTCTAAATTGTTTGGTTGCCCAAACTATTGCTAATAGTTCTTTTTCTATTGTGCTGTAATTGCACTCGTGTTTGTTTAGGGTTCTAGAGGCGAATGAAAAAAAAAAGCAGAAAAAGCATCACTTATTACAAACGTATGCGTTATGTTGCACAATGTTTGTGTAATGTTCAAAGTAGACTTTGACGAAGGTCTTTTAGTTGAAGAAGATGATGACATTGAACTCCCACCACCGGAAAACGTGTATAACTACCTACAAGGTTGTTGCCAAACAAATAAGAGACAGTATAAGGGATGCACTACAAAAGTATATTGCCAATTTATTTTATTTTTTTTTTTAAGTAAAAATAAATTTAACACATTGGTAATGCCTTCCCAAAGAATAACACTTTTTGCTCTATATTCAGGTGCATTTAAAGTACCCTTAGCAAGTATACTGTTCTCTTTGAGAAACTCAAGCAGAAAACTGTTGAGTGGTAGTATGTTTTTGACTCCTTTTTTTTAAGAAAAAAAAAATCACAAAAAATTAATAAATTCAATTAAAAAAGCAATTTTAATACACAATCGAAGGTTTAAGTAACTTAAATCTTCTTTTTTGCATTGTTTCGTATTTCGTCGATCATTATAAATTTACCAAGCTCATTTATTATCATTTTATATTTTTATTTAAAAAAAAAACGTATTATAAATTTTTTTGAAGATCACACAAGCAATCCGCCAGCAATCCGTCACCTAAATATCTATCGCTTTCACTTTCAATAGAAAAATGACATTGAAAAGTGCTTTCGCTTTACTTTTGGTCGAATGGAAAGCGATTCGTATTTGGGAATATGAAAATACAAATCCGCCTTCCAAAGCGATCCGCCGCGCATTCTGGAATAAGCCCCCTGGTGAAACATTTCTTTTATATCCCCGCATATGCCGATTTTGTGCTCTCTGAACTTAAATAGTACTGACATTAAAGATGCTACTTGGTCTGGTCCTTTAAGGAGAGCAGAGTTGAGTGAACTTTTGCAGCAGCATCCCACACAATTCGAACCTTCCCTGGTTTGTTTGGATTTTTAACCAAGAAATAGGAAGATACCACCCGGGCTGGTTTTCATCTTTAAGCTCTTCAGCTCAAAGCTTTCTTGCGTATCCTTTTGACATGTTTTCTTCTATTTTTTCATTGAGACCTTTAGGAAGGTCTGCGTCTTTGTTTAATTTGGCATGTAAACATGAATGCCTTTTTTTGCCATATTGAAACTGTCTGGTAAGTTGAAGTTTTCGAACTTTCAAAGCAAAGGAGCCTCAAAATGTCCATTCTTTCGATGAGTGTGGGTGTTAAGTAACTCTAGTGCTCGTTTGTCATCGTTGGATATCAATTTTACTTCGGGGTTTGATATTCCAAAGTTGTCAGTGCATATGAACTATTTAATGAGTTGTTCAAAATTCGAATCGTTATTTTCACCTTCACATTCGCTTGTGTGAAAGCTATGTACATCGTTGGTATTCTTGGAGCTAAAATTGTCTGAATAATGTCCATGTATTGTCCATCCCAAACGTGTTTTAGCAGCATTCGGAAGCCTTGCATTATTTAGCCCAATCAACAATTGTGGCTTTTCGTTTGTATAAGATTTAATTGGTTGACCTTGCAGATATCGGTATTTATGCTATAACTCCATTTTAGACAAAGAGGATGTGGATTTCCCTCAATATTCAAAGAAGCTGCAACTTCTTTGTCTATAAAGCTAACAGAAGATCCCTCATCCAGAAACGCAAACGTACGAATTTCTTTTTGGTCGCCATATATCACAACAGGAATAATCCGGAAAAGAATTGACGCACTATTACTGACATAAGTATTACAATTCTGTTGTTCCAACAAGGACATCCCATCAACTTCTCGTCTGGTATTTTCTATGTGCTTTTCGTCATTGTGTAACAGACTATGGTGTCTGAATGTGCAATTGTTTTTTGCGCAAACCGAAGATGACTCACACTTGTTGTACTCATGTTTCTTGAGACATGTACGACAAAGTTTTTGTTGCCTGACTGCAGCCCATTTATCTATTCTTGAAGCTTCAATAAATTTTTGGCATTTTGATATTGATAAACAGCCTCCTCCGCAAATACAATACTTTATCTTTATGCTTCTATTGACATCTACATATTTTTCTTGGTGTGCATTAAGATAGCCCCTACCTCTAACCCTTTTATCCTTTATCCTGCTCTCATCGGTCTTACTATTATTCCCTTGATTCGAAAATGTAGGTATATCCACTCTGTTAGCAGCTTCGGCAACTTTGTAAAGCCATTCACTAAACTGAAGAAGTGTGCACTGTGGCATGTTCTCAATATAAAGACCCCAATTAAGTCTTATGTTCGGTGGTAGTTTGCTTACCAATTCTTGCAATAATGTAGGATTGTAAAAATTAAAGTCCAAACCAGTAGCTTCTAAGGTAGCGCATAAATTTTGAACCTCAATTGCAAATGTTATCAAACTATCCAGCTTATCAGACCTTGGAGGTTGGGTTTGGTGAATTTTATTAATCAGCGAGCTGATTATTCGTTCCGGTTTACCAAACATTTGCTAGGTCATCCTGTTCTAGCACATTTATTTTTACTCTGGAAAGAGCATCAGCTACTCTATTTTCTTTTCCTTGTATATACTGTATTTCAAAGTCATATTCTTCGATTTTTATTTTCCATCTCTGTAGTTTACTATTTGGTTCTTTTATATTTTGTAACCATACAAGAGGGCGATGATCTGTTTTTATAGTAAATTTTTTGCCGTAAAGGTAATGTCTAAATTGTTTGGTTGCCCAAACTATTGCTAATAGTTCTTTTTCTATTGTGCTGTAATTGCACTCGTGTTTGTTTAGGGTTCTAGAGGCGAATGAAAGGGGACCATGTGTTTGGCTTAAAACTGCGCCAATGGCAAACATTTGATGCATCAGTTGTTAATGTAAATGTTTTACTAAAATCTGGATGTCGGTTAATAAGATCTTCAGACATTGCTTCTTTTAATTGAGAAAACGCATTTTTATATTCGTCGTTATTAATATCGATTTTTGGAATTTCTCTTAAGACATAATGTGAGTGGTTTAATTATTTTTGCATAATCGCAGATAAATTTCCGATAATAACCAGTTAATAATTGTTTCGCCTCTTCGCGAGACAGAAAACTCTTGTTGAAATAGAGTTTGAAAGATTGGGCAAACTGCTAAGAAGTGGAAAATGTCTTCTGACACATTCCTGTTGCATAGACTACAGATTGAACTGTTACTACAGTGTGGCTTGAAATTAAGATTAAGCATTTCTGTTCTTGCCTTAAAAAGAATACTTGTTATCGCGGGATTGGCGATAACGTTTTTAATTTTTGAAATCTGTGAACGGAGTCCTTTGGCGAATAAAAATACAGATTTTTCGTAAGACTCGTTACAAATTTCCTATTTAAAAGGAATTTTATTTATAATCATCAATATGATAAATTTATATACATACTTTTAGTATTTCTTCTTCAATTTCTTTAATTAACCAATGAATCCTGATATTTTATTTTAAATATGTAATTATTTCTCTTAATCTCAAATCAAATCAAAATTAAATAAAAATCTATGTACATACAAATGCTAAGATACTTGCACTTCTAACTTGATGACTCAGAACTGTTTTGACAGATCGTACAAGGCGCTCCCAGCTTCCACCCATGTGAGGTGAACCTGGCGGGATAAATGTCCATTTATTGTTGATTGAAGTAAATCTCCGGATTAGGTCTTCTTGGTCAATTTCTTGATACGCTTTTTTTAATTCAGCCTCAGCTCCTCTGAAGTTCGTTCCATTGTCGCTGAACAGCTCAATTGGAGTTCTTCTTCGCGCTATAAAATAACGAAGAGCTAGAATGCATGAATCGGTGGTCAGGGAATGTAGCCAACACTCAAGTGTTGAGTATAAGAAGTCCGGGCCTCTAAACCATCGATTAGAGCTTTGAAAATCTGGAGGTTTTGTCCATTTGGTACCTTCATCAGACACATTCATTTTGGAAGGCACCCAACGCCATTCAGATAGCTCTGTGTGATTCAAGATTTCGCTTACAATTGTCGGTACTTTCTATGATCAGAACGGAGCCAGCACAAAACATTTCTTGAACCGGCCCAAAAAAATCTTTTTTCAAATTTGATGTTGTGTGACTTGGAAATAGTGCATGTTAAACGGGTACCAAGTACAGCAGCTTGTAGTTCAAGTCTAGGAATTGAGAGAAGCTTCAGAGGCGCAACTCTGGTTTTGGATGCGATCAGACTACATTCTACTAATTTTTCTGAACTGGTTTTAATAAAGGCCATAGCAGCATAACCATTTTCACTTGAATCTACAAATATATGGAGTTGTCTTTCTGATGAATCAATGGAGTTTTTAGATGTGAAGCATCTAGATATTTGTAGTTTGTCTACTTCTGGGAGAATGCGTATCCAGGTTAGCCATTTATCATATTGATCGTTCCTTATTTTTTTTATTTCTTGTAATAAAATTTTGAGTTACATTAAGAAATTGCCTAGGAGATCAAGTGGATCAAATATTGTCATAAGCATTCTTAGTACCTCGCGCTTGATTGGGTGAACTTTTCCGGAAAGAATAGCTTTTTATTTTTCATTATTACCAATCTTGTAGGTAAAGCTATCTGTGCTGGTGCACCACTACATTCCTAACACCTTTTCTGTAACTAACTCTGATTTACTGTCAAGATTAACTTCTTCTATTATTTCGGACTGAAGCGCTCTTAGAACGGCCTTAGAATTAGATATCCAATTTCTTGGTGGACTTTTGGTGTATGAATGTGCTTTCTTTTGAAAGCTGTATAGCTTCTTTCTCCGTTTCAACACTATCCATTAAATCATCAACATAGTGATTTTCTGCATTTTTGTTTTTTACAAATTGTGCAGTGGCCGGTGAGCGTGTTGTCCCGAAGGTCATAACTTGCATAACATAAACATCTGGCTTAATTTCGTCTCCCCAAACAAACTTCTGAAATTTTTAATCTTGTTTTCTGATTTTAACCTGGGGGCTTATTCCGAAATTCGCGGCGGATCGTATTAAAAGCGATATCTCATTTTCGACCGTCTTCGCTTTTGGGTATTATCAAATGCGAACAGGGCGTAAATAATCTTTCCACTGCCTTCCACTTTTTCCAAATAATCTTTCCACTTTCTTTCCAGAATTCCATTTTTTTCCCAAACGTTTGACAGCTGTTTCCCGTCATCAATTATTTATTTTATCGTTTTTGAAAAGATATAATTGTTTGCGTTTAATATTTGTTCATTTTAAATTTAAAAAAAAGATAACCTGCCTAAATGCTAGTTATGGTGGGAGTTCTCATGACTCAGTTATATGGTCAATGAGTTCCGAGAGGAAATTTTTGGAGGACAAATTCAAAGGGAAAGACAACAGCAAAATTCTTGGTAATTGATTTTATACGTCTAGGTATATTATCAAGCTTGTAATGTTCAAACAAACATTTTAATTATAGGCGATGCCGGTTATAGTCTTGAGCCATGGTTGATGACTCCATATAGTTCAGCTTGTTCAAATAGCCGTGAAGCTAAGTACAACACAGTGCACTCCAAATGTAGAAGCATCATAAAAAGATGTTTTGGTGTTTTGAAAGGAAGATTTAGATGTTTACTTCATTCAAGGAAACTTCACTACGGGCCAGAAAAAGCATCACTTATTACAAACGTATGCGTTATGTTGCACAATGTTTGTGTAATGTTCAAAGTAGACTTTGACGAAGGTCTTTTAGTTGAAGAAGATGATGACATTGAACTCCCACCACCGGAAAACGTGTATAACTACCTACAAGGTTGTTGCCAAACAAATAAGAGACAGTATAAGGGATGCACTACAAAAGTATATTGCCAATTTATTTTATTTTTTTTTTTTAAGTAAAAATAAATTTAACACATTGGTAATGCCTTCCCAAAGAATAACACTTTTTGCTCTATATTCAGGTGCATTTAAAGTACCCTTAGCAAGTCCACTGTTCTCTTTGAGAAACTCAAGCAGAAAACTGTTGAGTGGTAGTATGTTTTTGACTCCTTTTTTTTAAGAAAAAAAAAATCACAAAAAATTAATAAATTCAATTAAAAAAGCAATTTTAATACACAATCGTAGGTTTAAGTAACTTAAATCTTCTTTTTTGCATTGTTTCGTATTTCGTCGATCATTATAAATTTACCAAGCTCATTTATTATCATTTTATATTTTTATTTAAAAAAAAAACGTATTATAAATTTTTTTGAAGATCACACAAGCAATCCGCCAGCAATCCGTCACCTAAATATCTATCGCTTTCACTTTCAATAGAAAAATGACATTGAAAAGTGCTTTCGCTTTACTTTTGGTCGAATGGAAAGCGATTCGTATTTGGGAATATGAAAATACAAATCCGCCTTCCAAAGCGATCCGCCGCGCATTCTGGAATAAGCCCCCTGGTGAAACATTTCTTTTATATCCCCGCATATGCCGATTTTGTGCTCTCTGAACTTAAATAGTACTGACATTAAAGATGCTACTTGGTCTGGTCCTTTAAGGAGAGCAGAGTTGAGTGAACTTTTGCAGCAGCATCCCACACAATTCGAACCTTCCCTGGTTTGTTTGGATTTTTAACCAAGAAATAGGAAGATACCACCCGGGCTGGTTTTCATCTTTAAGCTCTTCAGCTCAAAGCTTTCTTGCGTATCCTTTTGACATGTTTTCTTCTATTTTTTCATTGAGACCTTTAGGAAGGTCTGCGTCTTTGTTTAATTTGGCATGTAAACATGAATGCCTTTTTTTGCCATATTGAAACTGTCTGGTAAGTTGAAGTTTTCGAACTTTCAAAGCAAAGGAGCCTCAAAATGTCCATTCTTTCGATGAGTGTGGGTGTTAAGTAACTCTAGTGCTCGTTTGTCATCGTTGGATATCAATTTTACTTCGGGGTTTGATATTCCAAAGTTGTCAGTGCATATGAACTATTTAATGAGTTGTTCAAAATTCGAATCGTTATTTTCACCTTCACATTCGCTTGTGTGAAAGCTATGTACATCGTTGGTATTCTTGGAGCTAAAATTGTCTGAATAATGTCCATGTATTGTCCATCCCAAACGTGTTTTAGCAGCATTCGGAAGCCTTGCATTATTTAGCCCAATCAACAATTGTGGCTTTTCGTTTGTATAAGATTTAATTGGTTGACCTTGCAGATATCGGTATTTATGCTATAACTCCATTTTAGACAAAGAGGATGTGGATTTCCCTCAATATTCAAAGAAGCTGCAACTTCTTTGTCTATAAAGCTAACAGAAGATCCCTCATCCAGAAACGCAAACGTACGAATTTCTTTTTGGTCGCCATATATCACAACAGGAATAATCCGGAAAAGAATTGACGCACTATTACTGACATAAGTATTACAATTCTGTTGTTCCAACAAGGACATCCCATCAACTTCTCGTCTGGTATTTTCTATGTGCTTTTCGTCATTGTGTAACAGACTATGGTGTCTGAATGTGCAATTGTTTTTTGCGCAAACCGAAGATGACTCACACTTGTTGTACTCATGTTTCTTGAGACATGTACGACAAAGTTTTTGTTGCCTGACTGCAGCCCATTTATCTATTCTTGAAGCTTCAATAAATTTTTGGCATTTTGATATTGATAAACAGCCTCCTCCGCAAATACAATACTTTATCTTTATGCTTCTATTGACATCTACATATTTTTCTTGGTGTGCATTAAGATAGCCCCTACCTCTAACCCTTTTATCCTTTATCCTGCTCTCATCGGTCTTACTATTATTCCCTTGATTCGAAAATGTAGGTATATCCACTCTGTTAGCAGCTTCGGCAACTTTGTAAAGCCATTCACTAAACTGAAGAAGTGTGCACTGTGGCATGTTCTCAATATAAAGACCCCAATTAAGTCTTATGTTCGGTGGTAGTTTGCTTACCAATTCTTGCAATAATGTAGGATTGTAAAAATTAAAGTCCAAACCAGTAGCTTCTAAGGTAGCGCATAAATTTTGAACCTCAATTGCAAATGTTATCAAACTATCCAGCTTATCAGACCTTGGAGGTTGGGTTTGGTGAATTTTATTAATCAGCGAGCTGATTATTCGTTCCGGTTTACCAAACATTTGCTAGGTCATCCTGTTCTAGCACATTTATTTTTACTCTGGAAAGAGCATCAGCTACTCTATTTTCTTTTCCTTGTATATACTGTATTTCAAAGTCATATTCTTCGATTTTTATTTTCCATCTCTGTAGTTTACTATTTGGTTCTTTTATATTTTGTAACCATACAAGAGGGCGATGATCTGTTTTTATAGTAAATTTTTTGCCGTAAAGGTAATGTCTAAATTGTTTGGTTGCCCAAACTATTGCTAATAGTTCTTTTTCTATTGTGCTGTAATTGCACTCGTGTTTGTTTAGGGTTCTAGAGGCGAATGAAAAAAAAAAAAAGCAGAAAAAGCATCACTTATTACAAACGTATGCGTTATGTTGCACAATGTTTGTGTAATGTTCAAAGTAGACTTTGACGAAGGTCTTTTAGTTGAAGAAGATGATGACATTGAACTCCCACCACCGGAAAACGTGTATAACTACCTACAAGGTTGTTGCCAAACAAATAAGAGACAGTATAAGGGATGCACTACAAAAGTATATTGCCAATTTATTTTATTTTTTTTTTTAAGTAAAAATAAATTTAACACATTGGTAATGCCTTCCCAAAGAATAACACTTTTTGCTCTATATTCAGGTGCATTTAAAGTACCCTTAGCAAGTCCACTGTTCTCTTTGAGAAACTCAAGCAGAAAACTGTTGAGTGGTAGTATGTTTTTGACTCCTTTTTTTTAAGAAAAAAAAAATCACAAAAAATTAATAAATTCAATTAAAAAAGCAATTTTAATACACAATCGAAGGTTTAAGTAACTTAAATCTTCTTTTTTGCATTGTTTCGTATTTCGTCGATCATTATAAATTTACCAAGCTCATTTATTATCATTTTATATTTTTATTTAAAAAAAAAACGTATTATAAATTTTTTTGAAGATCACACAAGCAATCCGCCAGCAATCCGTCACCTAAATATCTATCGCTTTCACTTTCAATAGAAAAATGACATTGAAAAGTGCTTTCGCTTTACTTTTGGTCGAATGGAAAGCGATTCGTATTTGGGAATATGAAAATACAAATCCGCCTTCCAAAGCGATCCGCCGCGCATTCTGGAATAAGCCCCCTGGTGAAACATTTCTTTTATATCCCCGCATATGCCGATTTTGTGCTCTCTGAACTTAAATAGTACTGACATTAAAGATGCTACTTGGTCTGGTCCTTTAAGGAGAGCAGAGTTGAGTGAACTTTTGCAGCAGCATCCCACACAATTCGAACCTTCCCTGGTTTGTTTGGATTTTTAACCAAGAAATAGGAAGATACCACCCGGGCTGGTTTTCATCTTTAAGCTCTTCAGCTCAAAGCTTTCTTGCGTATCCTTTTGACATGTTTTCTTCTATTTTTTCATTGAGACCTTTAGGAAGGTCTGCGTCTTTGTTTAATTTGGCATGTAAACATGAATGCCTTTTTTTGCCATATTGAAACTGTCTGGTAAGTTGAAGTTTTCGAACTTTCAAAGCAAAGGAGCCTCAAAATGTCCATTCTTTCGATGAGTGTGGGTGTTAAGTAACTCTAGTGCTCGTTTGTCATCGTTGGATATCAATTTTACTTCGGGGTTTGATATTCCAAAGTTGTCAGTGCATATGAACTATTTAATGAGTTGTTCAAAATTCGAATCGTTATTTTCACCTTCACATTCGCTTGTGTGAAAGCTATGTACATCGTTGGTATTCTTGGAGCTAAAATTGTCTGAATAATGTCCATGTATTGTCCATCCCAAACGTGTTTTAGCAGCATTCGGAAGCCTTGCATTATTTAGCCCAATCAACAATTGTGGCTTTTCGTTTGTATAAGATTTAATTGGTTGACCTTGCAGATATCGGTATTTATGCTATAACTCCATTTTAGACAAAGAGGATGTGGATTTCCCTCAATATTCAAAGAAGCTGCAACTTCTTTGTCTATAAAGCTAACAGAAGATCCCTCATCCAGAAACGCAAACGTACGAATTTCTTTTTGGTCGCCATATATCACAACAGGAATAATCCGGAAAAGAATTGACGCACTATTACTGACATAAGTATTACAATTCTGTTGTTCCAACAAGGACATCCCATCAACTTCTCGTCTGGTATTTTCTATGTGCTTTTCGTCATTGTGTAACAGACTATGGTGTCTGAATGTGCAATTGTTTTTTGCGCAAACCGAAGATGACTCACACTTGTTGTACTCATGTTTCTTGAGAATTGTACGACAAAGTTTTTGTTGCCTGACTGCAGCCCATTTATCTATTCTTGAAGCTTCAATAAATTTTTGGCATTTTGATATTGATAAACAGCCTCCTCCGCAAATACAATACTTTATCTTTATGCTTCTATTGACATCTACATATTTTTCTTGGTGTGCATTAAGATAGCCCCTACCTCTAACCCTTTTATCCTTTATCCTGCTCTCATCGGTCTTACTATTATTCCCTTGATTCGAAAATGTAGGTATATCCACTCTGTTAGCAGCTTCGGCAACTTTGTAAAGCCATTCACTAAACTGAAGAAGTGTGCACTGTGGCATGTTCTCAATATAAAGACCCCAATTAAGTCTTATGTTCGGTGGTAGTTTGCTTACCAATTCTTGCAATAATGTAGGATTGTAAAAATTAAAGTCCAAACCAGTAGCTTCTAAGGTAGCGCATAAATTTTGAACCTCAATTGCAAATGTTATCAAACTATCCAGCTTATCAGACCTTGGAGGTTGGGTTTGGTGAATTTTATTAATCAGCGAGCTGATTATTCGTTCCGGTTTACCAAACATTTGCTAGGTCATCCTGTTCTAGCACATTTATTTTTACTCTGGAAAGAGCATCAGCTACTCTATTTTCTTTTCCTTGTATATACTGTATTTCAAAGTCATATTCTTCGATTTTTATTTTCCATCTCTGTAGTTTACTATTTGGTTCTTTTATATTTTGTAACCATACAAGAGGGCGATGATCTGTTTTTATAGTAAATTTTTTGCCGTAAAGGTAATGTCTAAATTGTTTGGTTGCCCAAACTATTGCTAATAGTTCTTTTTCTATTGTGCTGTAATTGCACTCGTGTTTGTTTAGGGTTCTAGAGGCGAATGATAAAAAAAGGAAGAAAAAGCATCACTTATTACAAACGTATGCGTTATGTTGCACAATGTTTGTGTAATGTTCAAAGTAGACTTTGACGAAGGTCTTTTAGTTGAAGAAGATGATGACATTGAACTCCCACCACCGGAAAACGTGTATAACTACCTACAAGGTTGTTGCCAAACAAATAAGAGACAGTATAAGGGATGCACTACAAAAGTATATTGCCAATTTATTTTATTTTTTTTTTTTAAGTAAAAATAAATTTAACACATTGGTAATGCCTTCCCAAAGAATAACACTTTTTGCTCTATATTCAGGTGCATTTAAAGTACCCTTAGCAAGTATACTGTTCTCTTTGAGAAACTCAAGCAGAAAACTGTTGAGTGGTAGTATGTTTTTGACTCCTTTTTTTTAAGAAAAAAAAAATCACAAAAAATTAATAAATTCAATTAAAAAAGCAATTTTAATACACAATCGAAGGTTTAAGTAACTTAAATCTTCTTTTTTGCATTGTTTCGTATTTCGTCGATCATTATAAATTTACCAAGCTCATTTATTATCATTTTATATTTTTATTTAAAAAAAAAACGTATTATAAATTTTTTTGAAGATCACACAAGCAATCCGCCAGCAATCCGTCACCTAAATATCTATCGCTTTCACTTTCAATAGAAAAATGACATTGAAAAGTGCTTTCGCTTTACTTTTGGTCGAATGGAAAGCGATTCGTATTTGGGAATATGAAAATACAAATCCGCCTTCCAAAGCGATCCGCCGCGCATTCTGGAATAAGCCCCCTGGTGAAACATTTCTTTTATATCCCCGCATATGCCGATTTTGTGCTCTCTGAACTTAAATAGTACTGACATTAAAGATGCTACTTGGTCTGGTCCTTTAAGGAGAGCAGAGTTGAGTGAACTTTTGCAGCAGCATCCCACACAATTCGAACCTTCCCTGGTTTGTTTGGATTTTTAACCAAGAAATAGGAAGATACCACCCGGGCTGGTTTTCATCTTTAAGCTCTTCAGCTCAAAGCTTTCTTGCGTATCCTTTTGACATGTTTTCTTCTATTTTTTCATTGAGAACTTTAGGAAGGTCTGCGTCTTTGTTTAATTTGGCATGTAAACATGAATGCCTTTTTTTGCCATATTGAAACTGTCTGGTAAGTTGAAGTTTTCGAACTTTCAAAGCAAAGGAGCCTCAAAATGTCCATTCTTTCGATGAGTGTGGGTGTTAAGTAACTCTAGTGCTCGTTTGTCATCGTTGGATATCAATTTTACTTCGGGGTTTGATATTCCAAAGTTGTCAGTGCATATGAACTATTTAATGAGTTGTTCAAAATTCGAATCGTTATTTTCACCTTCACATTCGCTTGTGTGAAAGCTATGTACATCGTTGGTATTCTTGGAGCTAAAATTGTCTGAATAATGTCCATGTATTGTCCATCCCAAACGTGTTTTAGCAGCATTCGGAAGCCTTGCATTATTTAGCCCAATCAACAATTGTGGCTTTTCGTTTGTATAAGATTTAATTGGTTGACCTTGCAGATATCGGTATTTATGCTATAACTCCATTTTAGACAAAGAGGATGTGGATTTCCCTCAATATTCAAAGAAGCTGCAACTTCTTTGTCTATAAGGCTAACAGAAGATCCCTCATCCAGAAACGCAAAAACGTACGAATTTCTTTTTGGTCGCCATATATCACAACAGGAATAATCCGGAAAAGAATTGACGCACTATTACTGACATAAGTATTACAATTCTGTTGTTCCAACAAGGACATCCCATCAACTTCTCGTCTGGTATTTTCTATGTGCTTTTCGTCATTGTGTAACAGACTATGGTGTCTGAATGTGCAATTGTTTTTTGCGCAAACCGAAGATGACTCACACTTGTTGTACTCATGTTTCTTGAGACATGTACGACAAAGTTTTTGTTGCCTGACTGCAGCCCATTTATCTATTCTTGAAGCTTCAATAAATTTTTGGCATTTTGATATTGATAAACAGCCTCCTCCGCAAATACAATACTTTATCTTTATGCTTCTATTGACATCTACATATTTTTCTTGGTGTGCATTAAGATAGCCCCTACCTCTAACCCTTTTATCCTTTATCCTGCTCTCATCGGTCTTACTATTATTCCCTTGATTCGAAAATGTAGGTATATCCACTCTGTTAGCAGCTTCGGCAACTTTGTAAAGCCATTCACTAAACTGAAGAAGTGTGCACTGTGGCATGTTCTCAATATAAAGACCCCAATTAAGTCTTATGTTCGGTGGTAGTTTGCTTACCAATTCTTGCAATAATGTAGGATTGTAAAAATTAAAGTCCAAACCAGTAGCTTCTAAGGTAGCGCATAAATTTTGAACCTCAATTGCAAATGTTATCAAACTATCCAACTTATCAGACCTTGGAGGTTGGGTTTGGTGAATTTTATTAATCAGCGAGCTGATTATTCGTTCCGGTTTACCAAACATTTGCTAGGTCATCCTGTTCTAGCACATTTATTTTTACTCTGGAAAGAGCATCAGCTACTCTATTTTCTTTTCCTTGTATATACTGTATTTCAAAGTCATATTCTTCGATTTTTATTTTCCATCTCTGTAGTTTACTATTTGGTTCTTTTATATTTTGTAACCATACAAGAGGGCGATGATCTGTTTTTATAGTAAATTTTTTGCCGTAAAGGTAATGTCTAAATTGTTTGGTTGCCCAAACTATTGCTAATAGTTCTTTTTCTATTGTGCTGTAATTGCACTCGTGTTTGTTTAGGGTTCTAGAGGCGAATGAAAAAAAAAAAAGCAGAAAAAGCATCACTTATTACAAACGTATGCGTTATGTTGCACAATGTTTGTGTAATGTTCAAAGTAGACTTTGACGAAGGTCTTTTAGTTGAAGAAGATGATGACATTGAACTCCCACCACCGGAAAACGTGTATAACTACCTACAAGGTTGTTGCCAAACAAATAAGAGACAGTATAAGGGATGCACTACAAAAGTATATTGCCAATTTATTTTATTTTTTTTTTTAAGTAAAAATAAATTTAACACATTGGTAATGCCTTCCCAAAGAATAACACTTTTTGCTCTATATTCAGGTGCATTTAAAGTACCCTTAGCAAGTCCACTGTTCTCTTTGAGAAACTCAAGCAGAAAACTGTTGAGTGGTAGTATGTTTTTGACTCCTTTTTTTTAAGAAAAAAAAAATCACAAAAAATTAATAAATTCAATTAAAAAAGCAATTTTAATACACAATCGAAGGTTTAAGTAACTTAAATCTTCTTTTTTGCATTGTTTCGTATTTCGTCGATCATTATAAATTTACCAAGCTCATTTATTATCATTTTATATTTTTATTTAAAAAAAAAACGTATTATAAATTTTTTTGAAGATCACACAAGCAATCCGCCAGCAATCCGTCACCTAAATATCTATCGCTTTCACTTTGAATAGAAAAATGACATTGAAAAGTGCTTTCGCTTTACTTTTGGTCGAATGGAAAGCGATTCGTATTTGGGAATATGAATATACAAATCCGCCTTCCAAAGCGATCCGCCGCGCATTCTGGAATAAGCCCCCTGGTGAAACATTTCTTTTATATCCCCGCATATGCCGATTTTGTGCTCTCTGAACTTAAATAGTACTGACATTAAAGATGCTACTTGGTCTGGTCCTTTAAGGAGAGCAGAGTTGAGTGAACTTTTGCAGCAGCATCCCACACAATTCGAACCTTCCCTGGTTTGTTTGGATTTTTAACCAAGAAATAGGAAGATACCACCCGGGCTGGTTTTCATCTTTAAGCTCTTCAGCTCAAAGCTTTCTTGCGTATCCTTTTGACATGTTTTCTTCTATTTTTTCATTGAGAACTTTAGGAAGGTCTGCGTCTTTGTTTAATTTGGCATGTAAACATGAATGCCTTTTTTTGCCATATTGAAACTGTCTGGTAAGTTGAAGTTTTCGAACTTTCAAAGCAAAGGAGCCTCAAAATGTCCATTCTTTCGATGAGTGTGGGTGTTAAGTAACTCTAGTGCTCGTTTGTCATCGTTGGATATCAATTTTACTTCGGGGTTTGATATTCCAAAGTTGTCAGTGCATATGAACTATTTAATGAGTTGTTCAAAATTCGAATCGTTATTTTCACCTTCACATTCGCTTGTGTGAAAGCTATGTACATCGTTGGTATTCTTGGAGCTAAAATTGTCTGAATAATGTCCATGTATTGTCCATCCCAAACGTGTTTTAGCAGCATTCGGAAGCCTTGCATTATTTAGCCCAATCAACAATTGTGGCCTTTCGTTTGTATAAGATTTAATTGGTTGACCTTGCAGATATCGGTATTTATGCTATAACTCCATTTTAGACAAAGAGGATGTGGATTTCCCTCAATATTCAAAGAAGCTGCAACTTCTTTGTCTATAAGGCTAACAGAAGATCCCTCATCCAGAAACGCAAAAACGTACGAATTTCTTTTTGGTCGCCATATATCACAACAGGAATAATCCGGAAAAGAATTGACGCACTATTACTGACATAAGTATTACAATTCTGTTGTTCCAACAAGGACATCCCATCAACTTCTCGTCTGGTATTTTCTATGTGCTTTTCGTCAATGTGTAACAGACTATGGTGTCTGAATGTGCAATTGTTTTTTGCGCAAACCGAAGATGACTCACACTTGTTGTACTCATGTTTCTTGAGACATGTACGACAAAGTTTTTGTTGCCTGACTGCAGCCCATTTATCTATTCTTGAAGCTTCAATAAATTTTTGGCATTTTGATATTGATAAACAGCCTCCTCCGCAAATACAATACTTTATCTTTATGCTTCTATTGACATCTACATATTTTTCTTGGTGTGCATTAAGATAGCCCCTACCTCTAACCCTTTTATCCTTTATCCTGCTCTCATCGGTCTTACTATTATTCCCTTGATTCGAAAATGTAGGTATATCCACTCTGTTAGCAGCTTCGGCAACTTTGTAAAGCCATTCACTAAACTGAAGAAGTGTGCACTGTGGCATGTTCTCAATATAAAGACCCCAATTAAGTCTTATGTTCGGTGGTAGTTTGCTTACCAATTCTTGCAATAATGTAGGATTGTAAAAATTAAAGTCCAAACCAGTAGCTTCTAAGGTAGCGCATAAATTTTGAACCTCAATTGCAAATGTTATCAAACTATCCAGCTTATCAGACCTTGGAGGTTGGGTTTGGTGAATTTTATTAATCAGCGAGCTGATTATTCGTTCCGGTTTACCAAACATTTGCTAGGTCATCCTGTTCTAGCACATTTATTTTTACTCTGGAAAGAGCATCAGCTACTCTATTTTCTTTTCCTTGTATATACTGTATTTCAAAGTCATATTCTTCGATTTTTATTTTCCATCTCTGTAGTTTACTATTTGGTTCTTTTATATTTTGTAACCATACAAGAGGGCGATGATCTGTTTTTATAGTAAATTTTTTGCCGTAAAGGTAATGTCTAAATTGTTTGGTTGCCCAAACTATTGCTAATAGTTCTTTTTCTATTGTGCTGTAATTGCACTCGTGTTTGTTTAGGGTTCTAGAGGCGAATGAAAAAAAAAAGCAGAAAAAGCATCACTTATTACAAACGTATGCGTTATGTTGCACAATGTTTGTGTAATGTTCAAAGTAGACTTTGACGAAGGTCTTTTAGTTGAAGAAGATGATGACATTGAACTCCCACCACCGGAAAACGTGTATAACTACCTACAAGGTTGTTGCCAAACAAATAAGAGACAGTATAAGGGATGCACTACAAAAGTATATTGCCAATTTATTTTATTTTTTTTTTTAAGTAAAAATAAATTTAACACATTGGTAATGCCTTCCCAAAGAATAACACTTTTTGCTCTATATTCAGGTGCATTTAAAGTACCCTTAGCAAGTATACTGTTCTCTTTGAGAAACTCAAGCAGAAAACTGTTGAGTGGTAGTATGTTTTTGACTCCTTTTTTTTAAGAAAAAAAAAATCACAAAAAATTAATAAATTCAATTAAAAAAGCAATTTTAATACACAATCGAAGGTTTAAGTAACTTAAATCTTCTTTTTTGCATTGTTTCGTATTTCGTCGATCATTATAAATTTACCAAGCTCATTTATTATCATTTTATATTTTTATTTAAAAAAAAAACGTATTATAAATTTTTTTGAAGATCACACAAGCAATCCGCCAGCAATCCGTCACCTAAATATCTATCGCTTTCACTTTCAATAGAAAAATGACATTGAAAAGTGCTTTCGCTTTACTTTTGGTCGAATGGAAAGCGATTCGTATTTGGGAATATGAAAATACAAATCCGCCTTCCAAAGCGATCCGCCGCGCATTCTGGAATAAGCCCCCTGGTGAAACATTTCTTTTATATCCCCGCATATGCCGATTTTGTGCTCTCTGAACTTAAATAGTACTGACATTAAAGATGCTACTTGGTCTGGTCCTTTAAGGAGAGCAGAGTTGAGTGAACTTTTGCAGCAGCATCCCACACAATTCGAACCTTCCCTGGTTTGTTTGGATTTTTAACCAAGAAATAGGAAGATACCACCCGGGCTGGTTTTCATCTTTAAGCTCTTCAGCTCAAAGCTTTCTTGCGTATCCTTTTGACATGTTTTCTTCTATTTTTTCATTGAGACCTTTAGGAAGGTCTGCGTCTTTGTTTAATTTGGCATGTAAACATGAATGCCTTTTTTTGCCATATTGAAACTGTCTGGTAAGTTGAAGTTTTCGAACTTTCAAAGCAAAGGAGCCTCAAAATGTCCATTCTTTCGATGAGTGTGGGTGTTAAGTAACTCTAGTGCTCGTTTGTCATCGTTGGATATCAATTTTACTTCGGGGTTTGATATTCCAAAGTTGTCAGTGCATATGAACTATTTAATGAGTTGTTCAAAATTCGAATCGTTATTTTCACCTTCACATTCGCTTGTGTGAAAGCTATGTACATCGTTGGTATTCTTGGAGCTAAAATTGTCTGAATAATGTCCATGTATTGTCCATCCCAAACGTGTTTTAGCAGCATTCGGAAGCCTTGCATTATTTAGCCCAATCAACAATTGTGGCTTTTCGTTTGTATAAGATTTAATTGGTTGACCTTGCAGATATCGGTATTTATGCTATAACTCCATTTTAGACAAAGAGGATGTGGATTTCCCTCAATATTCAAAGAAGCTGCAACTTCTTTGTCTATAAGGCTAACAGAAGATCCCTCATCCAGAAACGCAAAAACGTACGAATTTCTTTTTGGTCGCCATATATCACAACAGGAATAATCCGGAAAAGAATTGACGCACTATTACTGACATAAGTATTACAATTCTGTTGTTCCAACAAGGACATCCCATCAACTTCTCGTCTGGTATTTTCTATGTGCTTTTCGTCAATGTGTAACAGACTATGGTGTCTGAATGTGCAATTGTTTTTTGCGCAAACCGAAGATGACTCACACTTGTTGTACTCATGTTTCTTGAGACATGTACGACAAAGTTTTTGTTGCCTGACTGCAGCCCATTTATCTATTCTTGAAGCTTCAATAAATTTTTGGCATTTTGATATTGATAAACAGCCTCCTCCGCAAATACAATACTTTATCTTTATGCTTCTATTGACATCTACATATTTTTCTTGGTGTGCATTAAGATAGCCCCTACCTCTAACCCTTTTATCCTTTATCCTGCTCTCATCGGTCTTACTATTATTCCCTTGATTCGAAAATGTAGGTATATCCACTCTGTTAGCAGCTTCGGCAACTTTGTAAAGCCATTCACTAAACTGAAGAAGTGTGCACTGTGGCATGTTCTCAATATAAAGACCCCAATTAAGTCTTATGTTCGGTGGTAGTTTGCTTACCAATTCTTGCAATAATGTAGGATTGTAAAAATTAAAGTCCAAACCAGTAGCTTCTAAGGTAGCGCATAAATTTTGAACCTCAATTGCAAATGTTATCAAACTATCCAGCTTATCAGACCTTGGAGGTTGGGTTTGGTGAATTTTATTAATCAGCGAGCTGATTATTCGTTCCGGTTTACCAAACATTTGCTAGGTCATCCTGTTCTAGCACATTTATTTTTACTCTGGAAAGAGCATCAGCTACTCTATTTTCTTTTCCTTGTATATACTGTATTTCAAAGTCATATTCTTCGATTTTTATTTTCCATCTCTGTAGTTTACTATTTGGTTCTTTTATATTTTGTAACCATACAAGAGGGCGATGATCTGTTTTTATAGTAAATTTTTTGCCGTAAAGGTAATGTCTAAATTGTTTGGTTGCCCAAACTATTGCTAATAGTTCTTTTTCTATTGTGCTGTAATTGCACTCGTGTTTGTTTAGGGTTCTAGAGGCGAATGAAAAAAAAAAGCAGAAAAAGCATCACTTATTACAAACGTATGCGTTATGTTGCACAATGTTTGTGTAATGTTCAAAGTAGACTTTGACGAAGGTCTTTTAGTTAAAGAAGATGATGACATTGAACTCCCACCACCGGAAAACGTGTATAACTACCTACAAGGTTGTTGCCAAACAAATAAGAGACAGTATAAGGGATGCACTACAAAAGTATATTGCCAATTTATTTTATTTTTTTTTTTAAGTAAAAATAAATTTAACACATTGGTAATGCCTTCCCAAAGAATAACACTTTTTGCTCTATATTCAGGTGCATTTAAAGTACCCTTAGCAAGTATACTGTTCTCTTTGAGAAACTCAAGCAGAAAACTGTTGAGTGGTAGTATGTTTTTGACTCCTTTTTTTTAAGAAAAAAAAATCACAAAAAATTAATAAATTCAATTAAAAAAGCAATTTTAATACACAATCGAAGGTTTAAGTAACTTAAATCTTCTTTTTTGCATTGTTTCGTATTTCGTCGATCATTATAAATTTACCAAGCTCATTTATTATCATTTTATATTTTTATTTAAAAAAAAAACGTATTATAAATTTTTTTGAAGATCACACAAGCAATCCGCCAGCAATCCGTCACCTAAATATCTATCGCTTTCACTTTCAATAGAAAAATGACATTGAAAAGTGCTTTCGCTTTACTTTTGGTCGAATGGAAAGCGATTCGTATTTGGGAATATGAAAATACAAATCCGCCTTCCAAAGCGATCCGCCGCGCATTCTGGAATAAGCCCCCTGGTGAAACATTTCTTTTATATCCCCGCATATGCCGATTTTGTGCTCTCTGAACTTAAATAGTACTGACATTAAAGATGCTACTTGGTCTGGTCCTTTAAGGAGAGCAGAGTTGAGTGAACTTTTGCAGCAGCATCCCACACAATTCGAACCTTCCCTGGTTTGTTTGGATTTTTAACCAAGAAATAGGAAGATACCACCCGGGCTGGTTTTCATCTTTAAGCTCTTCAGCTCAAAGCTTTCTTGCGTATCCTTTTGACATGTTTTCTTCTATTTTTTCATTGAGACCTTTAGGAAGGTCTGCGTCTTTGTTTAATTTGGCATGTAAACATGAATGCCTTTTTTTGCCATATTGAAACTGTCTGGTAAGTTGAAGTTTTCGAACTTTCAAAGCAAAGGAGCCTCAAAATGTCCATTCTTTCGATGAGTGTGGGTGTTAAGTAACTCTAGTGCTCGTTTGTCATCGTTGGATATCAATTTTACTTCGGGGTTTGATATTCCAAAGTTGTCAGTGCATATGAACTATTTAATGAGTTGTTCAAAATTCGAATCGTTATTTTCACCTTCACATTCGCTTGTGTGAAAGCTATGTACATCGTTGGTATTCTTGGAGCTAAAATTGTCTGAATAATGTCCATGTATTGTCCATCCCAAACGTGTTTTAGCAGCATTCGGAAGCCTTGCATTATTTAGCCCAATCAACAATTGTGGCTTTTCGTTTGTATAAGATTTAATTGGTTGACCTTGCAGATATCGGTATTTATGCTATAACTCCATTTTAGACAAAGAGGATGTGGATTTCCCTCAATATTCAAAGAAGCTGCAACTTCTTTGTCTATAAAGCTAACAGAAGATCCCTCATCCAGAAACGCAAACGTACGAATTTCTTTTTGGTCGCCATATATCACAACAGGAATAATCCGGAAAAGAATTGACGCACTATTACTGACATAAGTATTACAATTCTGTTGTTCCAACAAGGACATCCCATCAACTTCTCGTCTGGTATTTTCTATGTGCTTTTCGTCATTGTGTAACAGACTATGGTGTCTGAATGTGCAATTGTTTTTTGCGCAAACCGAAGATGACTCACACTTGTTGTACTCATGTTTCTTGAGACATGTACGACAAAGTTTTTGTTGCCTGACTGCAGCCCATTTATCTATTCTTGAAGCTTCAATAAATTTTTGGCATTTTGATATTGATAAACAGCCTCCTCCGCAAATACAATACTTTATCTTTATGCTTCTATTGACATCTACATATTTTTCTTGGTGTGCATTAAGATAGCCCCTACCTCTAACCCTTTTATCCTTTATCCTGCTCTCATCGGTCTTACTATTATTCCCTTGATTCGAAAATGTAGGTATATCCACTCTGTTAGCAGCTTCGGCAACTTTGTAAAGCCATTCACTAAACTGAAGAAGTGTGCACTGTGGCATGTTCTCAATATAAAGACCCCAATTAAGTCTTATGTTCGGTGGTAGTTTGCTTACCAATTCTTGCAATAATGTAGGATTGTAAAAATTAAAGTCCAAACCAGTAGCTTCTAAGGTAGCGCATAAATTTTGAACCTCAATTGCAAATGTTATCAAACTATCCAGCTTATCAGACCTTGGAGGTTGGGTTTGGTGAATTTTATTAATCAGCGAGCTGATTATTCGTTCCGGTTTACCAAACATTTGCTAGGTCATCCTGTTCTAGCACATTTATTTTTACTCTGGAAAGAGCATCAGCTACTCTATTTTCTTTTCCTTGTATATACTGTATTTCAAAGTCATATTCTTCGATTTTTATTTTCCATCTCTGTAGTTTACTATTTGGTTCTTTTATATTTTGTAACCATACAAGAGGGCGATGATCTGTTTTTATAGTAAATTTTTTGCCGTAAAGGTAATGTCTAAATTGTTTGGTTGCCCAAACTATTGCTAATAGTTCTTTTTCTATTGTGCTGTAATTGCACTCGTGTTTGTTTAGGGTTCTAGAGGCGAATGAAAGGGGACCATGTGTTTGGCTTAAAACTGCGCCAATGGCAAACATTTGATGCATCAGTTGTTAATGTAAATGTTTTACTAAAATCTGGATGTCGGTTAATAAGATCTTCAGACATTGCTTCTTTTAATTGAGAAAACGCATTTTTATATTCGTCGTTATTAATATCGATTTTTGGAATTTCTCTTAAGACATAATGTGAGTGGTTTAATTATTTTTGCATAATCGCAGATAAATTTCCGATAATAACCAGTTAATCAGAGAAAGGATTGAATTTCTTTGATTCTTTTTGATATGGGGAATTTTTTAGTAGTTTCTATTTTCTTTGGATCGGGTTTTATTCCGTTTGGGGTTACAATGTGACCGAAAAAATCTGTTTCTTTTCGTAAGAACTCTGATTTATTTAATGATATTTTGAGATTTGCATTTTTAAGTGTTATTTGTCCTTTTGTTAATATAATAAATGGCAATCTGTTTGTTGTTCCGAGGCTGAACGCCGAAAATTTGAATCTGTTTCTACTTTTTCTGCTTTATTTATATAATTAGCTTTAGGTGCGCGAGTTATGGTTTCATTTCCGAGGTTTCGTAAAAAAAACAAATTTCTACCTTTTAATTAATACGACTTGGTCGGTTTATTCATAAAATCAAACTAAAAAAAATGATACAGAGTATAAAGGTATTTATAATGATTATTTTGCTTAGTGTGAAAAAATGAAAAGTGAACAACAATGCTGACTGAAATTGATAATAATGTTTACTGGGAAAATGAGTTTAATGGAATGTGAGATATGACACTTTTGTTGATGGCTTGTTGCTGCTTTATGCTGACTGGACATCTAGTGTCAACGGCCGGAGGTTTGCCGGTTGGTTTGTGTAACTACGGCTTGTTGCTGCTTTATGCTGAGTGGACATCTAGCGTCAACGACCGGAGGTTTGCCGGTTGGTTTATGTAACTCGCGTTTATTTTGAGATGATGTTGGATCGATATCCATGGGCTCAAATCTTTGAGGATACTGTCTATAATTATTAGGGTTATAATTTTTGTTAAAATTATTGTTATTATAATTTTTATTATTTTTGCTGTTATTGTTATTATTTCCGAATGGACTATTTGGGTTATAACGTTCTTTTTGAACATTGTGTTTATGTTCTCTAGGTTTTTCTTTTAAATGTTCATCACTACTTCCTGATCGAGAAGTAAGAAAGCCTGCGCTACTGAGTTCATGGAGAACTTGTTCCATTGAAGTGAGTTTAATTAATTGCGTAAAGAATTGTTCTCATACGAACGGGAAGTTTTTCTTTAAAAATTTTTAACGCTGTTTGGGTGTTTCTTGGAATATCTGTGAGGTTATTAGTAAAAGACAAAACAAAACACACGATTTAAAAAAAATTAACTTTATTGACGAACGAACGATTAAGAACTAAAGATACAAAGAAAAATATTCTTTCCTTCGCCTCGTTGCCTCGTTTGATTTTAAGTGACACATAATATTTCGATTGCATTATTTCTTAGAATTGCAAATGAAATATTATTGCAACATACAACTACTGAGTGCGAAACATTTAATGTACGTTTTTCATGGAAACTAAGTGACAAAATATTAATGTAGGTTTTTCATGGAAATTAAGTAACAAAATATGCAGAGTGCATATTTTGTAATTAAATGAACTAAATTGAAATAATGATGAGTATGCGAAATGCATATTCATCTTTATTATATTATTTGGGTGATAGCTGATGCTATAACTGTTATTCTCTTGAACACACCTTTGATTTAATAATGATAATGATTTTTGAATGTAATAATACAATTTTATTACATCTCCCCTAAATTGTGCATTACGCAATTCTTCATATAATTGTGTTGCGTTTTTAAATCCCCCTAAAATTTTGAAGAAGCATTTCTTTGATGTCAGACCATTTTGAGAGATGAGTATGTATCTCAATAGCTTGACGGGCCCTGCCTACGAATTTACTTTTTAACAAGTTTATACACATTTTTTGACTCTGATTATTATATGTCAATAGGGTTGGAATAATATCATCTACCTTTTGTTTAAATATAGGAAGGTCTTCTACACGTCCGTCAAAAGATTGTAACTTCTCTATATAATTTATAGGATTTAATTCTAAAACTTTTTTATTGTCATTACCATGTTCTAATCTTTCAGGTGGGTTTTCAGGTTGTTGTGCCATTAGTTGCTCAATCTGTTGCTGTTGAGTTAGTATAGTTGTTGCAAGATCGCGTTTTGATGCTGAAAATCTACTACTTGTGCTGCTTCCATGATGATCGTGTTATCCTCCTCTTCGGAGCTTGAGTTTTCTTCTATAGATTGTTGTTTTTTGTAAGGGTTGAACTTTCGATTTTTCCTCAGTAGTTAATTTATTTTCTTCATATGTTTTTCGAACTCGTTGGGGCTTTCGACTCTGATAGTTTTGCCACTTTTTCGTTGGGTTTAATATCCACACATAATTTTAAAAATTGTTCACAAGTTTTTTTTTTTCACTCACTCCTTCACTCGTTCTTCACATGAAATTATTCCCTCTCTTTGAGGCTTCGTAGCATTAACCATTTGCGTTGGTGATGGCTACTAAATAATTTCTCCTTCAAAACTCCGATATTTGTTCGAAACAAATTTTGATTCGTTATTGAATTTGTTAAGTGAGACTCCCGACATTCGTTCGAAAATGATACACTTTTCTCGTTTTAATATTTTTGATTTGATTGCGGATTGCACCGATATTTGTTCGGGGGTATTACACACAAATTTGCGTAGAATATTTTGTTTTACGGTTCGATCACTTTATTATCAGACTGGAATCCTACCGCCATTTTTGTTTCGGTCTTTAAGATGTTTGAAAAAAATATCTTCATCCTGTTCAATGAAAACAGGGCAACACAAATAAGAACTCCGTTTTGTATCTTTAGTAATTCTTTATTTTAAGCCGCAGATCCCTTACCGTTGGTCGGGGGAATTCTTTGGCTGTACGTTGTGTGGTCGTCTTAAAAACTAAGAGTTGGCTTTGTCAACCAAACCCTTTTATACATGCATAATGCTTAGTCTTAACTTTCTTATCTGTATCGTATGATGCAGTCTTTTCGGATGCATCAGCGTCTCTTATGATTTGTTGATATTCATATTGAATATCAGAATATGCTTTTAATTACTTTGTGGGGCGCAGAAGAGGGCTCTGATATAACTTGTATGTATATAATTAAAATAATTAATCAGGTTAATATCTTAGCAACCAAACTCACCCTTAAAATCAGGTTGAATCCTGTTGGCGAATATTATACCTAGTATGTACCGTTTTTTTTTCACTTCAGTTTTTTATTCAATTCATTTATGAACCTATACTAACAGCTAGACCAAAAACCTTAAAAACTAGCTTAAATATCTACTTAACATAACTTATCCCATAACCATTTATTCTATTGCCTCTCGGCTTAAAACTAACTTAATTTAAAAGAAATTCATGAATATATTTATTTTGAGAAAATATTATTTAAAAAACTCATATTAAGAATTATTTTATATTTTATATATAAAACAACACTACCTTAGTACCTAAATTAAACCTACTTAAAACTACCTAAAACTAGAACAGCCACAGCAGCGGTTTTGTGTTTTTCGTGTTTTGTATTTTATTAATTTTTTCTTTTGTTTTTTCTTTTTTTTGCCACTGTCTGTTTCCCCTAAAACTACCTTAAACCTATGTAAGCTGACCGATAACGTAGAGCAACTATTAAATATTCGAATTTCGTCGCTCATCCACCAGAAGTGTCTAGCTTGTTTAAATATATCCCGACGGTCCCGATTGGACACAGCCCTACTTAACCGAAGACGCTCCGCTCCGTCTCCTGCGGCGACGTCTCGGTCTCGGGTACAGGAGTCGCCGATCCACAGTCTTACGGCCGACGTGGTAAATTAAAGGAACCGCCAACCTATTCTGTATCAGCCCTCGACTATCTAAAAATAGGAAAGCCTCGGGTGGAATGAAGCCGCTTAAACGTGCGTTTTCGAAGTATTCATCATTTGGGTAGTAGGCCCCAAAGATGAGTCCATTAGAAGAGGTCATAGCCCTCGCAACGTGACCGCGAATAAGCTTCAACAAGAAGTTATCTATCCTGTTTATGTTGGCCCCATTGTATAGGAACTCGTTGGAATAGTAACGTTTGTACTTTAACTCTGGTGTTCTGTGTAATCCAAGGCAGGTCCTTAGACACTGCCTCTCAAACACCCGAATCTTTTCCATTTTAGAAGGGGCAACGTTGAACCACACAGGGCACCCATAGGCAATCATCGGCCGGATGAGGGCCATGTAGCAAATCATATTCACCCTGCTATCAAGACGGCTGCTATAAGACAGCCGTTTTGTCAGGGCAAAAGCTCCCCTAGCTCTAGACAGAGCAGCATCTATATGTCGGTTGAAATACAGATACTGATCCAGCTAGATGCCAAGGTACTGAACTACACTTTTACTCGCCAATAGATGTCCACTTGGTCCAACGATCACTAGATTTCTCCAGTTCTTTCTCGTATCCATAGAAGCCCTAGGCAATGGAGTTCTAAACAGGATAGTTTCGCATTTCTAAAAATTGATTTTCAATTTCCAGTCATCGCCATATTGTTGAATCTTATCGAAGTCACGCTGTAAGAGAATTCTGATGACTTCGACTTTTGGACCCGTTCTGTACGCTACAAGGTCATCAGCATACGCAATTGCATGAGTGAGACAACCTATCAGATCGCTTGTGTAAATACTAAAGAGGATCGGCGAGTTCACCGCTCCTTTCTGTAGACCATTTTTTATATCAAATGTTGTGGTAAAAGTTACATTGCCACTTTTTACAAACTTTCTACCATTAAGCATGTCATAAAGAATGTATAACAATGGTTTACTTATGCCAAGTCTGGTCAGCTTCAGATAAAGACCCTCTAACCAAACGATGTCGGAAGGCCTTTTCCAAATCAACCTAAACGGCCCCGTGCATTGATTCTTAGCTTTGTTCCATTGGATATCAGAGACTAGCTTAGACGCAGCATGAATGGTGTCATGCCCCGCCTTAAAGCCAAACTGATTGTCCGGAATAATATTTTTGTCCTCTGCCCACTTGGTCAGAGCTTTATTTAGAACTTTTTCGAATACCTTACTGATACTCGGAAGAAGACTTATCGACCGGAGATTCGCCGGATCGGAGCTATCCTTTCCCTTTTTCGGGAGAGGATGAACCACAGCTGTCTTTCAACGCACCGGAAAATATGCATTATTCAGTGCGTTGTTAAACAGTGTGGTGTAAATGTCTACTGTTTCCTTAGGAAGATGTCGTAGTACAACGTTGGGTATATCATTGACTCCTGCTGACTTCTTTTTCTTTAATGATTCGAAGATGAGCTGGAGCTCTACCTTGACATAAGCAGGGAACTAGGACCACTCGGGAAGGCGTTGGAGAAGCTTTGCCAACGCGTTATTATAGTATTATATTATTATTATTATTTTCCACAAGCTCGTTCAGAATCCGTATTACGGCGGCGACTCCGCAGTGCTCACTGTCGTACTCCACCGTCCGTAAATAGTTTCTTGTTTGACCCGCAGTGTCAGTAATTGTCAGTCTTTAGTCTAACAGAAGTAGATCCAGAAAACCACCGCTTCTTGGAAACGATGGTCTATCAGTAGCAAATATGTAGGTCGATCCTATACTCAACGTTGACCCATCCAATTAAAAAGATGGTATCCTCTAGGATTTTGAATTTGATTTCCCCAATCTTCATGTCTGATTTTCAAGCTCTGATATAAAATAAGTAGACTGAGATGCTTCTGGTGCGTACGCCGAGATCACGTACATTCGCTTTCCCTGTTGGAGAGGAATGCACATGATGCAGGCTTCTAGCAACCCGAATCTGCGCACTTCATTATTATAATTTACCTTACGACTAATGCCTTAACGTATGAAGATTGCGACTCCACCTCCACGAGTGGAGTTGGGTCGATCTCTTACGATATTGTAATTGTTATGAGTCAGTTTGTGTTTCTGGTTAAGCTTGCTTTCGCTAGCCAAGAACACATCAGGACTTTGGTCTTTAAGCAAATTAAAGAGATTTGCTCTACGTTCGGTCCTAATCAGTGCATTTACATTCACAGCTAGGATCTGAACGCCTTTACCGTTTAGCGTTTAGACGGGCAAAATGGAGTAGAGGTAATCCACCCTTTCTGCCTGTTCCCGTATCTGTTTTTGGATGTCAGCAAGCATACCCGCAATGGTATGCAACGCTTTCATGACATCGTTCTGCACCGTAGGAGCCGTAGGCACAGGGGCCTGTGGGGCTACTTTTGGTGCAGGTTGTACCGTACTTTTTCTCCCCGTCGTCATTTGGCCGAAGGAGATTAGAGGTGTAACGGTCTCTGAGGGAGGACGCACTACTACTAACCTTAACCTTTTTTTGTTACCGGATTTTTTTGCTTTCTTCAGCACTTGGTACTTCGGGCATCCCAGATAACTTGCAGGGTGCCTGGAGCCCTTGCAAAGAGCACATTTAAGCTGGGCCCTATCTTCGACCCTTATTTCCCCGAGTTTGCACTCTCTCTTTTTGTGGCCTTCTGCGCAAGTCACGCAAACAGGATCCATATTACAGTTTCCTGCTGCGTGGTGAGCGCCTTGAAAATTCGTGCATCGAGGCACGTCGTCTTTGTTATTTAATTTCTCCCAGCGTACAATCTGGTAGTTAAGGTTGGTTATTTTGTCCAGACTACTCAGATTGCTTTGGGGCGAGAGTTGAACTGAGAATACTGGGAGACTCCGATTCTCCCGTCTTGACCTTACTGTGGTGAACGGCTTGACCCTGATAAACTCGAGGTCGTCGCTCGCCACTCTACGGAGCTCATCTAAGAGCCCCTCCGGTTCCGTAGAGGAATCAATACCCTTAAGGAACATAGTTTGGAACTTTTCGTCCTTAGGGGTGAAAGTATAATACTCGGTGGATGAGCTTTTTATTTTTCGGGAATTTTCCAGCGTGAAGCACTGGATAGAGTGTTTGTTATCATTGTATCATTTAATCGCAAAATGTTCGCCAATGGCCAACTTACATAGATTTATGGTGTCTTTCAATTTAATTTTATAGGTGTATATTGGGGGCACCTTTTCTTTTTTTTGCTTTAGGCTGTGGTTGCTGCTGTTGTCTCTGCTGCTGCTGCTGCTGTTGTTGTTGTTGTTGTTGTTGTTGTTGTTGTTGTTGTTGTTGTTGTTGTTGTTGTTGTTGTTGTTGTTGTTGTTGTTGTTGTTGTTGTTGTTGTTGTTGTTGTTGTTGTTGTTGTTGTTGTTGTTGTTGTTGTTGTTGTTGTTGCTGTTCTTGTTGTTGTTGTTGTTGTTGTTGTTGTTGTTGTTGTTGTTGTTGTTGTTGTTGTTGTTGTTGTTGTTGTTGTTGTTGTTGTTGTTGTTGTTGTTGTTGTTGTTGTTGTTGTTGTTGTTGTTGTTGTTGTTGTTGTTGTTGTTGTTGTTGTTGTTGTTGTTGTTGTTGTTGTTGTTGTTGTTGTTGTTGTTGTTGTTGTTGTTGTTGTTGTTGTTGTTGTTGTTGTTGTTGTTGTTGTTGTTGTTGTTGTTGTTGTTGTTGTTGTTGTTGTTGTTGTTGTTGTTGTTGTTGCTGCTGCTGCTGCTGCTGCTGCTGCTGCTGCTGCTGCTGCTGCTGCTGCTGGTGCTGCTGCTGCTGCTGCTGCTGCTGCTACTGCTGCTGCTGCTGCTGTGGCTGCTTACATTGCAGCTCTTGTTAATGCTGCTGTGGTTGTTGTTGCTGCAGTGGCTGCTGCTGAATTTGCTGGGCAGTTTATTTTATTCGCTGCTTCTTTGGCTATGTAGCTGTAAGCGACGCTGCTTCCTGTTGTGCTACCTACTGTTGAGCTTGTAGCGTCTTTTGTAACTACAGAGCTTTTTTACGCTCTTGTTCCCTTCTTGCTTTCTGCTTTGCTTTGAGTTCAAGAACCATGCGAGTGAGGTTGCCGATTTTCTCAGTAAAAGCTGCAATCGCCTGGTTTTCATCTATGGCCACCATTTCTGATGGTGCAGTTAAATCCAACAGGTCACTTGAAACGCTAACGTAATGGCCTTGCCCACCCTCAGATAAACATATATTCAATATCTTCGATATTTTCAGTGGTGGGCTCATCGTCATCGTCTTCTGTGGCGCCGTCGGTGTAGTCGTCGTCGCCTTCATCGTCGTCTTCTTACAAGCTACAAATTTGCTGCTGGATTTTTGCAGCTGCCGATTTTTTGGCAGGCCGTTCCATCTCATCTGCCTCTCCAGCTGGTATAGGATCCAAGGTTTTCCTAATATTTGGTTTTTTTTTCTTTTTCTTTGGACTAGTTTGAATCCATTGCCATCCTTTTTATGTGCTGAGCTCTCAGGTATAGCTCCAACATTTGCTTCAATCTCTGCCCGAGCTGCTTTGCCTACGGCACTTCTGGTCTTTCCAGTTGCTATGCCAGCTTTTGTTGCTGTAATTGACACAGCCATTTTGCTAGCTGTTGTTTTGACTTTTTGGCCAGATGGCCCCACTACCTCTGTTGTCGTTGGTTGCTATGCCAGATGGCCCAACAACCTTATTTGAAGGTCCAGCCTGGGATCGAACCAGGGCTCTTTCGATTCGCGGTCGGCCACTCTTCCACTAGGCTAACTCGCCACTTGAAAATCGCCGTCGAAAATTGAAACTTAATCACTCACGCTATTAAATAAAATCAGCTAGAAAAAAGTCGATGTGAACTCTTTCGCAGTTGATGAACGACTGATATGTATCGTTTTGCATGTATTATGTGCACTTTGTTTGCACCACTAGACACACTGATTCTATTATTTTATTTTATTCACATTATGTATGAACTTCTATCATTTGCTGACTACGTTGCACAAGTGTTATGTATTCATTTTTTGGTATCCCAGTCTTACTTTCTGCTGGGTTTATATAATTTTGTGCTATGGTTTCTGTTACCATAGGCTTATTTTTAATTTTTGTACTTATAACTTTTTCCTTAGGAAGTGGTTTGCTAACAATTTTATCGTAGTCTTGTTTTGATGAATCGTTTGATCCGACCCGTAGGCAAGCCCGAAGGCTGGCGGTATCATTCGACTATTCCCATACTTTTTCTGTACCCACTACACTTGTCTGTATGATATTGAGAGGAGTTAGAGCCAATATGGTTAGACCCTTCAGTTGTACAATCTTCTTGAATGTCAGTTTTGACTTGAATTGAGTAATCTTTGTGCAAATTTTTAGTTCCATTAAATGTTACAGATTTGGGTACCGAATGGATTTCTCTATTTGCTTTTGATACATTAGCGGAAACACCCGCTTTATGATAAGGAATAGTACTCAGTACTTTCCCAAAATTAGCGGTAGATTGATCATCAATGAAGGGAAAGATCTTAATAAAATTTTAATCATAGCTAAGTACGCATGAATATTTTTTTAAAAAATCGTTTCCTATTATGCCGTCAAAATCCATGTCGATACATACATCTAGAATATGAAAGGGGTGGTTAATTATAATTTTGTCATCATCACAGCCGACTCATCCACAACACTGGTACTCATTACCTTATGACCGCCCATGGTTGAAATTGTTATGTTATTTTTATTGTTTTTTATGGGTTTGGCTGTAGGTGTTTTAATTATACTTATTTCAGCACCAGTGTCGATAATAAGACTTCTATTCTTACCGTCTGTGAATGAAATTCGATGATTATGCTTGCCACTACTCTTGGGTTTGGTGTATGTCGGCCTGAACTTGTTGTCGGAAAGGACAATTTCCTCGTCAATTGCCTTTTAACATTTTTTTTCTTTCTTTAATTATTACATTTAAGATAAATAAATTTGAACTCTGTGAAATCATAAACTATCGCTAGCTTATAAGATTTATCTTACTGTGTTAGTATTTACCCGAAATAAATAAATACAAAAAATACAAAACAGCCGATCTCTTCGACCCGACAAGTGTCGTTTCCCGCATTATTATAAGAAAAATAGCTTTCTGGCATTACGTGGTGCAAGTTCACCTGTCGTTGCTCACCAGTTTTTCTGTCATTTTTAAAAGGGTTATTTGGATTTACTTGGTTTGTTTGTGAGTGTAGTTTTCGAAGTCTACACTCACTTTCCGTATGATAATTTTTGTTGCACAAAAATTAACAACTTCTGTTTTTGGGGTAATGTTAGGTAAGGTCTTGTTGTGGTAACAGGTTTGGGCAGAATGTCCCCAGATCCCGCAAATTCGACAGGTGTGTCGGAAATAAAAGTTTGATGGTGGATTTGGCTGTAAGGGGGGGGGGATTATTTCTATAGGTAGACATCTGCCTATCTATTCTTGGAGCATGGTTTTCTGCGAAAGTTATTATATTTTTCAAGCTCTTTTCCCCGTGAGCTTGAACCATCAAACGTAAGTTTGGATTCAAGAGACCATTCTCAAATGTTTGAATAGCCAGTTTTTCATTCTCGTCGACCAGGTACTTCCTGATGGATGCATCACTAGTATCTGCGAATGTTGCCGAGTTAAGGGAGGTTAATAGTTTTGATATTTTGTCCCAAATTCCTTAACTGACTCTTTGGTGTTTTTTTGAGCCACCAGAAGTTCACTTTGGGCGACAAAACAAGTCTTGGTTTCCTTATACTCTTCCTCTAGTTTAATTACTAATTCACTCCACTTTGTAAAAGAATTGAACTGTATTAGTTCGAAGGCCGGACCTTGTAGCCTAGTTTTTACATTTTCGAGGAATGTTGCATGTTCCTCTTTTTTACATGACGAGAACAAGATGTTTCCACATGCGACGAATTTGTTTAATTCACTCGGGTCACCATTGAAGGTGGGCACTATATTAAAAATGTCACTAATATTGACCTGAAAAGCCATTGCTTCGGATTCTATTAGATTAAAAGGAAGAAAAAGAAAATTTTCTAACCGTTGTAGGTCTCGTTGTTATGCACCAAATTATTAACTTATGTTATTCACCAATTTATTACCGGAAAATAAAAGAAGAATTCAACTTCGTTTTATAATTTTGAACCACTGTTTTATTGATCCGTTCAACTCTGAATTTTGCTTAAGACTAACTTATCGTTTCTAAAATTATATGTAACCAAGAACATAAGAATTATTTACACTTATACATGTGAGCATTTGAGATACATTATCTCAAGCGATATGAGATGCGCAAAGTGCTGAATTGACAGTTGATTGAAGTGCTATGCATAAACTTTTATCACGACAATAAATTAAAAGGTTTTAATGTGCGCCTTTTTGTGGCCACTTAGAAAGAAAAACAAACGAATTTAAAAGTATCAGATATCAATAAACGAATCTGAAGTGGATGTTGGCTTGCAATAAGCGAGATAAAATTATGCTGATATGCAGTCATAGAGATTTCAAAGTAATTATTAATATGAATTTAAAGATATGCATAACATCGTCGTGTCTTGACAATTTTGAAGGAAAAAAAATTATTTGGGGGAGGGGAGGAAGAAGAAAAAAAATGGGAAGAAAAAGATGTTCCATAATATATATATGGTTTTTAAAAATTCTTACTTAAATAATTTGCTGCTTTTAGTTTTTGTTGTTGTTGTTGCTGCTGTTGCTCTTTATTTTTGTTGTTGTTACTGCTGTTGCTCTTTATTGTTGTTGTTGTTACTGCTTCTGATGATGTTGTTGCTGCTCCTGATGTTGTTGCTCAATGCCCAGTAAACTTCACGCCCTAAAGATGAATGTTACCCTGGGTCAACCCATTAGCGCCCGTATTTTTTTACGTTAAAATTTTCATATAATATTTGGTCAGAGTGTTGTAGATAGGTTCTAGAACCTAAAAACAAATTTAACAACATTTATGCTCATCCATTTTTTTTGAAATGCCCGATGCCATATGGCATCGGTGGCATTCCACTTATCTGCTATCTATAGATTCGCTAAAAACGGAAAATAAATATTGAACAAAAAAATCAAATTATGTTACAATAAATCAAATAAAGTTTATTTTCAAGAGAATTTACATTTTGGAATGAAAAATTAAGAAGCATTCGACACATAAACCAACTTTGCACTTCTTACACATTGTTCTGGTTTGAGACTTGCAGTTTGGAGCAGCACATCTCTTCTTTTTTTTTTGTCTGGTGTGGAAATAATCCAATGGTCATAACGATCAAATCTAATATCATCCAAGACCCTGGCCGATGAAATAAACCTTCCAGAAGGTCCGGGATTTTTTCGTGACACAGCATACCTTGTCAGATACGTTTCGACGATAGCACGTCTGAAATTCAGTTGCGTTATTTTGTTTGTTTTTTTTTTAAAGAATCCAAGAATTTTGAATGACTGCATCGATCATCCAAGAAAAAATCCCGTACCACCATTTCTTGTTTCTGATGTTGATGCGATATACATTTATATTTTGATCCATTCGATCTGTTCCTCCCATTCCTTTGTTGTTGCGGTGTATCATTGAAGGCATTTGAACCGTAACGTTTTTTTTTTCAATTCCGGAGAGTAACGTTTTACAGGGACTGTTGGATTCACTCTAAATTTTGTAGACCCGGCCGTAACAACACCATTCTCTCTCCAACGAACATACAAAATCTCATCGTTTTGTTCCATTGCACTGGCGATGGTACCTCTTGGCTGCTTTTCAAACTCAGATCTACTAGGAAGGGTAAGTTGTGAAGTTTTCTTATGCAAAACAAGCTGCTGTTTTTGTTTTTGTTTCGAGGAAAGCTTTGGTTTTTTCTTATTTTTAGTGAGCTTAGAATTTACTTTTTTTTCTGCAAAACTTTTCCCGGATGATGATTTGTATATTCTATTTTCTCGAAAAGTTCCAGTAGCAGAGTAATTGTGTGCTCTCAAATAACAAAAGAGGCTTGGCCCGCAAAACAAGTTGTCAAGAAAAATGTTGAAAGAAAGATCGCGGACACTGTTTGGTAATTCTGTGAGCATCTTCGTAAGAGGTGCGGCTGCTTTTCCAAACAAAGATGCATGTATTGGATCAACCTTCTGTAATTTTCCTTGATAGATTTCAAAATTTCACACCAGGCTTTGAATCCGAATCTGATTGGCTTACCTCTGATGAATTGCTTCATTGGATGCCTGCCAAAATACTTGATCATACTTTCGTCATAATCAATATGTTGACTCGGCACGAAATGTGTCATACACTTTTTTTTTGACGGTGTTGATTAGTGTACGCAGCTTCCACACCTTGTCGGAAGAATCAAAATCCGCATCATTGTCAGCACAGTGTATATATTTCAAAATGGATAAAAATCTATTTAGGCGCATAGCGTTGCTGACCATTTCATTATGCATGTCAGACTTCTGATCCCAATAATGACGACAGGAAGGCAGAACATTATAGCCACTTCGAATTAAAATTCCAACAAAACATTTGAGTTCTTCGACTGTTATGGGAGCAACATCAGTTACATTTTTTTGACACATGTATTTTTGTGTTTCTTCTCTTAAATGCTCCCATACTTTTTCATCGAAAAACTCCTCGAAAACTTCAGTTGGTGTTTTGTTTTTATAGGCTTCATAATCTGGGAGCGGAAATTCGGTGCTTTCCGAGTTTTCAAAATCACCTTCTACCCACGAGGAAGTCAGTCTCGTTTCCTTTTTCTCCATCCGAGTTTTCAACCATTTTGAACTCTGATCGGAGAGATTTTGCACCGGTGTTGACGTTGATGGCTCATCCTGAAATTCTGTTTGGATAATTTCATCCGTGCCACCGACTATTTGGTTAGCAAAATGTATTTCCGCTGGGGCTAGCAGTTGTTTTCCAGGTAAGCGTCGAATGTCCTGGACCTCATCTTCCTCGTTGCCGGACTCTTCATCGGTGAGAACACAAGGCTCAGGAGGTTCGATATAAATATCAACAGGAGCATTGCTCTCAGGTGCATTGGAAAAAAGATATCCACATTGTTCCATTTTTAAAATTAGCTTACACTTCACTGAATCACTTTCGAACTATTAATGTTGAAAATAACACTTCTTACATACTCATCTGATAAGAAAATAACGGAATTAGATCAACCGGGTCAAAAGAATTGGAAAAAATAACGGATATATTTCCGTTTCTTTTGTGATGCTTTCCTTTGTCGGAAAGGAGAAGAGTTGTACGTTGAATTTCGTTGTGAAAAAAAACAGTAAGTATTAGTTTTGATGATTTTAATTTATTTACTCTTGGACCCGCTGTCTCAATGCGTCCTTTCGAGTTGATGATTCACAAAATTCTGAATATTCCTCATCATCCTTTGCCTATTTATTCTCATCGTAAAACACCAATTTTTATTGCCAATTGATATCGATACCCAAAATGCATACATATCCAAACGTAGCTAAAAAGACTCCGGTCATTTACACCATTAAATAATAACTCATGTACTTCACACTGGCTCTATTTGTTGTGTATCTCTTATCGGTATCTATAGCCATAGCTATATCGAGTCCAGATACACAACGAGCGACAATTGCAGTGTAAAGTATCAATGAATTTTGGGTGATGACATATTATTAATGAAGCTCGTGCTTTCCCTTTGCGTTTGCCATGCACTGTCCCATAAAGTTGTGTATCTGGCGCAGTGGTTTCAGAGGACAACAGGCGACAATTAATTAATTGCAGTGTTTAGGCGGTTTATACGGTTAAATACTCGGAGAATAATCGAAGAGATGGTAATGGCTCTCCAGTTTTTTGGGTTCTCCAACTGTGTGGTGGTTTTTCGTATTAACGATGTTATTTTAGATTTAACGCCAGCGGGAAAATCTTCTGCAATGAGGAGGGCATTGAGAAAAAGAGCTTACTTACAATTTTGGCACCTTTTTCAGCTGATTTTTTGTGATGCCGTTAGGACCGGGAGCGTTGGAACTGAGGGATCGGATGTGTGCTTCAACCTCTTCCTTAGTGATTGGGTGGGCTATCACTATTTTGCTATACCTTGGGTGTTGTGTATCGGGTAGACCGGTCTCAGAGTAACAACCGAAAGTGCTATGAAATTGAGCAAAGATCTCATTGTCGTGGGTATTTTTTCCAGTACCGTCCATGGCAAATGGTCCAAAATGCGGTCAGCGTAGTTAGATTTATTTGAGGTATGAGGTGGGTAGTTCGTTGTTTAAAGCGCATAACAAAGTGGAGGCATCTGCATCCCAGATGTTATGGGAAAGTGAATTGAAGTAGGATAGTATTTCCGTATTTAAAAAGGAAGTATTCTCATTTCCATATGGAGGTGGTGTTGGTTCCGTAGGTGAAGCTTGATAGCGAACGACTAGCGCTTTGTATGACTGCATACGTCTCCTCCTCTTTGTAGCATCTCTTGTCCTTCAAGATTTGGCCACTAAGGCATCCATAATTGCCGTCGCGGTTCTACCGACCATTCCGGCTTCAATCCTCGCTAGTTCATCAATAGTTGGTGTCTTTGGACCCAACAGTTGTATACTTGTTGGTTTTGGATCTTGAACCTGATCGCTTGGCATTCAATGACTGCCTCAGCTCAGACCTCTGGCTGTCCGACTCTAGGTTTCGATCTAGACTAGAACCAAACAAAGTATTGTTCCCTTTAATCCTGCAGCTCGCAAGCCTCCAAAGAAGAAAAAGACCTTTTCGTTTGGTGTCTAAAGACGAATTCAATTTTATTGAAAATGCTGTTACTTATTCACACTGATTTTTTATCGAAATTGTTCCATACTTCGACTCTTAACCCGACTAATCGATATTCAAAGTCAGCATAATGCTTAAAGCGGGCTAAGGGTAAACGACCAGCTATCCTACGTGGCGTAGTTCGTTGGGATACAACGCTTAGTTGGTATATTTTTTTTTCAGCCTAAGCCGATGACCGCTTAACAACCCATCAATATATTCAATGCGTGCAATTTGTATACTTGTGCCGGTCATGCCATCAGGGCAATATTTGTTTGGTTGTTCATCGACTACGAGTCGGATATGCCTAATTCGTGTGCATCTTTTGTATGACTGAATTTCGTTCTTCTCCAACACTTTTAAATTTAAAAAAATGTAATAACGTGAACCCTATAAAAATCAGCTTCTCTTGCCACACTTGCTGCTTCTGGAAATTTCGCCCTTGAAATTTCGAAAGACAATCTTGTCCAGTGACACGTTTCTTTTTATTAAACCGTAAGAAATCATTTTTTTAAGCAGTCAGAAAGTTTTTCATTACGAATAACATTTTCTGCTGTATGCCCAAGGTAGACATCGTTTATGTTTCTTAAATGAGAAGAGGTTTTATAGTCAACTTTATCGACGTCTTTATTTTAAAAAAAATCCTTTTTCACAAAAATTTGAAAAACTAATAACAACACGTTTTTCACCGATGAAACCAGATATGTAATTTGTGATGATTCACTTTGAAAGAATAACCTAAACAATTCATAACGCCTAATATGTATGACAAAAAATGCAGGTAGACCAAATTCACACCGTTTAATGATTGTTGAATCTTAGAAATTTTGTCGAGTCCTTTAGAAGAGCTTCCTTCAAACTGGGCTCTAAGAAAAAAATGTCTCAAAGGAACCCATTGTTCGATTATCCTCTTTATAACCATTTCAAATGACACCCAACGCGTGCCGCTTAACTGTAGAATTTTGTGTTCCGGCACATGAAACATTTTTTGCAATTCCTTAAATTCTTTTAATCGTTTGGTGCTTAATTTAAAATGATTATATAAACATATCTTCCAAACTGTTAGGGATTGATTTTGCAGCAGCATTATTTATAAGGGCAATAGAATGGCTAGTGCATCCCAAGTAGAACGTCGTGGGAAAACGTTGCTTCAATAGATCAACCACTCCATTCCTAACACCCATCATCACAGAGGCATTGTCTGCGGCAAAACCAATGAAGTTATTATCTGGAATTTGATTATTGTTGAGGGTTTCGATCAAGCATTTGAAAATTGCTTCGCTTGTTCCGTTTTCTGGTTCAACGAGCTTAAAAAAATTGTCTTTGGTTTTACCCGCATTTCGGTCATACAATCTAGTAATAATAACTAAGCATTTATCTGTGGCGATATCGGTAGTTTCATCGATAACTAAACTGAATTCACTTTTCTGCATTTTGTTTTTAAGTATTTCAGTGCCACATTCCCCTAAAAAATCTACGATCCTTTTAGCCTTAGTTCTGCCACATGTTATCTGAAATGATGAATACTAAATTCGCGAATCATAAAGCTATGTACGTACAGGAATACTAAAATTACATTTTAAGCTATTACTGAGTCCGAATAGATTGAAGCGCTAAAATTGGCAACTTTGTTTTTAAGAACAATTCTGCTTTCAAAATTTTTATTAATTGGCATTCTTGCTGATTCCTTTGCATCAATGAAGTTTTGCTTGTGTTTTTTGCTTCGAATATGGCGTTCTATATTGTGCTTTTGATTGGTAAGCAACTGGTTACAGACACTGCATAATGGACGGCCAGTTTTATTCTCTTTTTTGATGAACTTGAACTCCTGTTCGCAATGATTCCTATAAATTCTTTTTTTGTTTCTTGTTTTGACCAACTCTGCTCCTGCTGCTAGTGGTTCTGTTGGTTCTGCATATGGTTGTTCTGCTTGCGCAGAATCTACATTGATTTCAGATTCTGATAACAAGTTCGAACTTGAAGACGAAGAGGAGCAAGTTGACGATGAAGACCTTGACGATGAAGACGAAGATCTCGATGGCATCGAGATATTTTCCTCCTCCATAGCATCTTGACTTTTGTCTTGGGTAGAGTTTGCTGTTGTTGGCTGTGTGCAGGTTGCTTTACTTTGTCTTATTAAAAACCTAGTTTTATACAAATAAGTTTAATGAAATAATTTTTTTTTCATTATAAAACTTACTTTTCCATTTAAAAAAAAACCGCACCACTAATTTGCAGCCGCACATCAATTCACATTTATTTCACAAATGACAACAATTTATTGAGAGAGGTTTCAAAAAACAAGAAAAGATTTCTCCAAAATATAGAAAGATGTGCAAACAACTTAAATCAAAATGACGGAGACGTTTAAAGAAATGTCAGAAGTGTAAGTGCCAGACTCATAAAAAAAGTACTGTGACAGCACTTTACTTGTAATAGAAAGAGAAAAGACAAAGACAAATGTTTGCATTGCCTTGCCTGCCTAAAGCTGTGTTCACATCACACAGGAACATTGAGAGGAAAAGACAATGGGATAATTTTCATTTAATAAAAATAAAATATATCAAATAAATGTTAAAATCAATATTGAATAAAAAAAGAGTAACGAGCCGTATTGCCTGTGGGTCAGTGCTGGCAAATAGTGAACCCTTAGCTCAGCGTTGGGAGTGGTCCTTGACCCAGGCTCACTACAAAAAAATTTACTTATTGCCAGTCTTTGCATCTGGTGTTGTGATGCGCGAGATATTTTTGCTTCTATTACCCTCCCTTCCGTGGTTGTTCTCCTCGCTAAAACAACCCCTTAAAATGGCTTCTTCTTTAACTCGTCATCCTTATCTCCAGAGAGTCCCAAATTTCAAAAAGGAGTCATATTTCAGTAATTTCCAAAAAATGAGTCCGGAGTCCCTGTGTCCAAAAAGGAGTCAAAAGGACTCCAAAGAGTCCCAAAGGTAACCCTGCATCAGGGCAATATTTGTTTGGTTGTTCATCGACTACGAGTCGGATATGCCCAATTCATGTGAATCTTTTGTATGACTGAATTTCGTTCTTCTCCAACACTTCTAAATTTAAAAAAATATAATAACGTGAACCCTATAAAAATCAGCTTCTCTTGCCACACTTGCTGCTTCTGGAGATTTCGCCGTTGAAATTTCGAAAAACAATCTTGTAGAGTGACACGTTTCTTCTTATTAAAACCGTAAGAAACCATTTTTTTAAGCAGTTTAAAGGCAAGCTGCCCAACATCACCCCTAAAATTTTGTCTCCATATCCACTAAGTGAGCAAAAAGTTACTGTTATATTATTTTGAATTGACATCTAGTTCTTTCTTTCCATAGTTCTGGATATAGATTTGGTGTCTTTGGACCCAACAGTTGTACTTGTCGGTTTTGGATCTTGAACCGAATCGCTTGGCATTCAATGACTGCCTCAGCTCAGACCTCTGGCTTTCCGACTCTAGGTTTCGATCTAGACTAGAACCAAACAAAGTATTGTTTCCTTTAATCCTGCAGCTCGCAAGCCTCCAAAGAAGAAAAAGACCTTTTCGTTTGGTGTCTAAAGACGAATTCAATTTTATTGAAAATGCTGTTACTTATTCACACTGATTTTTTATCGAAATTGTTCCATACTTCGACTCTTAACCCGACTAATGGATATTCAAAGTCAGCATAATGCTTAAAGCGGGCTAAGGGTAAACGACCAGCTATCCTAACGCTTAGTTGGTATATTTTTTTTTTCAGCCTAAGCCGATGACCGCTTAACAACCCATCAATATATTCAATGCATGCAATTTGTATAATTGTGCCGGTCATGCCATCAGGGCAATATTTGTTTGGTTGTTCATCGACTACGAGTCGGATATGCCCAATTCATGTGCATCTTTTGTATGACTGAATTTCGTTCTTCTCCAACACTTCTAAATTTAAAAAAATATAATAACGTGAACCCTATAAAAATCAGCTTCTCTTGCCACACTTGCTGCTTCTGGAGATTTCGCCGTTGAAATTTCGAAAAACAATATTGTAGAGTGATACGTTTCTTCTTATTAAAACCGTAAGAAACCATTTTTTTTAAGCAGTTTAAAGGCAAGCTGCCCAACATCACCCCTAAAATTTTGTCTCCATATCCACTAAGTGAGCAAAAAGTTACTGTTATATTATTTTGAATTGACATCTAGTTCTTTCTTTCCATAGTTCTGGATATAGATTTGGTGTCTTTGGACCCAACAGTTGTACTTGTCGGTTTTGGATCTTGAACCGAATCGCTTGGCATTCAATGACTGCCTCAGCTCAGACCTCTGGCTGTCCGACTCTAGGTTTCGATCTAGACTAGAACCAAACAAAGTATTGTTCCCTTTAATCCTGCAGCTCGCAAGCCTCCAAAGAAGAAAAAGACCTTTTCGTTTGGTGTCTAAAGACGAATTCAATTTTATTGAAAATGCTGTTACTTATTCACACTGATTTTTTATCGAAATTGTTCCATACTTCGACTCTTAACCCGACTAATCGATATTCAAAGTCAGCATAATGCTTAAAGCGGGCTAAGGGTAAACGACCAGCTATCCTACGTGGCGTAGTTCGTTGGGATACAACGCTTAGTTGGTATATTTTTTTTTCAGCCTAAGCCGATGACCGCTTAACAACCCATTAATATATTCATTGCATGCAATTTGTATAATTGTGCCGGTCATGCCATCAGGGCAATATTTGTTTGGTTGTTCATCGACTACGAGTCGGATATGCCCAATTCATGTGCATCTTTTGTATGACTGAATTTCGTTCTTCTCCAACACTTCTAAATTTAAAAAAATATAATAACGTGAACCCTATAAAAATCAGCTTCTCTTGCCACACTTGCTGCTTCTGGAGATTTCGCCGTTGAAATTTCGAAAAACAATCTTGTAGAGTGACACGTTTCTTCTTATTAAAACCGTAAGAAACCATTTTTTTTAAGCAGTTTAAAGGCAAGCTGCCCAACATCACCCCTAAAATGTTGTCTCCATATCCACTAAGTGAGCAAAAAGTTACTGTTATATTATTTTGAATTGACATCTAGTTCTTTCTTTCCATAGTTCTGGATATAGATTTGGTGTCTTTGGACCCAACAGTTGTACTTGTCGGTTTTGGATCTTGAACCGAATCGCTTGGCATTCAATGACTGCCTCAGCTCAGACCTCTGGCTGTCCGACTCTAGGTTTCGATCTAGACTAGAACCAAACAAAGTATTGTTCCCTTTAATCCTGCAGCTCGCAAGCCTCCAAAGAAGAAAAAGACCTTTTCGTTTGGTGTCTAAAGACGAATTCAATTTTATTGAAAATGCTGTTACTTATTCACACTGATTTTTTATCGAAATTGTTCCATACTTCGACTCTTAACCCGACTAATCGATATTCAAAGTCAGCATAATGCTTAAAGCGGGCTAAGGGTAAACGACCAGCTATCCTACGTGGCGTAGTTCGTTGGGATACAACGCTTAGTTGGTATATTTTTTTTTCAGCCTAAGCCGATGACCGCTTAACAACCCATTAATATATTCATTGCATGCAATTTGTATAATTGTGCCGGTCATGCCATCAGGGCAATATTTGTTTGGTTGTTCATCGACTACGAGTCGGATATGCCCAATTCATGTGCATCTTCTGTATGACTGAATTTCGTTCTTCTCCAACACTTCTAAATTTAAAAAAATATAATAACGTGAACCCTATAAAAATCAGCTTCTCTTGCCACACTTGCTGCTTCTGGAGATTTCGCCGTTGAAATTTCGAAAAACAATCTTGTAGAGTGACACGTTTCTTCTTATTAAAACCGTAAGAAACCATTTTTTTAAGCAGTTTAAAGGCAAGCTGCCCAACATCACCCCTAAAATTTTGTCTCCATATCCACTAAGTGAGCAAAAAGTTACTGTTATATTATTTTGAATTGACATCTAGTTCTTTCTTTCCATAGTTCTGGATATAGATTTGGTGTCTTTGGACCCAACAGTTGTACTTGTCGGTTTTGGATCTTGAACCGAATCGCTTGGCATTCAATGACTGCCTCAGCTCAGACCTCTGGCTGTCCGACTCTAGGTTTCGATCTAGACTAGAACCAAACAAAGTATTGTTCCCTTTAATCCTGCAGCTCGCAAGCCTCCAAAGAAGAAAAAGACCTTTTCGTTTGGTGTCTAAAGACGAATTCAATTTTATTGAAAATGCTGTTACTTATTCACACTGATTTTTTATCGAAATTGTTCCATACTTCGACTCTTAACCCGACTAATCGATATTCAAAGTCAGCATAATGCTTAAAGCGGGCTAAGGGTAAACGACCAGCTATCCTACGTGGCATAGTTCGTTGGGATACAACGCTTAGTTGGTATATTTTTTTTTCAGCCTAAGCCGATGACCGCTTAACAACCCATCAATATATTCAATGCATGCAATTTGTATACTTGTGCCGGTCATACCATCAGGGCAATATTTGTTTGGTTGTTCATCGACTACGAGTCGGATATGCCCAATTCATGTGCATCTTTTGTATGACTGAATTTCGTTCTTCTCCAACACTTCTAAATTTAAAAAAATATAATAACGTGAACCCTATAAAAATCAGCTTCTCTTGCCACACTTGCTGCTTCTGGAGATTTCGCCGTTGAAATTTCGAAAAACAATCTTGTAGAGTGACACGTTTCTTCTTATTAAAACCGTAAGAAACCATTTTTTTTAAGCAGTTTAAAGGCAAGCTGCCCAACATCACCCCTAAAATTTTGTCTCCATATCCACTAAGTGAGCATAAAGTTACTGTTATATTATTTTGAATTGACATCTAGTTCTTTCTTTCCATAGTTCTGGATATAGATTTGGTGTCTTTGGACCCAACAGTTGTACTTGTCGGTTTTGGATCTTGAACCGAATCGCTTGGCATTCAATGACTGCCTCAGCTCAGACCTCTGGCTGTCCGACTCTAGGTTTCGATCTAGACTAGAACCAAACAAAGTATTGTTCCCTTTAATCCTGCAGCTCACAAGCCTCCAAAGAAGAAAAAGACCTTTTCGTTTGGTGTCTAAAGACGAATTCAATTTTATTGAAAATGCTGTTACTTATTCACACTGATTTTTTATCGAAATTGTTCCATACTTCGACTCTTAACCCGACTAATCGATATTCAAAGTCAGCATAATGCTTAAAGCGGGCTAAGGGTAAACGACCAGCTATCCTACGTGGCGTAGTTCGTTGGGATACAACGCTTAGTTGGTATATTTTTTTTTCAGCCTAAGCCGATGACCGCTTAACAACCCATTAATATATTCATTGCATGCAATTTGTATAATTGTGCCGGTCATGCCATCAGGGCAATATTTGTTTGGTTGTTCATCGACTACGAGTCGGATATGCCCAATTCATGTGCATCTTTTGTATGACTGAATTTCGTTCTTCTCCAACACTTCTAAATTTAAAAAAATATAATAACGTGAACCCTATAAAAATCAGCTTCTCTTGCCACACTTGCTGCTTCTGGAGATTTCGCCGTTGAAATTTCGAAAAACAATCTTGTAGAGTGACACGTTTTTTCTTATTAAAACCGTAAGAAACCATTTTTTGTAAGCAGTTTAAAGGCAAGCTGCCCAACATCACCCCTAAAATTTTGTCTCCATATCCACTAAGTGAGCAAAAAGTTACTGTTATATTATTTTGAATTGACATCTAGTTCTTTCTTTCCATAGTTCTGGATATAGATTTGGTGTCTTTGGACCCAACAGTTGTACTTGTCGGTTTTGGATCTTGAACCGAATCGCTTGGCATTCAATGACTGCCTCAGCTCAGACCTCTGGCTGTCCGACTCTAGGTTTCGATCTAGACTAGAACCAAACAAAGTATTGTTCCCTTTAATCCTGCAGCTCGCAAGCCTCCAAAGAAGAAAAAGACCTTTTCGTTTGGTGTCTAAAGACGAATTCAATTTTATTGAAAATGCTGTTACTTATTCACACTGATTTTTTATCGAAATTGTTCCATACTTCGACTCTTAACCCGACTAATCGATATTCAAAGTCAGCATAATGCTTAAAGCGGGCTAAGGGTAAACGACCAGCTATCCTACGTGGCATAGTTCGTTGGGATACAACGCTTAGTTGGTATATTTTTTTTTCAGCCTAAGCCGATGACCGCTTAACAACCCATCAATATATTCAATGCATGCAATTTGTATACTTGTGCCGGTCATACCATCAGGGCAATATTTGTTTGGTTGTTCATCGACTACGAGTCGGATATGCCCAATTCATGTGCATCTTTTGTATGACTGAATTTCGTTCTTCTCCAACACTTCTAAATTTAAAAAAATATAATAACGTGAACCCTATAAAAATCAGCTTCTCTTGCCACACTTGCTGCTTCTGGAGATTTCGCCGTTGAAATTTCGAAAAACAATCTTGTAGAGTGACACGTTTCTTCTTATTAAAACCGTAAGAAACCATTTTTTTTAAGCAGTTTAAAGGCAAGCTGCCCAACATCACCCCTAAAATTTTGTCTCCATATCCACTAAGTGAGCATAAAGTTACTGTTATATTATTTTGAATTGACATCTAGTTCTTTCTTTCCATAGTTCTGGATATAGATTTGGTGTCTTTGGACCCAACAGTTGTACTTGTCGGTTTTGGATCTTGAACCGAATCGCTTGGCATTCAATGACTGCCTCAGCTCAGACCTCTGGCTGTCCGACTCTAGGTTTCGATCTAGACTAGAACCAAACAAAGTATTGTTCCCTTTAATCCTGCAGCTCGCAAGCCTCCAAAGAAGAAAAAGACCTTTTCGTTTGGTGTCTAAAGACGAATTCAATTTTATTGAAAATGCTGTTACTTATTCACACTGATTTTTTATCGAAATTGTTCCATACTTCGACTCTTAACCCGACTAATCGATATTCAAAGTCAGCATAATGCTTAAAGCGGGCTAAGGGTAAACGACCAGCTATCCTACGTGGCGTAGTTCGTTGGGATACAACGCTTAGTTGGTATATTTTTTTTTCAGCCTAAGCCGATGACCGCTTAACAACCCATTAATATATTCATTGCATGCAATTTGTATAATTGTGCCGGTCATGCCATCAGGGCAATATTTGTTTGGTTGTTCATCGACTACGAGTCGGATATGCCCAATTCATGTGCATCTTTTGTATGACTGAATTTCGTTCTTCTCCAACACTTCTAAATTTAAAAAAATATAATAACGTGAACCCTATAAAAATCAGCTTCTCTTGCCACACTTGCTGCTTCTGGAGATTTCGCCGTTGAAATTTCGAAAAACAATCTTGTAGAGTGACACGTTTTTTCTTATTAAAACCGTAAGAAACATTTTTTGTAAGCAGTTTAAAGGCAAGCTGCCCAACATCACCCCTAAAATTTTGTCTCCATATCCACTAAGTGAGCAAAAAGTTACTGTTATATTATTTTGAATTGACATCTAGTTCTTTCTTTCCATAGTTCTGGATATAGATTTGGTGTCTTTGGACCCAACAGTTGTACTTGTCGGTTTTGGATCTTGAACGGAATCGCTTGGCATTCAATGACTGCCTCAGCTCAGACCTCTGGCTGTCCGACTCTAGGTTTCGATCTAGACTAGAACCAAACAAAGTATTGTTCCCTTTAATCCTGCAGCTCGCAAGCCTCCAAAGAAGAAAAAGACCTTTTCGTTTGGTGTCTAAAGACGAATTCAATTTTATTGAAAATGCTGTTACTTATTCACACTGATTTTTTATCGAAATTGTTCCATACTTCGACTCTTAACCCGACTAATCGATATTCAAAGTCAGCATAATGCTTAAAGCGGGCTAAGGGTAAACGACCAGCTATCCTACGTGGCGTAGTTCGTTGGGATACAACGCTTAGTTGGTATATTTTTTTTTCAGCCTAAGCCGATGACCGCTTAACAACCCATTAATATATTCATTGCATGCAATTTGTATAATTGTGCCGGTCATGCCATCAGGGCAATATTTGTTTGGTTGTTCATCGACTACGAGTCGGATATGCCCAATTCATGTGCATCTTTTGTATGACTGAATTTCGTTCTTCTCCAACACTTCTAAATTTAAAAAAATATAATAACGTGAACCCTATAAAAATCAGCTTCTCTTGCCACACTTGCTGCTTCTGGAGATTTCGCCGTTGAAATTTCGAAAAACAATCTTGTAGAGTGACACGTTTTTTCTTATTAAAACCGTAAGAAACATTTTTTGTAAGCAGTTTAAAGGCAAGCTGCCCAACATCACCCCTAAAATTTTGTCTCCATATCCACTAAGTGAGCAAAACGTTACTGTTATATTATTTTGAATTGACATCTAGTTCTTTCTTTCCATAGTTCTGGATATAGATTTGGTGTCTTTGGACCCAACAGTTGTACTTGTCGGTTTTGGATCTTGAACGGAATCGCTTGGCATTCAATGACTGCCTCAGCTCAGACCTCTGGCTGTCCGACTCTAGGTTTCGATCTAGACTAGAACCAAACAAAGTATTGTTCCCTTTAATCCTGCAGCTCGCAAGCCTCCAAAGAAGAAAAAGACCTTTTCGTTTGGTGTCTAAAGACGAATTCAATTTTATTGAAAATGCTGTTACTTATTCACACTGATTTTTTATCGAAATTGTTCCATACTTCGACTCTTAACCCGACTAATCGATATTCAAAGTCAGCATAATGCTTAAAGCGGGCTAAGGGTAAACGACCAGCTATCCTACGTGGCATAGTTCGTTGGGATACAACGCTTAGTTGGTATATTTTTTTTTCAGCCTAAGCCGATGACCGCTTAACAACCCATCAATATATTCAATGCATGCAATTTGTATACTTGTGCCGGTCATACCATCAGGGCAATATTTGTTTGGTTGTTCATCGACTACGAGTCGGATATGCCCAATTCATGTGCATCTTTTGTATGACTGAATTTCGTTCTTCTCCAACACTTCTAAATTTAAAAAAATATAATAACGTGAACCCTATAAAAATCAGCTTCTCTTGCCACACTTGCTGCTTCTGGAGATTTCGCCGTTGAAATTTCGAAAAACAATCTTGTAGAGTGACACGTTTCTTCTTATTAAAACCGTAAGAAACCATTTTTTTTAAGCAGTTTAAAGGCAAGCTGCCCAACATCACCCCTAAAATTTTGTCTCCATATCCACTAAGTGAGCATAAAGTTACTGTTATATTATTTTGAATTGACATCTAGTTCTTTCTTTCCATAGTTCTGGATATAGATTTGGTGTCTTTGGACCCAACAGTTGTACTTGTCGGTTTTGGATCTTGAACCGAATCGCTTGGCATTCAATGACTGCCTCAGCTCAGACCTCTGGCTGTCCGACTCTAGGTTTCGATCTAGACTAGAACCAAACAAAGTATTGTTCCCTTTAATCCTGCAGCTCGCAAGCCTCCAAAGAAGAAAAAGACCTTTTCGTTTGGTGTCTAAAGACGAATTCAATTTTATTGAAAATGCTGTTACTTATTCACACTGATTTTTTATCGAAATTGTTCCATACTTCGACTCTTAACCCGACTAATCGATATTCAAAGTCAGCATAATGCTTAAAGCGGGCTAAGGGTAAACGACCAGCTATCCTACGTGGCGTAGTTCGTTGGGATACAACGCTTAGTTGGTATATTTTTTTTTCAGCCTAAGCCGATGACCGCTTAACAACCCATTAATATATTCATTGCATGCAATTTGTATAATTGTGCCGGTCATGCCATCAGGGCAATATTTGTTTGGTTGTTCATCGACTACGAGTCGGATATGCCCAATTCATGTGCATCTTTTGTATGACTGAATTTCGTTCTTCTCCAACACTTCTAAATTTAAAAAAATATAATAACGTGAACCCTATAAAAATCAGCTTCTCTTGCCACACTTGCTGCTTCTGGAGATTTCGCCGTTGAAATTTCGAAAAACAATCTTGTAGAGTGACACGTTTTTTCTTATTAAAACCGTAAGAAACATTTTTTGTAAGCAGTTTAAAGGCAAGCTGCCCAACATCACCCCTAAAATTTTGTCTCCATATCCACTAAGTGAGCAAAAAGTTACTGTTATATTATTTTGAATTGACATCTAGTTCTTTCTTTCCATAGTTCTGGATATAGATTTGGTGTCTTTGGACCCAACAGTTGTACTTGTCGGTTTTGGATCTTGAACGGAATCGCTTGGCATTCAATGACTGCCTCAGCTCAGACCTCTGGCTGTCCGACTCTAGGTTTCGATCTAGACTAGAACCAAACAAAGTATTGTTCCCTTTAATCCTGCAGCTCGCAAGCCTCCAAAGAAGAAAAAGACCTTTTCGTTTGGTGTCTAAAGACGAATTCAATTTTATTGAAAATGCTGTTACTTATTCACACTGATTTTTTATCGAAATTGTTCCATACTTCGACTCTTAACCCGACTAATCGATATTCAAAGTCAGCATAATGCTTAAAGCGGGCTAAGGGTAAACGACCAGCTATCCTACGTGGCATAGTTCGTTGGGATACAACGCTTAGTTGGTATATTTTTTTTTCAGCCTAAGCCGATGACCGCTTAACAACCCATCAATATATTCAATGCATGCAATTTGTATACTTGTGCCGGTCATACCATCAGGGCAATATTTGTTTGGTTGTTCATCGACTACGAGTCGGATATGCCCAATTCATGTGCATCTTTTGTATGACTGAATTTCGTTCTTCTCCAACACTTCTAAATTTAAAAAAATATAATAACGTGAACCCTATAAAAATCAGCTTCTCTTGCCACACTTGCTGCTTCTGGAGATTTCGCCGTTGAAATTTCGAAAAACAATCTTGTAGAGTGACACGTTTTTTCTTATTAAAACCGTAAGAAACCATTTTTTGTAAGCAGTTTAAAGGCAAGCTGCCCAACATCACCCCTAAAATTTTGTCTCCATATCCACTAAGTGAGCAAAAAGTTACTGTTATATTATTTTGAATTGACATCTAGTTCTTTCTTTCCATAGTTCTGGATATAGATTTGGTGTCTTTGGACCCAACAGTTGTACTTGTCGGTTTTGGATCTTGAACGGAATCGCTTGGCATTCAATGACTGCCTCAGCTCAGACCTCTGGCTGTCCGACTCTAGGTTTCGATCTAGACTAGAACCAAACAAAGTATTGTTCCCTTTAATCCTGCAGCTCGCAAGCCTCCAAAGAAGAAAAAGACCTTTTCGTTTGGTGTCTAAAGACGAATTCAATTTTATTGAAAATGCTGTTACTTATTCACACTGATTTTTTATCGAAATTGTTCCATACTTCGACTCTTAACCCGACTAATCGATATTCAAAGTCAGCATAATGCTTAAAGCGGGCTAAGGGTAAACGACCAGCTATCCTACGTGGCATAGTTCGTTGGGATACAACGCTTAGTTGGTATATTTTTTTTTTCAGCCTAAGCCGATGACCGCTTAACAACCCATCAATATATTCAATGCATGCAATTTGTATAATTGTGGCGGTCATGCCATCAGGGCAATATTTGTTTGGTTGTTCATCGACTACGAGTCGGATATGCCCAATTCATGTGCATCTTTTGTATGACTGAATTTCGTTCTTCTCCAACACTTCTAAATTTAAAAAAATATAATAACGTGAACCCTATAAAAATTAGCTTCTCTTGCCACACTTGCTGCTTCTGGAGATTTCGCCGTTGAAATTTCGAAAAACAATCTTGTAGAGTGACACGTTTCTTCTTATTAAAACCGTAAGAAACCATTTTTTTTAAGCAGTTTAAAGGCAAGCTGCCCAACATCACCCCTAAAATTTTGTCTCCATATCCACTAAGTGAGCATAAAGTTACTGTTATATTATTTTGAATTGACATCTAGTTCTTTCTTTCCATAGTTCTGGATATAGATTTGGTGTCTTTGGACCCAACAGTTGTACTTGTCGGTTTTGGATCTTGAACCGAATCGCTTGGCATTCAATGACTGCCTCAGCTCAGACCTCTGGCTGTCCGACTCTAGGTTTCGATCTAGACTAGAACCAAACAAAGTATTGTTCCCTTTAATCCTGCAGCTCGCAAGCCTCCAAAGAAGAAAAAGACCTTTTCGTTTGGTGTCTAAAGACGAATTCAATTTTATTGAAAATGCTGTTACTTATTCACACTGATTTTTTATCGAAATTGTTCCATACTTCGACTCTTAACCCGACTAATCGATATTCAAAGTCAGCATAATGCTTAAAGCGGGCTAAGGGTAAACGACCAGCTATCCTACGTGGCATAGTTCGTTGGGATACAACGCTTAGTTGGTATATTTTTTTTTCAGCCTAAGCCGATGACCGCTTAACAACCCATCAATATATTCAATGCATGCAATTTGTATACTTGTGCCGGTCATACCATCAGGGCAATATTTGTTTGGTTGTTCATCGACTACGAGTCGGATATGCCCAATTCATGTGCATCTTTTGTATGACTGAATTTCGTTCTTCTCCAACACTTCTAAATTTAAAAAAATATAATAACGTGAACCCTATAAAAATCAGCTTCTCTTGCCACACTTGCTGCTTCTGGAGATTTCGCCGTTGAAATTTCGAAAAACAATCTTGTAGAGTGACACGTTTTTTCTTATTAAAACCGTAAGAAACCATTTTTTGTAAGCAGTTTAAAGGCAAGCTGCCCAACATCACCCCTAAAATTTTGTCTCCATATCCACTAAGTGAGCAAAAAGTTACTGTTATATTATTTTGAATTGACATCTAGTTCTTTCTTTCCATAGTTCTGGATATAGATTTGGTGTCTTTGGACCCAACAGTTGTACTTGTCGGTTTTGGATCTTGAACGGAATCGCTTGGCATTCAATGACTGCCTCAGCTCAGACCTCTGGCTGTCCGACTCTAGGTTTCGATCTAGACTAGAACCAAACAAAGTATTGTTCCCTTTAATCCTGCAGCTCGCAAGCCTCCAAAGAAGAAAAAGACCTTTTCGTTTGGTGTCTAAAGACGAATTCAATTTTATTGAAAATGCTGTTACTTATTCACACTGATTTTTTATCGAAATTGTTCCATACTTCGACTCTTAACCCGACTAATCGATATTCAAAGTCAGCATAATGCTTAAAGCGGGCTAAGGGTAAACGACCAGCTATCCTACGTGGCATAGTTCGTTGGGATACAACGCTTAGTTGGTATATTTTTTTTTTCAGCCTAAGCCGATGACCGCTTAACAACCCATCAATATATTCAATGCATGCAATTTGTATAATTGTGGCGGTCATGCCATCAGGGCAATATTTGTTTGGTTGTTCATCGACTACGAGTCGGATATGCCCAATTCATGTGCATCTTTTGTATGACTGAATTTCGTTCTTCTCCAACACTTCTAAATTTAAAAAAATATAATAACGTGAACCCTATAAAAATTAGCTTCTCTTGCCACACTTGCTGCTTCTGGAGATTTCGCCGTTGAAATTTCGAAAAACAATCTTGTAGAGTGACACGTTTCTTCTTATTAAAACCGTAAGAAACCATTTTTTTTAAGCAGTTTAAAGGCAAGCTGCCCAACATCACCCCTAAAATTTTGTCTCCATATCCACTAAGTGAGCATAAAGTTACTGTTATATTATTTTGAATTGACATCTAGTTCTTTCTTTCCATAGTTCTGGATATAGATTTGGTGTCTTTGGACCCAACAGTTGTACTTGTCGGTTTTGGATCTTGAACCGAATCGCTTGGCATTCAATGACTGCCTCAGCTCAGACCTCTGGCTGTCCGACTCTAGGTTTCGATCTAGACTAGAACCAAACAAAGTATTGTTCCCTTTAATCCTGCAGCTCGCAAGCCTCCAAAGAAGAAAAAGACCTTTTCGTTTGGTGTCTAAAGACGAATTCAATTTTATTGAAAATGCTGTTACTTATTCACACTGATTTTTTATCGAAATTGTTCCATACTTCGACTCTTAACCCGACTAATCGATATTCAAAGTCAGCATAATGCTTAAAGCGGGCTAAGGGTAAACGACCAGCTATCCTACGTGGCATAGTTCGTTGGGATACAACGCTTAGTTGGTATATTTTTTTTTCAGCCTAAGCCGATGACCGCTTAACAACCCATCAATATATTCAATGCATGCAATTTGTATACTTGTGCCGGTCATACCATCAGGGCAATATTTGTTTGGTTGTTCATCGACTACGAGTCGGATATGCCCAATTCATGTGCATCTTTTGTATGACTGAATTTCGTTCTTCTCCAACACTTCTAAATTTAAAAAAATATAATAACGTGAACCCTATAAAAATCAGCTTCTCTTGCCACACTTGCTGCTTCTGGAGATTTCGCCGTTGAAATTTCGAAAAACAATCTTGTAGAGTGACACGTTTTTTCTTATTAAAACCGTAAGAAACCATTTTTTGTAAGCAGTTTAAAGGCAAGCTGCCCAACATCACCCCTAAAATTTTGTCTCCATATCCACTAAGTGAGCAAAAAGTTACTGTTATATTATTTTGAATTGACATCTAGTTCTTTCTTTCCATAGTTCTGGATATAGATTTGGTGTCTTTGGACCCAACAGTTGTACTTGTCGGTTTTGGATCTTGAACGGAATCGCTTGGCATTCAATGACTGCCTCAGCTCAGACCTCTGGCTGTCCGACTCTAGGTTTCGATCTAGACTAGAACCAAACAAAGTATTGTTCCCTTTAATCCTGCAGCTCGCAAGCCTCCAAAGAAGAAAAAGACCTTTTCGTTTGGTGTCTAAAGACGAATTCAATTTTATTGAAAATGCTGTTACTTATTCACACTGATTTTTTATCGAAATTGTTCCATACTTCGACTCTTAACCCGACTAATCGATATTCAAAGTCAGCATAATGCTTAAAGCGGGCTAAGGGTAAACGACCAGCTATCCTACGTGGCATAGTTCGTTGGGATACAACGCTTAGTTGGTATATTTTTTTTTTTCAGCCTAAGCCGATGACCGCTTAACAACCCATCAATATATTCAATGCATGCAATTTGTATAATTGTGGCGGTCATGCCATCAGGGCAATATTTGTTTGGTTGTTCATCGACTACGAGTCGGATATGCCCAATTCATGTGCATCTTTTGTATGACTGAATTTCGTTCTTCTCCAACACTTCTAAATTTAAAAAAATATAATAACGTGAACCCTATAAAAATCAGCTTCTCTTGCCACACTTGCTGCTTCTGGAGATTTCGCCGTTGAAATTTCGAAAAACAATCTTGTAGAGTGACACGTTTCTTCTTATTAAAACCGTAAGAAACCATTTTTTTTAAGCAGTTTAAAGGCAAGCTGCCCAACATCACCCCTAAAATTTTGTCTCCATATCCACTAAGTGAGCATAAAGTTACTGTTATATTATTTTGAATTGACATCTAGTTCTTTCTTTCCATAGTTCTGGATATAGATTTGGTGTCTTTGGACCCAACAGTTGTACTTGTCGGTTTTGGATCTTGAACCGAATCGCTTGGCATTCAATGACCGCCTCAGCTCAGACCTCTGGCTGTCGTACTCGAGGCTTCGATCTAGACAAAGTATTGTTCCTTTAAGGTTGCAGCTCGTAAGCTTCCAAAGAAAAAAGATCTTTTCGTTTGGTGTCTACAGACGAATTCAATTTTATTTAAAAGTGCTGTTACTATCTCTACACACTGATTATTATTTCATATGAATTTTTGGCTAATCGTTTTAAACAAAAAGTCGTCGCCGCGGTGGTCCTCTGTGACCCGTCCTCCACTTACTCTTTAAACAAGTTGTAATTCGATTTACTGTGCCTGTTTAAACAAGAATTAGTGTACCTATTTATCTAAAAAATATCTTATCAATTATCAATGTAAATTCTAAGCATACAATATTCCAAATGCAATCATTAAAATCAAATACAGTATCCCTCTATAATGGGAACTAATTAAAACAAGGCGATTGAAGCGAATTTCGTATCGATTTATAACAACGCAAAATAAAGCACATTTTCAACATTTATTAAGTTGATAAAAAAAAACATAGTATGTATCTACTAATTACGAACATTAATTTAAAAAAAAAACATATGTATTGACATATTACTAATTCTTGTTGAAATAATTTGTTATTTTGGTTTGAAGAATAGCCTGACTTGATAATGCTATGGCTTTTGCCACTAACTTTAGTAAATTATAAATTGTTTCTGCGTCCAATTAATTTGCATCTGATCCGATGGATCCAACGTTCGTCATTAGTTCAGCTTTCGGTTATAATTGGACTCGAACTCATTAGAAAAAGAAACGAAAATTTGGAAATGCGAGAATTTCGGCCTCCCTACCATGGTTGTCTCCCTGGCCAGGACAACCCCTTAACTAGGCTTCTTCTTTGTTTATGCCATCACCCTTCTCTCCCCTAACTTCTCATCCTTTAATAAAAAATTTGCTCTATCTTCATTCTGATGTTACGCTTGCAGAAATAAAAGGGGAAATTCATGTGGTTATATTATAAAATTATATCATTTTAAATTTAATACAAGTAAATAAAAGATGTTTCGTCTTTCTTTTTGAGTACAACTGACTTCATTGTGTTTATTTATTTCAACTTAATGCTATATGCTATATTTGCTTACAACTCAATTTTACTTTTTGTTACCGTTGGAATTATTTTTGATTATTAATTACAAATGAAAGTAAATAGGTACGTGCTGACTAAGATAATAAAGGGAAGTGTGCAGGAAATGAAGCGTTGGGTGCTGAGGGTAATGTGCTTCGATATAGGAATGCGCTTAGTTAAGAATACGAGAATCTTTTTGGAGATGTATATGAAAATGAATTGTTGTTAAAGCACGTTCTATGTGTTAAAATTTGATTTTAAAATGGATGAAATCTGAAGAAAAGGAGTGTTTCGTTGGCATTATATCTCTACAATGTGAGAGCCTCGGTCTATTAAAGAAAGTATTTTTCAGATATTCAATTTCAGTTTTTTTTTAAAGTTTTTACTTATGATTTTGTCTTTAGAAATCTCATTTTTGTACTTATTGTTACTTATTTAAAAGTGTAACTTAATTTTAAAACGATTTTTTATACTTATTCCATTTCATATTGAATTTAGTTAACTAGCTATTGGCTCCAGGCTGTCCTGCTGGGTAGGCTACCTGCATATAGGTTACAAATCATCCCCGCTCACCAGAAGACTCGAGGCCTTTTAACATCATATTTCTTACATTTCATGTACATAATATTGATCGCTTTGAAAATGCTATAAAAAAAAAAAAACAATAATCGAGGGATAATTTACATATAATTTAATATATTGTGTACGAAATACTCAATGCCAATTTCTCTAAAATTAAGTCGAAACCACTAGAATTGATTATAATTATTTTGGAAATGTCTCTTTCGACAATAAAAACAATAGGGAGTTTGTAGTGTTAAGGCTGATTTGCATTTAATTATAAATATTATTAGCTTCTTTAAATAAAATGCAAAACTATTTTATGTTGAAATAAAACAACCAATGTAATAGGGGTTTGCCATGAGCCGTAAGAATTTACGAATATAATTATTTAATAGTCAACTATGTGATCTTTGTTAGTAAAAAAAAATAAAAAACAAAAATAAAAAAATAATAATAAACTGTGTTTTTAAAGCACATTTTATTCAGTTTAAATAGAGAATCAATCATGTAGTACATTAAACTAATTCATTATAATTAACAAAACAAAAATATTTACTTTTCAATTGGCTTTCACTAAGTGCCGATATTTTGAAAATAAAAAAAAAATAAACAGCAAGCTATTTGTACATTGTCGTACATAATTATTAATGTATTGTTAATAAGAAATACTAAAACTTTTACCATATTGATTAATTTTTTTTAACTTAAAAACTTGAATGCGTACCTACATGTTTACTACAACCTAAAAACATAAACTCTATTACATGAGTTTGTTAATTTTATTATTCATTATTCATCATTTATTAATCCAGAAATTCGTAAAATCGTGTACTTTCTTAACTTACAATCATGTTTCTTCGTACGACATGGTGTCTGTCAAAGAAATAAATGACAAAGCAGTAAAAACGTCGATAATAACACCCCTACACTGGTGTGACATTAATGAGAAAAATTTGAATTGCGGAAGCTCTGAAGCGATCTTTTACACGCAAAAAAAAAACATGAATCAACCGATTGAAGCACGATCTTTTGGGAAGTTAATGAAATATTTTTGAATGGTTTATTGGTCTGAAAAGCTTTATGCATTTTAATGTTTATGCTTGTTTATTCATTTTCGGTTTCTACTTAAATTTCATTTGTCAAACGCAACATATCAACATAAATAATATATACTTCGCATATCTTCTAATAAATTTATTTTGTTACGATAAACTTTTAATATTAATAAGTTGATTTTAACTTATTTTTAAGCGTTTGCTTCGATTATTTATACATATGTTTATGTATATTCCTACAAAGAAAAACCGCTTCGTAGTGTTATAAAAGAAAGCTTGTAAATGGTAAAAGGGCTAAGTATAATGGACATAAAGAAATGGAAGCGAGTGTCAAAATCGTGTTTCGTAATGCTAAATTAACATGTAACCCCCATAATAGAGAAAAGTTCAAAAAAGTATCTGTCAAAATAAAAAAATTATCTCTCGCGTTTTTGTCATCATACATCATGGTATTTTTAACGTCACAATTATGTTTTTTTTTTGTTGTTGCCGTTGACACTATGTTGAAGAATTCGGAATTTCATTGAACTGCTTTACGAGTGTATAAACGTAAAAAAAAAACTAAACCAAGAAAAAATCGTAAGAAAAATGCAACTCTCAAAACCGAACGAAACCGAATGTTTGAATAAACATGAACATGGTACCCATGAAAGACTTATGTGTCAAAACAGAACATTAATATTACGTATTTGAATTCAGTTATTAAATACTCTCTCCAAAGTGCGAACAAAAGGCGAAACTTATTAAAAACAATTTCTTCGAAACAAAGTTTATTTCTTGTATCCGTTTACTAACGTCTATGTTCCATAAACATTAGAATAAAATTGCGTTGTGTCTGGCAAAATATATAAGATACAATGTGCCTTAAAATATGAATTAGACCAAACTACAGTGAAGCAAAAATATACGGAGCAACACCTTGATCAAAAAAATTCATAATTCTGTCGTACAGTGTCGCAATGATAATAAAAATCGACCGTTACAAAAATTAGTTATAATTTCGTGTTCCTCTAACGTGCTTTGACGTCTTTGCTTCATACTTACGGCACATGAGTGAAGTATGACATATAAAACATATTTGTTTCAGTTGATAGCTCAGAAACCACACGAATTTCAACCGACCCAAGCAACATTAAAAAGTATGGGATATAAGGAGTACATTATTATTGTGTGACACATATTATTATAATGCAATGATAATTTCTTGGTAGGGAATTTTAAACTTTCTGTTGAATTATTAATATCTTACTTCAATATCAAAGCGACAGAAATGCACTTACAATTTAGAAAACCGTAATTTTGACTTACTACGCTAAAAAGAAGGAAAAAGAAACATTAAATAGAACAACAAACACAAATCAACTCGAAATATACCATATGTATTATACAGCACTAATAAATAAAAATTATTGTAATCAAAATTCTCATTTTGCAATTAACACATTCCAGTAAATCTTTTATAAGAAGTTTTGTTTTTAGAAAAATAAATTTTTATTAAAACCCTTCAATGTTAAAATAAAATGGCGTGTCCCTTTATAAATATATATAAAAATATGTGTGTACTAGTAAGTTCTAGAGAGTAACATTTATAACCCATTTTGATAGGCGCAAAATTACAGTCAAGTTAAAGTCGACCATTTGTTTTTCATCCAAATGCCAACCAATATCACACAAATATTTTTTTGATGTCGAGTTCACTTGATCTCAGTTTTGTGCCATACATAACTACAAAAACAAAATAAAGCATAGTTAAGAACATATATTTATGTATTTAAGTGTGAGCATGCGATTACATAATGGAACAACATATAACTGTCTAACAAAATAAAACAGCACTGTACAATGTACATACCATGTGCGCATATAAATATGTAAACGTTTTAATGTTTATAAATATGAAATGTTTAAATTCTCAATATAAAATATAAAATTGTAAAAAAAATATCACAATTAAATACTATATTAATTAATATATATAATATTCAATATTATAATGTTGCATTTATAAGTTAAATAAATAAAAATCTTAGCTAAATCAATGTAACCAATATTGAAAATAAGCGTGAATGCTTATACTCACAGGTACTGAAGTGAAAGGAATAGAACACATACATCATACATCATAATAACGGAACGCGCATTTCCATTTTTCATGTCGTTATAACGTGACAGCAATATAGCGTTACAGCATTACAGGGTGGTAGCGTATATAATATGTATATATTTAAATTCCATCCAATGATATTTTCTAAGATCATTGTTTAACCTTTACAATTTTTCAACTGTATTCATCAACACTCTCGAAATAAATGCAATGCTTAATGAGCAAATCGCAATCTTTCACTTTTTTCGAATATAATGACTAAATGAGAAGCTTAGTTTCAATTGAATTGATGGAAAAGATTAGCTAAACAATACATGATTTTGTTTTCATGATGGTAACTCTGGATATTGTCTGTTAATTGTTGGAGAAATATTTATTTAGTTATCCTTACACACCAGACAAAAGTGAAAGCAAACAAAAGTCCAATATTCATTTGAGAAAACCATGACTTAGGTACTTTAAAAACAATATCACAATCGTAAATTAGACGAACTTTTCAGCCAATATACATAAATAAGCCACAACTGCTTCTTCAAGGAGCAAACAAGTATTTGAGGGCCAGTAGCATAAAAGTAGTTTATCTAATTCTCGGATCAAAATGTAAAATCGATTAACTTCGTGTTCGTTTTCTAAAAAAAAAAAAAAATTGTTTAAGATGTACCTTGATATACAAACTCGACGTAAGGGAGTTAAATAATGGCTTCAAGAAATTGAGAAAAATACTTGGCAAAATGTATTTATTTTTCATATAATTTTTGCAATATATTTTCTTGTTTCAAATTAAGCTTCATGCCCCAGACTGCTTTTGTATCTAATGCAAATAACCATATATGTATGTAAAAAAACTGACTAAATGTTTGGTCCAGTCAATCGATTCAGATAAACATAAACATCGAAACTGATACCTCACTTGACTATCAATATTTTTGTATTTAAAGATCGAAGTTGGGGAATTCGTAGCCGTGCTAAAAATGTGCCCCGATTTTTACGTTTTTAAGTATCAATTGCTAAGAATCTTGGTCAAAAATTAACAAGAGTTTTTTAATAACAAGGTACTTCCGCTGGTTTCGTATGTCAACAATTTTTAACAGTTCAAAATTAGAGTTATCTTAATTATGATACAAAGTTTAAACGATTAGGTTTAATGTGTTTCCAAATTGTGGTTTTTGGTTTTTTATTCCTCAGTTCCCGGTTTGACAACAGCTTATGTTGGCCTATGCCTAATATATTTGAGCCTAAGAAATTACCAATATTTGTCTATTTGAGAAAATTAAGTAAACACAAACTGGCTAGGTACATTTATATTTGTATGTAAAGAATATAATTTTGTCTACCAATATTGTATGAGAAGTAAGCAAATCCTTTACCAAACAACAATTAGAAGGTTTATTTACCTATTAAAAAATTATATTTCATACAATGTGCGTTGCTTTATTATTATATTGATTCTTGGCCTGAAGGACCAACTTGAAAGGATTTTTATTTAAATAAGACAGAAGAAACAAATGAAAATAAAGTAAAGTAAAGTCAAGTCAATCTTGTCAAGCAAATTCCCTGACTCCTGTAAAGGAGCATAAAGTATAATTATGAAAACAAATAATGACATATTCATTCCAACAATATTTTATTGTATAACTTGTCTTTGCATTGATTTTATATTTAAAAATAAAACATAGAATATAATATACTTAATTAAGAATGTATAATCAAATAATTCAAACAATATAATATATAAAAAATGTCTGTAACAATATTATAATATATATATATAATATATATATAAATATATTATATTTTATATATATATATATATATATATATATATATATATATATATATATATATATATATATATATATATATATATATATATATATATATATATATATATATATATATATATATATATATATATATATATAAATAATATAATATATTTATATATATATTATATATATATATATATATATATACATATATACATACATATAAAACTAAACAAAACAAAATTATTTATAAGATGCATTTTAGAAATTACTTAATGTTTAAACAATCAGATTAATATGTAATGTATGTAAATTTTATTCCAAAGTATGTAAAATCTATGTATTGTGAGCTAAACAATTAAATGATTGCTTGATTCATATACATATATGATCAAATATTTTTTATTTTGATTTTTAAAATAAAAATGTAAAGCTCATTGAAAATATTCCAGTGTGGTTGTGGTGTTTTATTTTTGCAAATAAAATTATTTATAAAGATGTGGTTCGTGGCAAAAAGGTGTCACTCGGGGAAATCGTTTCAGCAGCATATTTTTTTTTTAAATGTAAAAATGAACTATAATACGTCTAAAGGATCAAAATTTAAAGACTATCCTTTACCCTAAAAAGGGCTCGTGGTCTGAGATCGTAGACCAACCTTTTTAAAATCCCCAAAATTAACTTTTCTAACCGATCAGTGAACAAACTGCAATTGGCGAAGTAAGCCATTGGCGTAGTATGGGCTCAAACTCAGCTGGCCTACGATTGTAGACAACGTGCACACTTACGTCACTTTTTTTAAGAAGGCAGATAAATATCTTTTTGTTTGATAATTTTTGATAAAATACATAAAGTTAAGAAAGCAAAACCAAGCATCCACAGGTTAAACGACTGAAATTGGGGTTGGGGTAGATGATATGTGCAAAATACTCAACATCACGTGACTTATTTCACAGCTCTCTTACTGCATTGTTACGAAGAGGTACATAACTATAACTTTATATGTACCTATGAAGTTCATATTATTACTGTCCTTTTTTTTTTAAAGCTAGACTTTTTTTTTTCAATTTTTAACAAGAAATTCTTGCTTGCTTTGTTAAAAAAATGTCTCCAGAAGGCTTATCATTTAAATTTTTCCTAATAAATTGATCAGGCGCACAAAAATCGCAGCTGGCTTTCGGTTGTTTTGTTTGCTTGCTCCACTTACTTTCTAGCGTTCATGTCAATAAAAAAAAAAACAAAACAAAAGAAAAGAGTAAAAATAAACCGTTAAATAATCCAATGACATTACAAAAATTTGTTTTGTCAACAAGCATTTTTACATTTTTTCATATCATAAATAAATAAAACTAAAAGGAAAAGACTATTAGGAAGATAAGACACACCCTCCATAAGAACTTGGAACAGATCAAAACAAAAAACCATCACACTCAAAATTATCTTTAGCGAGACAAGAACAAAGTCTTGCGTGTATGGGCCGCTTAAGCTTTCATTTCTTAAGAATGAAAGATCATAATCAAAACGGGTAATTTTTCAGCTTTGACATTCTGTCAGCACACAAGACTAATGCAAAGTGGGTGGTGTCAGAATAAGCACGCAAGGTTATACCTGAGAATAAAGAATGATCTTCAAAGAAAATACAAGAATCATAACAAGTATAATATGAATAGCTTGTTGTCTGAAATTCTTGAGCTTCTGGTACTTTAGCGGAAATTTGTTTGAAAACTGAAAAACTGGAAGACTGTAAGATCGACACACAAAATAAAGCTGATGCGTTATGATGATAAATTCTCTGCTCCGCATGAGACATAATTATTTTAATAGGATAAGTGTTATGCTGTTAAACAATGTAATGGAATGGATAAGGGGGGGGGGGGGGAAATGATATATATGAAAAATACGCACCATTATTTTTTTTCTAATTTCAGGTGAAGAAACGGCTCCCTAATTTTAAAATTACGAAGAGCTATAAAAGAATGCAATCATTTTTGTATTACAATAAGTCTTTTTAACTGCATGAAAACTTTTAACTGCTTGAAGTCTTTTAAAGTGCTTTGACTGTTTTTAAATTCTTTTAACATCAGGTTCCTTCCGAGTTATAGCAACTTATAATGGGAAATTAAAAAGAGCAAATTAATATCCTTGGCTCCAGCCATTTCTTAAAAGTGTGCAAATAAATAAAAATAAAAAGAAGAGAAGAACTTTAAAATAGAACAATAAAATAATCCGGCACACACACAGTTATTTTCATAAAAAAAGGGGGTGATTTCAGATTCAAGTTTTGAAATTCTGTCTGCACACATGAGTAATGCAGTGGGTAGATTCAGTATAAGCTTGTTAGATGAGACCTAAAAATAAAAGAACTTACCAGTATCATTGTAAGGTAATGTGAACAGTAAGCTTTATCGGGATTGGAATTCGATATCGGGATTGGAATTCCAAATCCCGGGATTACAATCAGCAGGCTTTATTTGATGCTGAATTTCGGAATAATTAATAATTTGAAATAACTATTTTCCAAAAGAGCAGAACGAGATCATACTTTCAGTTTTTGCGCTTCCAGACCGACCGTCCACAAAAAACTAATCGAGATTGAAATCTTTAAAGAAAGAAGAACAGCATGGCTAAATGCCATTAAAAGAAAAGATTTAAAGGGGAGCTCACTAAATTACACAAAAATTATGTTCTCAACATTTTATTGGAAGTAAGATCGGGTGGCAATGGTACAGTGGATGTATTGCTTGGTTGCTCAACCTGAGAGCTGTGCGTTCAAACCCAGCCGAGGGCAGCAATTTTTATTTATTTCCCAAGTTTCAACTGGATGCCACCCGTGGAATTTCCATGAGATAATTATCACCTAAAATCTCAAACCACTGTACCACCTTTCTTTCCTTTCTTTCTATTCCTTCTCTTTCCTCGCTCGCACATGTTAATTCATGTATTAATATCCCTTTGAGTGCGAGTGCATTATAAAAAAAAAAAAAAAAAAATTTAACATTCAGTGATGTAGTAAAAATAAAACAAATTTTTTGAACAAGCTACATACAGATTGGATACCATCTTGAAACATGGGATATCCTCGATTTTTGGAACCCGCAGTGGGACGTTATTAAAGGTTGCAAAATCCAACGAAATTGAAAGATGAATTTATCCCTGAGGTAGAACCAACAGTTGCAGTGGAAGTAGAACTCAGTGAGCTGGAGCAACTAAAACAAGAATTAAAAGCTATCACAATATCACTGGTTTTGAAAGCAAAAAAATCTAAGGTTCTGTAAGCACCAACATTGAAGAACGTGATATTATATTCTCTGATCGAGGAATGCGGTCAATCGTGTAAATATGGCAAAAGTAGCAAAACTTTTAATGTCCGCATTCCGAGACGGTAGAGATCAAATAAATGCTAATGACCTTGAGGACAAGAAACCTTGCCAAGATAAGGGTTCATGTTGAGAGAGTGATTGGTCTTCTCCGACAAAAGTACCTTATTCTAACAAATCGTCAAAAATAATCGGCGGTGAAATGTACTTTGACTACATTGTCAAAATATGATGTGCTTTGACTAATCTAAGTTCGTCCATAATTAATATTACATAAACAAATGCTTTAATTAGTACCTAATATTTTTGATCAAATCACAAATTCAAAACAGAAAATAATGTATTAACGGAAACAAGCTCATATTTAAATACATAAATAATAATGTAATTTATTAAAAAGGCAAAATAAGATCGAAGAAAGAAAAGTTCGTGAAAAATAAACATGAGCTAACCAAAAAAACTTTATTTAATATAATTGATTAAAAAATTTAAAATTTTCCTTGAAATTGAAGGCAAAACAACTTTAGCGCTCCTTTTGTTTGCCCTGCACATTCGATAAATGACACTTGAGATTCGGCAGCTCAAGACGGGAGGCTCAACCAAAGGTTTATACACGCATTTGTTCACCATGCATAAAACCAAAGTTGAAAGCGAAAAAAGAATTGCTTCTACTATTCAAGGATATATAGAAATAAAAACGACAGCACCACCAGTGAAACGGAAAATGACTGACTATGTTTTACCAACTGATACTCAAGGTGATACACTGGACCAAGTTTTGTCGCGTATGACGGCTTTGGATGGACTAGCTTTTGACACTTTTATCAATTCATAGGACTTAAGAATCCTTTTTTTCTGAAGAGTATACTGATTGACCTGAATTTGCACTGACAATTCGAAGACGTGTTGTCAATAACAGACTTCTAATAGCTTTGTTTGTTGAACTTTACCCAGGGTCGCCCTGGGTTTTCTTGACAACTCCAAGAGTTGTCAAAAAAACCTGGGTTTTTCGGTTCTCAAAAAACGCATGACGGCTGCTGATTGTATATTTTTCACAACGCACAAAATTAAAAGTTTCCATTTTGCTTTATTTGTTCGATTTGTATTTACTTTCTTCAAAATAAATGCATTCCTTGCATTTCATTTAGTTTCATCGAAAAAAAGACATGAAAAATCAAATACAGAAGAAAAATACACAAGAAATGCTTGACAGCAAAAGTCACTTCAACAGCTGATTCCTTACCTCAACTCGCCCCAGCTAAATAGCAAGATTGACTTCAGGGTGACTTCAGGGCGACCCCAGGTTTCAAAAAACAGAGAATTTTGTATTGAGGGCAAGTTGAGGTAATTCAAAAAACGCGCTGTGGCGACCCCAGGGTGACTTCAGGGCTCAACAAACAAAGCTAATATAAGATAACAAATGATCTCGAGTCGAGTGAATTTGCCGTTCGATGAATGGACCTCTAGTTCAAATAAGAGATATATTATGAGTATTAATTAATTATCTAGATTTTGTCGCTCAAAATTTTGTTTCTAGATTATCTTGGTAAGCCCGATAGCAACATGTTATGCAACAGTTTCTGTTGGTCGCGGCATTAAAATAGTACCTTTTACGTCTTTGTATCCTTTGCGCTTGTACTTCTTCTGGCTAAAATGTATATACTTTGTTTTCGGAGTTATGTATTTTGACACAGTTCCCTTACACGCACGTTTCTTTTAAGCTTTCATACAAGCTTTTTAAGGCTTTAAACTTATTTTTAAGAGGTCCCAGCGAAGCAAAAGGCATTATACGACTTTTAAAGGCTAAAATCTCCTGATGAATTTTTTGGATTTGTGAAGATCTTTTGCCAAATGGAATACGTCATTAGGTATGTTTCTTTAACATTTCATTTATTTATCTTCTCTTTGGAAATTCTTCGATTTCTTATAGTAATTTAAATATTATTATGTAAAGAATTTTCCTTATAAATAAATATATATATTTAATTAAACTAAATATGATGGTATGTGTACTTTAATACTGTATCAACCAAAAATATAATACAAAATAAAAATATTGTATACATACGAGTATTAAGGAACAAAAGTAATCACTTTTAAGGATCAAGTGATCTATGGCGTTTTGTTTATATCGTCTTATAATATTATATAATATTTATCATTCTATTAAGCCATCCACATTGCGTTTTCTCAATGGTTTTATTATTTCGTACAAGCGTTTCTAAATTTTTCTTTTTCGTTGATAACGCAAGTCTTATAAAACTTAACGTCATGATAATACTTTTTTTTTTATTAGATAATCATTTTTAAGTTAAATTTGAATGATATTCTTAATTATTTTTGTTCTCTACATTTTTAAACGAATATACTTTTGTTTATTTTAGTATACATTTATTTATATGTATAGGTATATTTAAAGAAAAGCTTATTTTTAAATACAATACCTTATATTTTAAATATGAAGCACCAACTATTTAAATAATTTTATTCAAACTAAGACAATTTTTATTTTGTATATGTTATAAGATAGAATTATGAATACTTTTTCAATCTGAAGTATCTAATGTTTTATGATAGTTTATTTTTCTAGTTTCTTTTTTAATTTAATATCTAATGGAATACAGATAAGGTTAGGTTAATTATTTACAGCTGATTTCTTGAATGCCAATGTGGAGACTTTTTCGGTGGATGGACATTATGAGGAAGACAAAATAATGTCAGTACTTCTATAAGATACGGGTTCGAACGCCTCTCTGAATACACACATTTATTTTGCTTTCTTGCCTTGATAAAAAAAAATTGATTCAGATTAAATCGGATAGAAAACTAATTTTACTATTGACCAAACAGTCGGCCTTCGCATGCATCTAAAAAAGAGTTCCTAAGCTTGCCGAAAACTCCCCATACTAAATGATATCGACCGAGATATAAACGTTAGAAAACTACATTTCGAAACAACCAGCACTAGCACATCTCATTCCAACTATCGAAGTCCCTTTTTTATATGAACCGGGAAGACCAATAGCCAATGTTCCACAAAAATATCTCCAAATCTGCAAAAAAAAAAGATTCACAAGCAATATAAATGTATCGTATGAGATACTACCTAAGTGCCAATTGTTTTAAGTGGACGTTTCCAGCCGTTAGCTGAAGTTCGAATTGTTCATTATCATTACCAGTATGTGGAGTCGGACTTGTACCAGATCCTTGACTAGAAATTAACATGGAAAGAAAATTGGGGATATCTTTTTTGTACCGTGTACATCTTTGATATTCTGGCTAAAGTGATTCGTGATATGAGAATGACATTAGAGAATGCTCGCTACTCTTGATGGGACTTTACTGAAACTGTCAATACAACAAGCGTCAGCGAGTTAAAACAACATGACATGTGGCTAATAGTTAGTATACAAAATTATTGTATATACAATCTGTAGTACCCTGGAGGTGGCGTTTGACTGTGTTGCCCTCTAGTGCATCAAAACTTCACTTCCAATAGCTTATATACAATACAACCTAAAAAATCAGCGTCGCCGTGTACCCACCCACAACAGCAAATACTTCCTATTTATATAGTTCTATAGTTTATATAGCAAATGTATAAACCACACAGCACAATACATCAAACAATATTCTTAAAAAATCAACTATCTCTTGGGTTTCCTCTCAGGGTGGCGTTTGACTGTGTTGCCATCTGGTGCACACGAATCCATTTATAATAGCTTGTAGGTTACACACAGAAAAGATGATAGCGGCGCCTAACTTGCAGCAATTTCTTCAGAAATTAATGGTTGATGATAATACAATAGTTTTTTTTTAATAAATTAAGAAGGTATTTACCTACATTTTCAAGGAAGTTAATAAATTTTTCTATCCGGGCTGGACCATGTAGATTGTAGAGAAACAAAAAGAAGCCAAGCGGCACGGTATGTGATCCCTCAGCCCACATTATACGAGAGAGTCTCTGAGCATTATCAAATACCTTAATGTAAGATTGGTTTAGCCTGATCCTACTGCCTGATCAACCCTTCCTCGAATTGAATCCTAAGCCGACTGTTTAATCTGTAGTCTGCGAGGACTCAAAATCATACAAACATATCTATAAACGAATATCAAAATAGAAAGAAACAACGAATTCGTCCATCAGAGTTCTTTTAGAAGTTTAAGATGGTCACATCTAAAATCTACTTCATAGCCTCTAAAGAATTTGTTGATAGATCTTCTGGTGTAGCTTTGATCTCAAGTCCACTTCTCTCTATTTCCTTCCCCAGGCTTTTAGCTGCATGCTCTATCAAAATATCCGATGGTATTGATTCAGATTGATGATGGTGCTGTTGGAGCTGATGGTGTTGTTCTAAGTTTTTTGCCAAAGCAAAGATGCTGTTCGAACTGTTATTTATCGCACTTCGACATCTTCGTTCCAAATTTGAGAGCAGAATTTTATCGGATGTGGAAATAAATTGATTACAATGCGCAGAGCTGGTTTGTTGCATTTGTAAGGATCTTTAAGAAATAGACTCTGTTCAGAAGTATTATAGGTACAAATCTAAAATCTTTTTAACTAACCTTGGATCGTTGTTATCGTGCGGTGATCGTTGCAAGCTTAGATTTCGATAGTTTTCATGGTTTTGGCGGAGCAGCTGAGCATTGACTGTTAATGCAGCAGCCTCTTCTAATGAAACAGGTGGACATGCCCAGATATTCTGCAATTATACAAGAATTTAAAAGTTAAATTCTATATTTTGAATAATTTTTAATTGAATGTCATACAAAAGAGAATTTATCAAATGCCCATTTTTAGCTCATTAAGCTCACTTGGTGACTACCGATTTCTATAGAAAAAATAAAATGATGGTAATGATGTATACTGGCTTTCACCAATAAGACCTTAGATCTTTCCCGACAAGCGGTTTAATAAAATATGAAATACAGGAATGATTGGCTGAAAATGAAATCAGATTTGCAAAATTCGGTTCTATGGGTAAGCTTATAAGACCAATTCAGAAAAGACCAGATAAAAGATAAATTGTTCTAACAAAACAGAAACAAAAAAGTTTTATCAAAATCTTTAGAGCCGTTTTCAGAAAAAATTAACTTCTTTTTGACAATCCGTTAGTGAACTAGGGAAACGAGCAAACAGACAAACGGACACATTTTTCACATCCACTTTTTCGACTTCTCCATCATCGTTTATCATCATTTTTGATTGTTATTTAAAAAATTGTTTTGCACAAATCCATTACTTGCAGTTACGATAATCGCAAGTCAAAAATAGTTTTGCAATAATATAAATAAGCCTGATCATGGAACTAATTCACATAATAGTGCGTTAGTGTAACTAATATTTGACACATTAAAACCCACGTTGTTAAGTTTGCCACTGACATTTCGACAAGTGTCGGAATATATCTTCTATAGATTCAATATTCATTTAATGGGAAGTTCAGTTCTGGGTTACGCTGGCTTACATTTCCCTCCATACGTTATGTTGGCCTTCTGGAACGCGGAACTGCACTTCCAACGGAATAGTTGGTTGCCTAACCTACCAGTTCAATGCAGTTCGGCTAACAGACCAATACAGACCGCCAACTCGTACTCCTCTTGCCTGAAACACACGAAATATTTGCTCGTGTCTGTGAATACGTTTCTGTGCATTATTTGTGATGGCAACCATCCCTGCGTGTGCCATTTATTTTTGTGGTGTGTTTACTGCTCCCATTTAAAAAGCACGGGAGAGCGTTACACTCTCAGAATAAATGGCACATCAGCTGATTTTCAGCTGATGTGCAAAAAGAGAGACCATACAGTGAGTTGGCGGACTGTATCTTATTGGTCTGTGCCTTAAACTGTACCCCTATTCGCTACAAACCCTTTCCCAGAAAGTGCTTGTAGGTACGTATCTTTGTTTATACCATGGAATGATGAAAGCAAAATCATATGCATCAGAATGGAAGTTTATGTACTGCTAGTAGTTGCCTATCACAAGCTTGCTCCATTTAAGCCTAAGTTCTGTATCTTATTTGTATGTGGTTCGGCTAAATTAAACTGCTGCCTAGTGCGGTCGTGCCTCAAATCACAGACCTATACAGACCTCCAATTCGTACGCCTCACAGACAAATACAGACCGCAAACTCGTACTCCTCTTGCCTGAAACACCCTCGAAATATTTTTTTTCCTGTCTGTGAATACGTGTATTTCTCTGTCTGTGCATTTTGTGATGGCAACCATCCCTGCGTATGCCATTTATTTTGTTTATTGCTCCCATTTAAAAAGCAAGGGAGAGCAACACAGTCTCAAAATAAATGGCATATCAGCTGATTTTCAGCTGGTAGCCAAAAAAAGAGACTGTCTGTATCTTATTGGTCGGTGACTTATAGCGAGTTTCATTCACGAAAAGAATTGCTCTTTCTTTCAAAAGATTCGATCTTTTTCGCTTTTAAGAGTTTCATTTATCCAAAAAGGGCAATTCTAGATGAATTCTCAACACGAAAGAATGCATCTCTGATGGGGTGGAAGAATTGATATGAACACATTTCTGTCAAACGTTAAATGAGAAATAATTAGTTATTTTTTGTCGTTTGTTGTGAAATTGTGCCAGTCTGTAAAAAAAAAATAAAAATAAACAAATAATGAACGGAGAACTTAATATGTACTTTAATTATCCAATTAATTATTATCAACTAGCAATAATCCAAAGATTTTCACTAAATGTCAAAGGATTTTTTTTGGAAAAAGTAGCGTCAAACACTCACATATTCATGAAACGTCAAACAAAACCTAGTTTTTGCTCAGTGTGAATGCTCCAACTAGGTTTCGTAAACTTTTTGAGTTTTTGGTCCAGTGTGAAAACCCTATTAGAAAATGTTTTTTTTTTATAATTTGCACGGTTAAGTAATGTCCAAATTTCATTATTCCCTGTTTTTTTTTTTTGAAATTTAAAAAATATGCAGTGTTCCCTTTATTTCAAATATTTCCTTTTGTGTTTATATTAAAGAAATTCACTGAAAAGTTTTTTTTGGGGTGGTGCATTTTTTAAGCAGCAAGAAAATAGGTCAAACTTTGAATTTGAATAAATTTGAATTTCAACGGTAAGCTTGGATTTTTATTTAAAAAACTTATAATTTTTGAGAATTCCTAGGTAATACCAATTTTTAAATTATTATCTTGTAGCATAAACTTTCTTAAAACTAAAAATAAGTAGTATACCTTACCTACACCATTTTCTCATAATATCCTCAAATTAAGACCAAAAAGCTTATTTCTGCTTCCAATTGGCAGTCAAACTTGATTTACATTTATTTAATTACAAATTTATAAAAAAAATTCTTGTATTTGTTGGTGATCAATCATGATTACTGATGCTCTAAAAGATTGAAATCTTAATTTATCGATGTAAAATTATAAATTTCTTACGAGTAAATAAATGAAAAATGAAATGAAATGATAGAACTTACTTTGGAACAAGATGTTAAAAGCAGAAAATCGTATCTTGTACCAAGGCTTCTCCTCTATTTACGCTTCATATAAAGGTTTGAAATTCTGGTGAGCTCTAAGATGTCTTCAATTATTACAAATAGAATTAATTTTCGTGCACCTTATACCCCAACCAATGTAAAGGCTAGTAAAAGTTAAAGAAAGAGGCTTACTTGGCGCAGGTTTGCCTCCATAATCGAAGTCTTGCCTGCGTTTTCACAGGTCAACGGGCGGCGCGGCGGATGACTGCTGTAAAGAGACATCATCCGAAAAAGTCGCGACTCCTTTGGCTGTGGCATTTGTTCTTATAAACATCTTCTAGTACACAAAGTTAAGTGTTTTCAACCCCTGTGTTTGGACTTGGTATCGTTAAGATAATTTTTTTTTTGGTAAAGAATAGGTAATTTTTGCATTAATATGACAATTCTTTTTTATGAATATCTTAGAACCAAAAAAAAAAAAAAACGAAAAGTCAACTTAATCCTAATGCTAACCATGGTTGCATTATTTTTTGTTTATTGAGAGCGTGTTGTAGACTTTTCCACACTTTTTATGAATGCCTTTCTCAAATTGTTGTATACCTATACTCGTATATCAACAGTTCTCTGAAATATAAATCATATATTTGATAAGGCGTTTGATTATTATGTTGGAAGTGTTTCCTTGGTGCCCATTCAAAAGCAAATGGTATTGTATATAAATCCCCAATCTTCAAATAAATGCGACAACTATCTCAATCCACTGTACCTAACAAAATTCTGTTGTTCCTTTATATTTCTAAAAAGTCTTGACGTGCTCAAAAAGAAGTTTAACTATTATATTTAATAACTTTCTTAACAAATTGGTTTTCCGAAGTTAACTGTAACTTATCGAGATGATAAAATCCGATATTGAGCATACACTCAAGATGCACCTTAATTTTCACCGCTCTGCCTCATGTTTGTAGATTTTGAGAAGACATTTGATCTGGTATACCGTGAATACATCTGGAGATAGCTAATACAGATGCAGAGAGACATTGTTAAGAAAAGTGTCGCCATTGTTGAAGATTCTTACAGCAAAGCAAGGTGTTTCATTTTCCTCAATGTACAGCCTTACAATAATAATAAAAATAATAATTTTAACTATATGCCTGTAAGACCCGAGGTCTTTTGAATGCAAACTGCACGGCAATAGTTAGAAGGAATAGAAAGATAGGAAAGATTTTTGTTGGTACAATGGATTGAGAAATAGGTGATATTTATCTCATGAAAATCCCACGGGTGCCGTCCAGTTGAAGCTGGGGGAATATTGAAAAGTTGCTGCCCAGGCTGGGGCTCGAACCCACAACTCTTAGCTTAGCAACCAAGCACTTCATCCACTGTACCATTGCCACCCAAATTACAATTACTTCAATCTACGTTTGGAAGTTGTACAAGAAGGTGTTTTGTTACCAATTTTGATTTTCTTGGCAATTGATTATTTACGAGTACACACGATGTAAAGGCTGCCGCCCTTTTTCAATCAGTCTTGGTTTTGGTGACAATCTTACGCCACCTAAGCAGCGTACTCAGGCGGCAAAACAAGGCAGTTCTAGTAATTCTTAAGTGATTTTATATGTGTACGTTATATAATATAAAATGCTATTTCCAACTCACCTCCATGATATAAGTTGAGAGTGTTGATCTGTCAAAATGACCCGGTTTGTTTGAAAAACAATTCAATTTTGTACATGCGATTATAGGTACTAAGGCAAGTTATGCATTCGTTAGTTATGCCTGTCTGTCTCTCTGTCTATCAGACTCTCTGTCTATATCGGCACCTACAGCCTAATAGCCCAGTCGAATTGTACATTTAAATGGAAAAAATTAGATAGGGTTTTTTTTTTCTTTTGATCGTTAGAGGGGTTCATTATTAGCATGTGTATCGGTTTTCGACCTCGTAACTCTATTGCGTTGGCCGCCATCTTGAATTTAAGGAAAACTTGTTTTTCTTAAATAACTCGCTTACTTTCAATTTTTCACTAAAAATGCTTATGACAAAAGTTGTTTAGAATTGTATTTCCTACAACTTTTGTGTCGCGATAATCGCGACGCTCTCGTCTCGTCGTGTCGCGAGGTTGTGAATCAGGCATAAGTCAAAAAATATCAGTCGTAGACAAAAAATTGACATACCTGCCATACGATTTTTAGTGAAAATATAATTTTTCTCAAAAGCGGCTTCTACGATTTTGATAAAACTTTCTGAATTGTGTTTTCTGTGCAAACTTTATGTTTTGGTTGGAATAGATTTTTCAGGAAGTCTTATAACAGTACCTTCAATAGGACCGGTTTTTTTTAAATCAGATTTTCTCTTAAGCCACTTGAAGGATTTCGATGAAATTTTTAATATAGGAGCCTTTTTATAGAAGAAATAATATTAATTCTTAAATTTTTCAGAAAAAGTTTTTTTTTGAGTTAGAAAAAAAAAATTAAATTTATTTTTTATTTTTTGTTTTTTCCATTTAATTTGAAAAATATCAGTCGTAGGCAAAAAATTGTCACGCACAAAGTTGTAGGAAATACAATTCTAAACAACTTTTGTCATAAGCATTTTTAGTGAAAAATTGAAAATAAGCGAGTTATTTAAGAAAAACAAGTTTTCCTTAAATTCAAGATGGTGGCCAACACAATAGAGTTACGAGGTCGAAAAATGATACATATGCTCCTAATGAACCCCTCTAACGATCAAAAGACAAAAAAACCCCTATCTAATTTTTTTCATTTCAGCCCTTTTTTTTGTATAATTCGACTGGGCTATAAACGGTTGAACCGATTTGCTTCAAACTTGGTATACAATATTATCATGACGTCATACAGAGGGGCTTTTGGAATCAGCATTCTAGTTCTAAAACTAACAGTGTCGCTATACGATTTTTAATAAAAAATTCATTTTTCTGAAAACCGGCTTCTAGGATTTTGATAAAATTTTCTGAATCGTATTTTATTTTTAAACTTTATATTTTGGCTAGAATAGATTTTTCAGGAAAAGTCTTTTAACGAAACATCCCATAGAACCGGTTTTTTGGATTTCGATGAAATTTTTAACATTTTCACCTATTTTTTTTAAATTTAATTTTTCTGATAAAAACTATAAAGTGCTAGAGAAGTTGTCATACTCAAAAAAAAAACTTGGAATATATTTTCGAAAAATTTTTTTTAAATAAAAATGCATTTTGGAAAAAAAGCTGGTCGAACGATTTTGAAAAAAGTTTTTCTCAAAGTATAAAACAGTAAACGAAATCAGATGACTTACTTTATTTTTTCCAAAAAAAAACGTTTTAATTAGTGATTTTAAAGTGTTTAATAAAATTTTATATGACTTTTTTCTTTAATTTGTTTTCCAAAATCTAAACCTCCGAGACCACTGTCACATTTAAGAGAAAGTACGTGCGGCCCAGTCATGCACTTTATTTATTTTACTTTTGGTGATCAACAGGATAAAAAGAAAATCGAATTTTCGTTTATGTTAAATGATGCAGTAGAATTAATTTTAAAGAAAAACATAGAGAGAGTACGATAACTACGGCGCGCCAAGAATTAATAAAGGTAGAGGTTAAATACAAGCTTGAATGGGAAAATAAATATATTAAGAAACAACGGCAACACTTAAAATACATTTACTTACTATAACGGCCAGATTTTTGTTCTTTAATCCTACATTGAAAATCGAAATTTTTATAAAAACATAAGCGAGAGCTACAGTACGTTTGCAACGAACTGTTGGATACCCTATTCCCCATATTTTTGTATGTGTATATGCATATGTACCATAAAAAAAGGCGTGTGCCCCGCCTATTGCTGAGACTTTTTATTTCCAGGGTAATCACTATATGAGCTCATCATTCAATTTTAAGCTTGGAGATCGATTTGAACAAAACAAGACAAACCTAAAATTTTTAGAAATTAGATTTTGATTGAAAATAGCGATTATGGGTGTTTTTAACAATTCTTGAACTACACTCAGCTACGTAACCAAGAAATACAAATATAAGTGTTCATCTTCGTACTTCAAAACTGCGACCGATAGTTAAAAAACATCAAAAAATTAATGCATATTAAGACATTTTACGGTAACGCCTCTTAAAAGTGGGCGTGTCCCAAAAAATGGAAGCACTAACTGTGCTTTGATCATCAGTCAGTTTTTCGGCATATGTGTTTAACTACAGCTGAAGTTTTTAAACGATCTTACCTGAACATATACCTATATTTTATAAAAACCATGCCTTAAAAGTGGGCGCATTGAAAAAATTTACACAAGAAAATGTAGATACATTTTTCATATAACGAACGGAAAAAGGTTAAAATTGAATATTGGTAGTACCTTAAATTCTTAAAACTACGTTTTTCGTCCTTTCATGAAAAGTGGGCGTAAGATACGCCCAAAATTCAAAAATTTCTTTTCATACACAGTTTTTAGTTTCTACTAGAGACTCAAGATTTTGGCTTGCGGATTCATTATAAATACCGTTTATTTGGAAAAACAATTTTTTTAGTGAAAAGTGGGCGTCAGCTACGCCCAAAAACAATTTTTTTGATTCCATACACAAGATGTTTATGTGCAAGTAATATCCACAAAATTTAATGTTTTTCGCATTAATATATCAATTGTTATTTTATAAAAACAGTATTGATGGTTTTGTATGAAAAATGGGCGGCAACCACGCCCAAACTGAAATATTTTTATTTAATTGGAAGAAAGTTTACCTAAAGCTTGCGTGTGCAAAATTTTAGGTTATGCTTTTATCGTAACTGTACAAAAAACATAATTTAATTTTACCAAACTGAGGTTGTTCAACAAAAATGGCGATTGTGGGCGTGTTTGTGGGCGGATTTTACTGGTTCAAGAACTTAGCCTTACTCTTGAACCAAAGATTATATCGTCGTCGTTCTATTAAAACTCCCTAAGTCCATTTTTAGTAAAAATGAGATAAATACGCCAAGTTTATTCAAATGACAAGATCTATGTTCTATCAAAACTCCCTAAGCTCTACGTTCCTCTATTATCAAACTATATAGTATTAAAACTCCCGAAATCCAAAAAATTCTTCGATTTTTCATATTGATTACTAGCTTTAAATGCAAATATCTCAAAACACAAATAATGGACTTAGGGAGTTTTAATAGAACGACGACGATATATACCAAATTTCAGCTTTCTAGCTCAAAAATTGCGACCTCTAGAGAGTATACATACGGACGGACGGACGGACGGACGGACATGGCTAAATCGACTAGGCTTTTGATTCTGAGTCAGAATATATAATATACTTTTCCATACCTAACGGTATTATTTCTCTATGTTACAAACTCCATACCAAATACAATATACCCATTCTATGGAATAGGGTATAAAAAACGTAAACAAAATATCTGAACCAATCTTGTTCAAAATCGTGAAATGGAAAAAACAATTTTCTTTCTGTGATCAATGCTCATATCAATTTTTAATCGAACGCAATAAAATGAAAGCTTATATGAAGATTGAAAATGACTGAAACTACTTTTTAGTGACTGATTGATTGATTTATTTCTTATTTTCTTCTTCTATTACATTAAAAATTTAACCTTATAAAATTCAAGCACAATAATTGTTATGCTACATCATAACTTAAACTTTTTAGTACTAAAACTAAATATCTGTATAATTATTAAGTGTTTTTCATTTAGGTGGAAGAAAAGAAAGGTACAATCTGTTATTGTTTTTTTTTTGTATACTGCACACGCGCTCAAGGGGTTTGTTATAGCCCTTTTAATGATAAGTCACAGCGCGAGCGTTAGGAAATTAGGGAGGAAGGGAAAAGAGGTGTCAATGAACATTCGTCTTGAATGTTTTAAAATCAAAATGGCAAGGAAAAATTGTGCCAGGCAATTCATTCCACATTCGTGTTGTACGGCTACAGAAAGAATCCCTATATTTCACAGTACGTCCGAAATTGGGCTCAACTGTAAACTGATGAGCAAGACGAGTGTTACGGCGGAAATGTTTAAGGGGTGGAACGCAGCTGGATACCTCGAGTGAGCATTTTTTGTAAAAGAATCTGTAAAATAAGGAAATGCATGAAATATTTCGACGATGTTCGAGTGATGGCAATGATTCCATAATGTTTCTCTCTCCTATCAATTTTAACGCTTTTTTCTGAACTCTGTCGAGCAGGTGAAGAAAAGTTTGAGAAGCACCTGCTCAGAGATGGGAGTTATACTCGAGTTTATGGCGTATAAACGCTTTGTAAATTGATTTCATGAGAGGATTAATGCTGATAAAAGGTTTATCTTTGAAAGTAAAGTCCAGCAATTGATTTAACGTTAACCAGAGTGCAACACGAGAAGGTGGTATTGCAAAAGAAATTTAGCATACATGTAAACTTGCACAGACCCCAAATCCTATAATGAGCAAATGCAGGGGGGTTGCCGGAGGGCATCATACCCAGATACATTTCTCAATTTTAAACGCTGCCTTAATGCTTTCAATGCAAGCAAATTAAAAATATTTCAAAAAAGTACTTTCAGTTATTTTATATGTTCTCAAGAACTAAAAGACATAATAAAAGCTTTCATTTTTTGCGTTTCATTCAGAGTTGTTATGAGCATGATCACAGAAAAATTGGTTCTACGTTTTTTTTTTTATCAAAATTTGAATGAGTTTGAATGCGAATATATTAAAAACTAATGACGCAAATAATTTAATTTAAATTTAGGATTAAAAAATAGATTTCTGACTTTGTATTTTAAGTGCTACCGTTGTTTTTCAATATTTATTTTTCTATTCAAGACATTTTTTTCCAAAATCGCCCCTACCTCCTAAACGGGGTGAGCTAGAACCCCCCTCCCTTATTAAAAAATACTCGTATTTAGCCCTCTACTAAAAACCGTTATTAATTCTTAGGGGCGTAGTTGTCGTAATCGTGCTAAAACATTATGTTATGTTTTAAGAACGCAAATCGTAGTGTTTATTAAAAAACTCACTTTATCAATTTCACTTTTAAAGTAGTGGTTTGACAGTTCTTACAACGAATCGTTCCTTAATGATTTGTAAAAAAACCAACCAAATCCTAACAATGACACGCAGTTAAATTAACTGGACAGTTTCATAGAACTCGATGGCGGAACGGACCTGGATGTTAACAGGAAGAAAAAACAAAGCCCGTAGTGCATTTGGAACGCTTTCTCCTGTGTGGAACTCCAGCAAAATATCGCTACTCACCAAGTTGAAATCCAACGTTAAACCTGTGCTATTTTATGCTTCAGAGAAAGCATAGTTTGAAATGTCAAGCCTTTGAGGATGTAGTTAGACGTAAAAAAAGCGCACAGGCGACCGACGCGACGCAAGCAAGCGGCGTCGATGGACAGCATGGCGAAAACTAGTTTTTGAGCTTCTCTACCATCGTAATGTTATCTATGATGAAATTGAAAACCTCAATTTTGGTTTCTACATGAAAGCAATACCAATCCTATAAAGCGAGGAAAAAGTTGGATGCAAACGAAGAAAACCTTACGCACAGCTGTCCTTTCACTTTTACTGGCTTGTGAACACAACTTAAATTTAACAATAGAGCCACCTCAAGCTATTTGAAAGTTTCGTACCCATTTTTTAAGTTCATGACAAGACGTTTGCGATCGTGTCATGGACAGATAGACAACTTTGAAAACCAAAAATACAACTGGGTATGTATTAAATACCTACAAAATGAGAACTAACTTTTTTATCAGAGGTTTTTTTAATCCGTTGTCAAGAATGAGAAAAAGAAGATAATATTGAATGCACTCGTAAAGGGGTTAAGGGAGCATTCATAGTAATTAAAATTCACAAACAAATGCAAAACTGTAATTTACCTGTAAACTGGGTGAGAAATTTCCATTTCCATAAGTGGGAGAGCTTGACATTGATTCGTGGGACGCACTCCTATGGTGAAAATTGAAATATAATGTTAGTAAGACTATTGACGGTCTTATCACATTGTATATTCAAGGAATCATTTTGCCAAAATAAGCTTTTTCGCATAAAAAAGTTTAAAAAAATTAATTTTAATATTGATTTTATTTACATCATGGAAGACTGATATTTCTTGCATTATTTCGTAATATTGATTTGACAAATTTGAAAAAAATAACATCGATTTCTCATTAAAAAAATTGTTTTTTGAACTTTTTTTTTCTTGCGGATAGAAAATTTGGCGCTGTTAATGATTCTCAAATAACAATGCGGTCTCAAAAAATTTTCAAAAATCTTACATACTAATAAATAGATTTTTTTATAATATCTATACAAAATAGAAATGGTAGTTAGTAATAAGAAAAAAGATTTAAAAATATGAAGTTCGAAAGATTAAGTAAATTGTACAAAGATAGATGTAATAAAAAAATTAGAATAAAATTGGATTTTCAATTATCAAAAACATTTAAGTAAACTAAGATTTAAATTTAGTTTTGAATTATTAGAAACATTAAAAAATTAGTAAAAATAACATATGACAATGCAAAAAATCTTACCTTAACAAATAAAAGCTGTTCCAAAGATTTGTTCAATGTTGAACAATATTGTTCTGAGCTTTAAATTAGCATCTTAACAGATTTAGCCTTTTCAAAATGATGTAATAATCTGTCCCTAATATTTATGTCTTATGGCTTTTATGAAAATAACAATGAATTATGGTTACAACTTGGCATACAAAAATAATTGCCAGACAGACATTAAAAAAAAAAAAAATTCAGGGCTAATTTACTTTTTTGAATGAAGCAATTGCCCTTATTTTTGAATAACTTTGTCTCAGAATCTTTTGGTTCAGTTCGGTTTTCCTAAAATGAATCTTCGGATCCTAGCTAGAAAATAATTGTTCACAAACACCCATGACACATTCAAGCATGAGAGCATTACAAACAGGAATAACGATTCCTGGTATTTAAGCAACAATAACAACAACATATTACAGACTGACGTTCGCAACGATACAAATAATGTTATTTGTTTACTTAATTTGTCTTCTGCGTAAACAAATATCTATACATCCATAATATACAAGCGTTCACTGAAAATTACTATAGCCTAAACACAATTTATAATAAATAATGTAAATCGAAATACCTACATTTAGCATTTGTGCGAGCATTCGTTTGGTTTTATTTAGTAGTGGGAAAAGGCACTACAGGACCAGGGCTGGATCTTAAAATCCCAAAAATGTCCTTATCAAACATGATCATATCAACAGCATTGCATTGAAAAGTATTTAAAAAAATATTTGATTTTTTTAATATATGCTAAAAATCAAGACAATCATTTCAAACTCAGATAAACTTTTTTTAACATTTTGTAATGCAATAATGTTTTGAAAGAGAGTTTGATTGAAGAAACTTTTTTAATGATAGTTAGTTTATTAGTTTTAATTATGAGTTTTCGTTAGTCCAATTTTACCGATATGTAGTATTTTATAACAAACGAGTACCCAGTTCTATAAAATCGCGTAAGTCGTTTTCGAGAAATATCATAACAAGCTTTCCGTTTTCAGCATTAAAAAACATGCACGCAGTTCTCACAACGAAAATAATAGGAGACACTCTATGTCTATATCCTAATTTATTCTCGCGCATAGGATAGGACCTGTAGAGGTGTAAGTTTGTCTCACTTAAGTGTGGCTTTTTTTTCATGGAGTTTCAATTCTTTTCATCAAGTTTTCACTTCAAAAACCAATTTTTGCTTGGAGCTTGATATTTCAAATTATTGGCATACAATAGCTGCAAGCGGATCGTGTGCGTGTATTATCTGCAGGTGGTAGAAGGGACTTACAATATACCACCGCGCCGGCTCTGAATGGCTAACAGAGAATAACTTATGCATGAAAAGTCTTACTCTTTGAGGATTTCTTTCATCCTCGCAAGAGGCAATACCACAGAGAAAAAACCAGGTAGAATTAGGGATCCAACCCAGAATCTTCGGCGTAACAGTCCATTACTCTTACCACTACGCCATCGTCATGCCACCACACGGGGTAGTAAACTTAAAATGGAAAACGTTTAACTAAAAAATGTAACTTTACAAGACACTCCTTATTTCTAATTCAGCTAAGTGGCAATGGATCATTATTCCCACAATCAAATCCAAGTAGAATGCAAAAAGTCACAAAATTGTTCAGGGCGCAAATTTTGTTCCGCCTAGCCCATGTTATGCCACAGAAAGACACAAACATGGAAGGAATGGGAATCTTATATTTGCAGTGAACGCAATTTTGCAATAGCAAAAACACAGTTGTGGGCTGCCAGCAATGACAAATTGTTTACATAAAATAAGCCGAGAGTTGGAGAAAATATATCAAAACAAGACTATAAACAAATATTGACAGGAGTGCGATATAGGAAGCAAACACATCATAGGCCAATAAAAACACTCGATTTGCAACAGACTGAATTTTCGCATGCACATTTTCGGATTTATGGGTTTATATTTTAAAATAATGTCATTATAAAGAAACATGAACATCCAAAGTGTTTGTTGTGAAAACAAATACATTGTACATTGTACATTTTTCAAAAGGTGGTGATTTTACTTATTGTGAAAATGCAATATTTGCAATTGTTCCGCGAAATGAAAATTAAAATGTATAAACATACATTAAACTATTCTTACGACATAGAATACAGACAGAGACCGGTACTCCTTTATCTAAAATACTTTTGAAATATTTTATTCAAAACGGTATCTATATGTACAGCTCTGCAGCCTGCCCGCGCATTTTATTTTACTCGTGTATTTAGGTCCCATTTAAAATGCACGGGAGAATAGCATAATCAAATGCACGTAAGCTGATTTTAAGAAGAGAACAAAACTTCAAAAGCTGGTCTGCTTTGTACCGCTAAAGCTTCATCCCAATTACTTTTGTATATGAATTTCCATTTAAAACTAAACACAGCCACGAAACTTGAATTTTCTTTGCTGACAGTTCTGTCAATGGATCTGATTAGAAGAAAGTTAATAGAATTTTCCATTGCTGGAAAAAGTGTTCTGAAAGCGTTCTGTTTTGACGATTCTGAGAAGAAAATTTTGTTTCTTAATTTGAAGACACATAAAACTCGAAAAGCACAGTCTGACACAAAATATCAATTTTAGGAGAGTCTATTCCAGCGCAGTATTGTTAAAAGTTTTGGTAGTATAGTGACACATTTGACATATTCTTAAATGCAAATTGTACAGAAGCAATTTTGCTTCCTTTATTGGTTTTCAAAATGCGTGGTTCCCCGATTGAACCCAATGGAAAGTCCTGTAAGTCTAAATATTTTGTGGAAACTTATGATGATAAAAAAAAAAAACAATCTGTAAGCTGAATTGATAATGAAAACATTTGCTATTCTAAAAAAATGATTGTCAACTCATTTCATCATTTTGTTTTAACATATTAATGAGAACCTAAACCAATATGGATATCTTCAGGACTTATGTAATATAAGAGCATACAAACGATTAATATTGAATATTGAAAAATTACTCGTTTAAGGAAAATTAACAATAAACTTTGATAATGTGTAGGCTTCTTTAATCAAAAGCCCATTTATGTGTTGCTGGGAAATCAAATGGTAGTACTTGCGTACTCGAATTCTTGTCAGCTTTTTCATGAGTGGATCTGGGATGTAGGATATATTAGTGCATTATGTTAGGAGTCAGTTGTAGTACAAATTACTGCCACATAGATGGCGTCAATAGCTGTGTTCCTATACGATTAAAACTTACCATAATCAGCTACGTTGTTTGAGTATATGGACCAATGTTACACAATATTTTGTTTGCTTACGCTAACATAAGCTTAAAACTACTAACAAGAAAAGCATTCCATTCTTACTGCGACTGATAATTGCAGGGTAAAAATCCACCACCCATCATATTATATCTACTTCCTGTCCTACCGATTCCACTGCCATTGTCATTATTACATCCACTACCACCAGTACCAGCACCATTGATATTATTTCGACACGTATCTCGATCCCGATCCCGGTCACGATCACGATCACTTGCTGACGAGGAAGATCTGGCATCAATTATTCTACTACTGCCGCTGCCGCCAATGTCAGTCATTTCGCTATTGTCATTGCCCATTGCCTGTGGGTGGTAGTTGCTTTCATTATTATTTCCAATGCTGTCTCCAACGTTGGTTGTTAAATTTGTACCAACACCGCCGCCGCCACTGCTACCACCACTAGATGGTGCTCCTGTAGCACCATTTTGTGAGTTCGGCGACGATGATGGCTCATATTTTCTGGGTCTACCTCTTGACAGATGACGTCGCTTAACAAACTCATTGTCATCTACCATCCAAAACGATCCAAAGTCGTCCTCGTAACGCACAAAACACTTATGCAATGATAAATTTGTTCGAATGGCATTCTTTGAGCGTATGATTCAGGAGTGTTGTGGATTGTATTTTATGATTTTTTTTTGTAGGTATATTTTTTTGGTGGTAAGGATTTTTGGTTGGTTTTGAGGAAAGTATTATTTTAACACATACGTATTATACAAGTAGGGAGAGCACAGTAAAAAATAGAACAAAGGTAAAAGTATTCAAATAAGCATACTAAGTAATATTTAAGAATCTCTAAGAAAAATTTCAAAAAAGTATAAAATATTATTAATGTTAAAGTTAAATTTAATAAAGCTTGAATTATTTTTATTTGATTTGTAAAAATATTTAAACACATTTCGTTATTTTTATCTTAGTTCAAAGTATATTAAAATTTAGAAGAAAAAATTTTAAGTAAATCGACATATTATTATAAATGTGAATAGTTATAAAGGTATAGAATAAAATGTAAGTATATATCAAAAAATATTACATTTTTTAATGTGAAAACGTGCATTTAAATTTTAAAATTGCATTTTAATAATTTTAAAAATAGACAAAGAGAAAACGAGTGAGTGTTTAAATGGTCAAAAGGAATTTAAAATTTTTTGAATAGAAATTGTATAGAATGTAAGAATATGAAAATAGTCAAAATATTTGATTAAGTGAATTTAAGTTATAAAGTGAAAAGTTGGTAGAAACTAAAAACTTTAATCAAACAAAAGTTATTAAATAAGCTTTAGGTTATCAAAATTGTCAAAAAGTCGAAAATGTGAACGGTGAAAGTGTAATTAAAATTAAGGTGCAACTCTTTAGCGTGTTATTCTTTGAACGTACCGTCAGAAAACGATCTCAGCTATAAAATACCGTCTAAAACATTCTCCAACAAGAAATCGCAGGGTTCTAAATTAAACTTTTATTTAAATATTTTGTCCATGCAAATATTTCCCAAGCCACCTCCTTGTATAACCTACGCATACTCAAGAAGTTATGAAAACCTTCAATCTTTCTCAACACCACCGTTCCAAACGTTTATTGAAGACATATTTATTTAAAAAAATGTAACGATGCAATTTTAAAGGTCTCAATTCCACTACGAAATCTTGAAACTCAGCCGCGTTAGGCATTCCACATTCGTAAAGTGTAGTTAAAGAAGACGTCTTTGAACTGTATGAAATGAATTGGTATCATGGATAAAATCATGAGCACTCCTTGAAATTCAAGTATTACGGCGCAATTTTATCAAGGGGAGGAATGCAACAGCTTGGGTATTCAAGTCATAAATTTTGAGTGATCCATTCTCATCTTTTTCCTTTTGTTGCCTTTTGTAAATTAAAGCCAGATAACAGGAAATTGTATATAGTATAGGTAAGGTATATTGCATTGTGCATCATAGGCCGCCAGCGCAGCGAAGTTATTTTTTGATAACTGCTTAGTGATGCTGAATTAAATGACAAAAATTCAAATTACCGTAGATACAAAGACATGAAAGGTATGGGATAAAATCTTAAAAATTTGAGTTAAACTCGCTGTAAGACAATATGTTTCTAGGGGCTTTGAATTCCGCACGACTTGATAAAATGCTTCTTATAGAAATCTGATCCTATAGCCAATATAAACTAAACTAATTTTTGATTTTCATCACTGTTTAAGGTGCAACTAGAATGATCATATATGATCTATTTTGTAATCAAGTATATGAAAGCTGAAATTTCCAAAGTTTCGTTAAAGCTTACCTACAAGCAAAGTTCTGGCCTAAATCTTGTTTGAACGCTCTGACTGACATAATATCGAATGTCTTTGCTTCACAGGAAGCCTTTTATGTATTTATGTTTTTTCCAATAGTATTTTTTTTTAAATAGGGCATATAGGACTATACTTTTAAACAATGCTGTTCTACTACTTTCTCTGTATTTTGGGGAACACTTATTTCTAAGTGAATCAGGTAGACATTGACGTATTTTGTATTTTGCATTAACTACGTCCCAACAACCGCTGAGTTGATATTTGTGCAGCTTATTTTTAAGTAATGAAAATGAGTTTTTAGTGTGAATAATATATTGTGACTTTGCGTGCATGCAGAGGTTAAAAATGTAAGCGAAAGTATTAAAAAAAACTACAAAAATTGTATTATTTTATAAAGACAAAAGTTACATTAAAATAGTTTAATGATCGAAAAATTAAGTTAAATGGCGTAAAAGTCTTTTTATTCCCATTTTCAAAAATAAGATTAGTAGAGAGGTACACCACCACATAGAACATTACTCTTTTTTGGGCTTCTTTCACCATTTTCCGGAAGTCTTAAGCTAAGATTAGACGATGCGTAAAACTCAAATAATTGTACGATACTGATGATGAATTCAAAATGACCAAATTACGAAGTTCTTATAGGTTTTGGTTTAATAATATAGGGAAATAGAAAACACACCTCTCTTGTTAAGATGTAAGATGTTTTATTTAGACAAAAAACCATCAAGAACATGTATGAGACTCTATTGCACGAACTTCCTCTGCAACCTGTTATTAGTTTACCATTCATATTGTTTCTACCCGGTTGTATATACCAAATTTCTGTCGTCTTCTTAGATTATTTTAGTTAGGTATGGTACTTATAATGTTTGTTAAATGCACTTAAACTAGATCGGGACAAATCAAAAGAGTACAAGTAATAATTACAAACAGTCAAATCAAATCAAAACAGAAAAAGGGGCTGATTGTTGCTTTGAAGTTTGAAATTTCCAACTAACTGAAAATTTCTTGGATTCAATATTTGGAAGTTAAGTAAGAAAATATAGAAGTAAACTGAGGTGGATGAATTCAGGGAATAGAAAGTGACAGATTGTACAATGGTGACCCGACTTTTGCTTATAAAATGACATATATGTGGTTTTCTGTATAAGGTGGACATGCACTCAACGTCATTGTTTACTCATACTATAAGTAATACTTATACACATCAGTCAGCGCTATTAGAGTAGACTACCAACCATGCCTTTTCCTGTAGTTTAAGTGTAGTTCAACTCATATAATTAAATACAAAGAATACAAGCAGTTCCGCCTAAACCGGTCTTGCCTTAAATCGCACGATAATTGAAATTCAGCTGTTATTGTATAGCTAAAGAACATGTTGAATTTGACGTTTTGTTCCCAAGTTGAGTATGAAGTCATTTGATCCAAATAACAGGCCGGCTGAACAACTAGCCAGTTTCCAAGCTGATATAAAGGCCCATCAGGAGATGCAATCGGATGAGAAGGGTCCGAGAGTTACAGAAGACTGTAATTTATTTTATGGGAAATGCCATCTCGATGGCAGATCGCGCTTGTTTGGATGTGCAGCTATGCCAACAAGCCTGAAGTGTTACATCAGAGCTATTGCTCAGGCAAACAAAGCAGAAACGTCTTCAATGAGCGAAGGAGGAAGACAAAAAACACCAACAACGCGAAGTCGATGACATTTTTGCAGAAAAGAGGTGCGGAACTTCTATAGAAGAGTGAAACAGTCTACATCAGGCTTCACAAGTCGCCCTGGGCCCAAATATCATGATGGAAAGACCATAGCTGATACACAGACGATTTTTGCCATCTGCAGAGACTTCCATAAAGAAAGAGTTTCTAAATAGCGATGACAGCCGAAATTCCGCACAAGATTGACTTGTACCAGTTAATCATCCGTCCAACCAAAACGAAATCAAAGAAGCCATCGCCAGACTAAAGACGAAAAAAGCAGCTGGATCCGATGGTCTACAAGCGGACATTTTTAAACATGCTAGAGATTATCTCGTCAGGAGCATGCACCAACTCATCTGAAAAATATGATCGGAGGAAAGTATTCCCGATGAGTGAAATCTCAGTACCATCTGCCCGATCCACACCACAACTGCCTACTCTGCTCCAATTATAGAGGCATAAGCCTTACAAGATCCTGTCCAGCGTTTTATGTGAACGTCTCAAGCCATTTTCTGATGATCTAACAGGCCCTTACCAATGCGGCCTTAGATTTGGAAAATTTACAACCGACCAAATCTTCACATTTCGCCAGATCCTGGAGAAAACCCAGGAATCTAACATCGATACCCACCACCAGTTCGTCCACCAGAGGGCTTAAATAAGTTGACGCACTGTCATGCAGCTTTTTTAATTGAAAATGTAACACGGAACACCCTTGCGATCACATCGGGCTCCATCTGAGTTTATTGACGACATTGACGTGAAAGGAAGAACAAAGCGAGCAACCGGTGCCTTCACAACTATGGAGTCAGCAACAAGCAGAATGGGACTGAAAATAAACGAGGAGGAGACGAAGTATATGCTATTAACAACTGAAGTCCAATACCACCACCGACTTGGTCAGAACGTGACCATTGATGTGTATAACTTCGAGGTGGTCAGTGAATTTGTCTACTTGGGCACTGCTTGAAACATAGACAACAACATCTGATCTGAAATCAAACGCAGACTAACTCTTGCTTATTGCTGCTTCTTTGGAGTAATAAGCAATTGAGAAATAAAGCCCTTGAGAAGAACCAATGAGACACTGTATAGAACACTCATCATCCTGGCCCTGCTATGTGGTGCAGAAGCATGAACTCTCTCCCAATCGGGTGAAAAGTCTTCGAGAGAAAAGTTCTGCATACGATTTATGGTGCTGTCTGCGTAAACCGAGAATATAAAATTTTGCGAAGAAAATACAACGACGAACTATACGTGCTATAAAGCGACATGATCCTAGCCAGAAAAATTTGAATTCAATGACTAAGATGGCTGGGCCATGTAAAGCAATCGAACGTTAACGCTCTAGCTCCAAAAGTCTTCAACGCCAAACCAGAGGGAATCAGAATCCAAGGCAGGCCTTATCTTCGATAGAGCGACCAGGTAAAGGGAGATCTTCTTATACTTTGAGTCCGAGATTGGAGGCGGCAGGCTAGTGATCGAGCCGGCTGGAGGGACATATTAAACAAGGCCTAGGAGCTCTAGTTAAAAGAGAAAACACAATTTTAATTAAAACAAAAAATCGGTGAAAGAAGCCCTTTGCATTCGATGATTGGGTAATTTAATACAGGCCTCAAAGCACATTTAGTCTGACATCAATATTCATTAATTATTTTAGTTTCTATTTTTATTAAAGACAGACAGACATACAAAATATTTGGTAACTTTTGTTAGTTTCAGGAAACCTTTCCATACCAGAGCATCAGCTATTATGAAACACTTAAAGCAAACCAACTCAGAAGAAGAACAATCCTGAACACAAAACTCACACCACCACAGTCATACATATATAAAATAGAATAAATTTTTTTTGAAAAAAGTTAAAAACGTGAAAATATTTTTGTTTGTTTGTTTTATTGGAAACAAATATGATTTTTTTTAATTAAGAGATATGAAAAGAGAAAGAAAAATAAAATTTCAAAGGACACCTTAGATCGGTTAACTAGACTATGTTTTTTGTCTTTTTTTTTCAATTTGTCGATTGTTGAACGTACCCAAAATTTGGATTTCCAGTCATGGCTGCTGCAGCTGCATTTGACCTTTGAGGTCGTCTCTTATAAAATTCTATCTCGTCGACTGTCCAAACTGCACCTTTTACATTTTCAACTCGCATGAAACATTTATGTAGTGATAAATTATGTCGTACTGCATTCTATTTTAATTTTGTTTTCATTTATTTATATTATTTTATATTTGAAAAAATAATATGGTATATATAGAATTATTATAGCATATTTAATTAAAAACAATAAAACAAAAGTCTATAATATTTTTATACTCATTCAAACAATCATTCTCCCTGCCAGTGGCGCTGGCTATAGGATTAGTGCAGCAATCACGCTAGTATTTATATGTATTATAATATTATAAATAAAATAACTATTCTTTTTTAAATTATTTTATAATGTATATTAGATATTTTCATAAGAGTCTGCGGCAAGCTAGATAAGCCGGTCCCCATATGAGGTATTATATGTTTATTTTTAGTTTTAATAATATATATTTTGACAAGGAGCTACTTGCGTGTTATTATTATTTCTTTCGCATTTAAAATAAATTACAAAATAACTACAATAACAAGCAACTCACCTTCCATGTTGCTGCATTACGCCGAAAATAACAGAATGTGTTTTGAAACCAATTGTATATTTCATTCAGAGTAAGTTGTTTATCTGGTGACTCTATTATAGACTGGAAAATAAAAAACATATATTTATTGAATTCATCCAACACTAGCATGTTTTACTGAAAAAAGGATATTAGTACATATATTAGTTTGTGTCTGTTTTTTTTTTGTGTTGTTTGTTTTAATCTGTTTTTCAAAATTCTGTTTTTTTTTTTATTCTGGAAAACAAAACTCTGCTTTTCAAAATTCTGTTTTTCAAAAATTCTGTTAATTTATGCTAAGAAACAAAAACTTCAAATAATTTTTTCATAATTTATTAAAAAAAGAGAGATCTATATTACGAATTATCTCATTAATTCTCTTTGCATGTTCAAGAAGATGTTGCCAACAAGAAGTTTTGATGAATACCGTCGCAGTTAAATTCTGCAAATAATAAAATAATCGTTTGGAAAATGTTTGAAAAGCAGAATTTTGTAAACTAGAATTATGAAAATCAGAATTTTGGAAGCAGTATTTTGTAAAGCAGAATTTTGAAAACAGAATTTTTATGCACCCAGAATTTCGATCCCAACCCGGAGTAAAAGCGCTGCTTTGCAACTGGACAACGTATATAAATATAAACATATACCTTTCAAGGCTGGTCCTCAACAATTGTATCCAATTATTCTGGAAATGCAATGTAAAATATGTAACTAACATAAGTCATTTTCGGTATTGGTTTATTTTTCTGACGTACTACAAATTATTTATTTACCGACGGCAGCTCTAGTTTGTACCGAAACTCAAAGTGCGTTAGAGGAACAAAATGACCATGTGCTAAGGATGCACTAGAGCTCCGCAGAGTTAACTATCTTCTACTTGAAGTGTGTAATTTTGTTTGGTTCCAAAACCGTAGCAGTTCTCTGTATATAGTACGGAAGACTTACACGCTATATCTGAAACTAAGTCATAGTATACTCATGAGGAACACCATAATATGTTACACTTTGCTTTGCATGGCCAATTGGCCAACCGATTTAGCGTCCCTATTTGTCAATCTCTCAAGAAAATATCTGTCGCTGATATTTAATTATGATTGTTGTAGTTATTTAAAAATAAGTAAGAAGGTAAGTTTGTTTCATGTTCTTATTCTCAAGTTAATTTTACCTAAGAGGGGAATTAAAGAACAGGGACTGTTTTAACAATTTTTGCAAAGCTATATTTATCAATCTTAAGAACCTTAAATTTAATCTGGCAATATTGTCAGAAAACGAATTGCTAGATTTTCATCTAACAATGTAAGTGTCGAGTATCTAGAACTCGTCTGAACATACATAGTTAAACTAAACTCACAAATTTCTTTCATTTTTTAATTAATACAAAAATACAATTCTCTGGAGATGGCGTTTTACTGTGCCGGCTTCTAGTGCCTCAAATATTTGTTTCTAGAAGCTTTTTAGAATACAATCTGAAGATAGCAGCGACGCGACGCGACGCGACGCCTAGTAGGTACCCCACTGATTATAAAAGTAATTACTTCCTATTCATAGTACTATAAGTTAAATAGCACAATTTTAAACTTTTTAGGATTTTCGTGTATAAAGCAAATAATCCGCTGGCATTTATGGTGAAATTTTGTTTGAATACATAAATACTAGCTGATCCCATCATCGTTTCTGGACTAAGTTTTCCTTTTTTTTTTTAAACATTAAAACAGCAATGATCAATTCTTATCAATAAATTAAAAAACATGAACTTGGTTCTAAAATATAAAATGTAGGCATAAAACAAAAAAGACTTACTTACTTGTCTTATTAAAGATGCATATGTAAAAGGAGGCCGAACATCCGCATTTTTATAAAATTCACGATTTCGTTGTATTTCTGCAATTAAAATTAAATTATTTGTTTTTAATTTTTCTTAGAAATTCGTAAAAGTTCGTCAAACTTGCTCCTTTATAAGAATGAGTTTAATAATTTATTTACTATAATGACCCATCTACTACCCAATATATTTTTAAAAGACCTTTAACGAGAAAGTAATATAGAAAAATTTATTTCAAATTTTGACTACCTAAAAAGCATTTTTTTTTAATTAACAGCTTAAGGGCTACTTAAGGGTCCGTTTCAAAAAAAATTATTTTGAAAACTTTATTGTCTATATTCCTATGAAATTCAGAATTCAAAGTATCCAAAATTATCATAAACATAAGCAACTTTATCATTGTCAAAAGCATTTTAAACTCGAAATAAGAATTTGTTTATTAATACTAACTTCCAAACAAATTGGAAAGCAAAAACGTTTGTTTCAATTTCTATGAAATGTGTCAATTTTTGAAAAACTGCGTTTTCAAATTTAAATACAATACCGCAAGTCAAATGTGTAACACACAAGATACAGCTTCAGCCCCTTTCTCTTTCTCAGGCTATAGCCGCTTACTTTAAATTCAAAACGTTCAAAAACGCTGCTGGTATAAACATAACAAATGAATATACATATGATTAATGGCACAGTAATTCCTTATATCGTAATGTGCACACATTTATATTCATAACAGAAAACAGCTTGATTGTGTCTCGTGCCACACAGTTTCCTAATACCATCGCCCTTTTGCTTTTGCTGTGCGATTAAAATGATGTGTTTTGAAAATACCAATAAAAACAATAACAATGAAAAAGAAAATTTCCGCAAAATCTCTGAACAGCAAATTTGCTGCGAAAAGATATATAGTCCGACAGAAAGTCAGTGGGGGAGTGTTAATCCATGAGGCCCGGTTGTCTTAGACGCCCCCTGCGACTAGAATATATTGAGCATTCGTTTATGTATATGGTAAGCTATCGAGGACAAGGGAACCTCAATGCCAACATTGACCCGGATAGCGTAGATCTTGAGCGCGTTATGTGCAGGCATGTTTTCGGCCAGCAAAACAATAGAAGTCGATTTTTGTAACGCTCATCAGCTGGTGGTTGGTGGAACCCAGATTCCACGCTAAAACTGCCATTAAGTAACTTTCGTCTCTCCTGGTGGTCCAACACAAAATAAAATTGACCATTGCCGATATGGTAAATCACTTTGAGATATAAGGAACTAGAGGAGTGCGAATGCAGGAAGCGACCATCACCTGAAGGTAGCCACAATCCATCTACGAACAGCTGCTTTACGACGGAGACGGATAATATTGTGTAGTAACTTTACCCAACACCTTATCGGCAAGGCATCAAATGTGGGTTTAAACTTTAATATTCCCATTGAAGCGAAAAGTGGGAAAGGTTAAAATTGTGTGTACGAGTATTATTTTTTTTTTTATTTGATTTTTAATTCTTTATTAGTTTAAAAACTCTTTGAACATTAAAGTACTTATAATAAAAATCACAATACACAGCGCAATTTGTTTTTGAATAAATTAATATTAGTTTCTATTTTGATAATACATAGGATATAATCCATGTTTAAGTTTAAATATAAAAATTAATAAATTAAATTTCAGTCTTTGTTTAATGTTCATCCATTTCAATTCATTTAGCATATCATCTTTATGGGTTCTTCTACCACATTTTAAAACACATCTCATAGCTCTGTTTTGCAAGATTTGAAGGGTGTCAATTTTTTCATTGTTACACAAACTTAAAATGGAAGAACAGTAATCTATGTGTGGTAATATAATAGAGTTATATATAGATATTGCACATTTTGTTGATATTTTTTTCTTATTCTATATAGGAAATTAATTTTTTTTAGAAATTTTAGCACAAATAAAATCGGCATGATTATTAAAGTTTAGTTAACAATCAATATAAACACCTAAATATTTTATTTCTTTGACACATTCAATGTCACAATTCTCTATTTTTATATTAAAATTATAATTAGCTGGATCTGAAACAGTGCTGAGGCAATGTAGAAATATCCTATTGAGGCAATGTGGGAAAAGGATTAATTGGTTTTTATGGAAGCTGGCACCTAGGAGAAAATCACACATTGCATAAAGAGAATTACACACAGGCAATTTGTTCTGCAAAACGACAAGTTCAACGGTGTGTAAGACGGGATATTAGCAAAGAGCGCTGCATAAGACGAGGAAACGCAAGGGTGCTGTGTAAAATTACAAAATATGGACCTAACCTAGCAAGTTAACAAAATTAGTACCGATCACCTTGTCCTTTAAATAAATGGTAGTCTTTAATGTCATGAACAGAACAGTAACTAAGCTTTTCTGTGCACTGCTCAACGATTTATAGAGCGTAAATGAAAATTATCAACGAAGGACTGCCAGAGGCATAAAGAAAGTAAACAAAGACCCAAAACCTCCTCTTAACAATCAACAAAATAACTGGACTTGATTGGATACCTGTCGAATTTCTAAAATCGTACCCTGGTTTGGCATCATTTATTTTTTATTTAATTTCGAAGTGCAACTTGACGATATCCGTTACAGAAGAAAAGATATGTTATGTGAATGATAGAAAAATCTAATCCTGAACCGAATAATGATGTTATCATCTTAGTATCAACTCTTGCCTGTAGCGAATTTGTCGCTCTCCTGTCCTGCAACAAAAATTGCAATTTATCGAAGTAGGCCTTAAAATCTTATGTGGTTTGCAGTTTTCTTGATGTGATTGTGTATGATGTGTTCCGTCCATGCCGAATAGAATAAACACAAATCCAGCTTGTCTATATTCTCTATTGCTGTTAAACAATATTTTCAATATTTTCACTGCGAGACACCCCGCATAAAATAAACTTTGTATGCAATGATCTATCAATGAAAATTTCCAATAACAATGCCATACGGAAAGACAGGCAAGCAAAACAAAAGATACAGCAGCGTACCGAACATATCTCTCAAAAATTAACAAAGCCATTGCAAGCTAAATAAACATTCAATTGATTAATATTTTGTTTGATTTTTTGTTATTTTTGTGTATTGATTAATTTGTATTCTGGGTTGTATTTTCTGTTGCGAGTAGCAAAGTAAATATGGAATTCCTAATATAAATATTATGGGTACCCAAATATATGTAATATCGATTTTAATTTTAAACTCAACAAAGTTTTTGACATGATCGGAAATTCACCTCTTTTGAAGAAGGTTGTGGTTATTTCCGTTAACGTAGTGAATAACAGAAGCAACCGTAGGCGTTGTAGCCCGAAGACCTGTCAAAAGTAGCCGCACATCTCATTTAACATAGCAACTGTACTGCTTTCTTGAAATGTAGCTGCGATGAATGACAATTTTGAGCTGATTTATTAGATAAGAGTCTGTCTTTTCCTACCCGTCATTGCATAAAGATTTGTGAAATGTCAAAAAGGAAGCAATGTTTCAATAGCATAACACCATTATGACCAAAAAAGCCTGATGCAAAAATCAATGCAATGTAATTGTAAAAGTACCAATGTCTTAGTACCTTACCTAAGTACGGTCAGTGACGCGACGAGAGTATCAGCCAATAGATGGCGCTAGTTTCTATGGAGAAATTATTTAAAGTCGACAGTTTTCTTTTTGTTCATTTCATGCTTGTGATTGTGTGGAATCCCAATATGGAAACCAAAGCCTTTTTTATTTAATCTATGGTACTCTTACTGTTGGACTTGACTTTCGTTTCGAAATTGCAGTGGCACCTAGCATGCATCACAGTAGTTTGCTCTATGATAACACTATTTGATAACAACATATGTTTGATCAGAAGTCCATATTTAAGTTGATTACTCGGTTGATATACAGTGGCCGAAATAAGTATAAAGACAGCCATTCTCAAGCTGTTCAATATGACGTAAGAGTTAAGTAGCTAAGTTCCAAAAGTTATGCAATGTTTATATTGGCCAAACGCTTAATAAATGAATTCTCTCTTAAATATCACCTTGGATGAATTTGACGACATTCCTGCCGGTGAAAATTTTATTTTCCATCAAGATAATGCTCCCATTCATAATGCCAGTTGTGTTCGTAAGTGGTTTGAGGTCAGTGAAACCCAGTATTTGTCCTGGCCTTAATCCCATCGAGAATTTGTCGGGAATAATAGCCAGAAAGATTTATACAAATAAAAACCAGTACAGAAATGAAGCAGAGCTAAAAAGAGCAATAACCAAAGCATGGTTCGAAATCAACGAACAAGTCCTCCGAAACTTGATTAATTCTATGCCGAACAGGATATTTCAAGTTATTGAGAATCAAGGAGGTTGTACAAAGTATTGACTTCAAAATTAATAGGTAACTCGGTGTTTAAATGAATAAAATATTGACAAATCTTGACTGTCTTTAGGTATACTTATTTCGCATTTTTTACTCATATTTTCCTACAATTAATGACTTATCACCTTCTCTTTCAAGAGAAATTGGGGATAACGGTATAATTTTTTTTTTATTTAAGAGAGAATTCATTTATTAAGCGTTTGGCCAATATAAAGATTGCATAACTTTTGGAACTTAACTCTTACGTCATATTGAACAGCTTGAGAATGGCTGTCTTTATACTTATTTCGGCCACTGTACATTAAAAAAAACGGTCATGATCAGTCAGTTGTTCAAACTTAAAAATCAATTCAAATATAAAAAAAAACCACTTCTTAATTTCCCCAAGTATTTTGTTTAAAACTATTTAGAAAAATATTTATATTTTTATTCTCACCTTGTTGAACATCAAGGCCGGCGCGTTCCAACATATAAGGAAGACCTATTTGCAATTAAAATTTAATAAAATACATATCAATTTGTTGTTTGTTAAAATTAACTAATTTTCTAATTCACGTTTAGAAAATACCTACAACACTTTTTTTTTTTAACTTACCACCTGCTATTGATAATGGATTTTTGTCACTTATTCTTTTCCTAATCGATGATATGTTTGAGTTGTTTAGCATTGGTGAACTGATTGATACTGGAAGGACCGGATTTGTTAAATTCGGTGGACAAACCAGATTGTATGGTCCATCGGAGTCCTGCAGATTAAGAAAAAAAAATCAAAAACAAAGGTATGGTTGCTTTCGAACGAAAAAACTATCCACAAGGAAGAAAGGACTTGAGTTATTTTTGGCATACCTTGCAGTCCCGTTTGTCAGGTGACAAAAATTGTTTTGCCATGTATAAATGGTGCATCATAGCTTGCAGACGATCACGTTCCTTTTGCAAATGAATTTCAAGCTGCGAAACAACTTGCATTTGAACGCGTGCCTGTGCTGTTGAACGATCATCTAAGCTATGTTCTGTGTTAAGGTGCCTAAGATGGGAAACAGTTAAAATAAGCTTCAGTCAATAAGGACTTTGTTTCAAGTATATATTCATTTGATTTTATCCCAAAGAAAGAGATAAATTTAATACATCGTTTGAAAGACTGACTGTTTTATCAAAAAATCTATCAAGTAAACCTTTAATGGCCATAAATGTTATATCTTGTAGTACGCTTAGGCGTATTGTTTAGTCTTCGAAGGTTCTGGGTTTGATATCTGCTATATTCGTTCTGATGCGGCGGTGAAACGTAACGCAATATTTAAGCGCACACAAAGGCATAATAATTGAGAGTGAATAACATGCTCCGGCCCATTTGGAGATGTTGTGCCAACAATGTATTTAATGTAATTTTTACTTGCGATTATAGGTACTATAAGGCAAGTTATGGATTCGTGCAGAAAAAAAATTTCGAGATAACAATCACACATGACATTACGATGATGGAGAAGTCGAAAAAAGTGGGTCTGGGAATTCCGTCCGTCTGTCTGTCTGTCTGTCTGTCTGTCTGTCTGTCTGTCTGTTCGCGCTTCTAGAGCCTGAACGGATGGGCCGATTTGCTTCAAATTTGGTATCTAATATTGATTTGGCCGTCCCTCGGAACGTATTTTTTATTTTTGCTCCAGGCCCAAAAATAACGGCACCTGCCATACAATCGTGAAGAAAAAAATTGATTTTCTCAAAAACGGCTCTAACGATTTTGATAAAACTTTCAGGATGCTATTTTTGTAAAACAATCTATCTTTTGGTTGGAAAATATTTTTCAAAATTTGTCTTATAACGGTACCTCTCATAGAACCAGTATTTTCAAATCAAATTTTCTCGTAAACTATACATTCGATTTCAATAAAATTTTGGCCACAGGAAGTCATTTATAATTTTATTAATATGGCATTTCAAATTTTTCAAAAACTTTTTTTTTTGATTTTTTATAATTTTTTCAAAAATTTTTTTGGTTTTCGAAATATGTTATAAACGGGTATATTGATTTTTTTTAAAATTATTTTTTCAAATGTAAACTACAGATTGCCATATATTTGCATACCCAAATAAATTTCAAAATATTTTTTGGAAAAGTTTTTGAAAAATAACCTTTTTAAAAAAAAACTGGTCGAACGATTTTCAATATTTTTTTTTCCTAGATTTACGTATAGCTTCGAAATTTTATTGCATACTTTGTTTTTCCGAGAAAACTCTTAAACTAATTTAAAAAATAAAAGAATTTTCGAAATTATTTAAATTTTTTTTTTAAATCCATATATGCAGCCACTAAGCAATAATTGCTTATCATAAGAGCAAGTTCGTGCGACCCAGTCGTGCATTTTATTTATTACGAACAGGTCTCGAAACCAATCCAAATCCAATCATTATGTTTGTATGCCTACTTTGAACACTAAACTTTCAGCTTTTGTGAAAATAAGATCTTTTGTATTGCGGGTGGCAGTGGCACAGTTGGTGAAGTGCTAGACTGCTCACCTAGAGCTGTGGGTTCGAGCCTCAGCCTAAGCAGTTTTTATATATTCCTCTAGTTTCAACTGGATGCCACTAGTGTCATTTCTGTGAGATAAATCTAACCTAGATCTCAATCTCCTGTACCACATAATATTCGATCCTATCTTTCATTTCGTTCTCTCCTAAACACTCGCACGGTGTTAGTTTGTGATTAGGGTAGGCATTAATAATTCCTTGAGTGCGTGCATTATAAAATAAAGTGCACGACTGGGTTACACGAACTTGCTCTGATGTGTTAAAATGGTCTTGGGGGCTTGAGATTTTGGGAAAAAAGCGTCAAAAAAATGATATGAAATTTTATAAATCACTTAAAAATCAATACCTTAAACGTTTTTGCGAGAAAATGAAGTAAGCCATCAGGTTTCTTTTACTTTTTTGAATTTTTACGATTTTTTTTTTAAATCGTTCGACCAGTTTTTTCAAAAAACAGTTTTTTTGAAAAACCGAAAATATATTCCAAATTTTTGTTGAGTATGCCAACTTAATAAAGTTAAAAAAAATAAATTAAACCGTTTTTGGGAAAAAAAAAATTTTAAAATAATTTAAGGATTTGTATTATTTATTTTATAAAAGGGCTTCTACATTAAAAATTTCATCGAAATCCGTCGAGTGGCTTCCGAGAAAATCGGATTTCAAAAAATCGGTCCTATGGGAGGTACCGTTATAAGATTTTTCCTGAAAAATCTACTCCAACCGAAATATAAAGCTTGCACATAAAACACTATTCACAAAGTTTTATCAAAATCGTAGGAGCCGTTTTTGAGAAAAATTAATTTTTCACTAAAAATCGTATGGCAGGTACCGTTAGTCTTAAAGCTAGAATGCTAATTCTCTGTAGGACGTCATAATAATATTATCTACCAAGTTTGAAGCAAATCGGTCCAGCCGTTTAGGCTGTAGGTGCCGATACAGACGGACGGACAGACATACAGAATTATCGGACCCACTTTTTTAGTCTTCTCTATCATCGTAATGTTATGTTTGAATGCATAACTTGCCTTATAGTACCTATAATCGCAAGTAAAAAATTAAGGAGCTCAATTGTAAAACAACTTAGGAGCCTTAGGCGAGGTCACTCTAGTTGGTCGACGGTTGATGTTGTCTCTGTCAAACTTAGATCAATGAACATCCATTGTGGTAACGGGTGTGTTTTCTTCGCAAAAAAAACATCTGCATGAGCAAAGCTCGTAGTTCATTCGGAATACTTTCTCAGTGTGGAACTCATATAATATTGAAACTATGCCATCATGATTCTCGAGTGAACTACCTAAAGGCTTTCGTGAACCGTTGTCCGCGTTAGATCTTAAAAATACGGTGGCTACAAGCAATATCTTACAACGAATACGAAATGTGGCTCAGGACTGGCCAAACACTTATGAAGACTAATGATACAATAGCGAAGAAGGCTTTTAATGGAATCCTGAAATGTGCATTGGGGGATCAAAGAAAACCTGGAGGTCAACTGTTTTGAAGAAATCTTAGTTGCGGAAGAGTGGCACAGCTGAGGTATTGTGCTGCGAATAGATAGATATTTCATGATCTTATTGCAGCCTTATGCTTCAGTAGGAGCTAAAGTGTTTCTGCCGATAGCAGCTGTCGAAAGCCCTGAGAAAGAAATAAACAATTGGTTCTATTCTATACCCATAGATCTGTGTTATTTCATAAATGTTAAAACTATTTATAATGCACCTCTGGCGTGTTTTTGGCGTAGGCAAACTGTTTTCTTGATATTAGCTATATGTGTCATTAAAATTACGTCAGAATCCCCTTAAAATGTGATTTTCTTAAATCCCCATATCTGATCTTAAGTGTGTCCGTTGTTCCTTGCTAAAATCGACCTTATTTTACACAATGACAATGTTCTACTTTGACTTTGATATAAGTTCAACTTGAGACCAAAATCTTAATTACTTAATAAACTTTGTTTTCATAATATTTACACAAGTAAGGAACGCTGTTAGCTTTTTCTTGAGCTTAACTTTAGACGATCGATTAAGTATAAAGGATCGCACTTCAAAAATGTTGATGGCTTTACTGGGTAAAAATTGATCCTTTTGGCGATATATCGATCCCAGGGGCGCAGATTTAAACACTTCTGCGTCACTGCTGTCGCATCTCCCACTTCGTTTGTGTTCTGGACAGAACGGTAGTATGTGGTCTATGACAACGGCAGTAAATTGTATGATACTCCAATTTCATCCACGGAACGTTGGCTCGGGCGATGTTTATCTATGACTTCAATACCCCTATATAACCCTTCACACATACAGTTTGCTTCAGATTCATAATCTTGAAAAACAGGGGTTCAGCAGTGAACTATAGTTGCGAACGTGTTGCTGACAGATTCTTGATCCAAAGAAACACTTTATATAATGCTTGAAAATCCTCGGGTGCACTTTTGATTGGGTAAGCGTCAAAGGATATAAAATGTGTTAAAATTTGTATGTCATTATGTTGTATGATCGGTGCCTAAAATAAGAGCATCTTAATCGCTTACTGAAAATGAGACCAAATTAAGATGAATATCGCAAACACAGAGAAAGTATTTTAAATCAAGCGTATTGGCTGCCTCTGTTTCGGTGGTGATGCGTTACCGAACTACCCTTCCTTAGTTCTTGACTTGTTGTTTTTTTAAAGTCTTATATCTTTTTCATGTTAATGCAACTTTTAAAGCCATTAGACAGAAATATAAAAATTAAAGATTGTTTCAATTTTGGAAAGTGGAATAAGTTACGTTTTGAGTGCTGCCGATATTTTGCTTAGCGGTATTTCGACACACAAAGTCTAGCAGACAAAATCTAGGTCTCTTATACTTACTAATATAACTCGCTTTATTGAAAATTGGTGGAGTCCGCTAAAAGGGGCGTATCCGGGTTAATAGAAAACGTCCAATTCACAAAAGATATTTGTGTCACCGTGACATACCATCATTCTAAATGCATTCACAGATCAGTTCCAAGTCACTCCGAATACGCCATCCCTCATCTGGTTTTTGAAACAACTTCAAAGTTTCAACTCCATCACATCTGCTTGAGGAGAGGTGGAATCTCGAGAAATGATTTAATTTATTTCTATACTGATGGCTCAAAAATCGAAGATGGCGTGGGTGGTGGGTGGCTGCGTGTACTTAGGCGGACTAGATCTTAGTCTGATCTGTGCCTCCCTTGCAATTGTGGCTAGTTTGGTTCCGAAATTCTGGCGATGAAAGAGAATCCTGGTTCAAGGAAAAGGTGATGTAAACATCGAAAAACCGCATCTTCTAAGACACAGCCAAGTAACCCTTTAATCACTCGGTGTGATTTAATAGTTTAATATTCGACTTTTTTTGTGTCGAGAAATAGAGATATTTCAGGAAACTGCAAGGAAGATAAGTTTGTCAGGAATGGAAATACAACACCAATAAATTTCAATCAAAAGGAAAGATATTCGTGTTCCTATCGCTACATGCAAACTCATGCGGAAACAGGATGCCAAGGACAAATCAAACTTAACTACTTCTCTAACAACAAATCATAGGTTTGAAATCATAGATTTGGCCGAAAATGGATTTAAAATGCACCAAATGTTTATTATTTCTTATCAGATCACATCTTATCTCCTTGATTGAGCACATAACTGGACACTGCCACTAAACTTGGCATTATTTCAAATGCCTTCTGCAGAAAAAACATGCACGAGGAGCAATAGAAATAAAGTGCACGACTGGGTCGTACGAACTTGCTCTAATGTGTTAAAAAGGTCTTGGGGCTTGAGGTTTTGAGAAAAAACATTGAAATAATCATATGAAATTTTAATAATCACTTAAAAATCAATACTTAAAATGTTTTTGAAGAAAATGAAGTAAGCCATCAGGTTTCTTTTGCTTTTTTGAATTTTAACGAAATTTTTTTACTTGCGATTATAGGTACTATAAGGCAAGTTATGCATTCGTCAAAAAAAAAAGTTTTGAGATACAAATCAAACATGACATTACGATGATAGCGAAGACGAAAAAAGATGGTCTAAAAATTCTGTCCGTCTGTATGTCTGTCTGTCTGTCTGTCTGTCTGTCTGTATGTATAGAGACCTACAGCCCAAACGGGTGGGCCGAATTGCTTCAAACTTGGTATATAGACTTTTTTAGGTATTGTACAGAGGGAAAATTGAATTTTTTTTTTTTAGCTCAAAAAATAACGGTACCTGCCATACAACCGTTATTTTAAAGCTTATTTTTCTCAAGAACGGCTCTAACGATTTTTATTTAAAAAAATCAGTGTTGCTTTTTAGGTACGACCAATCATATGGCTGAAAAAAAAGTTTCAAAAAATGGCTAAGAACGGTACTTTCCATAGGACCGTTTTTTTTGCTTTCGACTATCTCGAAAACGACTCAACCGATTCTTTTGAAATTTCACACACATATAGCTGTAGGTAGCTCAATTTGTATGGCATACCAATATTTTTGAAAAATATTTTTTTGTATTTTTAATATTTTGAAAACTGCTTATTAAATTTTTTTCTAAAAATTTTAAATAAATGTATTTGCTGAATACCTATGAACTGGCACTTTTGAATTTTTTTTTTAAATTTTTTTCAAAAAGTTTTTCAAAAAAAACTTTTTTTCTCAAAAACCGCTCCACAGATTTTTCTAAATTTATTCTCATAAATTCAAATTTATCCAAGAAATAAAATGGCGTACTTTTTTTTCAGCTCAAATTAGTTTAAGTATTTATTTAAGAATTTTGAAAATTTTATTTTTATCAAAATCTCAAGCCCATAAACCACTGTCACTCATTAGAGCAAGTTCGTGCGACCCAGTCGTGCATTTTATTTCAAAATCGTTCGACCAGTTATTTCAAAAAACAGTTTTTTTGAAAAACTTTTTGGAAACATATTCCAAATTTATTTTGAGTATGCCAACTTCTAGCACTTTGCAGTTTTTATCAGAAAAATAAAATTAAAAAAAAAATAGATTAAACCATTTTTGGAAAAAATAAAAAAATACTTTGAAACTTTTTTAAAATAGTCAAAAAAAACTTTTTTTTGAAAAATTTAAGAATTTATATTACCTATTTCCTTTTTAAAAGAGCTTCTACATTAAAAATCTCATGGAAATTCGTCAAGTGTCTTACGAGAAAATCGGATTTCAAAAAAACCGGTCCTATGGGAGGTACCGTTATAAGACTTTTCCTGAAAAATTTATTCCAACCAAAACATAAAGTTTACTCAAAAAACACCATTCAGAAAGTCTGTCTGATATTAACACTTATGGTAGAAATGTTCTTCTGATTATCATCAGATAACAAAAGGGGGAAATTGAAATTTTGGTTTAAGCTCAAAAAATAACGGTACCTGCCATATAACCGTTATTTTAAAGCTTATTTTTTCAGCCAAGATTGACTTCTACCAGTTAATATAGATGACGGCCATGAGCAACATCCGAGATCCGACCAACCAAAATGAAATCAAATTAGCCATCATTAGCTTCAAAATGAACAGAGTAGCTCGACCGGATGATCTCGAAGAGGAACTTTCTAAACGCGCTGGAGATGACCTGGTCAGGAGCATACACCGACTCATCTGCAAAATATGATCGGAGGAAAGTATGTTCGATGAGTCAAATTTCAGTACCTACCATCTGCCCGATCCACAAAAAAGGAAACGCCTACTCTGAACCAACTTTCTAGTGTTTATGTGAACGTCTCAAGCCGTTTGTTGATGATCTAATAGGTCCTTACCAATACGGCTTCAGATCTGGGAACAACCGACAAAATCTTCATATTACGCCAGATCCTATAGGAAACCCAAGAATTTATCATCGATACCCACCACCTGTTCGTCAGATTAAAAAAAAACCTACCACAATGTTAACGGAGTTGAACTATATCATGCCGTTTCCAACTTAAGAATCCATGCTCAACTGCTACGTTTTATCAGGATGACATTGGAAAATGCTCACTGTTCCGTCAAAGTTAGAAATAACTCAACTGAAACCTTCGACACCACCAGAGGGCTTTAACAAAGTGACGCTCTGTCATCCAGCTGTTTTTACATTGGCCGGGCACCATCTTTAAGAAATCGACACAATTAGCTACTTGAGTTTGCGTATGACATTGATCAAATAGGAATAACAAAGGGAGCAGTAACCGGTGCCTTCACTCCTATGTAGTCAGCGGCAAGCAGAGTGGGACGGAAAACGAAAGAGGACAAGACGGAGTATACGCTTTCATTAAAAAACGTCCAATCCCACCACCGACTTGGTGAGAACGTAACCACTAATAGGTATAACTTCGAGGTAGACAGTGAATTTTTCTACCAGGGTAGTGGGCACTTCCGGAAACACAGGATTCAACATCAGCGCTGAAATCAAAGATAGACTAACTATTTCTAATCGTTGTTTCTTTGGGCTGAATAAGAAACTGAAGAATAAATGCCTTGAGGTTTTTTTTTAATGATAACTTGAAAAACCGAAGCTAGTTCGAACATTTTGAAGTTTCTTTCCCTCCTCTTTTTCGCAGGGCCCTAATGGTACAAAACGTTGAGGAGTATTTGCAGCAAAATCCTGACCAAAATTCAATTTTCCAAAAAGTAAAATCAAGAAGTAAAAGCTTGATATAGCGGATGATAAACATACATGGGTCAGTGTGCTGTAGTTTTTTTTTTATACCCTATTCCATAGAATGGGTATATTGTATTTGGTGTGGACTGTGGAGTTTGTAACATAGAGAAATAATACCGTTAGGTATAGAAAAGTATATATATTCTTACTCAGAATCAAAAGCCTAGTCGATTTATCTATGTCCGTCCGTCCGTCCGTCCGCATGTATACTCTCTAGAGGTAGCAATTTTTGGACTAGAAAGCTGAAATTAGGAATATATAATATTTGGTTCAAGAGTAAGGCTAAGTTCTTGAACCGGTAAAATCGGCCCACAAACACGCCCACAATCGCCATTTTTGAAGAACAACCTCAATTTAATAAAATTAAATTATGTTTTTTGTACAGTTACGATAAAAGCATTACGCTAAAGCAAACTTAAGCTTTAGGTAAACTTTCTTCCAATCAAATAAAAATATTTCAGTTTGGGAGTGTCTGACGCCCATTTTTCATACAGAACCATCAATATGGTTTTTATAAAATAACAATTGTTATATTAAAGCGAAAAACATTAAATTTTGTGGGTATTACTGGCACATAAACATAAACATCTTGTGTATGAAATAAAAAAAATTGATTTTGGGCGTGGCTGACGCCCACTTTTCATAAGAAACTATAAAAAAATTGTTTTTTTTAAAATAAACGGTATTTATAATGAATCCGCAAGTCAAAATTTTGCGTCTCTTAAGAGAAACTAAACAGTTTGTGTATGAAAAGAAATTTTTGAATTTTGGGCGTGGCTTACGCCCACTTTTCATGAAAGAACGAAAAACGTAGTCTCAAAAATTTAAGGTACCTCCAATATTCAATTTAAAACTTTTCATTCCGTTCGTTATTTGAAAAATATATCTTTACATTTTCTTTTATAAATTTCTTCAATACGCCCACTTTTAAAGGCGTGATTTTGATAAAATACCTTTGTTAAGGTAAGATTGTTTAAAAAACTACTCGCTATTTCCATTCAAAACCTAATTTTTAAAAATTTAAGTTTTGTCTTGTTTTGTTCAAATCGATCTGCAAGAATAAAATTGAATGTCACTGAGCTCATACCAGTTGCCTTGGCAGTAAAAAGTTTTAACTTTGGGCGTGGCGCATGCCTTTTTTTATTTTGCCAGCACTAATTGAACATCACACCACACAAAATTAATGTTATTGAATTTTTTTCTGTCTGCTAAAGAAGAATTTTGTTTCTGAAACTGAAACATCGGCTGGCTACGGGAGGCATACGCATACACATACAAATAGGGAATAGGGTAAGGGTATCCAACAGTTCGTTGCAAACGTACTGTAGCTCTCGCTTATGTTTTTTGTATATAATACAGTTTCCAACACGGAATATGAAGAAATAAAATAATAAAAAATTGAGTTATAACGGTAATGAAATTATATTGTAAATGCTTTATACACGGGGGGTGAGTTGTATAATAATTCGTTTTCATAATAGCCTTACAATATGGTTTCGTAAAAGGCCATCAAGTTCTCTGGCAGGACCTGTCCAATGAATTGCAGCAATTTTTTGTTTATCAATAAGTTGTTGGGAAACTATGTACTTACTAGGTGCTTAGTGATTGCATAGTCCTTGGGGGAGGAATACATATATATCTTCTTTTTTTTACGTTGATCGTATGTTGTGATAAAATGAGTTCAAAGTTAAAGGTCTGCATTTATTGCATTTTTCTTTGAGTGCATGCGATTTCGTCAGTGTTCTTCATGAAGTGATTTTGAGTTGTTGTTATAAAAAGCTTAATTTTTTTTAATGGAGAATTATACTGCAGGTATGTGTTGACATTTTAAATAGATTTTTGGAAATGTTATGTTTTTTTTATTTTCTATTCGGGTTCAAAAACTATATTGCAAAAAACTGTAGTATTTTCATTTATTTTTTAAGTTTTAATGATTTTAATTTAGTATACTGTGTTATTCTGTAATGCTTTGGGCTGTATAAGTTAATTTTAATGCTTTTCAGCCCAATGCAAAAAGAATTGGCTACTACTATCTGCTACTCGAATTTTTGTTAGCGAATCAGTTTTTTTCAATTTCATGTCAAAAAAGCACTCATACGCCATACAACGATTTTTTCGATGAATAGTTATAGCAATGTTACTAAACTCTTCTTCTTCATTTTTTTTAAGAGACAATTTTCATTGGGATATGTTTTTAGTGTATTGAGCGGAAAGCAAGCCAAAAAGTCAATTTTATTGTGATCATACCGTGAATGTCTTTTTTGAGTAGAAGTAAGCTTTTTAGTTTATAGTTTTATACATTTAATTTTTTAGGTTCATCTGGTTCAAGATTTTTGACAAGAAAATATTTATTTAATATTATGGAAGAAATCGGAGAAGAGGATATGACCAACAAATTAAATTATTTAAAAACAAAGCTATTAGATGTCCCTTGTTTATCAGAAGAACTTCGCATTTATAAGTCAAAAGTAGCTATATTTGTGTGTTAATTTAAGCAAAGATGGTCAGCCTCAAACAGGGGAAAGGATTTATTTTTAGAGAAGAATAAAGCACGGCTTGAAAGGACTTTCACACTTCCAATTTTAACTGACAGATCAGCAGGCCGACCTTAAAAGCAATTTTAAGAATCAAGTGAAAGAAGTAAAAGACGAAAAACCGAGAGTATCCGGGAAAAGCTTCAAACTGAGGAACTAGCATATGCAACTCAGATGAAGTTAAGAGAAACTGGGAAGACGGTTGCTTCAAAAGTTTTAACAGAAATACTAAAATCTCCTGGAAGAGCTCAGAAGTATAAACAAGCATACTCTGACAGCCTTAAGGATACCAAAAAGAAATTGTCTACACTTAAAGCTCTTTCCATGTTCGTTGAAGCAGGGTTATCGCGAAAACAGTATAAAATTATAGCAGCAATAAATAAGAGTTTTTTTTTCCTTGTTACAGTTTACTTCAGAAAGCTATGGAAGGATCATATACTGTTACGGACACATTAGCCGAAATTAATCTTCAGGATTTGTTGGATCACACTGTAACTAGACTACTTATGTGTATGCAGGAAGTTACAGACAGATTAAAAGGAAATGAATGTAAGTCCCTGGAGCTTAGTACAAAGTGGGGTTGTGACGGATCCCAGCAAACGCAATACAAGCAAAGATTTGAAAATAATTCCGATTCAGACTTGTTCCATTGCGCTTAGTTTGTGGTCCATCTTCTCCTCGATTTTGTCGACCTATAAGAATAAACTTTGTTTAAGAACATAACAAAAAGCGAAATCAGCTATATTCAGACGAAAATAAATTTACTTTCTAAGACTGTAACAAGTTCCAACATGGAAGTGAAGCATACATTGCTTTTTACTATGGTTGATGGGAAAATATGTAATGCAGTTACTGAGACTAAATCAACACAGAAATGTTATTCTTGCGGATCTACTTCGAAAGATTTCAACAAATTACATACACCAAATAACAATATTAATGAAAGCTCCATGCAGTTTGGCTTGTCAATCTTACATGCGCGAATCAGACTTTTTTAAAGTCTTCTGCATGTTGCTTATAAGCTTCATATAAAAAAGGGCACATTAGAACGCAAGAGGACAAGGAAGCGTATAAACTTAGAAAAACTCAAATTCAACGAGACTTTAGAAACGATCTTGGCCTCTTTGTGGATCTTCCACGAGCTGGTTTCGGCACTACAAATGATGGAAATACCAGTCGAAAATTGTTTAATAACCCGGAAGTTGCCGCGAAAGTTACTGGAACTGATATTAACTTTTTTTTCCGATTTAAAATCATTTAAGAGACAATTTCTAGTGGTTACAAAATTGATTCTGATAAATTTGGGTTATACGCAATGGACACAGCAATAAATTATATGGCGAGTTATACCTAGGCATCCTATGACTCCAACAATGCATACAATCTTAATGCACGGATCTGTAATAATATAAAATGCTCTACTTCCAAATGGTCAGTTATCAGAAGAAGCAACAGAAGCCAGGAACAAACACTTTATGTAATTTTTTTTTTTTTTTTTTTTTTTGCATAACATTAAAATAAATTCAACAAAATAATGATATTTTGAACTTTCAGATTATATCGTCTTAACTATGCAAGAAAGTTCTCAAGGAAAGATTATTATTACTGAGTTCAAATCCTCTCATCACTTCTCTTAGAAAGGCAAAATCTAAAATAAGAACGTCATTTTCGAAAGAAACTTTAGAAATGCTTCTTCCAGAAGATTCAAATACATCAAATGAAGGTTTCATGCCTTTAGATGAAAATGAGAATATTGAGGAGCTGTGGGAAGAATCTAGTGATTGATTTTTACATGATTCAAACTAAAATTATTTCAAAAACTCATAGGTAACAGCATCTACAAATCTGTTGTATTGGCACATTTTTTTTTTCAATAAAATATTTCTAAGTTAATAAAATAAAATATTAATAACTTAAACAATTAAAAATTGTATTTTATTGTATAAATTATAATTTTAAACAAAAATAATAACAAAGGTAAAGAAAAATAATGTTGGCCAGGTTTTTGATACAAATACTCCTATGTGGCGTCGTAAAATGTTGATTCAATATTCCTGAACAACATCCCAAAGTTAAATTGACTTCCGACGTTTTCCCACCTGAAATTTCCTCTATGAACGTTTGAAAGTTAAATTAAATGATTTATGCAAGCTTTGTTTTGTTTAAACGTTAAACCATTGCATTCATTTAAATTTTATTAACTCATAAAAGACTTATATTTTATTTTAAGTAAATACTTTTTACCCTACTATACAATTGAGAGGGATTTTTTACTTTATAAATAAAATAACAATGCTATATTAAAAAAAAAATGGTTTAATGGTTTTACTGTCAGTGGCAGTCTCATGCCTTATTAATGAATTTTTTACATAAAATATGTGAAATTTGAAAAAGACTCCCCAACTTCCGAAAATGCTCCCCAAAATCTATGAAAAGTGCTACCCTTCGACTTTGCATAACGACAGCACTCCTATCCACGCGCAGTGATGCTTGTTTTCGCTTATCGATCGGGAAGCGATGCCTTATCAAAGCCGACGCCGTTGACAATAAAATATATTTGAATATATGAATATTTCTATGGAAATGCAACGTTATGTATAAGTACATTCTTCAATCCTCAATCCATCGTCTTTTTTCTAATTTTTCCGAACACGGTAGAATTTGTATTAAAAGATCCACTTTTATTGTTGTTTTGTATGAAATTTTAGTTCCGTCCTACTAAAACTACTGCGAACTTAAAATCGCTCAACGGCTTAGTTGAAATCGGTTTAATAATTAAATAATTTTTACGCTTATTACAAACAAAATCGTATCGTCACCTCCAAGTGGTGCCTGCTGGATAGCCGAAAGGTGAACTAACGACGAACGTTGGATCCATCGGATCCATAGGTTGTAGATACCTGAGTTATCTTCTCAGGAACTAGGAGCAGGAAGAAAGAGATACGCTCTGAAGATCCAACCACCACAAAGGAAAACTCGATTGTGATGAAAACCGCAGAAAATGCCTCGGATGAAAGAACCAAAAATGTTGACGACCCCCCCCCCCCGCAAACGAAAAACGGACAACGATTTACGCATATGCACGTGGAATGTGCGTACGCTAAACAGGCAGCTAGCCGAGACCCTCGCCAGTCTCAACGCTGATATAACAGCCCTGCAGGAGATGCGATGGGATGGACCGGGCCTGAGAATTACAGAGGACTGTAATTTCTATTATGGGAAATGCCACCTTGATGGGAGATCGCGCTTGTTTGGGTGCGGATTCGCTGTCAGAGGAAGACTTAGGCAAAAGGTCTTGAGCTTTCGCGAAGTCAGCGAGATTGTGACAACGATCCGCATTAAGGCCAAATTCCACCACATAAGCCTAATTAGCGCCCATGCCCCTACAGAAGAGTAAGACGACGCTACCAAAGAATGTTTCTACGAGCTCCTCGCCAAAACATATGAGCAGTGCCCAAAACATGACATTAAAATTCTCTTGGGAGACTTCAATGCCAAAATTGGGAGAGAGGACATCTTTGGTATGACGATCGGAAAACACAGCCTGCACGACACCACCTCCGACAACGGACTCAGGCTCATCGATTTTGCAGCGGGAAAAAACATGGTGCTGAGCAGCACGCGATTCCCACGTCCTGACATCCACAAGGGCACATGGCGATCCCCAGATGGTCGAACCTGCAACCAAATCGACCATGTTGTGATTGATGGAAGACACTCCTCCAGCATTATGAATGTCCGTACATTCCGAGGAGCAAACATCGATTCGGACCACTACCTAGTCGGTGCAAAACGGTACGGATCTCCATGGAAGTTCTTAGGCGAACGCCGACTACACCTAGGAAATTCAATGTTGGACGTCTTCAATCGGAAGAGACCGCCGCTGCCTATGCCGACCGCGTATCCCTTGAGCTTGCGAGAAATCCTTCGACTGATAACATGAACCCGGAAGACCAATGGCAGCTATGTCAACAAGCCATAAGAAGTGCTGCGTCAGAGGTATTGGGCTTCTCACATCCACCCCCCAGAAACCCCTGGTTCGACTCCGAATGTGCTCAGGCAAACAAAGCCAAAACGGAGGCATACAAGTCGTGGCTCCAGAGAGATACTAGAGCATCCAGAAATCTCTATGTTGAGCGAAGGAAAGTTGAGAAACGTCTACTCAGGAGAAAGAAAAAAGATCACCAGCAACGCGAAGTCGAGGAGATGCAGAGATGTTTTTGCAGAAAAGAGGTACGTAACTTCTATAAAAAGGTGAAACAGTCTACATCCGGTTTCACAAGCCGCCCTGGGCCCTGCAAAGATCAGGATGGAAATACCATAGTGGAAATGCAGGCGATGTTAGCCATCTGGAGAGACTACTTTAACCGGTTGCTAAATGGCGATGACAGCCAAGATCCCGCCCAAGATCAACTTGTTCCAGTTAATCTAGATGACGACCACGAACTACACCCGCCCGACCAAAATGAAATCAAAGTAGCCATCACCAGACTAAAGATGAATAAGGCAGCTGGATGTGATGGCCTTCAAGCGGAGCTTTTTTTTTTTTTTGAAAATGTAATACGGAGCACCCATGCCAGTACATCAGGCACCATTTTCAATAGATCGACACAATTACTTGGGTTTGCTGATGACATAGACGTGATAGGAAGAACAAAGCGAGCAGTAACCGGTGCTTTCACTACTATGGAGTCAGCAGCAAGCAGAATGGGGCTGAAAATAAACGAGGACAAGACGAAGTATATGCTTTCATCAACAAAAGTCCAATCCCACCACCGACTTGGTCAGAACGTAACCATTGATAGGTATAACTTCGAGGTAGTCAGTGAATTTGTCTACCTGGGCAGTGCTGTAAACGCAGGCAACAACATCAGCGCTGAAATCAAACGCAGACTAACTCTTGCTAATCGCTGTTTCTTTGGGCTGAGTAAACAATTGAGGAGTAAAGCCCTATCGAGAAGAACCAAGGTGACACTGTATAAAACACTCATCATCCCGGTCCTGCTATATGGTGCGGAAGCATGGACCCTCTCCCAATCGGATGAAAATTCACTTGGCGTCTTCGAGAGAAAAGTTCTGCGTACGATCTATGGTCCTATCTGCGTAAATCGCGAAAACAACGTTTGGAGAAGAAGATATAACAATGAACTGTACGAGCTGTACAGCGACATAAGCCTAGCCAGAAAAATTCGAATCCAAAGACTAAGATGGCTGGGCCATGTAGAGCGAATGGACATCGACGCTCCAGCTCGTAAAGTCTTCAACGCCAAACCCGAGGGAGTCAGAAGCCAAGGTAGACCTCATCTTCGATAGAGTGACCAGGTAGAGGGAGACATCCGTCAACTTGGAGTACGAAATTGGAGACAGCAGGCTAGAGATCGAGCCGGCTGGAGGGGCATTCTCAGCAAGGCCTTGGAGTGCCACGCTTCAGTGAAAAGAAACAAACAAAATAAACTGCACTAATGGGTCGTAAGAAACTGTTCTTTTGTGTGACGTTTGAGATTTCGGAAAAAAGCATTGAAAAAATCACACGAAATTTGATTAAACACTAAAAAAGTACTAGTAAAAAGGTTTTTCGGAAAAAAATTAAGTAAGTACCAGCTGTACAATTGAGGTTCAGCACTGATCCGTGGGTCAACTTTATTTAACCCACCGAAATCGGTGGGTTATCTCTAAAACCACCGCCTTAACAATAATTATGCAAACAGGAACAGAGGTACATCGTTTTTAAATTTTGATACGAGGATGAACCACTATTGTACAACTTGCCTTAAGCCATCTAATTTCTTTGACAGTTTTGAAATTAAAGAAAATAAAAATTTGAACAAACGGTTTAAGAAAAAAACAAAAATTTAAAAAAAAACTACCTTTTTTTAAAACTCAATTAATATTATTTCGTTAATTGAACAGCTTTCACATTAAAAATTTCATCGAAATCCGTTTAGTGGTTTACGAGAAAATCTGATATGAAAAGACTTTTCCTAAAAAATGTATTCTAACCAAGAAATAACGTTTACTCAAAGAACACCATTCAGCAAGTTTTATCAAAATCGTAGGAGCACTTTCTGAGATGAATGAGTTTTTCATTAAAAATCATACGGCAGGTATCGTTAGTTTTTAAGCTAGGATACTAATTCCAAAAATCCCTCTGTAGCACATCACAATAATACTGTGTACCGAGTTTGAATCAAATCAGTCCAGCTGTTTACGCTGTAGATACCGATACAGACAGACAGGCAGACAGACCGACGGACGGACGGAATTGTCGGACCAACTTTTTTCGATTTCTCTATCATAGTAATGCCATGTTTGATTGTTATAATTTTTTGAAGTGATAACCACTTTGTTACGTAACGCGTTACGGCGCCACTCTGTCTGGATTCCCTTTCTCTCACACATACGGCAGCAGTAGGCAGGCTCTTTCTCTCTCACATTAACGCACAGCACATTTACTAATCAATAAAAGATTTTATTAATAAATAACCTTTCCTCACATTATCATATAAATATACATAAAGTTTATTAATTAGTTTATTTATATTTCAATATTAAATAGTTCGACTTTTAGTTTAAGTTATCACTTCTGTCGAGCGTCCCGAGACGCACACGTTTTTTTTTTACGAATGCATAACTTGCCTTGTAATAAATAGTTCGAATAATACTACAAATACTTTATTGATAATAAATGTTAGGGAAAGTGTGGGTGATATGTTATTGTAATATGTATGTTAGAGATAAGGATGTTTCGAAGAGCTGATTTAGAGGTGTTGAAGTCAAAGTTGTGAGAAAAGTTATTGGTGGTGTGAAGCATACGAGACATGGGATTATAAAAGCTATAATAAGTTCGTTGAAAACGGATGTTGAAAAGGGGAACTGACCAAAGCTTGCGAGGATTTGTGGTAAAAGGAACTAAAGGTAACAAATCGGGGTAGTCAATATTACCGGTTAATAGATCATGAATAAAAAATACATCTGACGTTTCTCAACGTTTTTCCAGGGACAAAGGGTTAATGAACTGTAAACTATCAAGATATGGGGGAAGTCGATAATTGTCACCTCAAGGCAGAATCAGACTGCGCAGCGCCAAGCGAATGAACCTTCGATCATTTTTATATTGGTAATTTGCAACAGCCGATGACATACCTTTCGAAAATTTTATATCGTCTGCATAATTTTAAGAGGCCACTATCAAGAATATGAGCAACATCGTCGATTGCTAAATTGAACAACATTTGATCTAGATGGCTGCCTTGGGGCACACCACAAGGTGCGTCGAAAGGGAGGGAAAGTGATGACCTGAAATAGACGACATATTTTCTGTTTTTCCAATATGAATTCAACCATGAAATCAAGAAAGTGGGGAACCAATGGTTTTTAGTTTAAAGATAATGATTGTATGAGACATTATGTCAAAAGCCTTACTAAAGACATCAACTTCATCACCCTGATCCATTGTGCAGAAAGCTTGTGAAACAAAATCTACCAGTCGTTGCTCTGCCTGAAACAAAACCGTGTTCAACTATCGAAATAATAATTGATTTGCAGTCAAATGTTAGTGCGTCAAATACAATGCTTTCAAACACTTTCGGAATACAAAATAATTTTGCTATTGGAAGATAATAATTGAAAACATTAGTTTTTTTGTCCTTTTTGTGGATTTTTTTTTTATAATGGACTCGCACTCAAGGCGATATGAATGGCGTTAGGAAATAGCGCCCAAGGAAATATCGCCCAAACCGATTTGGAAATACCGCCCAAAAAAATTTTTAACGCCCAAAATCAAAAAAAAAGAAGGAATTATCACCCAAAAGTTAGGGCTTAACACCCAAAATTCCATATCACCCAAATTAATAAATGGCAATATCGCCCAAAAATTTTATATGGGAATTGTTTTTGCAATATTTGGGCGTAATTTCCAATCACTATTTTAAGTAAAAATGTTTGGTTCTCATCACCCAAAAACAATTTTGAAGCATGTAACATTTACTTAATCTCTTGTAAAGTGTATTGAACAATATCCTTAAGATTTGGAAATTAAATTCGGTGAGTGGGGGGGGGCGACGCGGGGGGCACGCGGCTTTGCGACCGCAGTGACCAGGCGGGAGCGTGCCGTCTGCGAAAGGTAACATTTACTTAATCATTTGTAAATTATAATTACAAAGTTTGTCAAAACAACCTACATCGCGGGGGGGGCGACGCGGGTGACGCGGGGGACGCGGGGCGCACGCGGGGCGCACAAGGCTTCGCGACCGCAGTGACCGGGCGTCGCCCCCCCCGCGATGTAGGTTGTTTTGACAAATTTTGTAACTATAATTTAATTTTTTTTTTTGCAGCAATCAGGAATCTACTTCGGAATTACTTTATTCAAAACTTCGAAGAGGCTTACAATATTTGTCATAGAAAATTTTTCTTCAATCTCCGCGAACGCCCCTGGATGTAATTGAGGCTTTTCAACACGAGTCCATATGGAACACATATGGACTATCTAAGGATACTAAGTGCCCTAGGTCTTTTTTTAAAGCTTGCCTATCAGAGCCTTGTAGGCATTTGAAAATGTGTAACGTTTGCTTTATGAGATTGCAGGGTCAAGCTTTGGCAAATAATGAGGAAAACTGTTTGTGCCCATTATGCAGGCAAATAGTGGTAGATAGTATACAAGTATTTATTTGAAAAATAAAATTTTGGGCGATATTTCCCCTATTTGGGTGCTTTTTCTTTTTGTACTTGCACTTTTGGGCGGTTATTCATACTTTTGGGCTTTAATTCCTTTTACACCATTTCGGCCTCATATTTTGGGCAGTATTGCCTTTTATAAAAACAAACTAAAACAAGGAAATAGCACCCAAAATGGAAAAATAAATACAACAACAATTTGTTCGTCTATTTTTTGGGCGTTATTTCCAAATCGGTTTGGGCGATATTTCCTTGGGCGCTATTTCCTAACGCCGATATGAATACCCTTATAATGATTTAACATGTGCGACCAAGGAGAGAAGGAATAGAAAGATAGGAAAGAAAGGTGGTACAGTGGTTTGAGATTTTAGGTGATAATTATCTCAAGGAAATTCCACGGGTGTCATCCAGTTGAAACTTGAGAAATAAATAAAAATTGCTGCTCAGGCTGGGTTTGAACTCACAGCTCTCAGGTTGTTGAAACCGACACAAATGTTGTTGCTAACGTCTCTTTCAAGGAAGTTGATGCACATGCACAAGAACATGATAGAGCATTAGCTTGCTAAGCACTTAGCAGGAAGTCACATAAAAAACTTTAATATAATTATGTTGCTTAGCAATTTGTTTATTATTGAGAAAAACGAGAATAATAAAATTTATGATTCGTTGTTGGATTGCAACCCTGAAAGGTCTAGTTTTTGTTTCAAAATTTTATTTATCCAGATTTTCATTAGGATTGGAAAGCTTATTGTTGGTAACTTTCAAGAAAGGTAAGAAAAATACAGTCCACATTCGCCGAGACATTTGAGCTCTCGAACATGGTCCATCGAGCAACATGCAAAACCAGCAGTTAAATTTAAACTGCCGATTATAAATCTTCAAAAAGGACATCAACAGTTTTATAATTAATAATTTCTGTTTGTATGTATAATTTTTGTTTAAGAAATAAAGAAAGAAGATTAATATGAAGCAAATAAATTTGTTGGATGACAGAAGCGATGAAATGAGCGATAATAAAATGAATCAAGCAAGAGCATGTGAGTATATGAATAGCCGTTCATCCATCTCTAATCAGTGCAGTGTTGCAGCAAATTAAAGGACAGTTTAAATTTTTAAGAGGGTGTTCGTGTTAGATAACTTTTGGAATTTTGAGATGTTCCGTGCGATATAAGCCCACTGCACGGAACACGCAAGTTTCATTCTAATCTCACGAACACGTCTTTTAATAATGCAATTGGTGCTTTTATATTCCCAGCGATATGAGTGCACTGCCGGAACGCGTAGTTTTGTTGTAGTTTCTACCACACTGTGTGTCGTATGAATGCTTGGCATTTTTTTTCCGTGCAAAATAAGCGCCCTGCACGGAAAGCGCAATTTTGGAGTAATTTCATTCGGACATAAGTCTCATGAATTACTTTCGCATTTTTCAAAAATATTTAAAGCAACTTAAATGTTAAATTTTAGCAGTTCAAAATGATTGTAGCAGCACTAAACACATTCGAGTGTAGCATTTATGAACAAGTTTTCAATCAGCAATTTATATTGCAGTTGCACCAGGAGCATTTGTCAGAATTTCTCGTGACCGACATGAGGATTTCCATTTCGTGGATCATTTTGTGCAAGAGCCATCCAATGTTTAAATTTCAAAGCAAGGAAGACATTCTCTGAAGCTGCAATATATAGACCCGCTTTATGTTTCGAAGTCAGCTGCGTTAGAAGAACCAATACCATTGCCGTTGAAGATGAACCTTACAGCTCTCATGCAGGCAGAGGAAGTAGGTTGTCATTTATCGGATTGGTCTTTCGACGAACTGGAAGTGCGTATGGAGTATTTGGAAACTGGCACACATTCCAAAAATTTTCGCAGGAACTTAGCGCTAGTCCGATATCGAACGCACTATTGATTAAATGTAATGAGGCCTATAGTCAAGGCACAAAAGCTTATCTAAAATTTAAATCAAAATTGCGTTCACGGACAAACGAGATTCGAGCTTGCAGCTTAGACCCGAAAACTCATTCTCAATTTATAAAGTCGGATAGTGGCCAATTGATTCAGATCAAGCTATCAGAACCACCAAAATTGATAAAATTTTCTATACTTGAAATTGATTGGGCAAATTTTCGAGCGATTTTTGAATCAGAAGTTCACAACAGTATGAGGTTATCAGTTGACCAAAAAATGCGATATTTGTTGGATTCATTGCAAGGACGAGCAGCACAAATGTATAAAAACTGGCCAGTTGCAAATGAAAGCAGCTACGCTGAACTATGGGCAGCAATTTGCAGTAAATATAGCAATGAATAGAATACGATTCGAGCGCATTTACAAGCATTATACAGCGTCAGACCATTGCAGGCGCCTACGAGTATATGTGAAAACGTGCGCAAGATTTTAGATACCACTCGGAGCGCTTCCCGTCAACTACAAATGCCGAGACATTTTGCTCTCGAACACAGGTTAAGCAACCAAGCACTACATCCACTACCATTGCCATCCGCATTGTGCATAGGATACTTTCCAAGATGCAAGAAAATTGCCTTGTGTAATGAGATGTCTGAACAGGGTGTTGAGCGGCTCCAATAATATATCCACAAATTTCCTTAGGACGATAATTGGTATCCCATCGGGTCCTGCGGAGTAGTAATTTTTAGATGTAACAATCTTTTCTTTGATCATATCTGGCTAAATAGGCAGATAAGTTAATGTAGTTTGGGGGAGTTTTTCAAGTAATAGAAGAATTGAATATCAGGTTCAATATCGATTGGGAAAGATTGTAGCCATCGAATTTTTTACTTGCTCTATAGGGCATATGTTGGTTTTATGCAGAAAAAAAATTGAGGTTTTATTCAAACATGACATTACGATGATAGAGAAACCCAAAAAGTGGTTTTCGCCATACCGTCCGTCCGTCAGTCTGTCTGTGCGGATGTGCGCTTTTTCACGTCACGCTACAGCCTAAACGGCTTGACGGATTTTCTTCAAACTTGATATATAGCAGTTTAAAGAAAAATGATTGTCGAGTTTTTTTTATTTCTTTTTAGCCTGGCTCAAACTGGTACCTTTCAAGTAACGGTTTTTTTCATTTTGAATTTGCTCAAAAACGGCTCTGACGAATTTGAATAATCTCAGAATTTGACTTATATAATAATATATATTTTTAACAAAACTGCGTTTTTTGATTTTGGCTTAAATAGTCGTAACGAAAATCAGGTTTAAACGGTTTTTGTCAAGTGGCCATAAGTACGCAACGGATTGATTGAATTGACTCAAACTTCGTTTGGCATAGTTCTTCAAAGTTTTCTACACGGTGGCTCCCATACAACGAGCCGTTCAGTTTTAGCTAACTTTTTTTGGTTTTTTCTAACTTGCTCAAAAATGGCTCTAAAGATTTTGATTAAACTTTATGCCTAATATTTTTTTAGTGTTCTTAAGAGAACTGCGTTTTCAGTTTTTGGCAAAAAATGTAAATAACGGAGATCTGGTCTTAACGTCTTTTTTTTAAAATGGTATCGAATTCAATCAAACTTTAATTGGTATAGTTCCTTACAACTACTCTACCAGATGGCATTGTATATTTTTCAGTTACTTTTTTTAAATGGTGGCTCCCATACAAAAAGCCACTAGGTTTTGGCAAAATTATGTAGTTTTTTCTAATTTACTCAAAAAAGATTCTACCGATTTTTATTAAACTTTGTATGTAATATACATGGAATGTTTTGAAGAAAACTGCATTTAAGTTTTTGGCTATAAATGATAATAACGGAAACTTGATTACAAAAATTTAATAATTTGGTTATTATCGGAAATTTTTTTTTTGTATAATGCACACGCGCTCAAGGGGTTTGTTATAGCCCTTTTAATGCTAAGTCACAGCGCGAGCGATAGGAAATTAGGTAGGAAGGGAAAGGAGGTGTCAATAAACATTGGTCTTAAATGTTTTAAGATCAAAATGGCAAGGAAAAATTGTCCCAGGCAATTCATTCCACATTCGTGTTGTACGGCTAAAGAAAGAATCCCTATATTTCACGGTACGTCTGAAATTGGGCTCAACTGTAAACTGATGAGCAAGACTAGTGTTACGGGGGAAATGTTTAAGGGGAGGAACGCAGCTGGATACCTCGAGTGAGCATTTTTTGTAAAAGAGCCTGTAAAATAAGGAAAGACGTGAGACATTTCGACGATGTTCGAGTGACGGAAATGTTTCCATAATGTTTCTCTCTCCTATCAATTTTAACGCTTTTTTCTGAACTCTGTCGAGCAGGTGGAGAACAGTTTGAGAAGCACCTGCCCAGAGATGGGAGTTATACTCGAGTTTAGGGCGTATAAACGCTTGGTAAATTGTAGCCAGATCGGAAGGGGTGGAAAACTTCTTGCATCTATATATAAAGCATCTTGCATCATTCTTGACTGTCTCAAGTATGTAGTCATCCCAACTAAGGTTGTCACTGTTGCACGTACCGAGCACTGATAGGTTTTTGGCTTCCTCGATGCAAGTACCATGGATAATGGCATAGTGGGTATGCTAAGCATTAGGTTAAAGGCATTGGGCCCTATTTATAGATGTTTACTAAAGTTGTGATTTACTAACCTACAGGTTTAGCTGTATTCTTTAGATAAACACAGCTGCTATTCATAAACAATTTTCTAGCTGTGTTTAGCTAGTAATAGCTTAATGCAAAAATCTACTACAATTATACTTCAAATTATGATATTGATAAAGAATCGCTTCCCGATCGATCAGCGAAACCAAGCATCACTGCGCATGGTTAGTGGTAAGATGGAGAACCGTACAACAATAAACCACTGAGCTGTTTACTGTTGACATGTTGTTTCCTCTTCTGTTCTCGTTCTGTCTGTCTCTCTTTGTCTTGTGTTTGTCTGGGCTCTGGGCCTTTGGTCCTTGTCACCCGTGCCTGACAAAAAATAAATAAGAAATCGTTCATTTAATTTAAGATAAATCAGTTAAGAAGACATCAAAATATTATAGATGATAAAAAACGACTTCTAAATGAAATTCCTGGCTTGTGAATGGGTATTGAACAAAGTGTGGAAGCTGTTATCCCAGTTTTTTGCAATTACAGAAGTTAGCAGATTTATGACAAATGTTGCTGTTTCTTTGTCGAATCGATATCGTTGAAAAAAATCTTTATCATTTAACTCGAGTCTATTGAACTCTGCCTTATAAATTTACTTTTGTCTGGCTGGTGGCACAATTTCATACAACAAATCTATGTCTTCCAGAATTAAAAAATCTCTTTCAGTTTCTACGTCTATTGACATTTTAAAATAGTATTTTCAGAATTTCCAAGGTATTTTTGTTTGTATTGACTTGCTACTGGCAGACAAAGTAGGTACCTACCTATACGTTTTTCAATTATTGTATGACAGTAGTAGTTTAAAAGTAACTTAAACACTACATCAGCCACTTTTAAAGTAAAAACATAGGTTAAGTCCTAATCCTAGGTCTAAATACATTTATGAATAGCTTAAACTCCAGGTTTGGTTGAACACATTTTAGCAGCAGTTTGGGATACGTCTATGAATACAGCCCATTGTATGTAAGATGCAGGGCTGGATTAGCCACAAAGCAAGAGTAGCAAATGCTACGGGCCCGCTCATTTCGGGGCCCCGCACACAAAAGATTTCTGACCATAAAAAAGTATTTAAGTTAGATTGAAGTGTGGAAAAACACACGCAAGTTGGCAATACTGCAAAACTAACAGGGGAATTCACTAAACTTTTGTCGAGCTATTCGTAGTAACCCGGCCAATTTGAAAAGAGTGTTATATCAAAGAATATAATTACATTTGATTTCATTGAAAATGTATATACATTTTTTCGCTTCTACCTATCGATGGGGTCGTCTTACGAACGCTCTTAAAGAAAATACGTCAAAAATTCCTGTTTTGAAAATGTTGTCGGAAACTCTTGGTGGTCAGCCCGGGCGGATGCTACGAAGGCGCTTTTATGTACAGTTTTGTTTTGGTTTGGGGCTGATTGCCCCATAAAATTTTGCTTCGTGCGTGATGTAGGAGTAGGAAGAAACATAAAACATTATGACACAAAATATTTGGGGTAGGTAAAGGTAAATACTTTTCTTATAATAAACCTTCATCCGTTCTACGCATACCTATTTTGCGTTAATATTAAAACAAATTAAAAGTTATGAAAGAATTTGATGGAGGTTGATTTGGAGGCCCTCGGACACCGGAGGCCCGAGGCGGACCCCCCCCCCGCCCCTTCCTTAGTCCCCCAGTGCCTTAGCCAGACGAAATTTGTTGATTGTGACTATCACGTATCACTAATCACCTAAGTCGATTCCACCCCTGGACAACGATATGAAATTGAGGTGTTTATTGTCATCATTGATAACGTACTCACTGCTTTAGGTAATCGTAAGAACAGTTATCATAAAATTTCTGGCGTTTTTGGAATATTACGAGAGCTGAAATCTCTTCCACCAGAAGAGGTTTTGGAAAAATCTGCAATCATCGTAGGTGCTTACGCAGATGATTTGGAGGACAGCCTGGGTGACAAATATTAGTTCAGTTCGTTGCTAGTATTATTAACAGCAAGAATCATAAAGCTCTGAAACTGCAAGTTTACAAGTTTTTGATAAATAATTCTTTACAATCTTGTTTTCCGAACGTTGAAATTGCTTTACCCATTTATTTGTCTCTCATGATCACCAACTGCAGTGGTGAACGATCTTTTTCAACATTAAAATGTGTTAAAAATGAGATGAGGAGCGCGATGACCCAACGACGTCTGAATCACCTTTAATGAACATTGAATATGATTTGCCCAGAGAAGTTGATATTAACAGTATTATTTATAACTTTGCTCAAATTAAATCAAGAAAAGTTTGTTTGTAACAGTTTTGTTTTATTTAATACCTTAAACTTGATAACCTAAAACAATCCAAGTGCCCCTTGATAGAATTTGCTACAGGCCCCGCGCTGGCTTAATGCGGCACTGGCGAGATGTGAGAAATGTATTTCCCTTGAGGGAGATTACCTACATTGAAAAATAAAAAATTGAAATCATATATTTTTTTTTCTTTTTTTTATGTTATTTCCATTTGAAAATGGCAATTAGACCCGCGGGTGTTGTTTTCTTTTTTCTAGGAGTGTAAGGTTGGTCTGGAAATAAAGCCCGTTCTATGAAATTAAAAAACAACAAGATCCAACAACTTAAACAAATAATTCATCTATTTTTATAAAACAAAAGAAAACTGAAAAATCCTTTAAACTGAGACAAAATAAACTATATCACCTTTCTTCAAAAACAAAATAATAATAAAAAAAACTATGCAAAAACTGACGGGCTGGAAAAATGCTGTTTTTCATCTACTAGGAAATTCCTGAACATCCTCAGAAGTATATGGGGTATACCATCCGGGTCAGTGAATCTCTGTTTATCAAGATCTTGAAGAACTCTTGCTACTGTACGAGTGCGGAAAGATACATGTCCCATGGAAAAATGAACGTTCTTAAGTATAGGAGAAGCACCGCACCGTTGCTTGCAGGCAACGTGGAACTTGAAGAAAAGTGAGATGTAATCATATTCGCCTTCTCTGAAGACCTGAGAAATTGGTTTATGATGGACGATGAGAGTAGGAACCAGAGATTAAAACGAGTCGAGTACTGTTCACGAGCAACGAATACTTTCTCGAAAAAAGCGAGTTTGAACAAACAGAGTCAACCTATCAAACTATGCTTACAAGTATTTTTGTTCATGAGTATGATGACCCGTGAATAACAACACATTTCAAACGAATAAGATCGAGTATACCTTCCAACCGAGTATGAACGAGATTGAAGAAAACGAATAAAGGGCTCATGATCAAAATGTTCAAGATCAATGCGATCGTTTGAGTATTCCCTGTATAAATGTGTATTCGGGGTTGGTTCTTTAAGGATTCTGTTTCTTGTGTTATTGCTTCATGATTCAATATACTTAGTGTGCGTATGCAAATAAGGCATTATTATTGGGGAAAAAAACAGTAAATAATGTTAATAGTCACAATGATTTTACTTTTTATTAACGTGAAAAAAAAAATAATAAACTTAAAAAAGTAATTAAAACCAAATAAAATAAAAATTAAAGGAAAAAATTGTCTAGATTTAAAAAAAAAATATATCAATTTTCAGAATTTCGTTTCTGTCACTCGTTGATACACTAACTTCATTACAAGTACAAAATTGCCTTCACTTGAATACATACACCAACCGCGAATGTTGACCATCTTTTGTTGCATAATTACATCCTTTGCCTACCTAGCCACCTAACTATTCATAAATCTTTCCAAAATAGGAAACCCTTTTTCTTCTGCTCTATTTTCTGCGAATACAAAACATTACCCTTAAAATACAACAGATCTCTTGTCTGTGACTTCTAATCCATTAAATTGTTTTGCTGACGACTCAACCCTCAGCTTTTCATATACGTTTGATAATTCACGGCCTTCGCCTTCGCACGTGTTATTACAACGACACCGTATGATAAGCTCATTACACTCCGATTTAAACAGCATTGTGGATTGGGGTATCAGAAATCGTGTGGAGTTTAAAGGCTCGCGCAAACCAAAGCGGCTGCGGTGGCGGTGGCGATCACCAAACAGATGATGCACATGTAAACTATACAAATGGCACACACCTAAGCGATATGTGGGTTGTGAATACGATCCACTGCTGCGTTCAGCCACGCGATCTATGTAGAACGCTGCATGCACCATTTGCCCGCCGTATCGCAGCGGCCATTCGTGATATCTTTTTATTTATTGTTTGAAAGTATTGCAAGCCATTTTGAATATTTAAAAACTAAAAATATTTTTGAAATATATAATGAGAAATATGCAAGATACACTTATGAAATTTTTTTTTTTACTTTTTTGTCTCGTCTAAAAGTAGTAGGGCTTCATCAATTTTTGGGGGAATAATTAGATATTAATTATTAAATATTATTAAATCAATATTATTATTTCAATTCAACTAATAATGATGTTTTTCACGGCTTGGCCGCGACTGAAAATATCGCGTTGGTTTGAGCAGATTTTTGCCCGCCTCTTTATCGCGCGACCTGCTAGGTCGCCACCGCCACCGCGGCCGCTTTGGTTTGCGCGAGCCTTAATGCGTCGAAAACTCAATGCTGTCTTTTGTCGTTAAAGCTAAACATACCCCCTATGCCATTATCCATGAATGGTACTTGCATCGAGAAGGCCGAAAAGCTTTCAGTACTCGGTATGTGTATCAGTGACAACCTTCGTTGGAATGATCATATACTTGAGATTGCTAAGAATGCTGCAAGATGCTTAGGCTTTCTTAATAGATGCAAGAAGTTTTTCACCCCTTCTGATCTGGTTACAATTTACAAGGCGTTTATACGCCCTAAACTCGAGTATAACTCCCATCTCTGGGCAGGTGCTTCTCAAACTTTTCTTCACCTGCTCGACAGAGTTCAGAAAAAGGCGTTAAAATTGATAGGAGAGAAACATTAAGGAAACATTTCCATCACTCGAACATCGTCGAAATGTTTCATGTCTTTCTTTATTTTACAGGTTCTTTAAAAAAAAATTTCACTTGAGATAGCCAGCTGCGTTCCACCCCTTTAACATTTCCCCCGTAACACTCGTCTTGCTAGGAACGCTCATCAGTTTACACTTGAGCCCAATTTAGGTCGTACCGTGAAATATAGGGATTCTTTCTTTAGCCGTACAACACGAATGTTTAATGAATTGCCTGGCACAGTTTTTCCTTACCATTTAGACCTGCAGGCATTCAAGATCAATGTTCATCGACACCTCCTTTCCCTTCCTCCCTAAATTCCTATCGCTCGGGCTGTGACTTATCATTAAAAAGGCTATAACAAACCCCTTGAGCGCGTGTGCATTATAAAAAAAAAAAAGATAAAGATAATAAAATAGGTAGCGCCAGCAGTTCAGCAGTTTCCTTTGTTCACGCCTTTGTATATATAACCTATATACAAAGGTTTACGCATTGCTTGTGAGTACTCGCTTTGTTCACGATCGAAACGATTAGTAGATCTTTTTTCGAGTACTCGAAACTCGCTACAACTGTTTGCAAATAATTTTGTTCGTGGGTGTAATAATAATAATAATAATTATTTTAACTATATGCCTGTAAGACCCAAGGTCTTTTGAATGCAAACTGCACGGCAATAGTTAGAAGGAATAGAAAGATAGGAAAGATTTTTTGTTGGTACAATGGATTGAGAAATAGGTGACATTAATCTCATAAAAATCCCACGGGTGGCGTCCAGTTGAAGCTGGGGGAATATTGAAAAGTTGCTGCCCAGGCTGGGGTTCGAACCCACAACTCTTAGGTTAGCAACCAAGCACTACATCCACTGTACCATTGCCACGCGGTATAAAAGTCAGAAGATACTCATGAGTCCGATCAGTTCGTTTGTCTTTTTTCGTGATTGTTTTTAATCATGAGCATGGAAGCAAAACGATCGAGTATGAGCGATCAAATATAAAAAATCGCACTGTTCGAACATACTCATATTAATCTCTAGAAGGAACTGAAGATGACGGACGTTGATCTTAATGTTTCTTACAAATGACCGGAAGTTTTTATTTTTTCTGCCTTTTTGACATTGCAGAATTTTTTGCAGTTACTTTTGGTCAGGTAATAATTTGGTTTTTGTGATAACGGAGTTGCACGAGTTCCTAGCTTGTTTGTGTTTCTTCAGATTTTCCTCAGTGGGGTTGGCTTAATAAGATCGCAAGCTTATTTTTTTTACTCTGTGGTGAACCAATACTTTTCCACTTATTTGATACCTTTTGGTCTGTGAGGGACAAAAGTTATCATTCCAAGAAAAAATACTTCTGTTATCATTTCAGCACAGACATCAATGTTATTATCGTGGAAGCATAATGATCCCTTCAAGTTACGAAATAAATTATTGTGACCGTCAGTTGGCTTTCTCGTTGTTGCCTAATAGTTCTAGTGGGGATTTTTCTTTAACTGGATATGGTTGGAGCACGAGCACGTTTGATTGCATGAAGCAGGTCACCTGTTGTTTTGGTGGAATTTAAATCGTATCTGTTTTTGAACATTCGTGTCTTCAGTTTAATATGATAAGCAAATAATGACAGTGCCATCAAATGTAAAAGAAAAGTAAAGAAATCAACGGGCAAACGTTGGAAGTATTTTGTTTTATTGTCTTAAGTGAAACGGTATTTTGTGGCGCTGGATTTTAACCAATTCAGATGTACTCACCATCCTTTGACAAACGAATAGTTCGCTTATATCACATAAGTTTCAAACTCATTTACCGTCAAACCAATACTCTTCCAACTCTTTGGTAATAAGGGAATCTTGTAAATTTTTTTGTGGATCCGTTCGGAAACGGTATTATGGTGTGCACACTTCAAAGGACTCCTTTCAAATGCTTCGCTTTGATAGATATTTTTCATTTCTCGTTGATGCAGGTGGGTCTTGAAATGTTCCTTTAATAATTGTTTCTGGTTTAAGATTGTATCTATCTATTCAGCAATTTTTGGAATACTTATTTATAAATTAAGGTCTCATAAGCACTGCTATCTTTTTATTTTTTTTAAATTCTATCTCACAGTTTGATATTTTTCTATTAGGTGTATTTCAGATTATAGTTTCGTTGCTAAAATCTGTATTTTTATATTTTTGTAAGAACTTACATTTTGGTATGACAAAACAAAAAAAAATCTTACAAAGAACTTATTTCAAAGATTCTTTTATTTTACCGGAGCAGACCCGTCCGTCGGTGTTGCTCTCAAGCTAACCGAACACTTTTAAACAATATAATTATCAGACAACTTATTTTATTTATTTGATTCGAATTTCAAATCAACCGTGGGCCTGGGTTGGGTGGTATATGGTATTTAATTTATAATTATACGTCTGAAAATCAAAATAGCACTTCAATATTGTACGAACTAATGGTTGCTTTTTACCTACTTATACTATTGCCTTAACTTTTAACTTATTTCAGTTTTAATAAAAATAATATTTCAACAGTAAGAATTGCTGCTTTAATTTGTATTCATCAATTTTAAATTATTTTCTATTTAAAGACTTACCGCCCAAAATGCGACTTCACCTGAAAATAACCTACCTTTTGTTAGTAGTCAATACAACCACCGACCAGTCAAACAGAAAAGGGAGTTCAATTTTGTCAAAGAATGTAATTTTTTGGCATCATACTCTGCATATTGTTACTTAATTTAATAATTCAAAATTTAAAAAAAAAAACAATTCCATTGAATTCACTTGGCAGTAATTCAATAGAATTTTTTTTTGTAGAGTATTCCATTTTGAAAATTTAAGTCGCGATACCTCAAATTACATATCTTTTACAAAATTAAAATCAAAAGATAATTATTATAAAAATTAAAACTAAAATTAGTAAAACACATTGAAGAAATAAGACTCACAAGCAGATATTATTTTTTATTTATTTTTAGTGGATGTTTTTTTTTTATTAAAAAGCTTTTGAACATTTAAAGTTAGTAAAAGCCATTAAACCATTTACCATTTGAGTAAGTTTAATCATTAATTTCGTTTTCGTCTTAATAATCAAGAATAAGCTGTGAAAAGATGAAATGTTAAAACAACATGAAAATTAGAAAAGAAAGCTGGTTATTTTTTTGCTGGATCTTGTAACACCTATATCTATACCTAAACAATAACGATAAAGTTGGTTTAACGTTAAGAAAAAAAAATTGTTAATAGAAAGTATTGTTTTTAAAATTATCTCTCTCTTTGTATGTGAGTGAACATATTTTTTTTTTTTAACAAAAATTACCTTTACCAAGAAAAAAATACTTACTTAATAAAGGAGGCCACATCATCCAGGACAAGTTCACAGCCGGGCCAGCGACACACTCCGTGTGCATATAGTGGGTGGTAATACTTTTTTGCATTATAATCGTCGATAAGATGATTTCTTGATCCAGGAACACCAGTAGCGCCCATATTGCCAATTGCATCAATTATCCCACCCAATCCTCCAACCATACAACCCGAGCTACCTGATCCTCCCAAATGATTAATGTCTCCAAGCGGATGATGCGGATGCTGTAGAGGCGATGAAACAAACCCTGAAATTATGAAACGAACTCGTAGTTCAAAAACCCCCGTAAAAGAAATGTTAAATTGACATTTATACATTTTTGCTAGAAGATCGGACTCTACTCAATCATAGCAACGAAAAAGGAAATCAATGTTGCCGCCATTGAAGAATTTATCTAAAGAAACTAGTAACACCTACCATCGATTAAAAATAAGTCAATATAACTCGGCCATAGATGTCACTGGCTTCTACGAAGAAACTATTAATGGAGATAATCATTGTTTGCAATATTGGAAGTTATGATTGAATAGTGTTCAGTTAAGTTTCCAACTAGCAATCTATGTATCAATTAAGCGAATAAATTTTATATTACTAGATGCGATGATATCGCTGTTCGGTGTTTCTGTTGACCATGTGGAATCACCATTTCCTGGAGCTGTTGATGAGTTGACGTGATCATTACTAGATGGCGTATGCTGGTCACGATCAATGTCCGCTTTAATTTCAGGAGGGCTATTGCAACGAACGAAATCACCACTTCCGTTGCTTTTGCATTTGATATTGTCAGCTTCGTTGATGATGTTGTTGTTATTGACAATGGGGATGTTGTTATTGGTAGCCGTTAGACAGTTGTTGTTATTGTTGTTATTATTATTGCTGTTCATAGCAACAGGACTCGTCACTTCATCATGAGGTGATAATCTTTGTTCATCTTCTCGAGAATTTATTATCATCATACTTAAGTCATCAATTGAATGATTCTGTTGCGTTGTTGACGATGTTGATGATTTCGGTGAGAGTTGTTGCTGCTGTTGTTGTTGTTGTTGTTGTTGTTGTTGTTGTTGTTGTTGTTGTTGTTGTTGTTGTTGTTGTTGTTGTTGTTGTTGTTGTTGTTGTTGTTGTTGTTGTTGTTGTTGTTGTTGATGTTGATGATGATTATGATGATGATGATGATGTAGTTGATGCTGATTTACGAGATGCTGCGAGGAATGTAAATGGTTGGCATGTACTCTGTGGCTGGGATGTTGTTGTAAATGATGCGTCGCCACTTGATGAAGTTGCTGTTGTTGGTGGTGATGTTGTTGCTGCTGTTGATGCTGCTGTTGGTTTTGCTGTTGGTGATGATGGTGGCTTGTGGGTTGATGATGATGATGATTTGAGCTATTTTGGTTGGTGTGATGGTTTTGAACAATCGCTGATGACATAGGATTAATTGGTGACATTGATCGGTGGATTGATGATTGGAAATCTAGTTGCAAGGGTTTAACAAAACCTTAATTTAAAACAAAAGAAACAACAAAATTGAGAAAAGTAATGGCCCCCTTCCCCTAAATAAATTGAACCCACCTTGATGTATCAAATACTGCCTCTGAACTAGCTGAAGTTGTTGTATCAACTCCTGCTGTTGTATACTCAAATGGTGTTGAAGTTGCATGTTGGAATGACTAGTAGATCTCGTTGTCTGCTGCAATTGCTGATTATTCTGTTGTTGATTCGTTGCTGTTTGCTGTTGCAGTTGTGCCGCCAGCACTTGTAATGGCAACTGGTTTTGATAATACAAACTGTTGTTTAAATCTTTTTCAAAGTCCCTTTTAAATTTACTGTCACCATCCATAACATTAACATTGCTATGGAAGAATGCTTCAGAGCTCGGACTGGCATCATTATCCAACTGCTCGTTTTTAATTATTGTTAAATTGCTCGAGCTATTGTTATCAAAATTTTTTGTTGTATCTGCTTCAGCATCTATTTCAGTTTTAATAACACATTCATCGCCTCCCAGTTTCGAATAATTGATTGATGCCGTTTTGGTTAGTTTGGGTTGTCCTTCCTTTTTAAATTCAGTTTCGAAATGCTGTTGTTGCTTGAGTAAGTGAGCTTGTTGCAAGAGATTGAGTTGCAAACGTTCCTGCAATTGTTGCAATGTTATCTCAAATTGTTCACCACCAAGATGGAAATAAAATGGTGATAACGATGGAGATAATACTGGCTGTGATATTCGGACGTTATTTCGTTTGGAAAATCTTTTAAAATGAGAGATTTTGTGCCGATGTCTAAAAAATTTTCTATTTCGATATGGCGGATGTGGTTTTTCCAGAAATAAGGACTTTAATCTTAAATGTTTGTGGGATTTCTTGTAGAATTTTGTATTAATTGTTTGCTGGTGCGAATGCATAAGTTTCATTCCGTGTTCTAAAAATATACAAACAAAATGTGCAATTTCGAAAATGGTGTTAGTTTATGAAATATGAAATTATCAGCAAGCAGGGACTATAGGAGGATAGTTATACATAAATAGGTTGATATGAAATGGAAGAAAACTTGATTTATTGAATTGGAGCGTTTGTAAGCATATAGATTGTTAACAATGTAATTTACTATTAACCTTATTAAACTGCACGTAGACTATGTGCTTCATGCTCTTTATATTGTGGGTAGTATCCTACTAACAAAAGTTGCTTCTAAAGTTATATAAAAAAAATCTTGCATCCATCCGTGGTGAATGGATTACCTATAATCGGCGCAAGTATGTGTATTAAAAATCAAAATTACGTATTTAGAAAAACCCTGTACGCACTTACATATATATCAAAAGTATATGAGCTAAAACCTTAATTGAAGAAGCTTCGGAGTCTATTTACAGATCAATACGTTGTTAATTGAAATCAAATCATTTTATAGAGGAACTTGAAACAGGAGGATTTTTTATAATGTTTGGCAAACTTTTCAGTTACCTACTCAAAAACGGAAAAGTTACAGTACCCGCGCAACAAGATAAATAATTCCTGCTATGCCCATATATTTTACTCTTTCAAACCGCAGCATGTAGTATTATTGAAAAATGTTCTCAATTAAGTAGTTTCTTAAAACAAACCCAAATTTAATGTTGGTATAAGTTGTTAAGCATCACGTACTTGATCCTATGTCTAAATCATATCTTTTTCCACTATATGTTTGAGATGACTCGAGAATTAAAAATCGATCCAATAAACAATTATTCAAAGTCTTCTCAATGAACTTGAAATTGTATATGTGTAAATAGACACAAATACCTCAGACAAAAATATGGCTTCTCCATCCATCATCGGTAATATTTAGTTTAAATTTGATTTATATATTCTATTCTGTATTTGTATTAGATTAATTCAATCCGAAGCTCTCTGTAAGGTGATTCCAAAAATTCTATTACATTTTACAATTTTTGTTTTTTAATCTATAAGACCTCGCTTTCTTAAACTTTTCTTATTAAAACTAAGGCTTAGTTTTTAAAGATATGCTCCTTTTACAAAAAATTATTTTCAAATTGAAAAAAATATAAGTTAGGTACAAATGAAGAGTCAACATACAAAATGTGAACACTTTGTGGCCAACCATATGAAAATATATTGCCATTATTGTATTGTCATTCTCCTAAAGGTGATTCCGATATTGAAAAGACTGAATTTGAAAAAACTGAATTCTGTCACATTATTTCGATTTTGCCTCTCTTCTAGAACAGAAAACTAAGTCATGCCATCGTTAAAGTATCTTAATTCAGCACGACTATTCTTTGTAAATACCATTTGCCTTTGGATCTCTTTGCCAGTCAGCTTTAAAACAAATTAGAGAAATTACAAATTTTAAATGTGCAGTATTTAATCACTTTGGCAGTTCCTTATACACTTTTATAAAAAGAGGAAAACAGGAAAAGGAAAAAACTTTGGAATATTGGAAAATTCATTTGTATAAAAAAAAAAAATTAGAATTAACTTTACTTTACTTTCCGAACAAATGTAATGTATTGTTGCAATGAAAAATGAAAATGAAATTATATGCAGAATATATTCCCAACCAACTAATATTTGCGTTATAGACTGTTTAAAATATCGATAAAGCAACGACAAAAAGCAACAGACTTATTGCATCCCTCTACCTATATGTGAGTCATTAACTAAATTTCGATTTTATTTGGTTATCCATAATGGATATCCAGAGCTTTATTCGATGATTCCTTAATGATGCATTGATAAATAAAAAAAAAACTACTTTAAAGATAATTGTGATAGGTATTTAATATCGACGGTTAAACTTCATAACATGTGCGTGAAGTTAGTATAACAAATGTCAGCATCTCAACTTTTTTTGGAGTTCTTGTCGCATGCACATGAGTTCTATAGTTCGTGATAGTTTTCCAAAATAGTTCTGCATGATTTCACTGAAAAAAATTGATTTAAAAAAAGTGAGATGCCAACTTCACGCCAGCATATCATTTCTCGAAAAATCATATATAAATATTTTTTCCGGGTGTAAGAAACCCTGTCTAGGAGTTCCTCATACCTTAAAAAAAATAGTTTTTTGAAAATCAGACAGAAAAAAAATTAAAACAAAAAATTAAATTTCCTTAAAAAAAAATTAGGTACATGTATGCCCAAAAAGCTAGGTAACCCAAATTGTGATGGTTAATTTTATTTTTTTGATTTAAACGGCTTGCCTGAATATGTTTCCAATAAAATCCTGAATTCTTTTTACTTCTAACACTATTCTAACGGAAGTTACGAATTTTTTTTCTAATTTGTAAGGTGCTTTTTCACGACTTTTTGGTAAATGACCTTGGGATGCTGGCTTTTTTCAGGAGTTCCAACTCATTTATCGATTTCAACACATAGATATAATGTGTTTACAAAATAATACGTGAAGTTCCCGTTTCTAACGCCTTTCTAACAAAACATATATATTTTCTGAGCATTAATATTTTTTTTCGAATTTTTCGACTTAGTTGATATGTCAGAAACCACTTTCATTGATATCAGAACAAGAACTATTACCTAGGAGGTGCCAAGCAAATTATCTAAGAATCATTTTAAATTATATATATCTACAATTTACCTAGAGGCTAGTTTTTGGTATCATTTCAATGATAAAGTGATAATTTAAATTGTTGACGATTTAGCAAACAGAACTGGGTTTAAATTGGTTAGAGAACAAAACGTGTGAATTCTGGAATTGCTTTAATGCTAAGAATACCTTAATCCGATTATTACTGTGTTTCAAATACCAAAAACAGAATTAAGATTTATATTTTAATCGCTTGTTTCAGTGAAATAATTACATATAGAGTAAATTCTATTCCTTTATTTTGATAAACCTACAAATAAAATATACCTACTATGATTTGACACTTGATAATGTCATTGACATTTCTTTTCGGTAAAGTTTGGTAATTCATCATGAATCGTTTATCAACCTTTCAAATTATGGAAATTTACATTGAAAAAATACATCCGTTCGCGAAGTTCATAGAACACTCCATCCTTTTAACGGTCAACCTTAGTTGACATTATTGATCATTTTCGCACTAATTTTCTCTCTTCTTCTTGATTCAAAACCATCCATTAAAAATGCACTGTTTGGTGTGGTGTAGGTATACACTGGCGGCATCATCGGTAACTCGTAACCGCGGCCGACATTTATGCCGGAAGTCATATTTGAAAAATAAATACCAATAAATCATCTACCAGATTATAATAACAAAAAAAAACATTCCAACAATATTTCTGTCTTGTATTATTTTTTCAAACCCTCAAGCTCTTAAAAAAAATCCGTTATAATGCGCTTGCACTCAAAAACTTGCGCCCAGGAAAAACTCGATTATTATTATATAAGTTCGTTGTCTCAAACATTATTTTTGCAAAGACTCAATATTTTGCTGATGAAGGTGCCAAAAAAAAAAAATCAAAAACATTTGAGATTTAATGATATTACAAAAATATAAATAAAGCGCTGTTTTTCTTCGTTACACATTTTAAAAATAACCAAGAACTTTGCTTGAACTAGAATTTTGCAACAGGTCATGTTTCCGCGGTGCCTCTAACAATTTTGTTGGGTTAGTGAATTTTTGTAGTTTATTACTCTCAAAAAGCAGTGTTAAATTTGGAATGCTACATTCAATATCAAGCGCTCTACAGAGGACACCCTCAAATCATATCCATCAATTTGTTAATTGTATTTAAACAATTAAAATAATTCTTAAACTTACATTCAATAAGTTTACAGTGCATCAACTTTCATCCACTTTTGAGTCTTCGAATTCACTGGTGGTGAAAAAATATCCTTATGTAGGTAAATGCTTTTTTTTTTTTGAAGAGAAGATTTGGTATATTATTACACCATCACAGGATTTTTTATCACTTACAAGAATAATATTAAAATTGCATTTTTATACGTCACACGAGCCGCCAAAATGAAAATGGTTTTGGCTTATCAGCACAATCCTTGTATGAAAATGTTAAAAAAATTAATTAAGGAACACAAAAAACAAGGGAAAACGATGTGAAATAAGGACTTTAAATATCTTCGAAAACTGAAAATGCCTTTCGCCCGTTTGGTAGTATGCAAAAATCTTTAATAAAGTCAAAACAGTTGTTTATTTTGCGAAATTGAATCTATACTCGCTACTAACAAGTGTCTAGACTTGCACACGCACGACGACGAGTCTCAAAAAGGACGAGGACAATGATTTAAGGGCATTTATCCCAAAATAAAAACAACAACAATAACAACAGAGCAACAAAAACAGACTTAAAATCACTTTGTATGTAGTTAGATGAGGAATTTTGGAGTATGGGCTCAGACGACAAAGACGCGACGGCGACGACCGACAACAACCACAACCATCAACTCTCAACACCTCAACCCCCAAGAAGGCCCCAAGGGTATTTTCACGAAGTTGAAATAAAAGAAACACAACAAATCGCTAGAGCTACAATCTACAAAAAGGAGGAACATGTTGTCCTTTCTCTGATTGTATCCTCCTTTCCTGTGTGTGTGTAAACCGCAAACGCAATTCAAGTCTAGAAAACTCTTTGAAGGGATACCGATACCGAAAACGAATTCCACAAATTACTTTGAAGAGCATGTAGACGAAACGCTGAAACTTCGGGGAAACGCCAAGAGGAAGTCGATGGATTTGAATAACAACAAGGATAACCTTTTACTATGAGTCGGTGGTGTTGGGGTAGTATTTTTGAAGGTGGGTTAGGTTGTAAAGAATGTTAAGAGAATGCGATTCTAACGCGTGTCAATATCATTTCCAGAGCGCGGGGTTGGTTTTAAAGTTCGACAATACGGTCGACCGGCGAGACGCAGAGCGGCTTACAGCGACGAATAGGCTTAATATTTTGTATACGCATCAAACGGAAAGAAGAAATAAGATTTTAAAAAGTGCCCAATTTTTTTAAAATATAAATTTTCTTACAGGATGGGATAACCAAACCACGTTACCCGAAACGCGTTCTTCAAAAACACAAACGACAAAATATTGTTGTACAAGTGCGCCACCGTCGGCGTCGTCGTTTGGCTTCGGCCGGTTGTTCTTTAGTCACACGACACACGATCGTGAAATAAACTGAAATGTACATATTATTCTTACTCCGCGTGCTTGGTTAATATGGATGTGTGTGTGTAAACAAACCTAACATAGATACAAAACACCAACACATATTTGGGTGGGGTTAGAGGAGACAGGTAGTGCAGCAATTCAAGCAACAGCAACACCAAAACACCACAACACCAGCACACAACAACAGAATAGCAGAACAGCAGAAGAAGTATCTAGATATTGCTCCTCATTTTTACTCCCAGCACTATTTATCTTTCTATACACAGCAGACGATAGAGCGCAAGTATGGAATTGTATCTTTCTTTTGCTGTTAGCGGTTCCTGTTGTTTTGTTATGAGGAAGGTGTACAGATAGACGATAGACGATAGACGATTTGTTGGAACACCAAACACAAATCCAATACAGAAGAAGGTTGAAATGAAAAAGATGCAGATTAAAAAACGCAGTTTGAAGACATCCCCTTGCGATACACACAATTTCAAATTTATTCCACCAGATTTATTGATTCGTTTTTGTTTGCAAATAAAATATAGATAATAAAAAGGAAGAATTGTTCAGGGCTAGCGATACCACTTTACTTCAATTGAAGTAGATCTGCTTCCTTTTATCAAACAAAATTCAAATCTGCTTCCTACTTCGCACCATCACCAAAATACTGAAATCGGCTTCATTTTAAAAATCTCTGTTTCAACCTACTTCAATTTTAGAAAAAAATTAAATATCTGCTTCCTTTTCTATTTCACTCGCATACAATATAGAAATGTAAGTATGTTTTTTTTTTTTTAAACTAAACTAAAAAGTGTTATGAAACAATATAGGTATTTATATTGAAACAAACATGTAAACATATATATAAATATGAAGTCTGAAAGAATTTTAGTTTTGGTTTTTGTTAGATTGAATTGTAGTTAATTAAAAAAATTAATAATATAAATAAAGGGTTGGCTAAATCGAATTTTGTTTAATGCAATAAAATGGACAAAATTAAACCGTATAGCGTATTCTGCCACTCCAATTTTGTAAGGCCTTGTTGGTGGTTTCGGGTTGTAGCTCGAGAATTGCTGATATTATCCTTAAGTGCTTGAATCGTTTCAGGATTCTTGGCATAACATCGGTCCTTCACGGTTTCCCACAAAAAAGTCCAAAGGGGACAAATCGCAGCCAATTGACATCGCCAAAGATGGCTGAAAACACGATTTAGGAATTTGGCAAGCAAAAGATCGATTGTGGAATCGACTGTGTGGCATGGCGTGCCACAGTAGAAAAAAGCCATGTTTACGACTCTGAAACGCCCATCGTCGACCGAAACGTTGTTCCCTGTCCCACTTACGAAGAAAATGCCACCACTCTACAATCCGTACCCAACTGTAACTCTTTGTGGATGCATTGGCTTCTCGAAAACAATGTGCTGGTTTCTCGAGTAATTTGTTTTGTTAACGTAGCCGCCGAGGTGAAAAAGGTGAAAAAATGATTTTTGCCCAAAATCGTCGTCCAATTCAGGCTGTTCTAAGCTACAAATTCTGAAATGGTAAAGAAGTGGATGGTCGTGCGTCATCAATTGCTAAGTCAATTCGACCTTGTAAGCGAGTTTGTGCAGAATTCTGCTCCGGATAGTGCGTGAAATGTAAAGCTGTTTAGATCGGTGGAGAGTTGATGGTCAAAAATTCAGTCTCACACTCTAGGCTACAACAGCCACATCGTAGCATGTGCACTCCTTACGACGACGACGACGATGACAATGAGTGTTGCCCACAAGCATACCAGTCTCACAAACCTTGTGCACTTAATTGCATACAGCAGGCACAATGGATGCTTCATTTCGGCCAAAACTTCTGAACACTGGTTTACCTACTCAGCACTCACTTTAGTAATATTTCAATATTTCCCAACGTAAAGTGACTCATTTCGTTCCGCGGAGGTCTGCCTTTTTTAAGATTTCGAGCGGAAAACAGCTGCCAATGTCAAAATAACCTATTATTTAAAAATAAACCACTGGATGGCCCACCCTATTAATTATGAAGTTTTATAGAAAAAAACTAATTTTTAAATCTACTTCGATTTTCTTCAATCTACTTTTCTTCAAATCTATTTCGAATTTTTTCCGGAAGTGGTATCACTATCAGGGCTCTGCTCCGGTCCGGTCCGGTCCGGTCCAATATCCGGTCAATAAAGGAGTTTGGATTGAGAGACATACAATTTGCAGTGCGGTAGGAATGGAAAATACGATAGTTAGGACTTAAGAGGCAGGCAAACTAATCTAATCATAAGAAGGGATGAAAGAAAATATAACCTTTCTTTCGATTTTATTGACCTTTTTTATTTTTTTGTAAATAATTAACGCGCACATTTAAATGGAAAGAAAAAAGTTAATACCTACATAAGTTTTAAAACAATCAATACCTTTTTATGGGTTTTGAAAACGCTTCGGAGACGGTTTGGCAGCGTGCAACTTTAAAAAATTGACACTTTTTCACTTGCAATCGCAAATATTTTGCTGTCCAAATTGTACCCACTACTGGAAAATTGACAATATTTTTCCATTAGGTAATGGCCATTGCTTTTTTCTTTTTCAAAAGAATGGAATGGCGAAAATTGCCACAAATTATGGCAAGTTGTCAATCGTGTAGATACAAAACAAAAAACACACGTCTTATGCTCCCGATCAACATGTGGACAGCTAGTATTTTCTGGCTATATGTCTGTCTGCCTGTATGTTGGTTCATTTAACTGCTTGTCTGTTTACCTAAATTGTTGAACCTTGGACCTGGGACAGCCTAACCTCATTTTAGTATTTAAAGGTTTTGGAAATATACCTTCCAATAATAAAGATCGAATTTTTGTTAATTTCCTATAAATATAAGGATTACCATATTATAGCCAGAAACGAATGTAATTAACCCAACTTTTTTTTTTTAATTTAGATATCCGTCAGAGTTGTGGCCGAAACCTTAACTGCTTGTAGCTGTTATCCATTTCATTATACGTGAATTTTTAGCGAATTTGTTAATTTTCTAATCAAACACCATCCATTTCAAATGCCAAGTTATAGCCAGGTTTCTGATCCTAGATCTTTAAACCAGGAACCAAATTCGCATTTTTTTCTAAAAACACGTTTTATAAATTAAAACAAAATCTATCAGTTTTTGAGAAAAACTGGATTTGAATTCTAACGGGCTCAGATTAAATGCAGATCAAGAAGAATAAGAGCACAGCTGACGCAAGGGAAGGGTGGTATGACGAAAACTTTCGTATATTTAATTTTTAAATATTTTAAAAGCTAAATCCATAAAAAATCACTTTTTTAAAATGTTCAAACAAGGTTACTTAAAGCTAAGTACATATATCTACCTAAATAATGATAAAATCTAAACTTTTTTCAAGCTGCGCATAGAAACAATAATATTGTCATAAATACTTTGTCGAAGAATTTCCTTCCTCACATTGGCATTGCAACTGTGTTTGCCAACTTCGGTTAAAAATCAATAAAGAAAAGACTCCAATCCAACATGTAAACACAAATAAACAAACAACCTGGCATACGGCATCTAAATAGAGAGAAAACAACACTCACAATTAGTATCTATAAGACAAAATAAAAAAAAAGATTAAATAAACAGTACACCCTGGCCTGGAAGGTGGACCTGGACCTGGACCATCATTATGCCAATTTTCTAAACTCAATGGTCAATAAATAAAAGGCACCGATACCGCGCTATACCAAACAATAACGTAGTGAAGAGACCAACATCTCTGTATCTTCAACAAACAGCTCTATAAGCACAAACCTAAAAGATAGTTATGTCCGTAAAAAATGTACATTCCTACTCATAGATAGGTACTCGTACGGGAAGTATGTAAATTTTTTTGTTGACGAGTTGTAATTATTATTTTCATATTTGTTTGTCTACTAAACCATAATATCGTTTCGTAAGAGACATTTTGTTTGTTTTCCATAATTCTTTTGAAAATATTCTCTCTTGTGTTTACTGTTTATTCTCCCATCCAATTCTCCCCCGTGCCCGGTGACCGGTTCGGTTCGATCCGATCCGATACGATCCTATTCGATCGAATCATCTTGTACACACTCACTTTGAATATTTATTGCTGTTGATGCTGTTAGTTTATTGTTCAAACATTTTTTTTTGTTCTTCACAAGACAGCCTGACAGCCGAACGCAGATGCAAGCATCTGCTTCAAGAATATAATAGTTTTCTAAATGAATCTTTACTATAAGGACTTTTCGATTTGATGACGATATTAAAGATACCATAAACATAATACATAATATACCTCTGCTTACTGTTACTTATCAGAACCAAAGATTAAGATGAAACATGATGGAATTACCATCAAGATAATGAAAGCGTCCGTCCTCATCAATTTGATATTTGCCATTTTGTGCCACAATTATTAATTTAAGCAAACAAGAAATTTAAATAAACTACACGGAACATGATGACACTCTTCACCATTTATTAAAGATACAGAAGATAGAGAAATGAACTCTGCATTTAAGACATTAAAAAAAAAATAAACATTTTGAGATTGTTTTAAATAAAAAAGTTTTCAATTTTATGTGAAAATTGTCGTTGTTTCAATTAAATTTGTTCTGCTTTGGAATTTTCGAATCAGTTAAAAACCCTTTAATGTACAGATTAATATCTTTTAGGGACAGTTGTAAAATAGTGGTTCACCAGCCGATCCAAATTTAAAAACATACTCCGGTTCGTGTTTGCATAATTTAAGTTGAGAGTGGCTTAAAAGTTAACCCACCAGTTTTCACAAAGATTAAATAAAGTTGATTCACGGATCACGATTCACTTTCCTCCTCTTTCGAAATATTATTTTTGTATCTTTTTTTTTTTTTTTTAATAGCTGGTAACGTTATTTATATATCACGCAGTAAAAAAAGATTTCCCGCACCTCAAATCTAGTTAAAGCGAGCTAGAATAGCGAGCTTTTAGCCTTTCGAACAATTTAGCAATAACCTTATTTAGTTATTTAATTTAGTTTTTCCAAATTATTACCTAGCTGTTATTAATAACACACGCTTTTATCTGATCCTTTCCAAATTCCCTTAAAACTTGTTCTATGTTAATTCAAGATAAGGATATCGATAACCCATTAAGTGCAAGTCAATAATTTTTATCGTATCGGCATTACCTAGTTAAATAAAAAAATCGGTAAGCGTAATAAGGATGTACTTAATTTTTCTGTTAATTATGCAAATATTGTGACACAAGAAACTTCGAGAGGCCTAGTGACTTACATTCTCAGCCATTCCGTTTTGAGCTTTGATACTATACAACAGGAAATGAAAGGGACTCGCAATTTATTGCCTGATCTGAACGGCAAGTAGAGATGCACTGGTCAATACAACTTTTACTTATGGAAAATTTGTCATTTTCTTCGATAAAATAAAATTAAATCAGCGATTGAACCCAGCCCCGCCACACTAACAACTTGCTTCTTTTTTTCAATCTTAAAAAGCGTCTTATATATTGAGCCCATGGGCGCCTTCTGAAAAAAGTTAAATCCCATCTCATCTGAAGTAAAACTTTAACAGAAAATCCCTCGAGGCTTTAGCGGAGCAATTACCTTTAAAAAACCTTAGTTAACTTAGCCTGTTTTAAGAACGAAGTTTCGCTCATGAGCTGGATAATTTTTTTTAGTTTACTAATTTATAGCGGTTTTGTTTGGAATTGTTATCTGCGTTAGCATTTCATTGTACTTTGATGATACGCTTTCAGTATAACATTCAGAATCAATGATATATTTATATTCTTGAAAACTTAACGTTGGTTCCAAAAAAAAAACTCACAGCGGGAGAAAGTGCGAGCGACAAATAATAATCAATGACACCAACCGCCAGTGCCGTTACTGATTCCCTCGTTAGACCAAGGAACATAACATTATAGTTTCAATAGTCTGAATTGGAGGCAATATTCTTCTTTATTTTTTGGAGCCTCATTCAGTGGAGCCCACTTGGGTGGAAACCTGACTCCATTTGGTAGACAAGGTAGACGTCTTCTGCTGTTCAGCTTGGGAAGATTTAACTGGTAGACAAGGCTTCGAAAGATTTTGAACGCACTTAAGTGACTGATAAAATTAAACTGGAACTTGGTTTTGAAAATCGGGCGGGTGGCAATGGTACAGTGGATGAAGTGCTTGGTTGCTAAGCTAAGAGTTGTGGGTTCGAGCCCCAGCCTGGGCAACAACTTTTCAATATTCTCCCAGCTTCAACTGGACGCCACCCGTTGGATTTTCATGAGATAAATACCACCTATTTCTCAATCCATCGTACCAACAAAAATCTTTCCTATCTTCCTATTCCTTCTTACTATTGCCGTGCAGTGTGCATTCTAAAGACTTGGGTCTTACAGGCATATAGTTAAATTAAAAAAAAAAAAAAACGCCAGAAAAATGTTGATATAAGACCGCTCATCTTGGCTCACTAAGGATTTAAAATGCTTTCTTTTATTTGAATAGAAAGACGGACAAATACAGGCACTATTTCAAAAAACTAAGGCTTTTTTAAAACAAAACTGCGGCCCTTTTTTTAGATACTCAAAAAAGGCTTTTACTTTTTCTGTTTTTGGAAAGAGTCACCTGCTTATTTTCCCGACGGCTGGCCTGTCTATCGTATATAGTACAAACGTCCAAAAACGTAGAATCTCCACTTCGCTCATCGTTATATTGAATTCCCTTCCATTCTAGTCACCAGCCCATTACACTTTAATATTATAGAAAAAAAACACATGTCCGATTTTTTTTTTAAGTTCAGAAATCACGCTTAAAGAAGATTTGTTTTCACCCAAAACTTGAAACTACAATAAAAAAAGGGGCATTTTCCAAACAAAAATCACTAAAGTATTTTTAGCTCGAATATAAATTGCAGTCTCCAATTTTTTTTCTAACCACAACACATGAAAATAATTCTTTTAAAATTTACAATCCTACGGATACGATCTCAAAACCCCTAAGTTCCGTCGGTAATTAATTTTGATGACTCAAACCTAGCGACGCTACGGCCACCGCGCGCCGCGCCGACGGCAGTGTTCAGAACAGAGACTATAAAAAGAGAAAAGGATATTTGAAAATCCTTTTGTTTTATTTTGTACACTATTTTTAACAAAATTAACCACAAAAAGCTCTGATAACAGAAATAAAAAAACGAATAAGAAATATTACATTTTCAAAGATTCACAATCAAATTCGGAGGAGCACTGTGTTTTTCAAAAAAAAAATTTTTAGAACTCACCTCTTTTCGGATCGTCTTATCGTTTCCATTGACACAACCAAAATTGTTTATTTTTCGACTTTATAACAGTTAATATTTCAATCGATATATAATATTTGTTGTGTTGATGTGTTTTTTTAAATTTTTTAAACCTTTTTTTGGTTAACCATGACAAAAGATATAGTGCAATCAGAATGATCCAACTAGTAACGATGATGATGAATACAAGAACTTTACTCTGCTTGAGTTTTAGTTTTGCACCAAAATAACAAAATATAAAACAATAAAAAAACACTCGTCCTTTTTTCTAATTAATAGAAAAAAATGGATATCCTTTTTCTCTTATTTATGTGTTTTTATTTTTTCCTTGTTTTATTTGCTTGGAGTTTGTATATTATTTTGAATGCAGCAATGGCGACGATACTTTAAAGGAGAGATTCAGTAGCAGCAGCAACAAAAAGCAAAAAGGACTCTGCAACAAAGCTATGTAAAAGCATCACATGGTTGATGGTAAGGTTAGAAAAGGGGTGAAAGGATGAGTTTTATTTTCTCTTACAGTGACTCCTCCATATCCATATTCCAAATGTGTTTTTATTTATTGTAAATATTTTCTTTATAGATGATGTAAAAATATTAGTTGTATACTTATTCTTTTTTTTTTTACAAAAATATATATGTTTTATTGATATTCTTGTTATGATGGGATGTAAGCGCAATAAACTAAACTATACGAGAGAACTCGTCGCGTGATATAGGGAGTCACTCGTTACCGTTCACTACCGAAGCAATAACAGTGCAGTATATAGTTCCGTGACTAAAGCTGCACAATTTTCAGTATACGAAAAAACATAGGAAAACATCGTTCACAACAAAAATGGCAAAAAAAGGAAAATAGAATCATAAAAAAAAAAAACAAGAAACAAGGAGGAAAAACTGACACGAAGAAGTTAGGAAAGGACTATGGGACTTTGCCCTGCACAAGCAGGGTTTTCATCCAGTTCCGTTGCATAGTTGGTATGTGCGGATGCGGATTCTCCCCCAGACTCAACCCAAGTTGGGTTGTCGTTGACGTTACAACTTGTTGTTTCTCCTTCAGCTGCCTTAACTATTTTCCTATACTTGCTCCTGCTCCATCCATTGCATCGGTTGTTTTTGCTTCCCATTTCTGCACACCGTTGTTGCTTCTTGCATCCATGTCGTTACTCACACTCCTTGTTTTATTATGTTGCTTCAGCAGCACAGCAGCAGCAGCAGCATTTAACTTATCCACCTCCTTTGCAACCCTGATGGGTATTAAGATTGCCATCCCGTTTGAATATAGATATGGCTGCTGCCATAGCCACCATTACCACCGCTTCATACTCCGTTCCTCCGTGTATACTCTTGCCTCTTGCCACACAGCAGTTTGCAATATCTGTAGCAGGAAACATAAACAGGACTGCCTCCTGCTACAATACTAACAATTCCCAAGCACAAAGCACCATCACCATTACCATTACCATCAAGCTGTATTGCATTTAAGCTTACGGGGGTTGCAGGATGCAGAGGCAGAGTTGTGCTACCACTGCAGCCGCCTCCCCTTCAATATACACACATTCTGCAATTGCCACGCCAACAAACCTCACACCCCTTGTGATCGGAGAAGAAAACCAACAAGGAGGGGGAGGGGGAAAACCGAAAACACACAATCGCACACATAGCAGCAGCAGTAAGCAGATAGGACATAGGACTCCCCGAAAATTCAAAACTTAAAACAGAAAGAGGACCTGGCGAAGTGAAGGAAGAAAACAATAAAACTAAAAACCAGTAAGGCATAACACGACGAAAAACGATGAAGAAAATAGTGTCTGCATGCAGCACCACTTCCACCAGCAGCAGCACCAGGCCCAGGCCCAGGAATCACTTTTCGGTAGGAAGGATACGTAGATGAACGGTTTCGGTGGTACTCGTTGCCTCCCCTCTTTAAAGTATTCAATAGCATGCATCCTGCTGTAGCTCTCTGCTTTTGAAGCTTAAATTCTGGGCAGCCACCTTTCTGTACATTCGAACACCCAAATTGCATCCCAGCACCCAGCAGCAAGAAAATATAATCAAATTTTCATTCAGTTGTGAATTAGTATTGGTTTGGGGTTTGTGCTGTTGGTTTTTTTTTTTTTTTTTTTTTTTATATATTAAGTTCAATACTTATTTTTGTGCATACAAAAAGTGGAACTAAACAATGCGACAGTGAGGTCGGGCAGTAGTTCAACGGTTATTAAAAAATAAAACGCAGTGAATGGGTGAGGTATGGACATTCATATTTTGCATCTATAAAAGCGGATTGTCAGTGTTTTCAGTCAAATTTTCTTGCGCAAGTTAGGCATACATTTTTTAAAACCAAAAATTCTAGAGTTTGAAGGTAGGTTGGTATATTTTTAAAGAAAACTCAATTATTCGATGGTTAGTAATGTTACAATGGAAATGAGTTCAAAACACTCTGGGAGTTGCTCTTAAACTGCCAGACAATTCCCTAGATAACCAATGTGATCAGATTTCAGTCTTTATGTCACTTAAGCTTTACCTAGGAGAAGCACCCTTATGGGAGATAAAGCTGAACAAAGTAAGTCAACGACAGTCCCTTTCTCTATCTCATTTCTACAAGATCGACAGTTAGTCGTGTTAATTAGTACCTAACATTGCAGCATGTACACTACACCTCAACTTACCAGTGGCCCGTTCTTATTACCACCACCCTGGCTATATCTGACCGGTTTGTTCGATGTTTGCTGTAGGTAGGCCACTTCATCATTATATTAAATGCAATTTGTCAAATAAGAAGAGATTAAACAATACCCTTCACGGCCCCTAGTTTAAGGTCGACCCCTTCGGTAGTTTGAACTTTGTTCAGATATATTACAAATACTTTACTGCAATTTTGTCCATTTTACCTTATCATTTTAAGCGAACACAAGGGAATGTTTCATTTGTTTCGGACTTTGGCTTCCGATTGCTTGTACATCTTGTTGATTAATTTCGAAGGTTTCAAAAATTGTCCTTGATATTTGTTTTCTTATTTAGCTTTTCAATTACATTACGACAGAACGGGTATAAAAGTGATTTTTAAACGCATACATAGTAATGGTTGAGAGTGTAAGTCACAGGCCCCGGCCCCGCTTGGAGCTGTTGTGCCAACAATTTATTTTTATTTTTTTTATGTTGCTCCGTGTAGCGGCTGGCCATGCTGTTAACAGTTTTCTTCATTAGGAGTATGTAGTAGAACGGCACGACAAATTCCATATCAGATTCGTGCACAGTTAAATGCGAAACATTTTTAAAGGTACGCCAAAAATATTTATTCGAAATACCAACAAGGTGCTCCTGTTACAGATTGTTTGTGTCTCCTGAATATGGTATTTGTAAAAGAGCTTAATCAATAGGTGAAAGAACTATTATCGATACATTTGTTTTCCTTGAACACCGTAGAAATGTTTCCTTTCTCACTTTGTTTTATCGCTACTTCTATAAACAGGGCTCCACTAAAATAGCCAGATGCATTCCTCCCCTAAAAAATTTCCTCTTAACACTCGCATCGCTAAGAATGCCATCAATTTACTCTCGAACCTAACTTCGGACGTACAGTAAAGTATAGAGATTCATTTTTCAGCCGCACAACAAGAATGAGGAATGCTGTACCCGCCTCTATTTTTTATTCACAGTATGTGATTTGACTTCCTGCTCCAACAGACGTTGTCGTGTTTTATATCAATAAATGATTTCGTTTATTCAAAAAAACAATGTAAAAAAGTTATCATGTCAAGATTTGTGTGATATTGAACAAACCTCTCCTGCAAGAGCAGCAAACAATATTTCTAAACCCATAAGTTTCATTTTGTCCCCACTGTATTGGGTGAAATTGGTCTCCATGTTCCAATTCTATGCCATTGTACAGTATACTGAACTTGACAAGGAGATGTATGCTTGGTAAACAAAAAGTAAAATCCACAATTCTCGTACTCAAATTGGTAGCCTGGTAGCGCAAAAGCAATAGATAGAAATACGAATAGCAAAATATAAAACGAAATATAAAACAATCATCATATAACTAAAGTTTGCATCTGGTTGCTTTTATATCCGTACCTTAGAGCTCAGACACCGACCGCCACCACCCATCACAGCAGCAGCAAGGCTATGCAATAAGTGTGGCAAATTGTGACCCCCAAATAACACTTACACACACACACACACACACACACACACACACTTACACACTATCCTTACATACTTTTGCACTTTAGCAAAAAGTATTATGTAGTTCAGTTCTAAACAAAACACATAAGAAAAAAAGAAAAAAACACAAAAATAACACAGATGCAGATAAAAAAACATAATATTGCAGAAGTTTATACATAAAACACACACAGGTTATTAAGAATTATTGCTATGTGCGATTTTAGCTAAATAACGATGCATCTTTATCACTCACCCAAAAACTAGTATCTTGCACTTAAAATAACAAAAGGCATTGCACAGAGTGCTGCACAATCATAACACGTTACACTATACATCCGAAAGCAAAAATGTTCTAGCACTACACACTACACTAGCATATATGAACAGGACACAACTTATCCAATTTTGAACTCTTTTCAAATTTAATACCAATCAAATCATAGCTGCATAGCATTAGCGGTTTTGGTTTTGACATAATCTCCAAAGCCATAAAGAACTTCCCAAAACCGCACAAACTTTTAGTTTCGCACATAGTGAGTCTTGTGGTGCATACACTTGCATAAAGCACTTCTATTCTTTTCTAGACTTATATTTTTGGTAGAGAGTACTTTTAAAATGAGAATTCTTACTTAATGTTCTTCTTTCAGACAAAATGCAGATATGTCAGTCTCCAATAACCAAAAAACTTTTTGTAAAAATTCTGCCATGATTTTTAACTTGCTAGGTACTAAAATTATGTCCTACTTTCTTTTCCTTATAACTATTGCCTTGCAGTTTGCATTCAAAAGAACTTGGGTCTTACAGGCATATACAAAATTATTATTATTATTATTACTGTATGTATGGCTGTCTGTCTGTACGTATGATAGACAATCCCATGACCACGAAGAGTGAAATTTCTTCCAAACGTCGGGAAGAAGAAATACATAAATATTTCTAATAATGAACGCGGTAAGCTTTCGAAAATCTTACAATATTAGAAATAGAAATTAATCCTAGAAATAAAATGGAGTACTTTTTTCAGCTCTAATCAGTTTAAGTATTTATTTAAGAATTTCTTTTTCTATATCTGCAAGTTCGTGCGACCTAGCCTTACACTGAAATGGTTTATAATATCTTTAACATGAAAAATCACAGTGCGAGCTTTAAGAAACGTGGAGTGAGAGAGACAAATCGAGCCATTCTTCTAGTGGGCCTAAAAAATGAGTATCTACACTTAATATGTAGTACGACCGAAATTAGACTCGATTGTAAATTTGTGGGCACTCTTACGGAATTGTTTTTGATGGGGAAGTCATTTAAGATGAAGAGTCTATGTGTTTTTTTTTTTTTTGCTAGAGCATTGTTTATGAAAGAAAGACAGCCAGGCAAGTTTTCTTCTTATAATTCTTACCTATTTACAATTTTTTTTCGAAACCTTTCTTTTTGGAGTTCTGAGTTTCTATTTGAAGTTCAAAAAATAAAAAAATTAATTTCTTTTCAATAAGAGATCTAAAATTAGTTCAATGCTTCGCTATTACAGTGTTATGGATAGCGGGGAGTGAATAAAAGCCCGATTTTCTACTTGAGTACTGTCCTTCTGGTCCTGGATTGTCCATAAGCTTCCACTTAACTCACAGTGCACTGTGGCGTATGAGCAATTTTATTGTTATATTCGTGAAGACAAACATCAAACAACCTACCCTATACAAGGTATCAACACTCCTTACAGTACAAGCAAGAACAAAAAACATTTACCAAGAGGAAAAAGAAAAACACCATGAAAGCTATCTCATCTGACTGACTCTGGTGTATTTTCGGTTGCAAGGGTGAAAAGGATGAGAAAAGTCTTGCCTGCCATTGCCACACTAATGCCTTCTTCTTGTATCTTGTACTTTTAGTTCTGTTCTGTTTTATGTTAGTATTTAGTATTTATTTTTATTGTTGTTGCCATGCATATGTACACAAGTTCATGCGCACAACACCACTACCATCACTTTGTCAAGATCTCTTCCCCTGGTTTCGTGGGTGGTGCATCTAGAATAAGGATAAGCTGAGCTGCTGTTCTCTGGGAACACTAGGAACAACTAGAAGCTTTATAGTTTATTTATTTATATGCGTATACAAGACAGTATATACAAACTACACAGTTTATGTATACAAGAACAAAAAAAAAAAAACGATACAAAAAATAGTTCCAACATGAACACAATGCTATCTCATTGCCGCGCGCAGCCCATGTCGTTACATCTAATTGTAAACTATTGGGATTATAGTTTACATTGGTGCTCGCAAGGGATTAAAGGATGGGGCATTTATAAATCAGCAAGTTTTACATTGAGGAAGTAGGAATCAAGATACCATAATCAGTGTAACTCTGTAGTAGTCCTGTTGTGCTTTTGCATTAGTATGGGTGGTAATGGTATTGAAGTAAACGAACGATATTGTTTGCACTGCGTTTTGTTCTTTATCTATTTCCATACACAAAGATGCTTCTATTAGTTTCATGCTTAAAGCTTGATTTTGAGTTCTTTTGCTTTTTTTTGTATTTCATTTTGATGAATATACATACTGGTGTAGTTGTGTGTGCAGTTAAAACTGCAAGGGTTGTGGAACTTTAAAGAGGACTCGAAAGGTCTGGAACTTACAAACTAATATGGACTTTACTGCCCATGGCATTATTTAGCCAGAATCTGCGCTCTTTTTTCTTTTACTTTTCTGTTTTCAAAACAGATTTAAGTATTGTGAAATCAGTTAAGGCGTCGGCTTAAAATTTTTTTTCGTTGTTATTGGATTTCTTGTCGTTCAAAAATTATAATTTAATTAATTAGCTTTAAGTAACTTTTTAAAATAAACTTTTTTAACAGGGCGTTTAAATCTCTTATTCTTCCTTTGAAACAAGCAAATTTGACATTCAATTCGTCGATCTTATGACTTCTTAATGTAGAAGTAAAATAACCTTTACACGATTTATAAATTTTTGTTTATAGCGAACTAGTGCTCAACGGATTTAAATACCCCTATCAAATAATAAAGCAGCTCAAGCGCTCAGAAAAATTTAATAGGACATTAAAAAAGGAGATATCGCACTTCATCATAATGTTAAAATAGAAACTAATTTATTAAGATTTAAACGCTCTATAATACAATATGTTAAAAACAATTATTGATTATTGTACAAACCATGTAAAAAGCTTATTAATAGCAAATTAAATTCTAAATAAAATTTTAACTAAACTAAACTAAACTAATTCGGTTTGGGATGTCTGCCTATTGCGATGGGGGAGGAGAAGGAACCTGGTTAAGAATTCTACATTGAGGTAGTGCTACTATGGAACTCCTGTTTCCAAGGTCATGGATAAGCTGAAAATCTCGCGGTATATTATATTTAGGAATTTAGGAACCCAAAATGTGAAATCACCGTGACTTTAAAAAATCATACCCGAACCGAATAATCTCAGTTTTCGCGTTTATGGCTCATCCGATTTTGATGAAATTTGAACCATAGAAGCTTATGTTAGTGTTTTTTTGTAATATGACCTACATTTTTGTTTCAAAAAATTAATTTTGAAAATAAAATCTTTTATTTTTTTTTAATTCAATAACTCTAAAACGGGTTATTGTATTCGATTGAAAAAAATTTAATAAAACCAGACGGAAATATATATATTTTGTCTTTGGAAATTTCTATGATGTAAGTATATTTAAAAAAATATTTTGTTTTTATTTTTAAGAAGGCAAGAATTATCTAAGATAAAGTACGGTAAACGAAGCACATTCGTCATGTCATTAAAATAGAAGGTTTAGGTCTCTAGATATGATTAAAAAAATAGCCTTAAAATTGATAGCTGTTTGTAAAGTAATGTTTCCTTGTTTTTATAGCTACTTCTATAAAATTAGTGCTCTAGCAAAATAGCTTACAATGCCTATCAGTATACATTTGTGCCTAATTCCGGATGACCTGTACGCCTTTGCAAAGTAAAGAAATCCTACAACACTCAGCAATATTTTTAGCCCCTATTTTATATCTCGGCCACTAAGAAATTTGTTGAAAGTGCTTTAAAATTAGAAGTTGCATAAGATAGCATTAAAGATTCAAATCCAACTCAGGATATGATGCATTTTATGTGGAAAACTTTATTAAAACCCAAAACAAAGAAACGAAGCTTACGATTACGACTCATACCAACAAACTGTTAATTTTTATTTTTTCACAGTGCATCATTGTGTACATATATATGTATGTAAAAACATTTGTTAATATACATATGTATGCCTTTATAATATGCATGGATATCCTATGTGTACTTTACTGTACTACATCAATAATAACACACACCTACTCTTACGTACACATATGCAAATGTGATAGGCTGACTAGACTATTGGACTAACGACGCTGAGGATAAGGACTGAGGATCTGCAAGGAGTGAGGTTCGAGGATTCTTGCAGTTAGGGTAAGTTTCGATTCCATTCTCGTCATGGCGCATCATGGGTGCATATTTCTTGGATGTTTTCCTTTTTTTAGTAGACCAATAACGATATTTTTATTTGCGACTCTCTGATATATTTTTTTATGATATTTTGTATGTGTTTCCTGGTGTTTCTTCTTTGTTGCTTCAGGCAGTTTTGCCATCGCCTTCCATACGTTTCTTATTTCCCTGACGTTTTTTAATTTGTTCTGGAGTAGTAGTGCTCCAAACATTGAACAGAACAATAAATATAGTGTTGTTCTATCAATGACGACTTGATACTTGAATATACAACAAACAAATCTTGTCATGTATGATTACAGAGTATTCTGTATCGTTAAGAATCACCGACTTTTGACGTTGTTGTGAGTAACTGGTTCATTGAACAGGCCGATTGAACCAATCAATAATGACTCATGCCTTAATTAACAGTGGTTTAGGAAAAATTAGGAATACAAATTATTTTGAAGTACAACTGCAGATATAAATTTATTGCATATGCTGATATTTAAATTATATTTTAAAGTTCAACTTTTGTTATCAATTTAAGCAAAAATTAAATTAAATTAAAAAATGGTGGTTAATTTTGTACGAATGCTGTGGATCAATTTCAAAATTGTGTTTCTGTGGAAATTCTAAAATGAATAAGGGCTCAACTGGAAAGCAGGCTTTGCATCCCTGCGTCCAGCTACCGTGGAGAGTAGTTGTTAATTGGGGTATATCACATTGATATGGGGGCGTTCATTTTTGAATGAACTTCTGCATTTTGACCGATCACCGTTAAAGTTGGTGAGTGCATCCTGTAAAAATATCGGACATGCAAAAATGCAGCATCTAACACGTATACCTAATCGAAATGAAGCTTTCCTTAACAATAAATAAATAAGGGAGGTTTATTGTAAGACAATATAATAGCTCTCCCGTCGCGTTATTTAAATATATCAATTGAATTTCTGAATCCTATGGAGCGAACTCCCAGAAATGACATCCGAATCAACACTGAAAGTTGGCTTTTCCAAGATTTGAAAACGCCGATATGCAACATAATTCGATGCTTGGCCTTGCGTCAAAATCATCTTAATAAATTAGTTTATGAAGAGCAAAAGTCAAATATCTGCTCACCAATGCTTTATACGAATTTTTACGGTGCACCGAACTTACTTACGGTAGCGCTGACAGTTCATTGTGGGCCACGGCTGCAACCAACATACACCGCCAGCTAGTCCGGTCCCTTACCTTTTGCCTCCAGTTAGTCACGCCATGTTTTCAAAGGTCTTCTCCACTTGATCGTGCCACCAAAGATGGGGTCTTCCAATACTGCGTTGAATCTTAAGCTTGGAATTAAGAATCGGGGCTAGTTCGTGTTCGTAATGCCTTAAGCAACTAAAACGCTGTATTCCACAATTCTGCCGCAAACAGCTGAACTGGGATGAAGAGAATCTTGTATTGTGTCTCATTGGTCCTTTGAAAGAGGAATTTCCTACTAAGCCCGTTCGCTTCTAAGCCCGTAGAAACAGCGTTTGGCAAGAGTGATTCTTCGACTGATCTAAGTATATAGTATTTACTACTATAATTTTGAGAGGAAGTAGTGCAACCCAAATAGACAAAGTAATGTGTGTTCATCGTGACGTTTTGTCCAAACCCACTGTTATTTTGTTCTGCATCCCAGGTAGGAATATAGATTCTATGTTTTATCGTACTTCCAATGATGTCAATATCATGAGCAAAGCCAAGTTATTGAAAAGATCTATTAAAAATCGTACCGCCGATATTCAAATGCGAGTTGCGTACGATTGCATGCGCTTGACCTTGTCTCAAGCATTTCTCTACATTAAAGGATTCGGTGTTGTTCTTACCAACCTTGTAGGAACAGCGCGAGTTCTCCATAGCCATACTGCACAATCAAACGAGTTTAGTAAGGATACATGGTATAGTCCCATGGCTCTGTATAGATCGATAAAATTGATAAAACGGTGAATAGTATCGATCTGGAATTCTTGGGTCTTTTCTAAAACCTGTCGAAGTTTGAAAATTTGATCGATGGTTGACTAACCTGAAATGAAACAACACTGGTTTAGACCTTCACATAGAACAGACGAGAAAATTTTATAACCGAAATTAGGGAGACTTATACTTTTCAATCTCTCTTTTCTTGTGAATAGGGCAGCGGTTGCATTCGTTAGGCTAGATTGTGCTAATGAGGTGGTGTTTGCTCCTCACCAAGTCATCTCCCCCTGCTTTAAAGAGTTTAGCCGGAAGGCTATCCGCTCCGGCAGCTTTTGTTGAACTTAAGTTTAGATATCGCTACAAAATCAGTTTAGCTTCCGAAGCGATAGAGGCGTGGAAGGAAGTAAAATAGCGTATAAACTCAAAAATGAGGTTATCCCTAGAAGTGAATTCTCTTCGCGTAGCAAGAGAATAATTATTGCTCTTTGCACTCAATATCCAACTGACTAAACTATCTTGGTTCTTATTTTAACATTACCGAGCTATACAAACCGACCTTATAAATCATCCAAAGTCTATTAGACCCACAGAAGCCAAAACAACCGTTTTTAGAATTTTTGTCTGTCTGTCTGTCTGTATGTTTGTACGCGCATCACGCAAGAACTACTGCATGAAATTGAATGTGGTTTTCGCAGATTTATTGGTAGTAAAATATAGGCTATATTTTATCGCAGGGTAATATCTAATTGTGGTTGTTTTTTTAATATTGATGCAATGGTACGTTATTCAATGAACTTAACGCAAAATTCAATGATTTTAAGGAAGTTAGCGTCTCACTTACATAATGGCATAAGCAAAACGCCACACTTACCTACATCCTACATATACATGAATAGAAATAAGTTAGTCGTTCTGAATAGAAGTTACATCAAAAACATCATAGATGGCGCTATTTACCACCATATAGGTAGACAATGTCTCATTCAGAGAAAGCAGAAATCGAAAAATAATGTAACCATAAAGAACGGTGAACGATCAATACTTACCACCAAAACTGATGAAGCGGAGCTGTCATAAGTAGCAGTATCGGCGCGTAGCATCGTTTTAAAAGGGGCATTCCAATTAGGTATATTGCTTCAGAACTTAACCCTCCAACTTTGCAATTTAAACCGTTATGATACTTCGAAATAATATTATACAGAAGCCAAAAATCTTACGGCTGTAGAGCTGGTAAAGTATGTAGCTTTCATACCACGCATACCCCCATTTTGAACCGGTTGTGCAAAAACAAAAATAAACTGATATACTGCTTTATTCTAACATCCACGCGTACGAAGTAGCGGGCAAAAGCTAGTAAATAATAAATAAATATACAAATCAAATATAATTTTAATTCATTCTCTCCTTTCGGGTTCCGTTGACTGTGAAACTCTTTATAACTCCATTTTTTAGCATAGGTACTTCTTACCCTCGGTAAACTGAGGAATCTTCAACTCTTTATATTCCTTCCCGCGTAGCTTTTTTAATGCATATCGCATCGCATACAACGCGACCTCCCATGCAAAAATTTCTTAGTATTTTGCCCTTCATATTCAATTAGAACAGCGTTCAAATGTATCTGCATCTCCACCTTGCTACAATAATGTACTTTGATTTCTCCGTGCCCAAACAAACAAACCTTGGCAAAAATAATTGAAATCAAATTCGTATGACGATCTTCAAATGTATTCAAACGCTTCTACATAGGTCTCTTATCACTTCGAACGCCTTTATAAAGATTGTCATTGCTACTGATTTCAAAAAAGATGTTGTTATCCTTAAAATTAAAAATATGGGTTTCCCCATATTTGTTCAATTTACGGTTGAATTTGTATTTGGCCAACTGAAAATATGCCGTTCGTTTCAGATCTTCGCTTTCCCTCCCTTTCGATGCACGTTCTGGCATTATGTTGCTCAGATTCTTGATTGAGGCATTTTGACGTATGCATTTTTAAGCATGTCTGTGTCAAAAAACCTCCTTGAGCTCAACGCCAAGAAATGACGCACTCTCACTGTTTCATATAAACGTCTTCCTTCACCCCCGGATCGTATTATATAAATGGAGAACTAGTACCCGTGGTCAACTCTTCTCGTGATTAAGGTGTTATTTCTTATTTGTTAGAAACACATTGACAACATTAGTAAGAAAGCCAACTCGACACAATGATCTTAAGAGTCTTTTGACCCATACATTGCAAAGTCTGTTCCTTAGCTCCGTCTTGATTGTCATTTCCTCACTGGAGACAGTACCCCGGAAATGAAATAATGTGGAGTCACGTATCGAACCCACAACCCTCGCGTGGCAGTCCGACACAATAATCACTGCGCCAAAGGGTACTACTCACCGAACTATTTATAGTTTTTATTATCCCATGTATCGTTTGCTCTGCAACGACAATATTTTTTCTAACAACATTGATTCCTTCCTTTACTGTTGTTTTTAGATTAAAATAGATCTATACATTTTAAAAGAATGTTGTATTTTTGTTTTTTCTTGAGGATACTCAAGTTAGGTTAGCTAGCAAATAAATTAAATTAAATTACCTTAGCTAGACAATGGCCATTTAAGTACTCGCTCAAACAAACACAAAGTAAAAGTCACTTTACTTTTGAGTAATCACTTGAAAAGGGTATGGTCTTGCTTTAACAACAAAAAGAGTCTACCATAGTATCTCCCCAATAGTTCTGAAGAGGTGTGCTTCCACGCTGGCAAAACCATTGCGTAAGCTTTTAAATCTGTCCTACTCTACTGGTCTCTTTCCGAGTGGATGGAAAACAGCATTTGTCCAGCCCGTTCCAAAAAAGGCGTATCTTCACCCCCTTCTAACTACCGACCAATTGCACTTACGTCCCTTCTTTCCAAGGTCATGGAAACTATGATAAATTTTCAGATCAAGAAATATCTTGAGAAACGAAAACTTCTTAATGACCGGCAATACGGTTTTCGTAGTAATAGATCCACCGGTGATATGATGGCACATCTTACCGAACAGTGGAACCAATCTTTACATCGTTTTGGAGAAAGTAAGATTATTGCGCTCGATATTTCGCATTTAATAGAGTCTGGCACCAGGCTCTCTTATCGAAAATGCGTGCATTTGGCATCGATGAACCCCTTCTTCGATGGATTAGAAATTACCTTTTTGGACCGTTCAATTCGCCTTGTTTTGGATGGTTTTCAGTCTGCTACCCATAAAATAAATGCTGGTGTGCCCCAAGGCTCCGTTCTGTCTCCAACACTCTTTCTAATCTTTATTAATGATCTCTTGTCTAATACTTCTAATCCGCTAAATTGTTTTGCTGACGACAGTGATCTCAGCTTCTCATATTCGTTTCCAGATTCACGTCCATGTTCTTCGGACGTGGACATGCAACGGCAGCTTATGATAAGCTCATTAAATTTGCGGTCTTGAAAGCATTGTACAATGGGGAATTACCAACCGTGTGGAATTTAATGCTTCAAAAACTCAATGTTGTCTTCTGTCGTTAAAGCATAACCTGCCCCCTATGCCATTATCCATGAGTGCGGCACTTACATTGAGGAAACCGAAAAGCTTTGCGTTCTAGGTATGTGTATTACAAACCACCTTTTGTGGAACGATCACATATTTGACGTAGCTAAAAATGCCGCAAAATGCTTAGGTTTCCTAAATCGATGTAAGAAATATTTTCCCCCCTCTGACCAGGCTACAATCTACAAGGCATACATTCGCCCGAAGCTTGAGTATAATTCTCATATCTGAGCAGGTGCTCCTGTCAATCACTTGCGCCTCCTGCATAGGATTCAAAAAAGGGCTTTACAACTTATAGGTGAAAGAAACCGAAACATTTGTTTCGCTTGAACAGCGCCGTAATGTTTCTTGTCTAACCTTGTTTTATGGCTACTTCCATAAACAGTTCTCCAGTGAAAAATGGCCATCAAATCAATTTACCCTCGAGCCTAACTTCGGACGTACTATTAAGTATAGAGACTCTTTTTTAGCCGCACTGCAAGAATGTGGAATGCTTTACCCGGCTAAATTTTTCCCTCACATTGTACTATACAGACATTCAAAAGTAATGTGCATCGGCATCTCCTTTCATCTCCTAACCGCTCGCACTGTGTTAATTCATGTTAAGGGTATTAATAACCCCTTGAGTGCGCGTAAATTATATACAAAAAAAAATAGATAAAATGCTGGGATACCCAAAAATTACATTGAAACTCTCAACATACGAGTATATCCTGTGCAGACGATTCAGCAACGAAGGCAAGTATGTGTTGCCTGAATAAATATTAATTCGAAATAAATCAGTAGGAACCACTTCTTTCAACTTTACTTTAAAGTTATATCAACATCTCAGGATACCCCGAAAATATTTCAAAGGACACACATTTTATGCGTGTCACAACCAAAAAATATCACATTATCATTGAATATCAGTCGTCAGTCTACTAATCTATAAAATCTTAGCTACGAGTAACTTAACCCTAAAAACCAATTCTTAATTTGAATATTGCTAAAGCTACCATTAGACAGTCCTTGTAATGGTCCTTGCAAGGACAGTCTGACGTCATTGTGACGTATTTACCTGTCCTAAAATCGACATGTCGTGTAATGGACATTGTAAAATGCTGTCCTTGCAAGGACAACAACAAGGACACAATGTCACGAATTTTTGTGTCCTTGCAAAGACAAATTACAAGGACCGTGTAATGGTCCTTCCATTGTTGATGGGACACAAGGACACATTTTTTTGACATCTGGTCCTTGCAAAGATCATGTCCCAACAATGCAACACTACGAATTTCTGCCGGGACATTGTTGCTTGGAATGTCCACTTTTCAGGGTGGATTTGTTGTTGTCAAATTTCAATATGCTGCCAAAGTGACATCAGATTTTGACAACCTTGCGTGCATTTGCTCTCTTCCCACTCTGAACTTTCTGTGATGCGCTACTTATTTTAACTTTAGTAAAGAAACAAAGATAGAACAAAAAGAGCAGAGAAGAACAAAGAAAATTATTTATTTTGTCAATGAATTTGTTTTTCGTGGGTGAATTAATAATGATTACGAAACAAAATTCCATTTTATAAATACAGGAATAACCAAAAAATATTTTTAAGTGATATATAGTTTAAAAGGGTATTTTTCGAATAATGTGCAGAAAAAAAATTATTTTTATTATTATTAGGGGTATTCATAGAAATGGAACCTTGTAAAACCAACGTAAACGTCGATCAAAACTGTCAAAACTTGTATGGAAAATCTTTTTCGACAAATCGTATCTAAAATTTCCGACACTAATTTGTGTCTTAAACTTTGTCAGAAACATTGTAAATGTCTTAAAAGAAATTTAAGGTATGCTAAAGTTTGCTTTGTTCAGCATTGAACCTCGTTTTTAAATTCTTTAATCCACCAAAGTCGGATGGTTAACCCTTGAACCACTCTTGAACCACCGCCTTAACATTAATAATGCAAACATGAATGAGTTAAATCGTTTTTAAATGTTGATCCAAGGATGAACCACGATTGTACAACAGGCCCTAATTGTATGTCTGTGTGAGTGGAAAATGTGAGTGTATTACAACTACAGTAGAATCTCGAAAAGATGAACAGATATAAAACGGACCCCGTTCATCTTTTCAAATTGTTCATCTTTCCAAGCTTCGAGCATTAAACTAAAGAAAATCATAAAGCTATACATACAAACATTACATCTATTTGTTAACAAATCATTTTATTAAAAAAAAAAACTTAAAACAACAGAAATTCATAAAAAAGTCCTTCAAGAGGATTAAAAAACAGACTTAATTGGACAGTTTTTTTTAACTGCTCTATGCCATCCGGTTAAAAAGCGTTCATCTTTCCGAATTGTTCTTGTTTTAGAACCGTTCATGTTTTCGAGATTCTACTGTATCTTGCCAGTAGCTGGCATGTGTGGCGTCCGTGTAACATACAGCTGATTGAATTCCGACATAGTTTCACCATTGTATATGAAATCTATAGTAGTCTGGGGAACGAGTAAGAAATAACTGGGTTTGGAGACACATAATTGTCGCTGATAATTATCACATATTTAAAACTTTCCACCTACATTTTCTCTCCAAAACGAGAAATTTGAAAAAAAAAGGTTTGGGACTCACGGTGTCGCCACAGTCGATCCTGTTATCCATATTACTATAGATTTCATATACAATGCTTTCACTAAAATTGCTTGTTGCTGTGCACAGATGACGTCACGAGACGAGGTCAAAATTGCAACAATCAACCGAAATTTAACATTTACTTTCACTTATACTTTAACTTACACGAAAACTGACGCTAGTGTATTTATGCATGCGTTAGCTCGCCTTAAAGAAAAGTTTCAACAAACATTCTCCGGATGGTCAACGATTAAAGTATCGCGGAAGATTCGCGGAGTAAGCTCTGGTGTATCGTTAATGTTATTGAAATTAATGAATGAAAGATATTGTAAATTGTAATCAGTTTTAAACGTTTAATGTTATTTTTTCCTACATTATCTTACTACTTTGTTGTTTCGTGTTATTTTGTAGATTCTGGTAGTACTTTTATAATAAATCTTAATTTACTTGACATAATTTTCCAATAAAAAGTGATTATTTGCAGAAAATCACAGTATGGGAACGTCCCTAATGAAACCTGAAACGTCAAATCTACTTTTAACAGTGACCAATTTATAAATGTCGTGTAATGGTCACGGCAAAAATTGCATTCTTCAAGGCGGTTTTATTCACCACCAACTGTCAAAATGGTCATGTCGTGTAATGGACATTGTTATGCTTGTCCTTGCAAGGACACCGAATTGCAAAGGTAACAATGTCCACTTTGGTAGACATTATACTTTGGGACAAGAATGCCAGATTTGTTTCATTCGTGTAATGGACATTTTTTCTAGCAAAGACACGATGAAGAATGTCCATTTACTGACAGCACAAGGACACATTTTCTGTGACGTCAGACTGTCCTTGCAAGGACCATTTACAAGGACCGTCTAATGGTAGCTTAAGAATAAATCAAAGCGAAGAATACGCTAAGAAATGGAACCCACATCATGTCTTCCTTAAGAAAATGCTTTAAATTAACTTAAAATAAAAACAAATTGCGAAGCATACCCAACAACTAATGAAGCAACACATGAACATCGATGTAGTTTTAAAGGATTAAAACATCCTTGTAAACTTACTAAAGGTCTACTCTTTAGCTATACGAAATGGGCGGGGTTCAATATATTCAGCTATGTTCGTAAATTGGAAATATGTTAGAGGCGCGGCATCCGAATGAGTATCAAGATATATTTTCGGGAAGGACAGGTTGGTTGGTATTGAGAAACATATCTCCCAGCCCCAATGCTGCATGCTAAAACTGGCTGTGGCCATGTCATATCTCTTTTCCAAACCGAGAAGGAAGGAAAATGTAGTTTTGCTGCTGCAAAAATATTGTTGTATTAGTTTCTGATAGTTGTTTTGTGTATGTACATTAAACTGCATTCTGTGTTGCGTTGCGCATAATGTTACCAAGCAAAGTTGGGGGTGGTGGTTTATACTTTGGATACAAATAACTTCAGCTGTAGTCCTAGTCAGTAATAATTATTGTTTAGTTCATAACGACTGCACTCTTTCAAACAACCAAGGAATATTAAGTATTTTTTTAAAAAGTTGCTGCCCGTTGCTGAAGGATTTAAGAATTTTCCAACAAGAAAACAGGTTCCTGCATAACTGGTTCCTGCACCACTTAAAACGTGAAGTTTAAAATTAAAATCTTAAAAATATAGTTTCTTTTAAATGAATATCTGTATAAATAAAATTTCATAGAAAGAAAGTAAATGAAATGTGTGTGTTTTATTGTTTATTTTTTTTAATTCCTTTATATTTACATTATTCACAGCGCACAATTAAAGCAGAATTTAAAGCAGATTTTTTTCATAAATATAATGTGAGGGTGAATTTGACTAGAAAAAGATTCAATGAGTACCTAAAACGAAAAGTTCAAAGAATTAAACCGGAGATTTTGTTCACGACTAAAACTTTCTTTATTCGATGTTTTTACAGAGCAATTCTTTAATTTAATATTTTCAACCAATCTTTACCTTAGTTTAAAGCTTGTAGGGGTTTGGGTGGTGCAAGCATAAAGATTCCATCATTTTTAACAATGCTCGCAGCTATCCAAAAACTCAGCTAACAATAAGCGTTAGTCGTAAAAAATGTGAAAGATAGTTTAAAAAATTGCACCAGGTTAGCAATGTCGATATATCTTGTTCCAATTATATGTATGTACGTACATTGTACACCAAGACAAGAGATTGGGAATAACTGGAGGCTCCCCCAATCTTGTAAGACAAAATTTCACTAAATATCTAAAGTTAAAATTGTTTCACACAGTTAGGTTTTAATGATAGAACAGAATATGAAATCACAGTTTTCGACAAAAATTTGATATTTTGGATTTTGTTCTTTTTTACTTGCGATTATAGGTACTATAAGGCAAAATATGCATTCGTAAAAAAAAAATTTGTTTTGGACAATCAAACATAACATAACGATGATAGAGAAGCCGAAAAAAGTGGATCTGACAATTCTGTCTGTATGTCTGTCTGTCTGTCTGTATAGTTACCTACAGCCTAAACGACTGGACCGATTTGCTTCAAACTTGGTACATAGTATTATTATGACGTCATACAGAGGGGTTTTTGGAAAACTAACAGTCTGCGATACGATTTTTACTGAAAAATTGATTTTTCTCAAAAACGGATCCTACGATTTTGATAAAACTTTCTGAATAGTCTTTTCTGTGCAAACTTTATCTTTTGGTTGGAATAGATTTTTTAGGAAAAGTCTTATAACGGTACCTCCCAAAGGACCGGTTTTTTGAAATCCGATTTTCGCGTAAGCCACTTGACGAATGTCGATGAAATTTTTAATGTAGAAGCCCTTTTATAAACAAAATAATAAAATTTCTTAAATTTTTCAAAAAAAGTTTTAAATTTTTTTATTATTTTTTGTTTTTTTCCCAAAAACGGTTTAATCTATTTTTTTTTAATTTTATTTTTCTGATAAAAACTACAAAGTGCCTGAAATTGGCATACCTACTCAAAAAAAACATGGAATATATTTTCGAAAAGTTTTTCAAAAAAACAGTTTTTTGAAAAAAAAACTGGTCGAACGATTTTGAAAAAAAAATTCTTAAAATTCTAAACAGTAATCGAAATCAGTTGGCTTACTTCATTTTTTCCAAAAATTGTTCTAACTAGTGATTTTTAAGTGATCAATAAAATTTATATCATTTTTTCCCTGCTTTTTTCCCAAAATCTCAAACCATACGACCACTGTCACACATTAGAGCAAGTTTGTCCGACCCAGTCGTGCACTTTATTTTCTATTTGCAAGCGTTACAAAAATAATAAGGTATATGTAGGTACCTAAAAAAAAGCTAATACAGAATTAAATTATCAACTTTTTTTATGCAGACGTCTTTGTTGTAAAATACATTTAGGATATTGGAGCAGTTTTTTTTTCAGTTCTTTAACTGTTTCCCCTAAATTTTGCAAAATGTATAAAGTTTTCTAAATATAAAAGCTAGAAAGTACAATTCTCTATAAATTTAATTAAAACCATTTTAAGCCAGAAAAGTTAAATACGCCTACAAATTGAAAAAACACAAAATCTAAATTTCCGCCCACACGCCATATCAAATGTTGGTCTAAAACTGTGATTTGTTATTCTTATCAATCATTATAACCTAACTGTGTTAAAAAATTTCGTATTTCATTAAGCTGAGATGAAACTAATTCTTCGATTGATCCGGCTAGTTAGTGAGCTAATCCCAGTACCAAGAAAACGATATAGCCTTAGCCGCTATGTAATTGCGAAGTTTCATACATTTTGAATGGATTTTGGCAAAGCCACACCAATGCTTTTCTTCAATGGATATGATTACTTTTTGGAATTCCCTTTCGTTGTTCTAACTTTTCAGATTTATTTTGGGTCCCTTAGTAGAGCAATACAATTTATTGCCCTTTTTCCAGTGCAGTTCTTAGATTTTATGAGAGCTGCGGTGTTTTTTGCACTAAGTAGGTAAATCTCGTTCTTGTAGTGCATCAAAGTCAATGTCATTATGAAAAAGATGTGATCAGCTCGCGTTAGCAGTCAAAAACGAAACCAAGTAATTTAATGGAAAAAATATGAAAAATCAGTTTAGAGAGCAAAGTAAATATTTTATGTCTGTCAAGCCTCGCGTCTTGTTTTAACAACAGGTGAAATTTCCAAAAAAAATTAAAAATTGCCTAACAAAATCTGGCATGGAATTCGAAAACAAATATCTTCAAACCAGCACAAATAAAAGCTGAGCGAGTCCAAAAAAGACGACGCCAGTGGAAGATCATTTTTTAGTACTGTACAGTCGTCGGTCGCCTTCGGTGCAAGACTTCGGTGGATCTTAAAAACAATCTATTTCGATCTGCAGGAAAAAATAATTTCGTCAGGCTCGTAAAAGCTGGGTTCAAGCCAGTACTGAAGCCGATATCCCCAAAAGGGTTAGAGAAAAACGATTAGACTCAAGAAGTTTGGAAGAATTTTGTCTTTTTAGACTAATCGTTAAGACTAATGTTTAAGCTACATGTTGTAGGTATAATGATTCTTGCGCGAAGCAAACCCAAGGAAATACTGAACTCAGAATACATCTTACAGATGTCCCCAAAATAAATTGAAAGTCTTAAAAATGTACTCATAAGGACCTGGAACACCATATACCTGCATCCACATAGAAAAACATATCTGAGTCAAAAACTCGCTGATCTGCAATGTAATAAAAGCAAAACGATGTGTCACAAAGTAGTAACAAAGATACTCGTAATATAACAAGTACTTAACTTATTATATTATCTTTGGTAGTAATCTTAACTAGAACTAAGAACTAAGGAAATTTAACTCAGTTAGAAAATTGATTGGAAGGAAGGGGTGCCGTTTAATTTTTAAATGCGATGTTGATGTATTTATGTTAAAATTCAACTATCTTTAAGTGAGTCTTACCTGAAAGCTAAAAATATTAAAAGCAAAGAGGTGGGTGGCATCTGCCGTACGATAACGAGGAAACCAATTTAGAGACAAGGGAAAAGATATATCTAACCTCTTATAAGAAGTGACAAGGAACTGAACATTTAAAGTGTTAAAGACTAAAACCGCTCCTGGAATATAACAACGGCGCGGGTTGGTATGGAAATTAGGTCATATTCGCATGAAAAAGAAAGAGGCAAAAATGTCCTAGATAGTACATACATATGTATATTAGTAGACATCAAATAATACTAAATGTTATAAAATATTGTTATCTATACATATAATAAAATTGTAACGGGTCGATGTCTGTACATTGAAGATATAGATGCAAAACTAATATGGGGAGTCTCTATTAGACCCACAGAAGCCAAAACAACCGTTTTAAGAATTTTTGTCTGTCTGTCTGTCTGTATGTTTGTACGCGCATCACACAAAAACTGCTGCATGGAATTAAATGCAGTTTTCGCAGATTTATTGGTAGTACGCCAACTTAAAATATAGGCTACATTTTATCGCAGGAAAATATATAATTCTAGTTGTTTTTTTAATATTGCTGCAATCGAACGTTATTCAATGAACTTGACGCAAAATTAAGAGATTTTAAGGAAGTTACCGTCTCACTTACATAATGGCGCTGGAAATCATAAAAATAGCGCCACACTTACCTACATATTATACGTGAATAGAAATAAGTTAGTCGTTCTGAATAGAAGTTACATCAAAAACATCATAGATGGCGCTTTTACCACCATATAGACAATGTCTCATTCAGCGAAAGCAGAAATCGAAAAATAATGTAACCATAAAGAACGCGGTGAACGAGCAATACTTACTCCCAAAACTGATGAAGCGGAGCTGCCATAAATAGCAGTATCGGTGCGTAGCATCATTTTGAAAGTATGCATTCCAATTAGGTATATTGCTTCAGAACTTAACCCTCTAACTTTGCAATTTAAACCGTTATGATACTTCTAAATAATTTTATACAGAAGCCAAAAATCTTACGGCTGTAGAGCTGGTAAAGTATGTAGCTTTTATACCACGCATACCCCCATTTTGAACTGGTTGTGTAAAAACAAAAATATACTGAGACACCTACTCTATTCTAAAATCGTAGCGTGCAAAAGCTAGTAAAATATAAAAACGAACTAATACTTCTTATCGTTAGGCATAATATATTGAAAATATTTTGTATGTATTCATAATACGTTTTGGAAATTATGGGTGGAATAACAAGTAATTGGCTCTGATGACAAACCCTTCCACTGAAATTCAAAATGTAGCAAGCCTCTAATTAACTTGCGTTCAACCCAACCCTTTTTTACTTGCGATTATAGGTACTATCAGGTAAGTTTTGAGATAACAATCAAACATGACATTACGATGATAGCGCAGACTAAAAAAGTTGGTCTCAAAATTCTGTCGGTCTGTCTGTATGTATGTACATATGTATAGACACCTTCAGCCCACACGGGAGGGCCGAATTGCTTCAAACTTGGTAAATAGAGATTTTTAGGTATTGTACAGAGGGGAAATTTAATTTTTTTTAGCTAAAAAAATAACGGTACCTGCCATATAACCGTTACGTTGAAGCTTATTTTTCTCGAAAACGGATCTAACGATTTTGATTTAAGAAATCAGTGTATGGCTGAAAAAAAAGCTTTAAAAAATGTCTAAAAACGGTACTTCCCATTGGACGGTTTTATTTTTGCTTTCTACTATCTCGAAAACGGTTCAACTGATACTTTCGAAATTTCACACATAAAACGTGTATCGGAATTTAAATAGCATACCAATATTTAAAAAAAATTGCTTTTGTATTTTTAAAAGCATCTACAATTTTTTTTTTTAATTTAAAAAAATAATGTCTTGAAAACTGTTTATTATATTTTTTTTTTTCAAAAATTAAAAATAAATATATTTGCTGAACACTGAAAGAACTGGCTTTTTTGAATTTTTGTTTTTGAAAAATGTTTTCAAACATAACAAATTTATCCAAGAAATAAAATGTCATACTTTTTTCAGCACAAATCAGTTTAAGTGCTTATTTAAGAATTTTGAAAAATTTACTTTTATCAAAATCTCAATCCCCTAGACCACTGTCACGCATTAGAGCAAATTTGTGCGACCCAGTCGTGCTTTTTATTTCTACCATTTTACTGGATTTTATGCTTAACTATATTAAAGCAAAAAAGAGGACGTGGCAACGATAGAAACGTTTCCGATATTCACCACCAATTTTATCTGATGCGTCGTATCACTTGAATTATGTCGCTGTGGGCTAGTCATAATTATCAATATTCAGTTTTATTTGGAAGCTATTGGAAATTTTGTTGTCCCTTGAAAAAAAAAATGAAGCACTCAGGTAAACTTTCTACGAACATTCTTTTGGCTATTCAGAAAAGGTTTTCATTAAAGCATACGTAATTATAATTAATCAATGAATTAAATTCACCAACTGCAAGTTTACAGAGATTTTCTGCAAAAAAAGCAGAACAAAAAGTGATGATTCCAAACTCAAACGTATACAGCGCAACATCTCTTCAAACTTCAACCCAAACAATAAAGCAGACTCTTTTCTTAAAAATCAATTAAGAGGCTCTCCTGTAGAAATTGATTCTTCGTGCTTGAGAAAATCCTTTTTAAGAGCAATGCACTGCATAGCATGCATTGTGTTACCTCTTTCATCTATTATGTATACTTGTATACAGAAGACACGACAGGCCCGGATCGGCATTAAAATATGCAGATAAATAAAAAAGCCGCAAATTCCTAGACTTCTTGTGAAAGCTGCAAAAGCATTTTATTCAAACAAACTCCAACCCAAATGCCTAATAAAATGAGCAAACTGAAGCATCTCAGAATACAGATGATGAGAAAATATTGTATAGCTAGTTTGGTTAAAAACATTAAAAACCATCGACGTGTAAGGATCTTGAAAGTGGTTTTGATTGTGAGAGTTAACTAAACTAAAAACTTGTAAGTTGAAAAGGTGAATAGCCGAGTGGCACGATATTCACCAACTTGAAAAGGGTCATGGAAAAAATTAATCAACTTTGTATTAACCCGTTCAAGTTCATAGCATTCCTACATCATTCAAACAAAATATATAATAAATATTACAATTGTGTTAAGTCTTTACTAAAACAAAAAACACATATTTATATATTGCCATTAATATGTTACTGTGAATCTTACACGGAAGCTTTTAATGTGTTAGACGATTTTTAGCAAAACTCTTTCCTATCTTCAAAAATGAAAGCTGAAAACATTCCGATTACTCATATACTATATGCTATGCATATCAATGTTAACACGAAAGTTTTAATTATTTTCATTCCAATGGAGTTTCAAGAAATTAATATCAAATAAAAATACATAAGGGTGGCAACTGGCAATGGTACAATGGATGACGTGTTTGGTTGCTAACCTAGAGTTGTCTGCCTTAGCCCCAGCCTGGGCAGCAATTTTTCGATATTCCCCTACTTCAAGTGGATGCCACCCGTTTGATTTTCTTGAGATAAATATCACCTAATCCTCAATCTACTGTACAAACAAAAGTTTCTTCCTATTTATCTTTCTATTATTTTTAACAAACGTCTTGCAATTTGCATTCAAAAGACCTTGATTCATACAGGCATATAGTTAAAATTACTAGTATTATTTTAATTATTTAAAAAGAAAAGAATTAAATATTTATTTAAAATATCGATTAAGCGCGCTTAATTGATACTTTCCAAGGGCGCGGTTCTGGCTCAGGCTGGCTAGGATTATCCTGCAAAAGCTTTGCTGAGATGTGAAAGGAAAGCTGCAAACACTATACAAACATTCTTTCCGGTACAATTACTAATAACGTTGTTGCAAAATTATGATAGCCCATTAATTTCGTGAAAGTTCTGCGAAACCTATATATATATAAAGGCATAGCTTTCTATCTGTGAGTATTGAAAAATGTCTGAATGAGTTTGTGCACCATGATACGGGACGACCGATGATGATGGGGAAGGAAATGTTGGAGCTATCCTTGCAGTAAAATATCCTGTACAGATTGGCGCTCGTAGCATTATTGAAGCAATACATACCATTTTTATGAATTGGATGCAGCTAATGAGTATTTTTTTTAACGTTTTATCGTAAAATAGTCCTCTTACAAAACAGTTAAGGAAGGTTTTACGACATATGTACGTATACCTTCATACCTACAAAAAATATCCTTATGACAAGGGCATGTTAGAGTAATTGAGTTAAACACCAGACAATTATTCTATATTCTTATAACCAATTATATTTCCTTGGCTGGATTTGTTTTATAAGGCAACTTTGGGCTTTTTGCATTGTCGACCAGAACTTAAAAAAGTGGAATTGGGCAAAACCGTAATTACGGACATTTCCTATAACTGCTTGAGAACTTTAAATATTATTAGAAGACTGATAAATTGTTGGAATGAATTTTTATAATTATAATCTGGTGTATTATTTCTATATATATATGTATATATTTCTTAAATATGATTTCCAGCATATGTCCGCCGTGACTAAGAGTTTGGCACGAGTACGATAACTGAGGCGCCAAGATTTAATAACGGTTTTGTGTAGGGGCGTCAAATGCAAGTATTTTTTACTATGGGAGGGGGGGGTCTACCTCGCCCCGTTTAGGAGGTAGGGGCGATTTTCGAAAAAAATGTCTTGAATGGAAAAATAAATATTAAAAAACAACGGCAATACTTAAAAAACATTACTATAACGGTTTTAAAAGCCAGAAGTCTGTTCTTTAATCCTACATTTAAATTAAATCACTCATTACAATAGTTTTCAAAATAGTTGCATTCAAACTCGAAATTTCGATAAAAAAACGTAAAAAAATATCTTTAAACCGATTTTGTTCAAAATTGTGAAATGGAAAATAAATTTTTTTTCCTGTGATCGATGCTTCAATAAATATTTAATCGAACGCAAAAAACCAAAAGCTTTTATGTCTTCTAGTTCTTGCGAAAATTGAAAATTACTTGAACTACTTTTTTATGAGATTTTTATTTTTGGTATTTACGGTGATCTAACTTTAAGGATTAATCAACAGTACCTGAGTGGCACGCTTCGCGGGATCTAGGGATTTTAACTCCCTTTTCGGGCTGCACGCCTCAATATCCGCGGACAAAATATCCGGGTCAAAATATCCGCGACAAAATGTCCGCGGACAAAATATCCGCGTCAAAATATCCGCGACGCATAATATTACGGTGTATAAACAATGACCTATGTAAGGGGGGGCATGCTGCCCCCCTGCAACCCCCCTGCCTGGGCTCACTATAGGACTTGGGCTAGGTGCGAGGTCGGGTGTATGCGGTTATTTTGTCCGCGGATATTGAGGCGTGTCACCCCTTTTTTCGGGGTCACATCCACTCACGCAACTTCGTTGCCTGGCAGGCGCCTGTGTCAATTGTATTTTTAATCAACAGTACCTGAGTGGCACGCTTCGCGGGATCTAGGGATTTTTACTCCCTTTTCGGGCTGCACGCCTCAATATCCGCGGACCAAATATCCGGGTCAAAATATCCGCGACAAAATGTCCGCGGACAAAATATCCGCGTCAAAATATCCGCGACGCATAATATTACGGTGTATAAACAATGACCTATGTAAGGGGGGACATGCTGCCCCCCTGCAACCCCCCTGCCTGGGCTCACTATAGGACTTGGGCTAGGTGCGAGGTCGGGTGTATGCGGTTATTTTGTCCGCGGATATTGAGGCGTGTCACCCCTTTTTTCGGGGTCACATCCACTCACGCAACTTCGTTGCCTGGCAGGCGCCTGTGTCAATTGTATTTTTAATCAACAGTACCTGGGTGGACCGCTTCGCGGGATCTAGGGGTTTCAGCTCCATTTTCGGGGGCACACCCGCGGACATTGGACATACAAAAAAGTATAGTCAGGTCTTGTCTATGGGAGAGAAAGTGTTGGTCTGCAACTTAAAGACTTCGACCATCCAAAGTGAAAACCTAGACGATGACTTCATTGACGAGACTGACATACCCTTTAAATACATCATGTGAGTTGTAAATTGACTTGATTTTTTCATCTGACTCCTTACTCACAAACTGACTGACTAGAAAGTGGAATGCAACGCAATTCTAACTCCTCGTCATGCATTCTGGGTAACGCTAACTGAATTGTTGTACTTTACTTTCAAAGATAAACCTTTCATCAACATTAATCCTCTAATGAAATGACAATAAATGCCAAGAATCTAGAATTTCATAAAAAAGTAGTTTCAGTAATTTTCAATTTTCACAAGAACTAGAAGACATAAAAGCTTTTGGTTTTTTGCGTTCGATTAAATATTTATTGAAGCATCGATCACAGAAAAAAAAATTTATTTTCCATTTCACAATTTTGAACAAAATCGGTTTAAAGATATTTTTTTACGTTTTTTTATCGAAATTTCGAGTTTGAATGCGAATATTTTGAAAACTATTGTAACGAGTGATTTAATTTAAATGTAGGATTAAAGAACAGACTTCTGGCTTTTAAAACCGTTATAGTAATGTTTTTTAAGCATTGCCGTTGTTTTTTAATATTTATTTTTCCATTCAAGACATTTTTTTCGAAAATCGCCCCTACCTCCTAAACGGGGCGAGGTAGACCCCCCCCTCCCATAGTAAAAAATACTTGCATTTGACGCCCCTACACAAAACCGTTATTAAATCTTGGCGCCTCAGTTATCGTACTCTCCCCAAGAGTTTCATAATCCATTCGACCATTCCAATTGTTCACTACTTTTTCGAATAACTCTGGTAGTATGGAGTCAATGTTGGTTTGCAATGCTTCAAGGGTTGCTGGTTTGTCGGCATAAAGCAATGACTTAACATTGTCCTATAAAAATCAATCGAAAGGCGTTAAGTGGCCAGTTAACAGGACAACTTCTGAAAATATAGTTGTCACAAAATTGAATTGTTGGTTAAGAGCGCTGTATGGAAAGTTGCGCCGTCTTGTTGAAACCGAAATGTCGTTGATGTTTCGCTGAATAACTTTTGGAAACAAAAAACAAAACAAATCTATAGCGCTTGCCAAATTTACCTAACGGGAGCTCTTTCTACATTTTGAAATAAATAAAATGTACGACTGGGTGGTACGCACTTGCTCTTATGTGTGACCAGCGCTGGATCTAGGATTTGTTCAAGGGGGGGCAAAAGTTGAATTTGGCGCCCCCCAGCAATTTTTTTCTTTTTTAAGTTTACGTACAAAACTTGAACTCGTATCGTTAACCTGTTTTAATCTTTATGCTCTGCTGTTGACAATAGCTTATATACGATACATGTCATAAAAATCTGTGTGGCCCAACCTAAGAAAATGAGGTATTGCTAAGGGTTCTCATGTTACTGATTACTCAAAATGCAATCTTGGCGCATGTGCAAAATAAATCCTTTGGGGTATGTGCCATAATCCAGATTGATTTGATAGTTTTTCTATTTTAATAAACGACAGCGGAGAACCTGCTAATGTTGTTCATAAAAAGTTAAAAGGCTGTATGCTTATTTGTGATTCTGTCCGATATTTTGATTGCACATTTAACTTTTACTCACCGATATACAAAATCATAACTAATCCATAGAACAGCTTTAGTGAAATAGCTCAGTAGTACACAACAAAAATTCTCTTTCATTTTTACTTGCTCTATAGGGCAAGTATTATTTTCGTGCAGAAAAAAAATCGAGGTTTTAATCAAACATGACATTACGATGATAGAGAAGCCCAAAAAAGTGGTTTTCGCCATACCGTCCGTCGGTCTGTCTGTGCGTCTGTGCGGTTGTGTTGATGTGTGCTTTTTCACGTCATGCTACAGCCTAAACGGCTTGACAGATTTTGTTCAAACTTGGTATATAGCAGTTTGAAGAAAAATGGTTGTCGAGGTTTTTTTTTTGTTTTGTTTTAGCCCGGCTCAAACTGGTACCTTTTATGTAACGGTTTTTTTCATTTTGAATTTGCTCGAAAACGGCTCTAACGATTTTGATTAAACTCAGAATTTAACTTATCTAAGATATTTCTAACAAACTAACGTTTTTCGTTTTTGGCTTAAATGGTCGTAAAGAAAATCAGATTTAAACGGCTTTTTTAAATGGCCATAAGTTCATCATACTATTGCACCCACAGAGCAAGTACGTACGACCCAGTCGTGCATTTTATTTATTTCAAACATTCAACTATTATCTTTAGATAAAAAAATTAGGACTTCTTTTGAAAAACTCGTACATTAAAAATTTTATAGTTCACTAGCTATTCCGACAGACGTTGTGCTGCCCTAATGAGCATCAGATAGCGCGATGATAAAAACCATGATAGATACAAAAATGTTGAACATTGAGGGATAAGTTTGACTTCTTAATTATATTTATACCGTCCATTTAATTTGTCTAAGATATTAGAACATGGATGATTTTTTTTTAAAATTAAATAAACTCAGAAAAGTACGTATACGCCCGAGTGTACAATACTGTTTTAGTGTTGTTTTTAGGTTGAGAAATGGGCAATTGCAACAAATTTTTCTTTTAAGTTCAATCCATTCTCTAGTTAACTTTTTTATACTAAATCAACAGCAGTTTTAAATCAAATCATAACACAAGATAATTTGCATTTGAAAATATTTCAGTTTGGTTTTTCTGATCGCTATAACTTGGCCCCTAAGTCTTATATCCCTTTTTTGCTTTTAGCCCATTTCACCCTATTAACAGCTTAGTCTTGCCAAAGATTTTTATCACCTATTCCACGCGCAAATTACAACCTTTCAATCTTGTGGTTTCTGAGTTAAGTCTTAGTAAACAAACAAATAATATAGAAGATTTTCAAGGACTCGGCGCGTCGAACCTTTCGTCACCGTGTGGCTAAACTTAGATGATCAACTTTAACCAAACCTTCAAAAAAAAACTGATGGAACAATACCAAAGTTTTTTTTAGATGTTTTTTAATCCATCAACATCGTAGCCATCCTTCGATAAAATTTGACTTTTTTGTAGCTTGACAGACGGGGGACAAACTATATTTTGACGTGAATATAGTATTTACTTTTAACTGACCCCCGAAAGCACTAGAATTGCACTTTTCCCAAACGAAACATAAAAACTTGCAATTTCTGAATCCGTTGACATCGTTTGTTATTAAGTTCTTATTTTTTTTAAAAACGCTCTTATTTCAGAACATCAAAAAAAAATAACTTTTATAGATCCAGTTGCTGAAACGAGTCAAAAATATCAATCATCAACTCAAACTGAAATGATTTATCCATTATTCAATGCTTTAATAGCATTTAGTAAGTAATGCAAAAATAAATTATGATTTTAAGAAAGCTTCCTCATATTTGAAACTTGTTTCAGCAAATAAGATTTTGGAAATGGAATCTTACTTGTAAAGTATATACTTGAAGACCTTTTTTTTAACTCTCGTTTCTTTCTTCATCTTTCAAATTTTGCGCCCCCATACGACGAATCTGTTTAAAGGGCGACGAAAGTGGTTAATTACATATTTTATATTTGGAACAAGAAATAAATAAACATAGCATCATTTCCAAATATTTTTTTTTACTCTCTTTTCCTTGTTCATCTTTTAATTTTGCGCCCTGCTGAAGGACAACGAACTTGTTAATCATTTTCAAAAGTTAAAGACCTTTATTTTTTTTAATCTCTTTTCTCTCTTCATCTTCCAATTTTGCGCCCCCATGAGAGGCGACGAAAGTGGTTCATTCCATATTTCTTTCATATTTGGAACAAGAAATAAATAAATATTGCATTACTTTGGCACCCTGGTCAAATGTTGAATACCTTTTTTTTACTTACTTACTTAAGGTGGCGCAGACAGTCCATTGTGGACCACGGCCTCAACCAACATTCCTCGCCAGCTAGGCCGGTCCCTAGCCAGTGGCCTCCAGTTGCGCACACCAAGTTGGTTGAGGTCGTTTACCACTTGATCGCGCCACCTTAGATGGGGTCTTCCAGAACTGCGTCGGCCCTCCGGGTTGGAATTGAAGACTCGTCGGGCAGGAGCGTTTTCGTCCATACGCTCCACATGACCCAGCCATCTAAGCCGCTGAATTTTCAGCTTCTTAACCAAGTCAATGTCGCTGTATAGCCCGTACAGTTCGTCATTGAATCTTCTCCTCCATACTCCATTGATACATACAGGCCCGAATATCACCCGAAGAATCTTTCTCTCAAAGCACCCCAGCCTGTATTCATCCGATTGTGTCAGTGTCCACGCTTCTGCCCCATACAGCAGGACTGGGATGATAAGGGTCTTGTATAGTGTCTCCTTGGTCCTTTGAGAGAGGGCTTTACTACTAAGATGCCTTCTTAGCCCGAAGAAACAGCGATTGGCAAGAGTGATTCTTCGACTGATCTCTTCACTGATGTTGTTCTGAGAGGTTATAGTGGAACCCAAATAGACAAAGTCCTTGACAACCTCAAAGTTATATCTGTCCATTGTGACCTTTTTTTTGCTCTCCTATATTTCTTCAACTTCGATTTGGCGCCCCCCAAGGCAAGGCGCCCGGGGCAAGTGCCCCTCTTTGCCCCCCCTAGATCCGGCGCTGTGTGTGACAGTGGTCTAAGGGCTTGAGATTGATAAAAATTTATTTTTCAAAATTCTTAAATAAATACTTAAACTAATTTAAGCGAAAAAAAGTACGCCATTTTATTTCTTGGATAAATTTGTATTTATGAGAACAAATTTATAAAAATCTGTGGAGCGGTTTTTGAAAAACTTTTGGAAAACATTTTTCAAAAAAAGTTCAAAAACGCCAGTTCATAGTTATTCAGCAAATACATTTATTTATAATTTTTGAAACAAATTTAATAAGCAGGTTTCAAAATATTAATTTAAAATTTTTTTGTTTTAAATACTTTTGAAAATACAAAAAAAATATTTTTTAGAAATATTGGTATGCAGTATAAATGGAGCTACCTACACCTATATATGTGTGCAATTTCGAAAGTATCGGTTGAGCCATTTTCGAGATAGTCGAAAGCAAAAAATAAAACGGTCTTATGGAAAGTACCGTTCTTAGACATTTTTTAAAACTTTATTTCAGCCATATGATTGGTCGTTCCTAAAAAACCAACACCGATTTTTTTAAATCAAAATCGCCACAGCCGTTTTTGAGAAATAAGCTTTAACGTAACGGTTATATGGCATGTACCGTTACCTCTCTGTACAATACCAAAAAAGAACTCTATATACCAAGTTTGAAGAAGCAATTCGGGCCATATATTTGGGCTGTAGGTGTCTATACATACGTTTATATAGACAGACAGACATACAGACGGACAAAATTAAAATTTCAAGGCCATCTTTTTTCGGCTTCGCTATCATCGTAATGTCATGTTTGATTGTTATCTCAAAACTTTTCTTTTTCGACGAATGCATAACTTGCCTTATAGTACCTATAATCGCAAGTAAAAAGGACCGATAATGATGGATGTTGTGGTGATTCGTTAATGGTTTGAATCGAGAAGAGTAAAATAAGTATAGTCTCATGCAGCTAAAAAAACACCTTTCATATCTTTAATTTAATTTTTAAAAATAATGCTTTTCGAAAGTCAATAATTAATGTATGTGGCTTTATTTCTATGTTTGAATGAGGTTTTATTTCTATTCACTTAGTCGGAAATAACTCGCTGGGCACTCATTTCCAATGCAGCTTTATTATGTCGGGGGTTATTTCGCCTCACCCTTGCATTCCACAAACTGATTTCTTGCTCTCCGAAGCTTTTTAACAATTACTAGCCTATGAAAGAATGAAGTTTTTCTGCAAATTTTGTATTTGCTTCCAACTACACAGCTCAATGCAAAAGCGGTGGACTGTTGACAAACCTACTTACTCTTATGCAGAAATGCTCAAATGCGTTAGAGAGTACACATGAGCTGGACTGTATCTATCTATACAGACTTTTGAAAATAATTTAACCAACTCTTGAATGAAAGCATCATTCTCAACATGAAAGCTTTTAGTTTTCCTGCAACATTTTTAACTAGGGTGTATTCATATCCGAAAAAAAATGATTTGTTGTAATTTTGAGTTATTTTGTTTCGTACCCTTATCAGTTGTACCACATAGGTACATATTTACCTGGGCCGATTCATTTGTGAGGTTCTGTTCTTTCAAGTATTGCTGTATCAAGCAAGAATAGTTTAATCACAATCCAGTAAGGTATCAAAAAGTACCAATTTCAAAAAAAAACATAAGCGAGAGCTACAGTACGTTAGCAACGAACTGTTGGATACCCTATTCCCTATTTTTGTGTATGTGTATGCGTTCGCCTCCCGCAGCCAGCCGATGATACAGTTTCATAAACAAAATTCTTCTTTACCAGACAGAAAAAGATTCAATAACATTAATTTTGTTTGGTGTGATGTTCAATTAGTGCTGGCACAATAAAAAAGGCGTGTGCCACACCCAAAGTTAAGACTTTTTATTGCCAAGGCAATGACATTCAATTTTATTCTTGCAGATCGATTTGAACAAAACAAGGCAAAACTTAAATTTTTAAAAATTAGATTTTGAATGGAAATAGCTATTATGGGTGATTTTAACAATTCTTGAACCACACTCTGCTACGTTACCAAGGAACTTAAATCTAAGTGTTCATCTTTTTACTTCAAAACTGCAACCGAAAGTTAAAAAACGTTAAAAAATTAATGCATTATATGACTTTTGACGAAAACGCCTCTTAAAAGTGGGCGTGTCTTAAAAATTTGAAGCAATAACTAAGCTTTGATCATTAGTCAGTATTTAGGCATATGTGTAAGACTACAGCTGAATCGAGCAGTTTTTAAGCGATCTTACCTGAACAAAGGTATTTTATCAAAATCACGCCTTTAAAAGTGGGCGTATTGAAAAAATAACACAAGAAAATGTAGCGATATATTTTTCAAATAACAAACTGAAGGAAAAACTTTTAAATTTAATATTGGTAGTACCTTAAATTTTTAAAACTACGTTTTTCGTTCTTTCATGAAAAGTGGGCGAAAGACACGCCCAAAATTCAAAAATTTCTTTTCATACACAAACTTTTTAGTTTCAACTAAGAGACGCAAAATTATGGCTTACAGATTCATTATAAATACCGTTTATCTACAAAAACAATTTTTTTCTAAATTCTAGTGAAAAGTGGATGTCAGCCACGCCCAAAACCAATTTTTTTGATTTCATACACAAGATGTGTATGTGCCAGTAATACCCACAAAATTTAATGTTTTTCGCTTTAATATAACAATTGTTATTTTATAAAAACAATATTGATGGTTCTGTATGAAAAATGGGCGTCAGCCACGCCCAAACTGAAATATTTTTATTTGATTGGAAGAAAGTTTACCTAAAGCTTACGTGTGCAAAATTTAAGCGTTATGCTTTTATCGTAACTGTACAAAAAACATAATTTAATTTTACCAAATTGAGGTTGTTCAACAAAAATGGCTATTGTGGGCGTGTTTGTAGGCGGATTTTACTGGTTCAAGAATTTAGCCTTACTCTTGAACCAAAGATTATATATACCAAATTTCAGCTTTCTAGCTCAAAAATTGCGATCTCTAGAGAGTATACATACGGACGGACGGACGGACATGGCTAAATCGACTAGGCTTTTGATTCTGGGTCAGAATATATATACTTTTCTATACCTAACGGTATTATTTCTCTATGTTACAAACTAAACACCAAATACAATATACCCATTCTATGGAATAGGGTATAAACAATTACCAAAAACATAACTCTGGTGACATCTCACATTATGCATAAATTGCGTCGCGTCTTTTTGTTGCCTTCAAGAATCTGGGATTATACATATATCCTCAACAAACTTAACTCAATTACGGTATTTATGGCAAGATTTTCTAAGCAGTTTGAAGATCATCTTTATTGGAAGGCTTTCTTTGTGCATATCTCAAATACGCATAGTAAATTTTGACTTTTAATTCTATGAAGTTCACACAAATCTTGTCCTTACACAATTTTGTCTTTTAAACATTAATCAGGCTATAATTAATGTGAGTGACTAGACCTCACATCAAAACCGAAATTTCTAAAATTATAGAAAATCATTATATTATCAAATGATGCAGGCCCTCCGGCTTACATAGCAATTTGGTATGTTGAAAAATCTTTTCTGATGATTGCTTTAACATGCAGCCCCGAATTTTGCGGAGAACATTCCTAAACTGACACATAAGTGCATTTAGTTTTAATATTCCATTGAAACTCTTACTTCTGCGTTCATTTCAAAAACGGAATGTGGAATGTATCACGTACTATTTTGTAGATTGAAGAGGTATATTATAGTACAATATTGCTTGTTATCAAAATATAAATACCAGGCGAACATAATTTTTCAAAAGCGATTTTCCTTCTCTTATAGTCCTTTAGTCTGTCGATAATATTCAAATCTCTTAAACATCGGAATTTTAGTTTTTTTTTTGTCTGTAAGCTGCATGTTATGGGTAAATATAAACAATGATTCTTCAAATTTATAGCAAATTCTTATGTATATCCTTGGCCTGGCCTGGCCATTTATACTGTATCCCGTACCGTATGGGTGGTGGGAATGATATGACTTTTTTACAGTCCTGCACATTTTTGCAGAAGTAATAGGATATCAGAAATGAATGCCAGCCTTTGCTGTAAATTTGCAATATGCTATCAATAAGAGTGCTATATAAACTCGACAGAGAAAAATCTGCAAGAAAATGCTGTAGCTGTTGGCGAGCCAACGCCAAAATGAAAGAGATAAGGACGAAAACAAAGTGCAGAGGCAGAATGCAATAGTTCAGGAGCAGAATTTTCAAACAGTACATTAAAGCTGTTCAGTTTATCGAAGAGACGTTTTAGCTCATTACTTTTTTGCATACACATTTATGGTATTAAACCTCTTCAATTCAATTTAACAAAAATAAAAAATTAAATATATGAGAAAAGCTATAACTTTAGTAAGTCTCATGAATTGAAAAATAAGAAAAACCCTTCAAAGTATCTTTCGCTTGGTTATTTCAAATGAAATGATAATAACAAACGTATCCCATTTTAAATAGAAAATATTCAAATTCAAAATTATTTTAGAATTTAGAAACTGTCACAAACAACGTATCCTGTAAAAATAAAACCAAATTAATTTCATAGAAAAGAAATTAATACGGCCCACATTTTCAATATGTTAGATGTTGTTATTCTCTTTGTTGTAACGGGTCTTTGAATATTGGGTTCCATGGTTTGTTGGCATAAACCAATGACTTAACATAGCCCCAAAAAACTAATCGAAAGGCGTAAGGTCGCACGAACAAGGGGGCCAGTTAACAAGACCACTTCTGGAAATACATTTGTCACCAAATTGCAATAAATTGATAGCTTAGCACGCTGTATGGCAACTTGCGTAGTCTTTGTTTGAACCAAATGTTGTTAATGTTTAGCTTATTAATTTTTGGAAACAAAAAATGGCTCGATAGCGCTCGTAATTCACTGTTCACCGTATAATGGACGAAATGCTCTATGAACTTCGCGAACAGATTTCATCATGAACTGCCAAGTCTTACTGAACATAAATGTCAACACCTGATGTATGAAATCACTACTTCCCTTCACACATTCTATTGTATTTAGATGTATACTTCAAAAGTACTTCTTTAACTCGCATATTACCCCGTTTATATATGCGTACTTCTAGCTGCCGAAAGCAATTGTGTTGCAACGATGTTCTTAAGTAAAGAACACTACAAGGAGGAATGAATCTAGTCCTCGCACAAATTAAAAAGGAATTGTTAGTAGTTTGTTCAGTTCAAAAAACTTCTACTACTATTACATACCTTTGAAGTACGAATATTTAGCTGACTAGGATTTATTTGTTCGCACGAGAGGAAGTCAATAAAAAATCACAGCATCAAGGAATTAATAAAATCCACCTGTTGAAGAATGACTTTATTTCGGGTCCTGATGGGATTCCTGCTGTTGTTCTTAAAAACTGCGTCTCCAATTTATCTCAAATACTCACTGATCTCTTCCAACTTTCCATATCTCAAGGTCTGTTTCCAACAAAATGGAAAGACTCTCATAATCCCAATTCATAAAAAAGGATGTAAATGAGATATCTCTAATTATAGACCCATTGCCAAACTTTAATGCATACCCAAATTATTTGAGAATATAATATATGATATTTTGCTTCTTCATTGTAAACCACTTTTCTCCCTTAAACAGCATGGCTTTCTTAGCGGTAGGTCTACAATCACCAATCTAACTGAGTTTATACAGTCCTTTTTAGATCCTGCAGCTCCAACCCTGTCTGCCCAACATCAGGAATCCCTCAAGGAAGCCATTTAGGTCCCCTGATTTTTCTACTGACCATTAATGATGTGGATCTCATCCTTGAAGGATCTGACGTTCAGATTTATGCTGATGACATGCGAATTTCTAAAAATATTAAATGCTTGGACGATTTTCGATTACTTCAAACAGACCTAAACAATTTTTTTACTTGGTGCCAACACAACCTTCTCGAACTGAATGTAAATAAATACCAAGCCATTACATACTCCCGAAAACGCCCTCCTTTACCACAACGTCAATATTTTATTGACAATGAACCAGTTGCGATTGTCACTTCCATTCGTGACTTAGGTGTGATATGTGTTAACCAACTCAATTTTCGAGCTCACTATGGTAGTATTATTAATAGAGCTAACTCTTCTCTAGGTTTCGTAAAACGCTGGTCGAAAGGATTCTCTAATCCCTATGTTACCAAGTCTCTGTATGTCACATTTGTTAGGCCTCTCCGTAGCATGGTCTCCATACCACCATATTCACAATCAACGTATTAAAGTTGTTGAACGTAGATTCATTCGCTTTTCCTTGCGTAGTCTTTGTTGGAACGACCCATATAATCTTTCTCCTTACGAAAGCCGTTTAAAATTAATGAATTTACAAACTCTTAGTAGACGTCGCGATAATGCCGATATACTCTTTGCACGCCAGCTTTTGAATGGAGTAATTGATAGCGAATGTCTTCTCAATAAATTTAAACCCAACACTCGGAATCATCATTTGAGGACCATTAGAGGCGAATGTCCCTTTCCATCGTACCGAATATGACTAAAATGAACCAATTACTAGAATAATTCGAAAAGTAAATAATTCCAACATTTTTGATTTAAACCTATCTAAATCCTCCAATCTTAATCTTCCTTTTATCCTTTTTATCCTTATCTTTTTCTTCACCTTAAGATATTATGTGCTTGTACTAAGCGAAATAATTAAATTAAATAAATTAAAACTACTGAAGTTTGGTTTGCAGAATATAGAGACAGATTTTTTAGCCGCACTGCTAGAATGGAACTGTTCTACCTGGTTCTATTTTTCCCTCTCAAAACCGGATTCCAGACATTAAAACCAATGTGCATTGGTGTCTTCTGATTAATGCTAGAATATAAGTTCCATGCTTACATTTTTTAATTCTACTAGCCGTTGGTTACTCGATACGATAGTCCTCGGGCGCTTGTGAATTGACATGAAATTTTCCGAGGCTGTGATGAAACATTAGTTCACTTCTAGTTTGGAAACGGATTATAAGTTTTCTTATAATTGAACGGCCAAATTCACAATACAAAAAAAAACTTCGTTTCAATTGATCCTTTTTTTTAATTAAATTTGTTTTAACACATGGACTGATCACTACAAAAAAAAAACTTCTTGGAGTTTGTTCTCACATCAATGCTATTGAAATTATCAAAATTACTTAAAACTAGAAAGATTTTTTTTTCTGCGTAGGTATAGGTTCGTTAAAAAGCGCGTTCATTCGCCTTGTAAGTCATGGGCGCATATTTGTTTCTAATGCTTTGTTTTCAGATTATATTTGTTAACTTCTGGTTGCGGGTATATCTTTAACGGAGCGCTGTGCTGTGCCGCGCCCGCCGCACCCGCGCTCGTGAGAAAATTAAAATAATATGAAACACATTGTTCCATTGAAGATTACGTGTGAATTTGTTTCTGCCACTGCACTCCAAACAAAAAAATTAAATGGAGTAATAATAAAAAGCGATACATTGCAAGAAGTCATCTCAAAAGTATCCGAAAAGTTGCACTAACTATACGTTATTTCTAACTCTGGCTCCGACTCGTAGTTTTGCGGTTAAGTTATAATCCCGATCTTTATTTGCGATGGATACTTCGACTTCGGCTTCTTTTGGGGGGAAGGTAGGTAATTCATTTGTTTTTTTTTTTTCTTTTAGTTCATAAAAGTTGGTGTTTTATTTTGAATCTATATTTTCATAAAATAATTAAGGTTCAACTTGATACAACAGTCACTTTTTTAATTAATATTCAGTTACTTCATCATTCGGTTGGTTGTTTAATTTATAAAATATGAACATTTAAAATATCATGATGCAAAAAATAGTGTCTCTTTTATTTTTTTTGACAAAGTGAACATTTAAATTTAGATATCAAAACAAACAATATTCGATACGAATCCTAATTTGCCGAATAATGTCTTTCTGTATTTTCTTGTTAAAACAAAATTATAGTTCCAGTCCCTGCCCAGTTTTCAAATAATTTAATAATTTATGAGAACATTAATAGTGTTGGTGTTGTGGACGAAATTGTTCAAATAAGCACTATTTAGTGTAGTAGTTGTGTAGTGATTTTTCGCAGCGATCGATGTTCAAGTTGTGCCTCTAGCGTCCCTAAAATCACATAAGTAGGACCGCGGCGTCGCTAGAGACAATAAAATAAATGGGTCCAGAGTGCTCAAGGTTCCAAAAATTCATAATATTAGTCTCCAAATTATCTGTTTGAAATGATGTTTTCAAAAACAAAATCATACATGTATAAAATCATTTTTCAAACTTGCTTTTAAACTTAACTTAATTCTTCATATTATATTATATGACAAAAGAGCGACATTGAATACAAGAAACATCATCGATTAGTTTCGTTTACTTTCAATACGAACAGGATGCTATGGATGATTTAGATGAAGATTCTTTTTGTAGCTTCGAAGAAATTGACTTTTTTTTAGCTCAAAAAATAACGGTACCTGTCACATAATAATAATAATAATAATAATTTTAACTATATGCCTGTAAGACCCAAGATCTTTTGAATGTAAACTGCACGGCAATAGTTAGAAGGAATAGAAAGATAGGAAAGATTTTTTTGGTACAATGGATTGAGAAATAGGTTATATTTATCTCACGAAAATTCCACGGGTGGCGTCCAGTTGAATGCTGGGGGAATATTGAAAAGTTGCTGCCCCGGCTGGGGCTCGAACCCACAACTCTTAGGTTAGCAACCAAGCACTTTATCCACTGTACCATTGCCACCGTTACGTTAAAGCTTATTTTTCTCAAAAACAGCTCTAACGATTTTAATTTAAGAAAATCAGCGTTGCTTTTTAGGTACGACCAATCATATGGCTGAAAAAAAAGTTTTTAAAAAACGTCTAGGAACGGTACTTTCCATAGGACCGTTTTTTTTTTTTTTTGCTTTCGACTATTTCTAAAACGACTCAGCCAATTTTTCGAAATTTCGCACATATATAGTTGTAGGTAGCTCCATTTGTACTGCATACCAATATTTTTAAATACATTTTTTTGTATTTTTAAAAGCATTTAAAAAAAATTTAAATTAATATTTTGAAAACTGCCTATTAATTTTTTTTTTCTAAAAATGATAAATAAACGTATTTGCTGAATACCTATGAACTGGCATTTTTGAATTTTTTTTGGAAATTTTTTTTCAAAAAGTTCAAAAACTCAAAAACCGCTCCACAGATTTTTATAAATTCATTCTCTTAAATTCAAACTTATTCAAAAAAATAAAATGGCGTACTTTTTTTCAGCTCAAATTAGTTTAAGTATTTATTTAAGAATTTTGAAAAATTTATTTTTACTAAAATTTTAAGCCCCTACACCACTGTCACACATTAGAGCATTTTATTTTTTATTGTATATTATTGACCCAAATCTCCTCAAAAATCCTGCATTCAATAAGAAATATTTTAAAAATTGTCCTTAAAATGAAATGTGTTTGACCGGGTCACACTTCTTTAATCTCATGCCTTACTGTTTTCATGGGGGCTTGAGCTTTTGGAAAATGTGTCTCAGAATTTAAAATAAAATAAAATAAAAAAAGAATTTTTAAAATTTTGATACGCTTTAACCTTTTTAGGTGAGAAGACGACTAAGACATTTATGAATTGGTGGAAGAACGTTCTGAGTTAAGTAAAATCTATTCCATAGAAGGTTCCGGTTGGAGCCTTTGAATAAAGAAATTCGTTCAAGCTTTTACGTAGACGATAAGTTAACAGTTTTTTTTTTTTGAGACATTAAGGTTTAAACTTATCGGTATTTTACGTGAGGTTTCATTATTTTCAGCCCTTAAACAAATTTTGATAATCTGATCTATTTACGTACCAAATTTCAAGAAAGTCTTTCTAAACTAGACAAAATACAGATGAACTGATTTTACGTTATCTCAATCTTGTTGTTCTGAAGAATGGATAACGTGACTTAAAGCACCTTAAATCACAAGTAAAAAGTGAAATTGGACCCTTTTCCGTAGTTCGAAAAACTAAGTGCATTCTTGGTTTTTTTCAACTCATTCCAGTTTTTAAAGGACTCTTTTGTTTAGTGAACGCAAAAACACAATCTCAATTTAATCTTTCCTACCTAATTTTGGCCTCAACTTTGCTAGGCTGTGGCACTTAATTTTGTACACTTTCAAAGTCCATGTTGTACTACAAACCACTCAAGTGACATCTTTTCAAAATACAGAGGACGACAACTATCTTCATAAAAGGGAATCAATAGTATATGTATTCCTAATATATTTACCGGAAACATTGACAGATGAGATCTGAACATAATATTCAATTTTAAGATACTTATCACTTCCCTGGATTATTTGAAACCGTTCTCTAAAATCAGCCCGCATGTGACTTATGCGCATTTTTGTGAATATTATTCCGCTGAAATCACATTGTTATCTTTTTCAAGACTTATCTCCTATCCCACGTTACAAATTATGTATTCAAAAGTAAAAACAATTGTGTGAATATTTGAGATTTGTTCTCACGGGTTGCTACATCATCACCATAGAAATGAGATGTCTTACACAATATGCCTATTTTCACTGTCGTTGATGAGGTAACAAAACAAAAACAGAACAAAGATGTGATATGATCTTATGACGGAAGACGGAACTTGTATGTACGTACTGCATGGACACTGCTCGTGCCCTTCCTGAAAACACAAATAGGTACTAAAAAATAGAGTATAGTCATATTAGCCACGGTCAAATTTAATAAAAAAAATGTTTTAAGTTTTGTTTGCTTTAATAACTGACAATGACTGTAAATTTTATTGGTTCCATAATGATGATGATGTTGACAAGTACTTTTTTAGTATATGTTTATTGAATCAACCAGTATTTGTTGCATTAGAAAAATTAATTAATAAATTATGATTTACGTTACATTAAGGTGAATTCCTTTCGTAGTTGGTACGATACTACGTTGTATAAATTGGATCAGGTAGACTCTTAGATAACGGTTTGGACCATTAAAACTTACGCGAGACAAATGATTCAAAGCATGAATATTTCCATTGATCGGATGTACAGTACAAAATATCTGCTCTCCAGTGGGTGGGTTTAGTCGAGGCCTCTGAGGGCAAATTTTAAGAACTTTTTTTGTGTATCTGTTTAATTCTTTTTTGTGGCAACTGAGTTCAACAAATATTTTAAAGGTCAGAAAACTTTAGTGGTTTTTTTTTTTGTTATAAAACCATGGGTAGATAGATAGATTACATTTGACAGATTTACGTCATTGAACTATACTGAAAAAACAAAACAAATAATTTTCTAGTAAAATTTATAACTTTACTCTTGTCGATATTTAAGAACAATTATTTCAAGCACACCAAAATTGTAGAAAGTATTCAGATCAGTTTGAAGCCTATCACAGTCAAGATAACAAGAAATGGTTTTAAAAATATTAACAAGTCAACATAGATAATTCAGTTTGACTAGGTACCTATCTTAAAACTGATGGAAGATCATTTTTAAATTATATATAAAAAGAACTGGACCTTGGGCTGGCTTCAAAGAACAAAGCTAATATCGTCTCAGATTTGTTGAATTTATTTGGGATTCATTACCTAGTCTAAAAATTCCATATCCTATGTAAATTTGTAATAACTTTTGGACGTAAATATAAAAACTAATAAATCAAATTTTGATTTCGTTTTTAATTTTTAATTAGGAATATAAGATGGGTTGGGTCAAAATTCTTTTTACAAAATTATGCTCTCAAAATTCAAAGCGCGCCCTTTTTATCATTTTCCAAACCTTTGTTTAGCAATCATTTTAATTTTAAGTGAAATCCACACATTAAATACAATTTCATTTGTAAATTAAGAAAGTAAATAAAAAAAGCAATTTTTTTCTTTTTTGATAGGAAGAATGTTGAGAAGGAGAATTTCGAAAAGCAGATCTTTGTTAACCGGAATTAAAAAAGCAGAATTTTAAAAAGCAGTATTTTGAAACCAGAATTTTGAACCGCTCCCATGGAAAATTACATCGATTATGTGGCCGCTTATAGAATGCAGGCACTAAAAATGTGAATGTGGGTTTTGTTTCCATAACTTTTTGAATCTGCAATCTGCGCTATTTCTGTGCGAATGTTGAGTTTCAATTTATGTATTGTATAGATATAGCCTGTGGTTTGTTAAAATGAAATTTTCCTTTTAGGTAAGCAAATCCCAAAACTGATGCCTGGAAATATCTATCAATATATATCAGGCTTATTAATTTTTTACTTATTAACAGACTTTTGACCCATCCTATACACATGACTTTTTTGGAGCCAGCCCTAGCCAGCTATATCTGCTATTGTTTTATTGGAATACCATTTCGCCATGTGCAACGGTATTATATATTTATCTCAACTGGGAAGATCAGGCCAATAAACAAGATTATTTTTTAGAAGGGCCGTCATTCCGGATAGTACATTCTTATATTGAACGAAAAATATTTTTTATGATATCTATATATTAGATATGTTTGATGTCGACACTGGGACCCCCTGGTGTGCCCTCAACATGCATCGAAACGTTTTATGTGAAATTTTTTGTCATCCCTGTGTTTTTACACTATGTTTGATGTGAACTCGGGGCGCGCACTGAATGCACTCTCACGCGCCCCATGTTTTTACTTAGGGTAAGAAATCAGAGCTGTCAAAATTTATATCAGCTGTTAGCGGAATTTCAATTTCGGAGAAGAAATAAATCTGTACCTTGGTTCTAAAAGGGCCAATTACAAAATTGACTTAAGTACACCATTGGATTAGCCCATTAGCCCTTCCCAAAGTACCGATGACTATTCAGGGCCAATGTTGTTTTAATAAAAGTGAAATAACGGCCTATGTGCGACATTGGCCCTTTTAGAAATATTATTCAAATTTCAATTTGATTTTAAAAAGAGCCAATGTTTCTTGACACTTTGTCTATGTTGCTTCTTGTAACAAATTAACTTTGGTTATTTTTTTTGCCAAACACCCAAAACATTACCCTATAACATATTTAGTCTTTTTTTTTGTACACCACGATCATCGGCCTCTCCAAAATAGCGGTAGTTGGGACCGAATAGTATAGAAGTCAACATCATCGACAACGGTGCTGTGACATTGTGCCAAGCGCCATTATGCCAAAATTAAAAATTTGGCAAAATGACGTTAAGTAAAGCGTCATAGGGCAATTCGGCACAAAGACGCTTTAAGTACACATTTTAATTTCTTATGCTCTTAGTGTCGGGAAGAGGAAAAATTGTCAAAAATGGTGGGTGGTTGTAGCTGGTTTGGGTGGTGAGATAATTATTGTCAAAGCTAATGGGTGTTTGGTGTTGGGGGGATTTGGTATGGTTGGGGGGCGGGTGAATTGTCAAATATGGTGGGTGGGTGGTTGGCGGTTGTAGGTGGGTTGATTGGTTGGCAGTTTTGGTGGTGGGGATATTTGATTTGATGGGGTGTGCGATGAAAAAGTTGTCAAAAAAGGTGGGTGAGTGGAAGGTGGTGGCAGGTGGGGTAGGTGGTTGGATCTGGGGGATTTGGTGTTGGGAGGGGGTGAGGGAAAAATAATTGTCAAAAATGGTTGGTGGCTGTAAGTGTGATGGGTGGTTGGCGGTGTTGGGTGAGTGGCAAGTCGTTGTAGGTGTTATGGGTGGTTGGATTTGTGTTGAGGGTAAAGTGAAGGGAATTGTCAAAAATAGTTGTACGGGGGAGGGGGTCGGGGTGAGGAAAAAATTGTAAAAAATGGTGGGTGAGTAGCAGGTGTTTGTAAGTGGAGTAGGTGGTTAAATTTTGTGCATGGGGTAATTGTCAAAAATAGTGGGTGGTTGGGTGTAGTTGGTGTGGGTGATTGGTAGTGGTTAGGAAGGGGGGATTTACTGTGTGGGGGAGGAGGAAAAAATTTTCAAAAATGGTGGGCTGTTGGTTTGTTGATGTATGTGGCGGGTGGTTGGTGTTCAAGGGGTGAAAAAAATTAAAGAATGGTGGAGATACCTATACACATGAAGTGTTTTGTGAACTGGTTATCACGTAAAATTATAGTCCGTAAACCGACTTTACAGACAACCATGTTTTTTTTTTTTTTTTGGCCCTATGACGTTCTACTAAAGCGTCATTGCGCCAAATTTAAAAATTTGGTCCAATGTTGCTTTTGAAAGCACAATGTCACGGCACCGATATTATTTGGTTAATAATTTGGTTTTTTTGTTTTTATTTTTTAAGTTTCGTTTTAAAACTACATACTTATAGATATGTGAAATAAATATGTAATATTTTTGTTTTTTAACCACCATGTTGCACTTTTTTTTCGTTTTCATAAAAGGGCCAATATCACTTTGCTCTAGAAAGCAAAAAGGCCAATGTCCAAAAAAAGGCTCAAAAAAGCAAAAACCTATATTTTAAATTTAACAATGTTGAACTCTTCAACAAATGAAACTCTTTAAATCAGAAAAAACTAGCAGAAAGATAATAATTCAAAAGTTATTCGCATTTCTAGAAATTGAAAAACTTCTTTTTCAATTTCCCAAAAATTAACAAATTGGAGATTGGCCCTTTTAGAACCAAGGTACAGAAATATATCTTGAGAGTTTGGTGTTCTATATCTGGTAAATACCTTGTAGATCATTTTGTACTTTATTCATTTCTACCAAATTCTTATATTCACTATCTGAATCACAGAGAATAAAATCTTCTTCAGATTCATACCTGCAATGGCTTGTTTCGAATAACGTATGTACTGTTGTTTTCGTTCGTCATTTAATAATCTTTTATTTATTTGCCACTGCTTATAAAAACTAAATTCATATGATAAAATTGTGAAAAATTGAATTTTTAGCACTGGGCTGTCCAGTGTCAAATCAAAACCCGAGCAACAGCAGTTTTTTGACAATTGATCGAAATAAACTGACATTCCCCAGTGCGCACTGGGCAGGAAACATCAAACAGGCCCAATGTGTAACTCTTTCTTGAAGGAGATTTTCTTAAGTTTTTTTACCAATGGACAGAGAAGATATAAGTTCTTCCTGTGGATACTTTTTTATATACGGTTACTCAGTGACCGACCGAGTAGTAATGCAATAATTTACTTTAACTTATCCTGCGTCAGGAAAACGACTAAGTTTCCATATATCTCTTATCGCAACACAAAGCGATTTTAGGGTTAGTCCTCTCGAATATGGTAAGTGTCGGAATTATACAATGTAAAACCCAGTACACAGTTATTGCAGTTTTTAAGATTGCTATTTTCTGCCAATTTAACATCAAAATCGGTTTATGCAGTCCTTAAAATTGGTTTTGTCTTTTAAAAATGTGTGTTCACTTTCAGGGACAAACCCAGTCCAGTTAATAATTTTTTTCTTCGAACTTAATTTAAAGTATACATCCCTTTTTCTAATACAATTCTTTGTTTATGTTTTTTTTATAATTATTTTAGTTGTTAGTAGGATGCATCGTCGTGTTGACATCACTTGCTTTTGGGACAACTATAAATGAAAAGCCATCACATCTTACGACGCCCTTCAATCCCACTAACATTGACAATCCAAGCAATCAACCACAAATTGGGGATTCATCTGCGCAGGAAAATATCAAAATAGAAAACCGCCATCTTTATGATACGGTAAAGCATGCTTCTGGCTATGATCCAGATGTCACCAATAACAACAACAGCAAAATATATCGCCATTCCAGCAAAGAGCTCGAAGAACATTCTAATTCTTCCTCAATGGCCACGGTAACGGTGCGAATTCATCCTCGAAAATCGGCAGTTATCCAAGCGATTCCAAGAAAACTTCGTGGTTCAGGGAGTATACCTTCCTCATCTAGCACAACAACAGCTAAGCCTTTTACCAGAAACAATCAACATAGTTTGCAAGCGACCACTGCCAAAGACTATGGGGCTGGGGAACCTACTACAACAATTGTATATGCAACGTCTATACCAACCACTCCAGCCAGGACATTTGTTAATATACGACCGGTTCCTTTGTTGTCAACACAAAAATATCGCTCAACAGTTGTTATTGAAAACAAACAAGATAACCACCATAATACTGAGAATTCAGATAACACAAAGCCAGTTGTAGAACAATATTCTGATGAGGAACAGGAACAATCTGAGCAGGAACAAAAACCCCATATTCTTGAAAAACCCAGCTTTAGAATTGATTCAAATTCAATGCAAACGACAGGCACAACCACTCCCAGGAACAATGACCCAATATTACCATACCATCTCCATCATACAGATCAGCAAAAAAGAAATCTCTATAAAAGTGTTCCCTATGCTAGGATTCGAAATTCGAATGACGACATTGAAGAAATACCTCCCAACAACCGCCATAGCCTTTACTCAAACCACAAATGGACACACGACCGCGACGATTACATGCAAAGGACACCCCCACCAGCATCTCCACATTATATCTACGATAACCAAGATCCGCGACAAGACTACTACCAACCACCGCTGCAAGCTCCCCAAAACCAAAACCAAAATCTTTTTACTCCGAAATATCTTGTCTCTGATAGTTATCAAGACGAAATGTTTAATCCTTTTTACGTTCCGACTCAACAACAAGCTATGCAAAGTCTTCTATCGCAACAGCAGCGGCAGCAACATCTATCGCAACAACAACAGCAACAGTACCAGCCTCTAACTGTTCGAGATTTTGACCTTCTTCTTCAGCTTTTAGTCTTAAGAGAACGACGTCTTCATGCACCACACGAACCATTTCCATCTTCGAACGACTTCAACACTGGCAATTTCCAAAACGTCCAGCAAGACAATAGTTATTACTATGGTCCACTCGCTCCCAAGTCTCCTGGTAATGACAACCCCTATTTTAGGACCAGAGAATCCAAGTACATGGAAAACAATATGCCAAGAAGCCAACAACAACCAGCCTCGCCATCAACTTCCAGGTTGCTGCCTTCTAACGTACGGGAAGAGCTCCTGTTTCGTATGTTATTATTGGCATTACATCTACAACCTCAACCTCAACCTCAACCAAAACCAATGACCAGAATAACACAACCCATATTACCAGCGCAACATATGTATCTTGAATCGTCTATGTCCGCAGGGCCAGCCGGCCGCAGTCCATCATCAGGATCGTTGCCAGCGACATACTTTGGATTCCGCCATCGAAGTGAATCTCCAAAAAGTCCTGTTAGAAGTGTGCAAGTTTTGGGAGAGATTGATTAAAAGAATACGTTTTTTTTTTTGTTTATACTACATTTTACAACTTAAGTTTTCAAAATTAATAAATGATTTCAGAAAATTTAAGTTTGGTTTCAAAGTTCTATTTTACTTGCTCTATATATTATACATACATATATGTATATAAGGAAAGTATTTGTTTCATGCAGAAAGCAATCGAAGTTTAAATCAAAACATGTCATAACGATGATAGAGAAGCTCCAAAAAATTTCTACTGACTTTTCCACCTTTCAACTACTGACTTCTCAATTCGCCCAAACGAGAAAATTCTCTGTTTTTTTTTAAACCTGGAACTGGAATCTCCCTGAATTCGATCTTGGTATATTGCTGGAGCGAATTGAGGTAACGAATCAGCTGTTAAAGTGACGTTTGATGTCAAGCATTTTTTATGGATTTTTCTTTACTCGAATTGTCATTTAATTTTTCGATTTCGATATAAACTAAAAGAAATGTAAATGAATGCATTTATTTTAATAAAAGTAAATCAAAATTGAACAAATAAAGCCAAATGGAAACTATTGACTACTAAGCATTGTCACAAATATGCAATCAGCAGCCGTAGCTTACATTCAATTAAGAATCATTTCTGAGTTTTGAATCATTATTTTCCATGCAAAGCATTAAAGCAAGATATCTTATAACGTTCTTCCTATATTTGAAGAGAAGAATGGTTTTTGGAAGTAAATTTTAATGCGTCGAAAGAATAGCTAAATGAGAGGGCCTTCCCATCTCATCGCTCTGCACACTGCTCCTTTCCGTTTTATTAATCAATTCTTTCGACGCATTAAAATATTCTTCCAAAAACCATTCCTCTCTTCAAATAAAGGAAGGACCCGAGAAAATATCGTGCTATAAAGTGATGCTGCCCCTTGCTTTGTTTCACTGTTGGATTTGGAGTAGATGCATTTCTTTTTTAAACACCCTTGGGTGTTATTTCCTTTTATTTTGGGAAATTAACCCCGCGGGTGTTATTGCACTGCACCGTTTTGCTTGCGTCAATACGTGTGACATAGCTTTGAACTCAAAACTGATCAAACAGGTGCCAAATCCGATCAATTTCTTCTCAATTTGTTTCTCGATACCATTGGGTTAAATTCCACGGCGAGCCTACTCGCATACAGAGTCAAATAAGGCTTTGGCCAGAGCCCTAAGATCTACCCTAAGGTAGATATCTTAGTACCAATTTTATGGAACGTGTTAAGTCATGTCCTCACTATTTGGTGAGCGTCGAGGTCTATCTAACACCTCTTGCATCCAAGAATAAAATCCTTGTATAACATATGGAACCGCATACGGATAACCACAGCCACCACGATACTCCCACAAAGGAAGCCTACCTCATAGATAGTTCCCAGGTGACGAAGCCGAGGGTCATCTTCCGTGGTACCAATATATAGCATCGGGTGGAGCTTCGCAACCGAGAGGTCACTTCCAGATGAGCACCATCAATACTCAAGGCCTGGCAGCCTTAAGATATGCGCATTCAACCACTTGCCAAGGTAGAATCAAATGGCCAAATGCGCACACCAAACCTTCCTCTCTTTGCCGCATACAAGTTTTACCCTGCATACGTTACCGATAAGGAATCAATACTGCAAGAAAAGGAAATACAGCTGCAAATACTTGTTTCATTTACAACAATTTCCCTACCTTTCATATTGTTCCCGGTATCCCACGCAGAGGCGGAGGATAGGCACGTCTATGCTCTCTTAAGTTCCAACTTCTATTTAAGAGCCACCTCCACTTCAAAGAAGTAATGGTTAGATAGAAGCGAGCTACAAAATATAGTCAAAACTAAGCCAGGCAGGTTCCCTAAAGGCGAAGAGTTGCTGATGCCTCAACGCTCCAATTATCCTGCAACGAAGCAGAAGGACTGTTGCGATATATATTTGCTGCCTTGGCAAAAAACCTTAATAGAGTCATAGCTAAACCCCCTTGGCCTTGCTGTACAAACAATAGAAATTTCTTGTGAAACCAATTTAATCGCAAGTTGCTTTTTGCTTCTTGCCACTGATATCTTTTCTGCATATTATAAATATTAGCCTAATTGTTGGCAATGCTGCCAATAACATCAACAACGTCATCTAGCAGTGAAATTGTAGAAGTCTAAGCATCGTTAAAAAAGGAAAACGACACCATCAGAAAGAGATGCCAAATTCAAAAGATTTCTAACGAGATTCTCGAGCTTGGCTTCCCTTGGTTGAGTCATTCTTACTTGTGATTCGAAGAAGCCAACATCGGGTAAAAAAACGAAATTTAAAGTCTTTGTCTTTTTACATAAATTTTAATAAATAATAATTAAATAACAAACTGAAAGCGAATTCTGTTATTTTTGAGATACCCCCACAGTTGATTTTCAACATTTCTTTAAATTTCATATAAATTCGTTGGTATTCGCAAATAAAATTCTTAAAACAAACAAAAAACACCGTGCGTTCCAACTTCAAAATGGACGCTACTAAAACACCAGGACAACAATCTTCTGGTGCAAAAGAAAATAACTTCCAAAGTCAATCATGCAAACTTTGCACCGAAAAGGACAACATGGAAATGGTACAGTGCGATAAATGCGACAAATGGTACCACTTCAAATGCGTTAAAGTAACAGCAGAAATCTCCAAGCAGGACTGGATATGCCAAGAATGTTCTCTACAGGCCGATGACAACAGGTCTATAAAATCCAAAACGCAGTCAAAGAGACCATCGACGACACGATCAAAGCGTCATAGTCTCGCGCTTCAACGGTTGGAAGAAGAGAAGGTACTTGCAGACAAACGAGAAAAAGAAGCGCAGGCACGCAAAGAACAAATGGACAAAGAGTATTTGGACAAGCGATTCGAATTACTCATGAATTTCAGCTCAGAATCGGATGAAGACGAAATTGAACTCCCGGAGGTTATAACGAAAAAGCACGTAACTGAGTGGTTGGAGAAAGAACCAAACGTGGCAAATGAAAAGCAAATTGACAAACTGGTAGTTAACTTTTCAAACTTCAGTCACACTGCAACTCAGCCTAACATGGAATCTTGCCACGAGTTTTGTGCATATCAACAGCAACAACCTCGACTTCTGAAATCAACCAACTTTCGCCAAAATGACTGGGTGCATCAAAGTAATAGTCTTTACGAACAAGCGGTTGATCCCGAACCTAACCCTCAACATCAGAGGCAGAGAGGTAACAATGACACCAAACCCTCAGGGAGTTTCTATTTTGAGCCGAAGCTTCCAACTGCGTATCAACTCGCTGCAAGACAATCCCTGCCAAACGAACTGCCAATCTTCACAGGACGATCCGAAGAATGGCCCGTTTTCATAACCATGTTCGAAGGCACTACATTGTCGTGCGGATTCAATCACGTTGAAAACCTCTTACGCCTCCAAAAATGTTTGAAAGGTAAAGCGTATGACGCCGTTAGAAGTAGATTGACGCAACCAAAAAATGTGCCTCGGATAATCGAGACTCTAAAGGAAACGTATGGCAGGCCAGACGTCGTTCTAGACTCACTTATTATGAGAGTGCAAAATGAACCGGCCCCAAGAGCGGATCGACTAGAATCTATAATTCCATTCGCTTTGGCCGTCGACAACATCTGTTCAACGATGGAAGCCTGTGACATGTTCGATCATCTCTATAACCCGTCAGTGTTGCGTGCCCTCATCGAAAAGCTGCCACCTACTATCAAACTGCAATGGGCAACTTACATGGAAACCCTGGTGGATGTTAACCTCATAACGTTCGGTGAGTGGCTAACAAAACTCTCCAGAACGATTAACCGTGTTACGTTCACAAGCGCCAATATAAACCCCAAAGGAGAAAAGCGAAGCGAGAGAGGACACATTAACGTGCACAGCGAAGACAAGAGACTGCAACTGCAAGCAAAAACTTGTTGCATCTGCCAACAAAAGTGCAACAAAGTCGATAGCTGCCGCCAATTTATTAGTCTAAGTCTCAACGACAAATGGAACGCCGTGAAGCAACACAATCTTTGCCGGACATGCCTATCCTTCCATCCCACTTCTCGATGCAGAGTGGACTCAAAGTGCGGAGTTAACGGATGTAGCTTTCGACACCACAAGCTTCTGCATAACACAAGCAAAGATGCATCTTCAGTCGCACAATGCAACGCCCATCATGATAAAGCGACATCAGTTCTGTTCCGAGTTTTGCCAATCATAATACATGGACAAAAAGGTGAGGTCAAAGTGTACGCTTTTCTTGATGAAGGATCTTCACTTTCATTGATGGATGATGCCCTGGCAGAAGAATTAGGCATCCAAGGTCAAACGGATCCACTTTGCCTTAAATGGACCGGCAAGACGCATCGTATGGAAAACGATTCGAAGATTGTATCTTTGAGTGTATCCGGTGTAAACAGTACAAAAAGATATCGACTTACAAACATCCGTACAGTTAAGTCTCTTGACCTGCCGGTTCAATCTATATGCATGGACAAAATAGTGCAACACTATCCATATCTGCAAGGAATCCCAATTGAATCGTACGAGAACGCTACACCAAGGATTTTAATAGGTCTCGACAACGCCAACCTAGGATTACCTTTGAAATTCAAAGATAGTGGTCGCAATGATCCAGTAGCTACAAAGACTCGGTTGGGCTGGGCTATTTATGGACCATATGAAAAAGGAATTGGTATTCAAATATTTCCAAGAGCCAACAATCACGTCTTTCACAGCTTCCACCACTGTGAATGTGAACAGTCCAGGGATGCAAAACTCAACAAGATGCTCAAAGACTACTTCTCACTGGACAGTGTAGGAGTGACCGCTATTCAACTTCAGTCAACAATGTCACATGAGGACACAAGAGCCCTTCAACAGCTGGATTCAGAAACCAAACGAGTGGGCAACCGGTTTGAAACATCCCTCTTGTGGAAATATGATGACATTCAACTCCCGAATAGTCGTCCGATGGCATCTCGTCGATTTGAGTGTCTTCGAAAAAAACTAAGACGTGAACCATTAATGAGAGAAAACCTGGAATATCAAATCCACGATTACGTCTCTAAAGGATACATCCGCAAGTTGGGACCAGAAGAGCTCGAAGAAAATTATCCACGTACCTGGTATTTGCCTATATTTCCGGTCGTAAATCCAAACAAACCGGGTAAAATAAGGATAGTCTGGGACGCAGCAGCAAAAGTAAATGGAGTGTCGTTAAATTCTGTGCTACTCAAAGGACCCGATCAGATGACTTCTCTGATGGGTATTCTGTATCGCTTCAGAGAAAGAAAAGTCGGCATATGTGGTGATATTCATGAGATGTACCATCAAGTTCTCATCAAGAAGGAAGACCAGCATGCCCAACGATTTCTATGGTGCCAGGATGATTCTCAGTCTGAGCCGGATACATACGTCATGCAGGTAATGACATTCGGGGCAACTTGTTCCCCCACCTGTGCTCAATACGTGAAGAACAAAAATGCAATGGAATTTGAAGACACTCATCCAAAAGCTGTAAGATGTATCACTAAAAACCATTACGTGGACGATTTACTCGAAAGCGTAGACACGGAAGAAGAGGCACTCCAACTTGCTACCGACGTTTCAATGATTCATCAACGAGGTGGTTTTGAAATAGGCAAATGGATTTCAAATTCACCCAAAGTGCTAAGCCAACTCGGAGAATGTTCAGCTTACGACAAACGAAACCTGAACATATGCGATGAAATTGGAACAGCCAAAGTACTTGGAATGTGGTGGTGTACTTCGACTGATTCCTTTAAGTACATACTGTGTCGATCCAATAACGACATCCTCCAGGCAGATCGCAAACCAACAAAGAGAGAAGTTCTTCGAGTGTTGATGTCAATCTTTGACCCATTGGGTTTGATAGCGAACTTCCTAATATTCCTGAAAATATTGCTGCAAGACATCTGGAGGACACCAGTAGATGGAGACATAATTGGATGGGATGATCCTATAGGCGATGAGCACTTCGCACGCTGGCTTCAATGGGTAAGGCTGCTTAACCAAATTGAAGAAATATCGATTCCTAGATGTTACCTGAATAACATGCGATTCGACGACGACGCCGATACCCAACTCCATATATTTGTTGACGCAAGCGATAAAGCGTATGCGGCTGTGGCTTACATAAGGACGAGTAAGAGTAACGATGTTGAGTGCAGACTTGTAGGAGCAAAAACAAGAGTCGCACCACTGAAGCTGGCTTCAATTCCTAGACTCGAACTTGAAGCTGCAAGGCTCGGATGTCGCTTATCCAAATATATAAAGGAAAACCATTCCATAGCAATTTCACGAATATGCTTCTGGACAGATTCAAAAACAGCCTTATGTTGGATTCGGTCGGACCATCGTCGCTATCGTCAATTTGTCGCCTTTCGTGTGGGAGAAATAGTTGAAAATACAAATATACACGATTGGCGATACGTACCAACAAAATTGAACGTCGCAGATGAAGGAACTAAATGGCAAAAAACTCCAGCATTCAACTCATCCAGCCGTTGGTTTACTGGACCATCATTTCTGCAGTATCCAGAAGAAGATTGGCCCGAAGATATTCCGAAGAGCACCACCACAGATGAGGAAATAAAAATACATTTATTCGTCGACAAATTCAAATCGAATAATGTGATAGACGTCAAACGATTTTCGAAATGGATGCGCCTGCTGAGATCTCAAGTATATGTTTTTCGATTTATTTTCAATTTAAGAGCAAAAAAAAGAGAAGTACAAAGGCATCAAGGTATTATATCAAAAGAAGAATACCATGAAGCCGAGCAATATCTTTACCGCCAAGCACAATTGGAAACATATGCAAATGAGATAAAACAGTTGGAGAGGGAGACTGATCATGATTTGCCGACAAAGGAACACAAAGGACTTAAAACGAGCAGCCACATATATGCACTTTCACCATACTTGGACAGCAGTAAGATCCTTCGCATTCATGGTCGCATAGACGCAGCAGTAGAAGCATCCACGGACATGAAGCGTCCAATACTACTTGAAAAGGACCATTATATCACGGGTCTCATTATCCAATATTATCACGAGCAGTTTCACCACCTTAATAATGAAACAGTGGTAAATGAACTACGCCAAAAGTATTGGATTCCGAAGATTCGTATTGCTGTGAAGGTTGCAGTAAAAAACTGTCAGATGTGTAAAGTGAAGAAAGCAGTTCCACGAGCACCAATGATGGGTGACCTTCCAGCTGCAAGACTATCAGCATTTTCTCGACCATTCTCTTACTCTGGAATTGATTACTTTGGCCCGATGACCGTTGCAGTGGGAAGACGAACCGAAAAACGCTGGGGAGTACTAATAACGTGTTTAACGACACGAGCCGTCCATATAGAGTTAGCCAACAGTCTCTCATCCGACTCCTGCATATTAGCCATCAAACGATTCATCGCTCGTCGTGGGATACCAACAGAGTTCTACAGCGACAATGGCACAAACTTCCATGGAGCCGATCGTGAACTTCAACAAGCTGCAGATATTCAGAAGAGCCTCGCTATGGAATTCTCTTCTTCAGCCACCAGATGGATCTTCAATCCACCCTCATCGCCTCATATGGGTGGCAGTTGGGAAAGGATGGTACGAGCAACTAAAAGAGTGCTTAAAGAATTAATGCCAATGCGAAATCCATCAGATGAACTGTTACACAGCATGATGGTGGAGGTAGAAAGAATTATAAACTGCCACCCACTTACTTACGTGCCATTAGATAGTGAAGCTGATGAAGCGTTGACCCCAAATCATTTCCTCCTTGGTTCATCTGATGGAAGCAAAGTCGATAGTATTCCCTCCGACGATGGAACACTCCTAAGAAAAAATTGGATGAAAGCGCAACAATATGCCAACATGTTCTGGAGGCGATGGATCAAGGAATACCTTCCAACTCTCACACGAAGGACAAAGTGGTACAAACTCACAAAACCTATCGAAGTAGGAGACATCGTCATAGTAGTAGATGATTCCAATCCAAGAAATCTTTGGCCAAAAGGACGAATTCTAGATACTGTCATGAGCAAAAATGGACAAGTCCGTAAAGTGACGGTACAGACAAACTCTGGAATCTACGTTCGTCCAGCAGTCAAAATAGCCGTTCTTGACGTTTGTAAGCCTGGTAAGCCGACGAAGGAAGTCGCCGTACCGGGGGGGAGTGTTGGCAATGCTGCCAATAACATCAACAACGTCATCTAGCAGTGAAATTGTAGAAGTCTAAGCATCGTTAAAAAAGGAAAACGACACCATCAGAAAGAGATGCCAAATTCAAAAGATTTCTAACGAGATTCTCGAGCTTGGCTTCCCTTGGTTGAGTCATTCTTACTTGTGATTCGAAGAAGCCAACATCGGGTAAAAAAACGAAATTTAAAGTCTTTGTCTTTTTACATAAATTTTAATAAATAATAATTAAATAACAAACTGAAAGCGAATTCTGTTATTTTTGAGATACCCCCACAGTTGATTTTCAACACTAATTATTTTTGTGCAACATACTAAACCAAAGTCAAACGCTATCTTATGGCGATTTTTATTGGTCACGTCAGAGCGATTTTGTTTCCTCTGACAGCGAAATTTTAATTTCCAATGGTCAACAAAAAGCACTCTTTTTTTGTTTTGTTTTCGTTTTGGTTTCCATTGAACGAGCCAAATCTGAAATATGTGATTATCAATAAAAATCGCCAATTTTGTGTCAAGAATTCTTTCAAACATTGTACATACTGAGCAAAAAATGTTTCTTGTGTGACAGTTGGATAGCCATCGCATTGTGTATATAGAACCTATAGTAAAATCACTTGGCAAATTTTTTTATTGTCTTGTTTTGCCATTGAGCGCTGCTGGAAATGTGTAAAAACAAAATTATTTTATTTTTTAATCCTTCCAATAATAATTGTCACTTTTATATATAATGTAGAGCTTTCGTTAATTGTTATTTTAAATGGTGACAATTCAAAGTATGCCCTTTACTGCTGGAACAAAATGGAGCCGGATCCGCAATCGCATCCATATCGCATGTCAAAATATTGAATACACACGAATTCAATGTTGTGAACACAACGAGACGGATCCGCAAACGCAGCCGCAAACGGCGACGGACGAGTTGGCCAACTTTAAATATATTCGTGCGTATTTTTGGCATTCCATACAAAAAAAAAGAGCAACGTGCTAATAAAGTCCTTTTAGAAATTAGGTCAGGTAATTACAAATTTATAGAAAAGACTTACATGATGCGATATATGTTTTATCATCTTTTATATGAATATATATAAATGTTTCTCAGTGGAAATTGTAAAAAAAAACGTGGAGTACGTACGACTCCATTGTAGGCACTTCTAATTAGGTACGTACGGCATGCGATACGGTTGCGGCTGCGGTTACGGCTGCGTTTTTCTATTGTGTTCCAGCAGTTACTCGTTTCCATCTCTGCCTTGTTTTGCCTTCCGCGGCTAACCAGCGAAGCCATCAAATAATAGTACTATAGGTTCTATATATATAATGGCCATCGCATAGTTGTGTCTTTCGGGCCCTTTTCCGTTTTTCAACGAATTTATAGGTATATCAATAAACTGAAATAGACATAATATAAAACATCCTCGAAATATTTGTTCGTGTCTGTGAATACGTGTATATCTCTGTCTGACGCCAACTAGCTATCCCTGCGTATGCCATTTATTTTTGTGGTGTGTTTGGTTCTCCCGTTTAAAAAGCAAGGGAGAGCGTCACACTCTCAAAATAGATGGCATATCAGCTGATTTTCAGCTTGTAGGCAAAAAGCATTGATTGAATCTCCAAAATCAAAATTTAAGTTTTGCAATGACAGCGTTTTGTAAGTACCAATTACATGAAATTTCTTCAAATTGGAAACTTTTCTAAGGATGTCTCCATATAGTTATTTAATAAATAACTGATTTTCTCCACTCACAGCCCTAGAAAAACAATAAATATTACCTGTGAAAGGAAACACGCTTGGAATAAATGTTTTTGCACCCAATAACAAAATATATTTTCTCGCTTATAAACCTTACAAACTTTTTTCTTCTAAATAAAATCAAAAAGTAAAAAGTGCGCCAAATGAAAATGACAATTAAAGAAAAGGACAACAACCAAAGAAATGTCAAAATTTTAGTTCTATCTTTTTCCGGAAGCGATCAAGCGAGCTGGTGTAAAAGTGGAACCATCGTGAAGTTGGCAACTAGCTGTCCATGTATAGCACGGACCAATAAGATACAGACCGCCAACTCACTGTATGGTTTTTCCTTTTGCCTACAAGCTAAAAATCAGCTGATATGCCATTTATTTTGAGAGTTTGACGCTCTACCTTGCTTTTAAAACCCATTTAGCAAACACACCTACAAAATAAATGACATACCCAGGTATAGTTGCCATTACAAAATGCACAGAGAGAGATGTACACTTATTCACAGACAGGAAAAAATATTTCGAGGGTGTTTCAGGCAAGAGGAGTACGAGTTGGCGGTCTGTATATTGGTCCGCGATGTATAGTATGTCAATGGCAAAAAGAAAGACCATTACGTGAGTTGGCGGTCTGTATCTTATTGTTCCGCGATTTGGACGAACACCATATACGAATAGATCGAATAAAAATAAAATATGTAGGGACTGCTAGTTTAATGTCAGCTTCATACAATAATTTCAAAAAAATTAAAGCCCAAATAAGAGATCGCGATGCAAGCTCTGGAAACGCCATTTCAAAGAAAAATAAACAGCGTACAATTTTCGTATAGAAGCTAGCGACATCTGTTTTAAAAATTCAAAAAGTTGCATCTACCAACAAACCATAACGGACATTTATTTTTTCTATAATAAGTTTTCAATTTCATCCTTGAAATGTGCGATATCTATGATAATTTGCCTTGAATAATCCCAGCTAACGTAAAGGGAGTGCAGCCACAAGAAATTTTTCGCCGCTAGTTGCAGTATAGAGGGCTAGTGTCGCCAAATGTGACTGAGGTTAAAATGGAACCAACTTGTGGCATTGAATATTCATTTTTATAGTAATTTCATGGAACATGTTTTTTTTAGTTCTAAACTTCGTCAATGGCGGCGCCAGTTGTCTTATCTAGTTAACATCATAATGTCTTCTATTGTTGTTCTTGCTTCAGATGGCAATCTAGACAAAAATCACTCCTAACTCACCAATCAATTGCCTGTGAACTTCGTCCATAGATGGAGCACCAAACGTTCCTCTTATTGGGAATACTGTAGATTATAAATACAATACAATGCTTGTGATAAGGTGCCTTTACATGGAGTTGCAAGCCCTGAGTTGCAAAAAAAGAGGATGCAAAATCAATAAATCATACTTGTGTGATAGAGAGGGAAGGCAAAAATGCAGACGGTCTTCATGGATGCAGATTATAGGAAAATTATAGATGCAGCTTGAAAATTATAGTGAAGATGAACATGTTCGTTTTCATCGTCTGCACCATGGACCTAATAAGTATGGACTGCTAGGAGCCAACTTCACGTTGGTTCCAAATTAGCGCCTTGAAAGTCATGGTTGTCAAACATGGAAACAAAATGATCTTGACAGATGAGAAACAGCTGATTGCAAAATTGCGCTTTTATATTTTCATTCAAAATAATCATCACTTGACTTGGGTCTCTATATTCCAAACGAAACGTGCTGAATGGGGCGCAACGGCAGACTATATAAGTTTCATCATTCCCCTAGGAAGAACCTAGGTACACAAAAAGACATTTTCCATCAAAACTATCAACATTTTTATTTCAAATCCTAATAAAAATAAAACTATAAAACTACTGTGCCGCTTCTTCTTGGGCGGCTCCCTTTAGTTTGTTCCATTTTTCCATTCCGAAGACGTTCGTCTTTCTGGAGGCCAAGTGCTTCCTGCAATATCTGGCAACTTTCTGATCCACATTTTATCTGTTCGTTGCTGACACGAATCACACTTCGATCGATGGTGTCGATTGACCTATATGAGTAGTTGGTAGGGGTGCCAATGAGACCACCGTATTTGGATTTCGTTGATCCTAACGCAAAGTAAAAAGTACTTTACTCTTTCATTGGATTTTATAAAACAGTCATATTACCTGCAGAGAACATATTGAAGCCATAGACTATAAAAGGTTTCAGAACCTCACGTTCATGCGCAGGGACTTCCAGCAGGTTCCTTCAATGAATTCAATGTAGTCTCGGCAGAATACTAGTGGGCCTGCCATCAGGCCTTGGAAGTTCAAAACATACGAAAAATATTCCAGTGCAGATGGAAGCTTTTGTAGTGAATCATATTGTTGAGCTTTGTTCATGTCCTAGAGTTCAAAACAGGCAAGTTTGGAATCCTTCCAACACTGTTTTTGGTGCTTGAAATCAAGGCATTTGATAGAGTTTGGCATGAAGCTCTTTTATCGAAAATGCGTGCATTTGGTATCGATGAACCCCTCCTTCGATGGATTAGAAATTACCTTTCGGACCGTTCAATTCGCGTTGTTTTGGACGGTTTTCAGTCTGCTACCCACAAAATAAATGCTGGTGTGCCCCAAGGCTCCGTTCTGTCTCCGACTCTCTTTTTAATCTTTATAAATGATCTCTTGTCTAATACTTCTAATCCACTAAATTGTTTTGCTGACGACAGTACTCTCAGCTTTTCATACTCGTTTCCAGATTCACATCCATGTCCTTCGGATGTGGAACTGCAACGAAATCGTATGATAAGCTCATTAAATTCCGATCTTGACAGCATTGTCCAATGGGGAATCATCAACCGCGTGGAATTTAATGCTTCAAAAACTCAATGCTGTCTTCTGTCGTTAAAGCATAACCTACCCCCTATGCCACTGTCCATGAGTGGCACTTGCATTGAGGAAACCGATCAGCTCTGCGTTCTAGGTATGTGCATCACAAATCATCTTTTGTGGAACGATCACATATTTGACGTCGCCAAAAATGCCGCAAATTGCTTAGGTTTCCTAAATCGATGCAAGAAATATTTTTCCCCTTCTGATCTGGCTATAATCTACAAGGCATTCATTCGCCCGAAGCTAGAGTACAATTCTCATATCTGGGCAGGTGCTCCTGTCACTCACTTGCGCCTACTGGATAGGATTCAAAAAAGAGCCTTAAAATTGATAGGTGAAAGAACCATTACCGAAACATTTGTTTCACTTGAACATCGTCGTAATGTTTCTTGTCTAACCTTGTTTTATCGCTACTTCCACAAACAGTGCTCCAGCGAAATAGCCAGATGCGTTCCTCCCTTAAAACAATTTCCCCGTAACACCCGCACCGCAAGGAACGCCCACCAATTTACCCTCGAGCCTAACTTCGGACGTACTGTTAAGTATAGAGACTCTTTCTTTAGCCGCACTACAAGAATGTGGAATGCTTTACCCGGCTCGATTTTTCCCTCCCATTGCGATATACAGGCATTCAAAACCAATGTGCACCGGCACCTCCTTTTATCTCCTATCCTCATTTCCTGAACGCTCGCACTGTGTTGACTCATATTAAGGGTATTAATAACCCCTTGTGTGCGGGCTCAAACTAAAAAAAAAAAAAAAAAAAGTCAAATTCGGCACAGCATTCGGCGCACACATTTTTTTTTTTTTTTTGCTAAGTTTTAATAAAATAAAATAAAACTTACGGGTCTTTTACAAGATTCTGCGGCCAATCATCTTTCTCTAAGATCGATCGAATGTATTAATCTCCGATTTGAATTTCATCCGCCAAACACTATAAAAAAAAACAATTATTAGTTTTGAGGCAAGACAAAGGGGCAACAAGACCTCTTCCTCGTACCTGGTATTCTACTTCGAATTCTTGATAATTCCATGCAACTATCAACGTTCCAGCTAAATCACGATCATTGTCTCAGTTCATTCTCCAAACACTTGAGCCACTTGAGCGAACAGCATCCAAGACAGTAGCTAGCAGGGAATCTCTGTCGTTTGTGATGTACTTTCGGACAATTCCATTTTTGTACTCGATGCAGAATTGTTGAATGTTATCTTTATCACGGACAAGAGCGAACACATCAACAAGTGGTCGGAGAGTTGATCTGATTTATATAAAAGTCTGAGATTTCTGATCTTTAACATACACTATAGGTCTGAATATCACGTTCAAGGATTGTAGTCTCTGTCAGACACAAGATTCGTTTCACTGGTTCCGGATGCCGGGGAGTCACCTTTTGCACTGTAAATTCCGTCATCGAGGTTTGGAATTGATCTCCACTACAACAGCAAAAAGAAAAGAGGTTAAACAATTAGATTTAAAACAAAATATAAGGCTGGCTTACCTGTATTTTCCAAATCTTTGTCGTTCAAACTGTTCGAGTGTTATTTGACTTTTAATTTGCAAATGTTTCTGTCAAACGAAACGTCATTTCCATGCAGGTGCGTACAATGGTAGAGGCAGCAGGGCAACTAACCCCTCTCAACTTTTAAAAATATATATCAGAAAGATATCCAATTATAAATTTGAGCTACATTTTTCTGTCTTAAAATATGATTCTATTGCGAAACTTCATACTTTTGCTTGTAGTATTCTACTTAAGAAAGGTTAAAGGCAATTTAAATTTAGAGTAAACTGCTGCAACACCCCCTCGCTCATATCCTAGACACGCCTATGAAAAAAAGTTTCGTGTAGGGAAATATTTCACAACTTGCTTTTTCAGTGAGCTAGTTTTGTTGGCGACACGATTTTCGCAGATATTGTATGGAAACGAAAATCAACTAGCAGTCCATACTTATTAGGTCCATGGTCTGCACTATGATTGTTGTTGTTGCGTTTTCGTCTGCATTTGCAACTTCATGTAAAGCCACCTATAGGCAACTAGCAGTCCATATAATATGTTTATAAAGGTGGCTTTACATGGAGCTGCAAGTGCAGACGAAAAAGCAACAACAACAATCATGGCGCAGACGATGAAGATGAACATGTTCGTCTTCACTATAATTTTCAAGCTGCATCCATAATTTTCCTATAATCTGCATCCATGAAGACGTCTGCATTTTGGCCTTCCCTCTCTATCACACAAATATGATTTATAGATTTTGCATCCTCTTTTTTGCAGATCATGGCTCGCAGCTAGTTTTGCCTAATGTTACTAAAACTAAAATAGAACCAATTTGTGGTAGGCATAGTATTTTACATGAGCTATTATAACGAAGTTTTGAGACACAAGAGGGCAACACAGTCAAATATAAATCGCATCCTCCAAAGGTAAGACCAGTGCCTCTTTAATTCACTTATGTAATTCACTATGGTAAATGTACATTAACATTCCTGCGTGTGCATTTTATTTTACTCGTGCACAATGTCATCATTTCAAATAGGCAAAAAAAAGAACAAAATTTTGGTCGATTGTCTGTGTTGTATTGCTGTGGTCATAGATACATAAATACAATACAGATCGCGCCAACTCGTACACCCTCAAAATATTTTATTCACCACGGTATATATCTCTGCTGCTGCATTTTATTTAAATCGTGAAACTGGTCACCATTAAAAAGGATGCAATCACAGTAAAATGCATATAAAGCTTGTAGGCAAAAAGAAAGGCGTTAAATAGACAGTTGGTGGTCTGTATTATGTTTCCGTGGCTCTGTGCATTGGGTAAACATATTCAAATTGACTCTGAACTCAGCCATCGAAGTTAGTGAATCCTGAATCCGTTAATTGTGGCGACCAATAGATAACTGCGCTTCTGGCGAACTTTAAAATTTAATTTGAACCATTAAAATTTGTTTTATTAAGTTTAAGCCTTTCTTTACTATTCAACATGAAATATTAATTTAGTGGAAATGCTTTTGGTTGTGCTTGTATTGTTATTTTGGATAAATTCCATTTAATATCCCGTGAATGACGCGATATCACCTGCAAAGTGTAAAGTTTACCGTTTGATCGCGATCGATGGCTATAAAAAGTGATTTATTTTTAGTATAATAATAATAGCAGCGATTTGTTTTGTTATTTTCAAGTGATTTTCAGCAAGACTTGTATGGATCCAAAGGCCAAGGAAGAAAAAAAAAAGAAAAGGGTGAGTTTTTTCTAATAATAGTCACATATTTGTATATAAAAACTTATCCCAGGTGTGCCTCGTTTATTATAAATGTTTAAAATGGTTACCTACAAATAAAAAAAGGAAGGAAACCATAATCTCAAAATCGATTTTTCTCTTGAGCCTCACTTGATCTCTAGCCTGCCGTCTCCAATTTCGCATCCCAAGTAGGTACTCAGCTCAGCGATCGCCCTTTACCAGGTCGCTTTATCGAAGATAATTTCTACAATTGCTTCTGACTCCATCTGGAATGGCGTTGAAGACAACAACGATCTGGAACGTTGATATCCATTCGCTCTATATGGCCCAGCCATCTTAACCGTTGAAAAGGTTTTTACTGACGTGGTGTACCTATGTCGCTCTAGAGCAGGTACAGTTGTATCTCCTTCGCCAAATGTTTTCTTCTCTCGAATACTGTACAGGAACTTTTATCCTACTGACTGTTACTGGAAGGAGGTCCATGCATCTGCGCCATTTAGAAGGACCAGGATGATGGGTGTTTTGGTCCCTTCCCATAAGGCTTCATTCCTCAATTGCATACTCAGCCCAAAGAAACAGTTATTAGCAAGAGTTATAATAGGTTCAAGAGTTACCGGGTAGGCGAATTCAATAACTACCTCGAATTTATACCTGCAATTGGCACGTTCTGACCAAGTCGCTGGTAATATCTTGATTTCGTTTATAATCAATCAGTCGCTGTCTGCGTGCTATGCTGACTCCATTGTTTGGCATTGGTGTTGTACCTTTAGTACCTTTTCAATCACAATGTTAACACAGCTGAAGGTGATGTTCGTCAACAATTTTTAATTCTTGTAGTGTCGAAGGTTTTAGAAGAATCCCTAGGTACTAATTTTGATTAAGCAGAGCGCATTCTGCAACATAATCCTGATAGGTCGTAGGTAGGTGTCAGTTTTCACGTTGATTGCTCCGTTAAAAACAATCATTTAATGAGTTAAAATCTGGATCTCAATGGTTACAATTTATGTACATAATGATCTAATTTATATTGGGTAACTAGAGACAACTACATATACTTATGTACATCGATAAAAAGTCAGATGTATGGAACATTGTATAGAAATAAACGTCCACCACTGGTTCTGCCTAGCTGGTGGGATCTATAGAAGACTGAAGTTTTTAAATCGGTAATTCAAAAGTCAACGATAAAGGTAACTGTCTGGATTCGAATTCCTAGTTTCTACAAGAGTCACAAGTGCCCTACATAGCTCCATGAATGGAATAACCTACTATTGTTAAAATTTCCCTTTGCATAGGTACTCTGTCAAATGATGTCGACATGCTGAGTTAAATACTGAAGTAAAGTCTTCAAAGGGTGTTGAAACTACCCTCGCAACAAAAACACAGACAAGAAACGCGACCCATCTTTTAAAACAAACAAAAAGCAGTTAGACTTGACGGTATATCTGCAGGATTCCGGTGGTCGATAGTGCGTCGCGTCGGCGACATAAACAACTATGAACTATTTCTGACCAATCACTGCTGTACAGAAAGAACGGAACTGGATATTAACAATAGAATAAACAAAGCCCGTAGTGCACTTGAAATTCGTGCTCCAGTGTAAAGCACCAGCAAAATATCGTTTACATTCTTCGAATCCAACATGAAATGTGTGTTGTTATATTCTGTGCTCCTTCTGGAGCATAGGGCACCAACTTAATCTTTAAACCTTTCCCGTGTTGTATTCCTTGAGATTGAGATTCACCACTGATGACATTTAATTTGATTTTGGTCTTTCTACGCGCCTCTTACCCTGACGTCTGCATTCAATTTGTACGCCTGGCCCTGCTCCACGGTTCCACGTGCGATATAGATATAGGCCTTGGTATGTCATCATTATTTGATCCTTAAGCCGGCCACTTTTTCAACCAGCGATGTTCTTTGCCATGCGAGATATATCTATCATGGTCAATGTGACTTAGTTTGTCAAATGGTCTCCATTGGACACCATGTCTTTCATATGTTACCACCGTGGCAATTATCACATCGTCAATCGCTAGCAACAACAGATTTGGTGACAAGACATCTCCTTGTCGCACTCCTTGACTCACATCATTGTGTCTATTGTGCAGAACGACAATCTTATACAATAGCCTTACGTCCACTGTAGCATATTCCGCAGTCTCCCAATTTTGTCCACTAGAACCTATTTACCTGAGCATTGGTTTTAAATCCTTACTTGAAGTGATCTTCGATTTGTGATTTTGTCCCAGTTGTCTTGGAATATCTGGGAATCTCTCTTTCTTGTCTGTCTTGGTACAGTTTCTGTTCCAGCTTCAATGAAAGCTTTCTTTATTAGACCACATAGTTTCTACTGGTAAGGAAGCGTTTTGTTGTAAGTTTGACGCGCCGACTGTGGTAGCGAAATTACGACGTAACATTAGGATCAGTTAGAAAGCTTCTGTTGAATCTTGGCCGTCTTGCTATACTGTTTGAGTGTCGAATGTTGGGCAACAGCTGTTCGTAAACGAAGCATACCCAGTAGACAGTAGGTCTGATTGATGTTCCCTGCCCCAGTGCGCATTCGTTCAACTGTCAAAAAACTGCATAGCTGCTCGGGGTTTGATTTAACATCGAACAGCCCAGTGCAACATAATCAATTTTCCTGCGAGCATTCTATATCCACAACTACCCTATTCTCATGAGAGAGCGTATATTTTGGCATTTTGACTATAAACATTTGAATAAATTAATTACAAAATAATCTACAAATTATTTAAAATTTAATAGATATAGTATATACACCTAATTATTTTTTCTCCGAAATTGAACTTCTGCCAACAGCTGATTTAAATTTTGACAGCTCTGATTTCTTACCTCCAAGTAAAAACCTGGGGCGCGTGAGAGCGTATTCAATGCGCGCCCCGTGTTCACATCGAACACAGTGCAAAAACACTGGGGTGAAAAAAGTTTCACATCAAACGCTTCAGTGCGTGTTGAGGGCGCACCAGGGCGCCTCAGTGTCGACATCAAACAGACCTAGTGATGATCGCTTCCTGCGTAAGCTTTTCTTTCGTTTTGACCATTGCACACGACTAACTCCTCTATTGAAGTGGTCGATTTTATTTTAAGTTCGAGCATGTGGAGATTTTTAGGTAGTTTTATGACAGGTGAATGTATTGCAGAAGTCTACAAGCGTTAAAATCCTCCAACATGCAAATATGGAATTACTTTGCGAATATCTCAAGCAGGCTTTCGTTGTCCGTTGTCTGCTGTATGTTTTGCAGACAACCGCAAACTTTATCCGACATTGAACTAAAAAATTGAAATAGAACCTGACAGGACGAAGTCATCATGTAACGGATATGGCTTAAACCAGTTCAGGCGAATCTGGATATGCTTTAGGAATAGTTGAAGTGCTGCTGTTCCTGTAGCCGGACAACGTATACTAATTATTTTTTTAAATGAGCGAATACAACTTATCCTATTAGATTTTCCATTTGTATGTACTTATGATAATAACTTTTATGATCTGTCTGTCCGTCAATCAGAAGCTTTGTTTTTTAGCTTTATCCAGGGTCGCCCCCAGGTTTTCTTGAAAACTCCAAAAGTTGTGGCGAATTTTGGCAACCGCAGTGCTACTTCATGGATCAACAAAAAGGCTAGTGGGTCACTTACAAGTGTGTATGCTTTGTATTTTGGAGGTGAGCAAAAGTAGAGCAAAGTTGAAGTTCAAGTAACAAGGGTTTAATAATGCTAAAATTGCAAAATAAAAACTGCCGTGCCCGTTATATATTTCATGTGCCAGTAGCGTTCCACAGAAGCATATTATCATTATAAAGTAGCTACAGTTTTGTTCATTCATTACATTTATTTGAAAAATATTATATACTTAACAATCAAAATAGTTTTGGAGTATTGACGAATGGACACTCTTTTTCTTCTTAAAGTCACATCATACAAAATGAGATGGTTTTTCCAAAAATAATGAAATCAATATGGTCTTATAACAAAAATACAACACTCCGTCTATTATTTACACAATTTAAACTTTTTTATAAGCAGGTCGTAGATTAGATAGGTGCAATTTGTGTTTAAAAGTTGTTTTCCGATACTTGTCAATATTTGATTTTGTTCCTCATTAATCAACAAACCAAAAAAAATGTTTTTTTTTTGAATTAGTTGATTAGTCAGGAGATTTTGGTAAAATTTTTAAGTAATTATAATCAGTTTTTACAAAAAATAGGAATATTTTATTAGAAGAAGAAGATTTTATTCCTTTTTGGGTTCTTCCTTGATTTCTGGATATTCTAGTTTTACACCAGGTTCACACTTGAAAGTCGGACAGCAGTATGGGAATGGAGCGGTCTTGTTGGTCTTTTCGGTATCCAATTTGCATTTGTCATTTGCCAGTGGAAGGGGACCACAATCTTCGACTAGTTCGAGCAATCTTTAAAAAAAAAATTTAATACGAACATATTTATTAAAATTTGTACAGCAAATTTTTATATTAAAGCACATACTTTGCTGGGTTAGATTCATCAAGAACACAAGTTGAACGTCCACAGAATGGAGTCAGATCCCATGTTTTGCCAGGCTCAACTGTGGCACAGCGGGTCGAAGCGAAACACATTCCAGGAAAATCTGTGAAAGAGATAAGAAAACATAAAATAAAAGTCGTGCAAGAGTGGTTATTAAAACTCATTATTTGGAGTTTTACCGGATTTACTTAAAGTTTCCTAATAGCGAATTTCATTAAGTTCAGTGTAACCAAAATGACATGCAAAAATTTTTGATTTAAATATAGATTAAGATTCCCAAACTAAATAACATCTCTTAAACTTGGAATAGGGGGCAAGCTTAAAGTTCTAATCGGCCTATTTTAGCTCATACGGTAACAACGATTTTAATAAAATTTATTATGTTGTAAACATTCAAGCTATATGCATGGATTTGGCCATCTCTTATAGATGTATGTGAATATTTAGCCGTATTCTAAGAGACGAGGACGGTCCATCACATGTAGGTTCTCGGTAAAATGCGCTTACCGCTTCAACCGGTTGTTGATGTCATATTGTTCCGTTCGATATATTAAACGATGAATTTAGTTGTCAGAATGAGTAAACACAATAAATTGAACGAGAATACTCAATCTTTAGCGTCACTATTTCGGAGCTATGTTTCGGTGTGAGTTATAGCACTTTCCATTGGTTTCACTCGGGGAACCACTCATTCTGAAAACCAATGGAACAAGCAAAATCGCTTCTGTTCAATTTTAACACAATGTAGTATTGGCAGGAATCAGTTTCACAAGTTATGCCAATGTCAAAGTGGTGTGTGTCGCCCGATTCGTGGTGTAAAGGGATTTTTACTAGTTCCCCGTATTAAATACCACTCACTTAACTTCGTTGCTGACCTTCGAAGCCTTTATCATCAGATTTGGATTCAAAAATATGTCACATTTATTGGAATTACCAAAACTTTCGACATTGCTGCATGCGAATAGACATTTTCCCAATGAATATTCTATGGGTGACATTTGAGTTATATTTGTATTTGTGCTTCTTGAGTGGATTCTGACTTCAAATCCAGAAGCAAAATTCTCTTCTCAGAATCGTCAGAAGTGTCATTTTCTTACCAATGGAACGGTTTCAGAAGACTTCCGGATGCTTCTGGACGCTTCTTTTCCTCCAATGGAAAGTGCTATTATACTGAATAGGCGTTTCAGAAACATAATTGCCACATAAACTCTAATTCAAGTGTATTCACTTTAAAAAAGCGTCGAATTAAAGGTTTTTCGTTTTTAGAGACTAGAGTTTCATCTATATACAGTGCTTCTTTCAAGATATCATAATTGATGGTCGAGTGCAGCTGCGAGTTTAGTTAAGACCAAAGGGAAGTTGGCAACTAATAGCGAATGTCATTCAAATTCGGATGAATTGTTCTCAAAATCGAGAATTATTACTCTTGAAACTTGTATTGGGTATATCCATTACAATTTGACTTTTTGTCATTGGAAGAAGTAAACATTGGATAGTTGCCTATTGATAATTAATTGGATAATTAAATTACCTAAGTACATATTAAATGTTTCGTTAATTATTTGTTTATTTTCGTTTTATTTATCACAGACTGGCACAATTTCAAACTTGCTATAAGAGTATAAGTAAATAAATATGTAGTATGCAAGCCTTTTTGATCTTTGAGGAAATCAACACGCATTCTTTGTGAATCAAGGCCTTGACAAAGTAGGTATGTTGTTAAGCAAGTCAGTTACTAAAATAAATAAAATGAACGACTGTGTCCCAAGAACTTGGATACAAAAGTATTGAAATTATTTCGAGTTAAAAGTATTAGCATTTTCGATTATTCTTGAGAAAATCAAGTTCGCCAATAATTGGGCATTCTCCTTTGAAAAAATTAAGCTTTTCTAATAAATTCAAAATGGAATTATATTCGATCAAAATGAGTTAAGCGGCTAAGAAGGACTTTTGATATTAAACGACTTGTCTATGAGAGGTTTAGTTATATGATACATTTAAAAACAAGTACGTATTTAAATCAGAAAAAAGTTTTACTGAAATCGTGGAAACTGTTTTATAATAAGCAGTACCCCGCTACCAAACCGACACTTTGTTCCTACTTTGAATAAACTCTTCGGCTAATACATGATTTTTGGATCCACTTTTTTTACTTCTCTGTCATCGTTATAATCTGGTATCTTAAATTATAGTACCTATTACCGCAGGTAAAAATCTGAAAGATATCGGAAGCAGGAACAATGTGCTAGTAAAATTGATTTTCCGAAAAATTGCATCAGTGTGGTTTGACAAAATTGCAGCTATAGTAGCGCAAACTGAAATACGATTCTATTTCCTATTAGGCAAGCTTATGAAAAACCCGCTATTATTTTCCTGACATGTCTGCTTTTTGTGTGTTCGGTTGCAGGTTGCAGAAAGAAACAAATTAATACTATAGCCCTTATAGATAAACGGCCTTGATATCATGACGTTAAAGTCTAAAATAGTCATAAAGGTTTTTCTGTGATAACTGAGGACTGATGAGGTTCGAAGTCACACGAACGAAAATAAACAAAAAGTGTAACGATCTTAATCGAAGGCTAATTCATAAATCAACGCAATTCATGCAAATCGCCTCTGTTAAAGGTTACCACTCACCTTTATATAGCTATACAAGAAAAAAAATACTGCTGTTAAAAATCTGGGTCATTCAATGGTCCACTGAGCAGGCCAACTACATGTATAATCGAAAACATATACTGCTTGCATACTACATACTGCATATTGCTACTGCTCTTGCAGCAAAAATATCTTTTGCAATTAAAAGCGCAATCGTATCGCATGTCGCATAAATATTTTTTAAACAAAATTTTTCTTCATTTTGACTTACAACCAACCAACCAACCAACCAACTTGGTCGATCTCGAACAAGAGGTTGGAAGACTTGAAATCTCTATGATTGGGTAACTTTATACAAATATATGTTCAACCGTATACGACGACGCACCGAACCGCGTACCTTGAAAGTAGATACCGCATATAGAGCTTGAGAAAGTGCAATTTATTGAAAGCGAATTTCTGTTTGTGAATGGAAAAAATACAGCCGACACTTAAAGTATTCTCACGATTTTTCAAATCGCTTCTGGTGTATTTGATTGCAGACTTTACTCGAATTTTCCCGAAAACATTGACTGTCTTATGAGCACATATTTAGAAAAATATTATTTTTTTTTAATATTTTGAAGAATTTTTTACAGGGAACAACAGTGATTGGCATCCCACTAACGTATTCCATAAATTCACTGATTGGATTAATTACGTAGGTACCTATGTGAATAGTGTCTTAATTGCAAGTGAACCATGACACCGCCGCAATAACTGTTTGATTAATAGCACTTACCATTGGACCACTCATTCTGAAAACAAATGGAACAAGAAGAATTGCTTCTACTTAATTTGGGCACAGTGTTTGTTCGCATAGGCTTATGTCATCTATGAAAGGCAACCTCAGGATTTCCAATATCACATCGATTCGTTGGTGCCATGGGCTGTAAGCTTCTTTTTATTGTGTTGCAGTCAGAGACAATGTGTGGAATCGTAAGAGGACCATTATTATCACAGAGGTTATAAATAAAAAACTGGTGTGTGCAGGTTAATTAACAGAATAAATGAATTATAATCCCATCCTAGTTTTAATCACGCTTACGCAACTTCATTACTCTGATTCGACGCCTAATTAGCAATTTTTTGGATATAAAAAAAGATATCACCTGTGTCGACCACCCTGGAGAAACTTGAATTTTATTTTGAAGTGTGAGGACGGTGAATCTGTTTGAGGGAGTTTTTAATTACCCCACAATTTAAAATTTTTCTTCGCCAAAATGTTAGGTACTTTTGTTTTAGTGTACACTGTATTTAACGACAATGTTTATATACACAAATGCAGACCGAGATGAGACACTTTATACATTCGTTTATCTGCTCAAATTTCATAATATGGTGGTTTTTTTTTTTAAAGTTTTATGCCAGCTATCCATATTAACTACGAATGGAAGGCCGTGACAAAAATTGGTAGGTAGATGGTAGGTGCGTTTAACTTTAAGTATAATAAAAACATGTTTCTCACAGGTTTTTAATTTATGTACTTCAACGGAACTGGTATAACTATTTTTGATTGGATTGGATGTTGGTTTGAGTAGTTTGTGAAAGTACTTGCAAACTTTACTGCCTTCTCTTTTTTTTATACACCAAGTATGCCCTGCTTGAATAACGTGATTACTGATTATATTGCCATCGATAGTTTTTGAATTTCAAAATGTCTTAAAGAGTTGACGTTTAGTGCATTTGCTTCTCAGTTACGTTGTTTAGTTTTTTTTTTGTTCAGGAAGAGGGCTTCATATACCTTTTGACTGCTTGTGTTTAAAGTGATATACCTACCAGATATCGAAAAGTTGTCTTAAGGCTATATCTAGTGTTTCTAACGCTAGAGGCTCTATTGAAGCTCCAAATGTCAATCTAAACTGCACTTCAGGATCCCTCCAAGTAGTGAACTTAACTTAAAACTGATTAGTATCATAATTTTTTTGTTTCCAATCCCTGTGCACTCATTATCGTTAAGGACAGAATAATGTGACCTTAACGCCTTGCTTGTCCGCCCACATTTTTTCAACCGGATGATGCATTGGGCTTACATTCAGTAATATTGATGGACGGGCTATGATATTTGACGTGACTTTGTTATCTTGACCAACATCTCCCTAAATCCGGTATTTTCTCAAGGTTTTTGCTGAACCCGCACTTCTAAGTAAAAAGATAAGTATGTGACCTGTTACAAGTTTTATAAGTTCATCAATTGGTACGCTATGTATATTTTGTGGAAGCTTGAAGACCAACCCAGATGTGGCCGCTCGCCACTTTAATACACTCGAAATTGTCTCTTTCTTAAGCTATGCTTGGGATATTCTTCCTGAAATTTCAGGGTTTCGTTTATTTCAACAGACTCTGTTCCCGGCTGCTTTGATATTCCTTACCAGAAATGTGTGACGAAAGCCTTAATATTTAATCAAACCCAAGTACAAGTGACATTAAATGTCACGTTAGCAGTTGAATTTCGCTCAGGTCACGGGTCTCGTTGAAATGAAATAGTGTCTCAAAATGAATTTGGGGATTCATGTCACAAACGCGTAAAAATGTCGCAGTGTTAAAGAAAAATGATAAGTAGATTACGATTGATCATCTTGGAAGCCATTTGCTCAAAAGGCCCTACCACATTTTGAAAAAGCCAAAGAACAACTACCACGCCATGTTAGTAGATGTCAATAGTATACCTCCCCATTTCTGAAGTGCTTCACTTATTTGAAGTTACGTGTTTCGAGCGCAGGTGATTGCTTCTCTGAAATGGGTTTTTCCTAAAAAGTGTAAGCACTTGCTTCGAGAATTGAAATATTTCCCCATCAAAACCTGAAGCTAAAAGAAGAATTAGTTTCAATGAGACAAAACATTCTTGTGTGAAATTGATAAAACACGTTCGTATCCACGATTGGTTTAATCTTAGTGACATGACATGACGTCTTAAATTTGTTTACCCAAAAAATGTTGGTATTTTTTAAAATGTCATAAATCAATATTATTCGCCTACGTGCTATATGTCCAATGTACATGCCATTGTCATCAAAGCAAATATACGTGACCTTTCCAGTAATTCATATTATTCAAATCGTTAGAACGTGATAATTTGTCACTTGAAAAAATATTTGATTTCGCAATAGTCACTTTAAGAAACATGACAATTCAATGGAGTTGTATAGCACATTTTCTTCACGCAACAAATTCCCATAATAATCAAGATTTTAATGGTTCAGAGGTACCTACAATTATTGTGAATTTAAGTTTAAGTGGGTAGTATTTACTTTATTTTTCTGTCAATATTAGCGTGCACTTGGAATTCAACAACACTACTTAGCTATGTGATTTTGTCAAAAAAAAAAGAAGTTGCTTTGTTAATTTTATTAATTCACATCACTTCCAACTCGCAGACAATTTTTATTTGACATCACTTTACGAAGAAGTTCAATGTTAACTTTTTTGTACCCACTTTAAATGACTTATATATTTTTCCTTGAAACCATCAAAGCTTTTTACTGTGGAGCTCTTATGTGTGTTCCTTTGGGTTTTTTAGATGATTAAGTCTTTTTAAAATAGTCCATTAACAACAAGGTGACCTATTGCATGACATTATTCTTTTTTTTTTTTCTTAACGGACGAAAGTTTACGGAATCATCTATCAACACAAAATATTTTAATTTTTTTCTATCTGGCGTTTGTATGTATACAAAACAATGGGAACAATTTTAATTTGAGGTTATTCAAGGTAAACTTAAGGTAGTGGCCGAATATGGATGGAAGCGGGTCTAAGTATTCGATAGGTGTGGTGACTCATCTTAATTCGTTGAAGTTATGTTTAAATTGAAAGGGAACTTCTTCACAAAAACAAGAAAATCTAGTCTTATAATCATAACACGGATTGCACAGTTGATCAGTTTAGGTTCGGTTATTTTTGAATAGCTTAGCAACAAAAAGTCCTATATATATGGTTTTCAGTGTTTTACTAAGAACTAATAAGAGCATACAATTTTAAAAACAAAATCAATTTTTAATTACGTATAATTTTGAAAAAAATAAGTTTGAAATTTTTTTTTTTCAAAATTTTGAATTTTAAAACTATTGTTTCTTAAAACGGTTCACTAGAATAGCTTTACTTAAAATTGTAATTGAAGACAAGATCTTAAGATTTACAAAAAGGTGTATTATGGCATTGTAGGAGTATCGGTCATTTTTTAATATTTTTTTCGAATGTGAGTCATTTTTCCAGAGAACTGCCCCTCCCTAAACGGCTAAACGGGATTTTTTTCTTGTCTTAACACAACCTTTTCGTTCTGTTACAAAAGTAACCAAATAAGTTAATGTTTTTAAATTTTGTCATACTTTGTGTCGAATTTACCCCATGTTCGTCACGCAAAAATGATGCCAGACAAACTTTTTCTTGTCTAACATCCCAAAAGCTTTCTCTTGATATGCCTTACAACATTATATAAATGACTTGATTCATTATGTCGTTGGCTCTCCGTCTATAATGATAATCTTTGTTTTCAAATTGGCCATATTTTATTTTTTGTTTGCAATTTTTTTTTTCAAAATAATGCAATATTTGGAAACCAAACTATAAAACGTATCCTTTATTCAATACCTTCTTTATTCTGGCAACATAAGCTTTGTGGTAAAACATGGTTCATATCTATGGTGGATACTGTGGAAGGTCTTAATTGATTACCTACAGTTGAGGGTTCATTCCCCAATACATGCTGCAATTATTCTTCAACTTGACACTCCCGTAGGATTTTCGTGGGATAAATTTTTAAAGCTTTATACCACCACGTTCTCAATTTACAATGTTTGTTGTTAACCGTCTTATCCAAACGGTTATAAGTGATGAATTGGCTTGAAAAGTCAGTTTTACCCTCAGAGGATTCGTCACTTTGTAACGGAAGCAAAACCCCGAAAAAAATATCTAGAAACAGGTATTAAAAACACAACCACGGTTCACTAAAATTGGAACACATTTAAACTTATTGTGACCAAATGTTACTAGATGTAACTTACTGCAAGTAATTTTTACTAACTGTAAAACGATCAAAAAAGTGATCATTCAATGACAGAAGGGCATTTTACTTAAATAAGCAAAACTTCTAAAATCGAAATCTTGTTTTATCCAAAAATCCGCTGTTTGTGTAAATCACATATCTCTGTCTTTGATGAAGACAATCTCAGACACTGTTATACAGCTGAAAAATTCGGGTTGGGGTCGAAATTCTGGGTACATAAAAATTCGGTTTTCAAAATTCAAAAAAATTAACAAATAATAAGAAAAAAAATATTCTGAAAAATAAACAAATTAAACGAATTTAAAAAAAAAGAACAGAACTCAGCCCCATATTGGATATCTTAATCTCTATGGCTCTGTTTAATTATATTATAAGAAACAGAATTTTGACCTGATCCCGAACAATTCATCACTAGAGAGGTTCTTACATGGCCATAGACCAAACCAACAAAAATAAGTATTCATTATTTTGTTGGTCACAAATATTCAAATCCCTGAATTAAAGTCTTCAATCAGGAACCTTATTGCCAGCTGCAACATTATAAAACTCTTATAAGATTAGATATTGCATAACACGATAAATTAATATACAATAATTATTATTCATAAATATTCGAATAAATTTTGTCTCTCCTTAAAATTCAGTACGTTTTTTTTTTTTTTATTTTCATATTCTTTGCAACGCTTTCAAGCCACCCTAGATTTTTTATGCAAATTTATGGATAATAACGTTTCATAGTTAATTCTGTTGTTGATTAATGATGCAAATATTAAAATTCTGACAGACTCTCGTGATAAGGGCGTGGTTGTCAATGAACGATGATAAACACCTCTGCAAATCTCTCGATAATATAAAAGGGCAGCAATCAAATTTTAAAAATAAACCAGATATGTGGGCGCTTAAAGAATAAACCCCCCACACCATGTTCTGTAACTATTACATCTATACTTTATCGGGGAAAACGTTGCCAATGGGAAAATAACCTATTTAATCGTTTTGGTTTGAAACTTTGACGGTTGATAATTGTATCTTAAGAATGAATGGTATCTAATCCGCACAATCCTAATTCAATAAGTTTTCTTATCATCTACTTAAAAGTCAAATTTGTTCACCTTATACTGAACAGACGTAAACATTTGAAGACTCTAATAACGGTGAATTTATTTTAGAAAAAAAATGCCCCAGTTACCCTTTGAATGTCGATATTCAAAAATATTCATCACTACAGTAGGGATGAGGAATAAATAAGTTTATTCAATATTTTCACGACTGATAAGCTACCAGACTTTCAGCCAAATAATTGCCATTTTGATCAAAATCGCGACCTTGACTAGTTAGACATTGATGATAGCTTGTAAATTGTTTCCAATAAATTTCAGTAAAAGTGTACACCAGGAAAAAATATTGCCATTAATTCTTTAAAGTTTCCCTGCCAAAAAAAGATAAACAAACAAACAAAATTTGGGTTAAGACTTTTGAGGAACACAGCAGCTGTTGACAAAACAATGCGGAAATGCAAAAAATGTGTTAACTTTTGTGAATTTCTGTAACTTTATAACTTTTAAACTTTTATCAGGAAAATAAACAAATATTCAAAAACTGGAAAAAACAAATTTTAAATTTTCTTTCGAAAATTTTGAAAAACACAATTGTTCCATTGAGCATTTTACCGATTTGAAAAAGAACCTGTTCTATGGGAGGACCACTGCGGAAAAAAATTTATCGACATCGTAGACGTCGTTTTTGAAAAAAAAAAAAAAAAAAAAAACTAAAATAACTCTGACACAATTGTCAGACCCAATTTTTTAGACTTTCCTATCATCGTAATGCTTTTTGATTCTATAATTCGCCTTTTAGTTCGACGGTTAGATTGACGCTTGAAAATCCGATGGAAGGTATCCGAATAATGTATTCCATCAAGCGAAAATGTCCAGATTTATGTCAATTAATGCAGTTTTTATAAGTGCTAAAACTAAGATACTCCTGATATGGACAAAAGATACTCCAAAATTGAGTGTATAATTCCCTCTTTGTTAAAAATACGGTCTTACAACGTTTGAAAAGAAACCAAATTAATTTTAAAAAATCTGAAATTCTTATCATGAATTAAAAATGACTGTTAAAATAATTGTCCATTTTTAAAAATAACCCCATCAATTATACTTTGCTAGATTAATCATTGAATGTGTTCTTAAGAAACAAATTAACGAATTAAAAACAATTATTACGAGCAATATTAATTTACCTCTTAGAACATCAGCTGGAATCAAGCGTTTGTACACTTTGATCTCCTCATCTTTTTCGGACTTTTTCTCGTCTTCGCAATTGACAAAGACGGCAGCAAAAAGGAATGCAACACAGACAAATGCAATTTGAGCTTTCATTTTCAAGTGTTTTTGTTTTTATTTATTTTTATAATTAAATTTAATTGAAAAGAGTGTATATCACAAAACTTAAAGATGAATTTTCACAGAAATCTTTTCTCACGCGCACGGTTTTTGAGTTGGAGAAGATTTAAATTTCTGTTTTTTTTTTTAAATTTTAAAATCTAAAATTCAAATTGGATTGAAAATTGAAAAATATTGGAATCCTTGTAATCCGAAATTCTTCCTCAATGACAAATGGATTTCAATTTTTAAAAATTGAATTCAGGTGGAAAAAAATTTTATTTTCAATAAATAAAAAACCACAACATCAACATCAAACGACAACGACGAAGGCGAATGTTTAACGCGATCTGAAGCTAGTGAAAGTAAGTACTGAATTGAGTTGAAATAAACCATTCACACCGGTATTTATACACAGAGAAAGGAAACAAGATCAAAACTTTACCAACTATTGTTGATTTGGTTTTGTGGAATAACGATATAGCGAATAAGTGTATGCACGATGACTGCTGAACTAAGATGGTGTTGTTTAGTTTTCGATGCCAGAGCCGTCAAGCCACTTTGTTCGAAGTGTACATCGTACAAAGGCTCGAAGTCAATTCAGGGGCCCGCAATGTTCACTGCGTTCAACTTAAACAAAATACACAGCCAAGTGCTGCAAAAGATTTGTAATTTGTAATATCATATATGTTTTTACGCAATAGGGTGTTTTTCTTAGCTGCATGAGAAGCTTCGATGATTGTTGTCTATGGTTTGACATTTGACAATGTCAAACTAAGTTGACATTTCTGTTCAGTGTGTATAGAATTGTGTTACGTGATGAAGCTCATTTCTGGTTTAATGGCTTCGTCAATAAGGAAAATTGCCGTACATAATATGGAGCGAAGGTAATCCTCAAGCTATTAACGAATCACCGTTACGTCCATTAAAATTGACTGTTTGGTGCGGGTTACATGCTGGCAGCATCATCGGTGCTTATTTTTTTCGAAATGAGGAAAAGCTGCCATTAAGGTGAATGACGAGTGCTATCCAGCTATGATTGCTGATTTCTTATTTCCAAAACTTCACCAGCTTAACATTTACGACAAGGCGGATTTTACCAAACAGCGCAAAATTGTAAAGTCAATTTGGTGACAACTTAATTTCCAGAAGTGGTCCCTCGTTCGTGCGACTTAACACCTATCGATTACTTTTTATCTTGCTATGTTAATTCATTTGTTTATATCGACTAACCAGCAACTCTAAGGCCAGATTTATTGGAAAAATTAAAATGATCGAATGGACTATGTAATGTAACTCGTAGCCATGGTGGACATATGCCGGAAATTAATTTAAAAAATAAATGCCATGAAATTGTCTACCACCTTGTAATAATACAAAATTAATTCCAACAATATTTCTGTCTGGTATTATTAGGTATATATAAAAAACTAAACTAAACAGATTGATCTCACGAGACTCTGGTTGACACACAGTACATTGCAATTATTTAATTCACAAGCTGAATAGGAGAAAAGAAGAGATACAGATGTACAGTAAATTGGTTTTCAATAGCTTAGTTAAGCATTCTACATTCTTGTAGTGCGGTTTTTGATAAAATTATTTAATATCTGGCAATAATTTCGCTACAGCACTGTTTATATAATATAATCCAAATCTTCTGAATTCTCTATAGAAAGTTCAAACACGTAATAGGAGCACCTGCCTCGATATGTGAATTTTACTTAAGCTTTGGGCAAATGAATGCCTTATAGATTTCAGCCACATCAGATGGGGGAATATTTCTTGCATCGGTTACGTTAAGTCGAATCCGAAAAACAGGATTGTGAATCTAGAATTGAATATAAGAAGCTGAGATTAGTGTTTTCGGTTTAATAGATTAAAAGTCTTGGACACGTGATCATTGTTAAGAACCAAGAAGACTAGGAGACTGATCCTTGGGGCACACCAGCAACAGGCTGGGAAAGTAGTTTCTACAATAATATCAGAAGACAATTGTGTTTTGGCTGATTGGGTTGACCCGGAATTGCATGGAATTGAAAATATTGTCTTGCATACTGAGAATATTTTCACACAAATCGCCTATGAACAGCGTCACTACAGCCCTGTAGTTGATACCCGGGTTAAAGTTTTGTATGTATTTTTTTTTTTTATTTTTTAACAATAAGACCACAAAAAAATCATCACACAATATAAGTAACTTATTTATGGTAAAGTGTGTTGTTGAGAAGAGGAAAAATCCAACGAACGGCATCGGCAGCAATTCTTTTTTTTTTTTTTTGCAGAAACAGTGCAGCGAATTTTTTTTTTAAATATGATTTTTAATTTTTCAAAAAGATAAGATTGGGTTCGGATCTAGAAAAAAAATATATATTTTTTTTTATTATTTAGTAATCAAGAGGTGTGTCATATTTTATACTGCAACAGAGATTTGTATTTTGTAAATTTAAATCGTAGATGAGAGTTCATGACTCATGAGTCAACATCTCTTTTTTTTATGAAGTTGTTGCAGAGGCAGACACTGTTTGAGTTCAAATTAGTTTGTTAAGTATCGTATGTTGTATCTGTTAGCTAAATACGAGTAACATGCCACCAGTTTTTGTTTTGGTTTTTCTTCATAATATATGTAGTATAAGTAGTTCTTGTTGCATGTGCGTTACTTTGTTGTACCTATGTACATACATACTTCCATTAACAAATCAGTTTTAAATGGAACTCATCTCATGCGTGAATAATGAGCAATAAATCTCATCAGGTTGTATTTTGCTTATGTTCTTTTTTTTAACGTAGGAACATATTAGTAAGTTAATTTTTGTTATGAATGCCGAGCAGCGAACGGATGTTGTTTTACTTTCCCTTAAACACTGACACATGAAATTACTTAAAGATCAAGTAAGATACAGGTAAGTTAGTATCTATGTACCGCTGCGCTGTATGGTTTGCAGAAACATGAGCAAAAACAGTAAATATGTGATGGGTAATGAAATAATTATTGCAGAATTCAAAGAAGCGAGTCTGCTAGTTTGAATATTACTTCTAACGAACTTTGTTTTTGATAATATTTTGAAATAAGATAAATAGAAAATAGAGAATAATGATATTTCATGAACTTTTGAAGGCAACCAAACCAACCTTAACTGCTTACTGCACCATTTACACAACAGAAAAGATGCCACAATGGCCACAATTTCTAGGAAATATGAGTCATGTAAATAAGGCATTAGTGTCCTAGTTCGGAAAATTGTTGGAGAATGTGCACTTTGCATGTTAAACTTAACGCTGTATCCGGTATTTTTTTAAAATATTTTCTAAAATATTGCAAATTTTTTAATGTAAGATATTTTCCGGTTACTGTGTGTAAAATTATACTGTAGGTATATAAAGCAAAACAGCCTTCGCATCGTCATTAGACAGCAGCTTTTTTCGCTTTTTTTGTAACAGAAGGTCTTGATTGCGAAATATTCCTTCGTTGTCCTGTAGGTGTTAGGTACATACCATCATCAATTATATTTTGGCACTCGCATACGTGAAAGCTGAAGCTAGCTTTAGTTGAGTTTGAAAACATGCCATTCGGATCGGTACCAAAGACAGTCCAGCCAAGCCTATAGTCCTCATTGCCACTAAATAATTAATATTTCCTTCAACTATTTTAATTGGTACTGCCAGATTAAAATTTTGTAAGCCGATAAGCAAACGGGGCTTCACATCTTCGTATGATTTGAAAGGCACAGTTTGCAAGTGCCGGTACTCCGTAAGAAGCCTTTTTGCGTATATTGGATGTTTAAGTAACAGTTCCTGTTTACCTGTTCATATGTTCCTCCTCTTTCTGTCTAGGACATCTATAAACAACATGCCGACGCTGTTACTTATGTTACAAATAAATTTCCTACCGCAAGAACTTTTATTACTGGAGATTTTAATACATCAAGTGTATCGTGGTTACCTAACCCTGAAAACAGTTCATTTCTAACACCGTTGTTTCCTCATGGCTTCAGTGAAAGGGTTTCGGAAACAAATTTTCTACTTATTGATGAATGCGCAGGTTCTGGATTCTTTCAAATAAACCATGTAGCTAATTCCGAAGGAAATTTCCTTGATCTCGTCTTCTCTGATTCCCCTGAATATACAACAGTAGCTGAAGCTGGTGATTTTTTATTCAATAATTCCATTCATCATAAGGCTATTGATATTAGACACTATATCGATATTCGCGAGCCAATATGCCTAGGGAAGTGGAACGTAAACTGGAATTCAAAAAGATGAACGATAGTTGCTTTAAGAGTCTTTTTGAGAACTACAATTGGAACAATATTTATGATGAACCTGATGCTGATCTTTGCTGTAATAAATTCCATTCTGTCGTGAACAATTTTCTGTCCTCATGTGTACTTTCAAAAAAAATTTATATTGGACCAAGGTGCCCACCATGGTTTACAAAAGAAATAAAAAAACTAAGAAATTTAAAAACTAAACTATATAAAATATATTTGTCAAATTCAATGTTATCCGTTAACTACACTAATTAATTACTCTCGAGCCAGACGGCTCCTTTAAAACAAAATAAACATTTCTTATTAAAACTACTTTAATAATACAAAATCTGAAATCTTAATTAACCCCAGAAAATTTTGGAATTTCGTTAGGATAAAAAGAAAGACAAATTCTTTTCGAGCTGTGATGACCTATAAAGGAATATCTTCTAATGAGAATGAAACTATCTGTGATATGTTTTCGAACTTCTTCCAAAGCGTCTACAAAAAACCGAATAGCTGTGATAAAACTTGCGATAATGATAGAAGCTGTGATAGCATCTGTGATAGTACCTGCAACAACATTATGTGATAACTACAACGACAATATTCCTGTTTTTCCTCAACTTGACGTAGCTTTACCAGTGATTGACGAAAATCTCTTAAGGATATATGTTACCAAGCTTAAAAATACAACTTCCTGTGGACCGGATAATATACCAGCATTTATTGTGAAACGTTATATATCTGTATTGGCCCGTCCATTATGTCACTTGCTTAACCTGTCTTTGAAAACCGGAAAGTTCCCAAAAATTTGGAAATCTTCATACATTATACCTTTTCATAAAAATGGAAACAAATATAGAGGCATCGCAAAACTTTCAAGCATACCTAAGTTATTTGAAAAAATAATTTGTGACGTAATTGAGAACATATTTAAAATTTTAATTGCTCCCAATCAACACGGTTTCACGAAGGGAAAATCAACAGCTACTAACTTAATGGAATTCTGTTGAGATGTTATTAGTCAAGACGGTTTTCAAACGGATGTAGCATACTAAGACTTTGCAAAAGCATTTGACCGTGTAAAACGCTTGATTCTTATCTATGTAAAAGAATTCAATATGTCTGCCTTAAAAACAAACTGTCAAAACAAATTTGTGTGTATTCTGGTGTTCCACAGGGCAGCCATATAGGCCCATTTATATTTTTGCTGTTTGTGAACGACCTGTGTTCTGTTAAGTTAAATTATGAACTCCTTCTGTTTGCTGATGATGCTAAGCTTCGTTTGTCTTATAAAAATAGTGACGAATATATACTGTTGCAAGAGGACTTGACTACAGTATCAAACTGGTGTATTGCAAATGATATGGAACTTAATGTATCAAAGTATAAATGAATGACTTTTTCGCGTAAAAGATTTCCGTTTCTTAAGGTTTCTTTCTTGTGTGATTCTCAACTACAGGGAGTAGATACGTTCTGTGATCTTGGTGTTATAATGGATCCAAAACTTGATTTCAACAGACATATAGATCACATGGTAAATAAAGCAAAATGCAGACTTGGATTCATCTGTCGTTTCGCGAAAGAATTTCGAGATCCATATATTCTAAAGACTCTTTATTGTTCTCTGGTGCGATCAGTTCTTGAATATTGCAGTTGCGTATGGTGCCCAAGCTATCAAGTGAATATTAACCGCATTGAATCCGTGCAAAACAATTTCTATTATACGCTCTTCGATAGCTCCATCTCCCATGGAATTCTAACTTAAACCTACCATCTTATAAAGACCGACTTAAGCTGATTAATCTCCCGGCCTTAACTGAGCGTAGAACTATTGCGAAAGTGATTTTTATTTATGATATATTAATGGGCTATTAATAATTCTGCATATCTTTTATCAAAAATTAATATAAATATCTGTACTAGATCTTTCAGATCCTACGATTTTTTGATCTTGCGATTTAATAGAACTAATTACGGCCTTCACGAGCCACTTTTTGCAGCTTGTATAGACTTCAATAAATTTTATTATGTAATTTCAATATAAGTAAAAATATGTTAAGAACACAATTGTACAATATTTTAAGTTAAAAAGCTAAGAATATAAAAATTTGTAGCTAAATAAATAAATAAATAAATAAATAAATAAATAAGATGAGGTTTATTTATGAAAAAAAAAAAAGCTATATTTACAATCGAATACAATTCCAAGTATGCTTAATTTAGTAACAGAAGGGATTTGAATTTTATTTATGTTAATAAGAGGACAAGAACATGTATGTTTTTTACAAATGTGTAAGAGTTTGCTTTTGTTTAAAGAAATATGGGCGCCGGATTGAATGCACCAAGAGTTGATTCGATCGAGAATTTCCCTGAAGGAACTTTCAGTCCGAAAATTTTCTTTGAATTTTGATAGAATATAGAGATCGTCTGCGTGTAAATAGAAATTTAAATTGTTTATAGTCTGGTAGATAATTGTATGGCATTTATTTTTTAAATATGATTTCCGGCTTAATGTACGCCGCGACTTCGAGTTACATAGCCCATTCGATCCGTCCAATTTTGCACTACTTTTTCTAATAAATCTGGTCGTATGGCGTCAATTATGGCTTGAATATTGGCTTTCAATGCTTCAAGAGTAGCTGATGGTTTGTCGGCATAAACAAATGACACAACATAGCCTCATAAAAAGTAATCGGGCAGCGCTAAGTCGCCACGAACAAGGGGGCCAGCTAACAGGACCTTTTCTGGATATAATTGATTTTGCATTAATGGTTAAGCGCTGCATGGCGAGTTCCGCCGTCTTGTTGGAACCAAACGTCGTAGATGTTTAGCTGATTAATTTTTGGACCAAAAATCAGTCAGTAGGGATCGATAGCGGTCGCCGCTCACCGTTCCTCATTAGTCGTTTCGAAAGAAATATGTATGGATCAATTATACCGCCAGCAATCGTTAATGGCTTGAGGACTGTCTTAACTCCAACGGTTGCGAAAATGAACAATAACTGCACGAATTGCTTGCTCACTTGTCCGATTATGTTGACCGCAAAATGGACGAAGTGCTCTACGAACTTCTCGAACAGATTTATTTTTTTCAAAGTAGATTTCCAAAATTTGGAAGCGTTGTTCCGGCGTTAAACAATTCAACAGAACAGAAATGTCAAACCACTTTGACATTCTCAACTGTCAAACCATAGACAACAACCATCGAAACTTCTTAGTTTTTTTTTTAACTACATAAAAAGACACCATAAAGTTTACATTTTTCTATAGAAAACAGAGGCATAGTAAGTCAAATTCCTTATATTTATTTTATTTAAGTTGTTTAAGATTAAAGGTAAATGACCCTCGTATCTATACACAAATTCTGAAATGAAGGCAAAATTATTTTTATCATTATTTAACGCTATGAATGAGTGAAGACCGATATGTTACCACAATCATTTTTAAGCAGACTTCGTGTGAAAATACAACTGAAAGCTTGATTCATGCAACTAGACTACTCATAGCATTTAAAGTATAGTTTGTCAATGCCCTAACTATGTTATTATGAGTTAAGAGGTATTGTAGGCACCTATGACGTGATGTTATTGTTTTCAGTCACAACTAACCGAGCTTTCATAAAAAAATAAAAAAAAAAACAAATACAAATTATGCGTAAATTTACATTAAAAAATCAAATAAATAAATTAAAAAAAAATAAAAGGCACGACTGGGTCGCACGAACTTGCTCTAATGTGTGAAAGTGGTCTAGGAGCTTAAGATTTTGATAAAAATAATTTTTTCAAAATTCTAAAATAAATACTTAAACTAATTTGAGCTGAAAAAAAGTACGCCATTTTATTTCTTGGCTAAATTTGAATTTATCAGAATAAATTTATAAAAATGGTTTTTGAGAAAAAAAAGTTTTTTTTGAAAAACTTTTTGAAGAAAATTTTCAAACAAAAATTCAAAAACGACATTTCACAGGTATTCAGTAAATACATTTATTTATAATTTTTAGAAAAAAATTTAATAAGCGCTTACAAAATATTAATTTCTTAAATTTTTTTTTAAAAAATGCTTTTAAAAATACAAAAAAATATTTTTCAAAAATATTGGTATGCAGTACGAATTGAGAAATTGTGAAATTTCGAAAGAATCGGTTGAGTCGTTTTCGAGATAGTCGAAAGCAAAAAAAACCGTCCTATGGAAAGTACAGTTCTTAGCCATATGATTGGTCGTACCTAAAAGTAACACTGATGTTTTTTTAAATCGAAATCGTTAGAGCCGTTTTTGAGAAAAATAAGCTTTAACGTAACGGTTATATGGCAGGTACCGTTATTTTTTGAGCTAAAAAAAAAATTTAATTTCTCCTCTGTACAAAACCTAAAAACTCTATATACCAAGTTTGAAGCAATTCGGCCCACCCGTTTGGGCTGTAGGTGTCTATACATACAGACAGACAGAATTTTTAGACCATCTTTTTTCGTCTTCGCTATCATCTTAATGTCATGTTTGATTGTTATCTCAAAACTTTTTTTTTCGACGAATGCATAACTTGCCTTTTTGTACCTATAATCGCAAGTAAAAATAAAGCGCTGTCAGATTAATTACAAATTCAAAGAGTAAAAGTGACTGTCTCTAGCTCTTGTTATTTGTCTGGCTTCTGACACATTGTTGTGATCTTGATTGGTGGTTTTCATTTTGGTTTAAAACAAAAGGCTGGCCTTCAAACATCGCATCGTCCGGTTAACAATAATAATTAAACGAAGGCTGGAACAATTCAACCGCAGCTAGCAGTAGCCTGTGACAAATGGTAAACTCTCAACTTTGTTTTGTTAAATAGGTAGCCGATTCTTAAGAAACTTATTTCTCAAGTTGGCGTAGGTTACAGCTTTGTGGCATACATTCATTAAACATAATTTAAACTGAATTGAACTGCAAAGCACAGAACACTTTAAAATATGAATTGAACAATGCAAACAATTAAGAACTTTCCATTTTTAATTTTGAAATTAAGTATTTTTTTAAACATATTATTTCTTTTTGTGTAAAATTATGTTTATAGATAATGCGCTTTGTTAAAGTTTACAATATTAAGAGCGTTTTGAAATGATTTTTTTTTTTTAATTCTTCAAAAACATACTGAATTTTTTAAGGAACTAAATATATAGAGTGTACTCTTGAATTATGGACACCTCTTATAACCGAAAAAATTTTGAGAAAGTTCACTGTAAATGATTCTTACTTCGTTTTCGAAAACGTAATAAGGCCAAATTTTCAGTTTGCTCTTATTTCGTCTCCGAAAACGAAAAAATGTTAATTTGGCGTTATTTCAATTTTCAAATCGAAATGGTACCTATAAATCGAAACAAAAACTGTAAAAAAATATTATTGTTCATTCAGGTGTATCCTTATTTTTTCAAAGCTCGAAACTTTTATATGCACAACCCAAATAAAAAAAAAAAACTATAATTTAAAAATAGTGGCGGTTATTAATGAAGTCAGTTCAAAAATTACGTGATTTTAAACTGATAACATTTAAAATCGTCATCATAATCAAATTAAAAATCACTGGTTCTTAAAATTGATTATTTTCTTAAAAATCGAGCGATTTTAATATTAATAAAAGTCAGTTTTTTTCCGTTGACCGCGAATTATTTTGTAACATTATTCATCATTCTTCTATTTTTGGTTTTATTTCCACTATTTTATTTCTATAAGAGTATAGAAATGAAGCCAATTTGGCCTTAATTCATTTTGGAAAACCAAATACGACCAAATTAAAAATTCGGTCTTATTGCGTTCAGCCTCATTTCACGCCACCAGCATCAATTGTATTAATTGCACTAAAACTGACTTTATTTCAAAGATATTTGAATATAATTTCTGGCATGTAGCCACTACGCGGTTATAGTCCAATCTTGATATCCAATTTCGATCACTCTTTGCAGCATTTGGGGTATAATATTGTTTTCCAAGACTACCGTCGTCATATTCGCCCCATAGAAAATGGATCTTGGAGGTCAACTCATAGGCACATAATGTGAAATTATGCGCTCACGCTCACCAAACGCTCCATTCAACAGATCAATTGTGGCACGCGCAGTGTTTTGTTGACACTCCAAAAGCAGAAGTTTTGCTTATTGAGGCAGCCATTCCAAACTGAAAAGCAGGATCAACAGTAATCTCGTTTCGAGCCCATTTACCGAATGAACGTCGCGTCGCGTCGGTAGTGCCAATAAAATAAAAATGAAGTAATTTTTTTCGCAAATTGCTTTATTTCATTTTGTAGTTCTATATCTCTCAAAACCACCATTTTCATGAAGATACACATCAAAATGCGCCCGATTTCATTTACATTTTTTAACAATCAACTAATATTGTGTATTTTTTGCAAGGTGTTTCTTTTTAAATGAAGTTTTAGTTTTCTTTATAACTATCATTACATCATCTTATATATTGTATTAGTATAACCGATATTATTGCAATGGAAAATAAAACACAAATTCCAACATGCGAAAACAAAACTGATATAGTTTTTGAGCAAAATAGAATTCACACTTAATATTGCGAAGCAACGCCATCAGGGGTCTGCTATTATAATTTGTTGGGCAGTATTTATTAAATTTATATAAGTGCCAAATATTGGTTAAGAAAATTTATTTGTACATTAAGTACCATAGCCAAATAATAATCATTAAAGTAATTTTTCTGCAGCACTCATATTGGATCTCTCTAGTCTTCTTTTATGTCCCGCGTAATAGCAGGGTGCCTGGCTGGCTGTTTTCATCCTTTTGGGCGTTTGGCTGAAAGCAGTTTATTAAAAGATGCCTTTACTTGGTCTATACTAATATCGATAAACCGATTTGTCGGTTGCCGCAGACATTTCTCTAATTTGTCTCCTTCGGAAAGCTTCATTTTTACTGCATCCATTAGCCTGCCTATTAATTACCTAATACTTACGCATGGTGAACAACTGGTCAAAGTGGATCATAAAAAAAAAGATTGAATGAAGAAAAGCAAACATTTGGTATCACATAATGACTTCGCCAAATATAGTCTCATAACAGCTGTGGAAAAAAACTGACTGCAATTCGTCGTCAAAGATTATCCAAGTAAGTCTGTATAATATAAACCTCACCTCACGCTCAAACTAGGTCATCACCACTTCTACAGTCCAGTCTCTGTCAAGTGGCAAGTCGAGGCTCGGGTGAATTGTATAATGAAATTTTAAGACACCCCAATTTACGAAACATCCCGTGAAAATTATATTTAATTCCGCATATGACCTGAATTGGCTTGGTTATGTACCTACACCTGGATTTGAATTGATGGTTTTAAATTTCATGCAAAGTTGATTCCGATTCTGAATGTGGTTTCCAAGTGAAAGGAGTTTTTTTTTATTTTTATTTTTTTTTCTGATCGGATGTGAACTAGTCTTTATATTCAAGGTCAAGAAAGGATGGTTTTTGTTAAATTATATCATATTTATAAAAATACTTGTTCTATGTTATAAGACTCATGTGAGATACTTTCGTAGAAGTGGCTTGCACAAAAAGGTTAACAACTTTTTTTTAATATAAAATAAGTTTTCTTTTTTATTGGCGAAATGGGCTGGCATGTGCAGTGCATATCCATTTTGATGGAATAATCACTTGCAAAAGAAGTTTTTGCTCTTGATTATAGATGATTTAGAAAAGTATACATAATGCATTGCATATGAAATAAAGTGCACGACTGAGTCGCACAAATTTGCTTACATATCTCGGACAGTAGTCTTAAATCTATTTTATTCAAAATGTGTGCATTTGGTATCGGCGAAACTCTTGTTCGTTGGATTAAAAATTAAATTTCGGATCGTTCCATTCGAGTTTTTTTGGACGGTTTTCAGTATCATATTCATTAAATAAATGCTGGCGTGCCCAAGGTTCAGTTTTGTCTCCGACTCTCTTCCTTCAACAAAAACTGAACAGCTTTGCATTCTAGCTGTGTATTACAAACTACACCACGGTCACATATTTGATGTCACCAAAAATGCTGCAATGTGCTTAGGTTTCCTAATCGATGCAAAAAATTATTTCCTCAATCTGATCTGGCAACAATTTACAAGAAATTCATTCGCCCGAATCTTGAGTATAATTCTTATATAATGGCTGTGGCCAAAATCGTGGATGAAGAAGCAGGTTTTGAAAAAAAATTAACTAAGAAATTATTTTGTTTTTTTATTTTTTTTAGAGCATTTTATTTATTCGAGGACCATTTTCGTATTTTTAAATTTAAATTTAGTGTACTTTGGAGATACTGTTTATTTTTTCGAAAACCATTGGAGCATTACTTGGGATTATAGGTACTATAAGGCAATTTATAAATTCGTAAAAAAAAATTTTGGACGTCAAACATAACATTACGATGATAGATATGTCTGTCTCTCCGTCTGTCTCCTACAGCCTAAACGGCTGAACCGATTCGCTTCAAACTTGGTAGATAGTATTATTAAGATGTCCTACAGAGGAGTTTTTAGAATTAGTATTCTAGCTCCAAAACTAACGGTACCTGCCATATGAAAAAAACTTTCTGAATGGTATTTTTTGAGTAAACTTTATGTTTTGGTTGGAACAAATTTTTCAGGAAGTCTTATAACGGTACCTCCCATAAGGACCGGTTTCTTGAAATCTGATTTCCTATTAAACCACTTCACGGATTTTGATGAAAATTTTAATATAAAGGCTATTTTATAAACGAAATTAGGCAAATTCTTTAATTTTCCAAAAAAAGTTTTTTTTTAGTTTTTTTTCAAAAAAGTTAAATTTTTTTTTAACTTTTGTTTTTTTTTTTTTCATAAACAGTTTGCTCAAAATTTTGAAATGTGTTTTTTTTCTGATAAGAACTTTAAACCGCTAGATGTTGACAAACTCAAAATAAATTTGGAATATGTTTTCGAAAAGTTTAAAAAACCAATTTTTGAAAAAAATGGTCCAACGATTTTGAAAAACAAAAATTTCTTAAAATTAAAAAAAGTAAAAGAAATCTGATGGCTTACTTCATTTTCTCTAAAAAAAAAAAAAACGTTTAAACTATTGATTTTGAAGTGATTAATAAAATTTCATATGATTTTTCAATGCATTTTTTCCCAAAATCTCAAGCCCCAAGACCATTTTAACACATTAGAGCAAGTTCGTACCACCCAGTCGTGCAATTCATTTCTTTTTGATTTAATTAGCATTTAATATGCATCTAATTACGCATTCATAAAATTTTGGTTCTGCTGACTTGGTTCTGCTAAATTCAGGGACATCTGTTCCTCGTTTGCCTCTCCTAGATAGGATACAGAAAAGAGCAATAAAATTAATAGATGGAAAGATCATTGCGGATACAATTGTTTCACTTGAACATCGCCTGTTGTAACGAGACTGTGGTTAGCTCGTTGATGACCTGGGTCTTTCCCAAAGAAAGCGAAAATTCAGTGTTGAAGATGTTTTGAACTCAAAATTAATAATACTAGAATCGCCCAGTGGCCAAAATTCGGCGACAAAAATGACCCAAAACTGTTGGGAAAAAAATTCACAGCGAATTTATACGAAAATATGGAAAAAAAACACACCAAGACATTTTCACCTGTATTTTCAAAAAAAAAAAAAAAAAAAAAAAAATTACAAAACAAAATATTCCCAGCACACTTACTAACTACCAACGATATATATATCATCTCAATCGGTTGCGTAACCACCTCGCAATTGGTACCACAAAAAAAACTGCTTGCTGCTTGGCTATTTACATATAGATTTTTGTATTTATCGTAAATATGCCTGACAGGTTATGGCATATATACATAGGTACTTAATGATAAACTTACAATAAAAGTTAACATTTGATTTCATATAATAGCTTAAGTGTGAGAAACTTGGGCGATGCAATTCAAGAGAACAAAACGGTCAGTTTCGACAGTTCACGACAATAATAAACGTGTGTCGTAAATTGCAACCCCATTTTGCTCAATTTGTAACAAATTATATTGCTTTGAGAGGAGCAACGTTTTCTATTTTTATTGAAAAGCATTTATTATTTTTTTATTGAAAAATGTAACTTTTACTTACTTGGCTGATTCTAGGAATCGAACTCGAGACCCTCTGCATACCAACTTAGCACACATCTACTAGGCCATGGTGATGCATCCAAGTCGGATATCAAAATTAATAATAAGAAGCAACCTGAATATGAGTTACATTTTAGGGGTGTTTTGAATTAAGATTATGTTTTATTGGCGAGAAAAATATAGTCGTCTTATTTTGGACGTCTAACCTCTAATGTACAATTTTTTCTGATGATCATTTAAATAAAGGTAAGAAATTGTATATAATTTGTAGTATGTAGTTGAAATTCAACCTTGTACTCCCTATGTACATAATAGAACTACAAAAAAGGCATTATTGGAGACACAAGCGGGGCCAGGGCCTAAAGACTTATATTCTGAACGATTCCTGTATGTGCGTTCATATTCTGGTGGAATATCATTTCCCGCTGAATCCGAATGGCTTACAAAGATCCACTTTTAATATTAACCAGATTTATTTTTCGAGGATTTTACATTTCCTCAAAAGAGACAGTACCAAAAAAAAAAAAAAAAAATTTTTAGTTGGAGGCATAGGGATCGAACTCCGGACCTTCGACGTAGCCGTCAGACACACTTGAGTTGATTTTAATACTCAGTGATTGTAAATCACGAAACAATTTTAGCAAATCCAGATTGGTAAAAAGTATAAATGGAATTATTCCCTTGAAGTAGTAAATTGCGACAAAAAGGTTGTAATTTACTTTGAAGGGCACAAGCTTGAATTATAACTTTTAATTGTAAATCTCAACTTAGGAATTGTTGTAATTTGAGATGAATTGAAAGTTAAATTGCCAATTTTTCTATCAGTTTCGAATCAAAGCGCCGTGACTTACAAAAAAAACATGTTTTGTAAATTGCAACTGAATATTTCGCAATTGGTGATTTTTCAATTCTCTCCGTGTAGGTATTTGGAAGCGGTGCGGGGTGCCGAAGTAATCGGAATTGCTTTAGTAAAATGCAGCGGTGGTCAATTGCGTCACATGATGGTGATTCCATTCTCGTAAGTTGTTGTAGGAAATCATCGTTGCAGTCGGGAGTGGTGGTTTGAGAAATTTTGTAACTTCATAATAACTGTTTCTCTGAATAGTCAGATTCATTCCTCCTCTTAAACAATTTCCGCGTAACACACGAATTGCTTGGAATGTTCATTAATTTACTCTCGAGCCTAGTATAGCGACACATTTTCCCCTCCCATTGCGATATATACAGATATTCAAAACCAATCTGCATCGGTATCTCCTTTCCAAGTTTTTAAACGCTCGTACCGTGTTAACTAATGTTAAGGACAAGTCACTTAAGAACATCCTTGAGTTTGTTAAAAACTCAGGTTTGTAACATTCCTCTAATTGTCCTCCATCAGCGTAATCGTTGTGTTTGTGTTATTTCAACTGGCCTTATAAATATGGTCTACATTCCAACAATCCCAAGTAAATGGTGAATGAGAAATGGCGTTCTATTATTTCAAGGTAAAGAATACGTCATCAATTTAGTTGTAGATACTTTTAATGGTCGTAATTCATAAATAACAACCAAAATGTAAAGGTCTAGTTTTACAAATAGTTGCTTAAGCACAGGCGGAAATTCTTACAAACCAAGCACATTATATATATACATTTCACACAGAGTTGTGTTTCAGTCAGCAAGGCTTTCTAAGGTTTTCTTGGAACAGTTGCAAGCACCACTCGGTCTGTAATCATCTACTTGCACGCATGACCCATTTTGCTGTAAATACATGGTATCAGCAGTCAGAACAAAAAAAATTACTTTTGCTTGTGAAAATGCAAATTCATGACGTGCTTTATGTGTACAATACAAATTCATTTGACATCTGCATCTGTTATTTGAGGTTGCTAAATGCTGATGCCCTTGTTGAAGCTTGACGTCATTTAAGCCACACCCGCACTTCCAAACTCATATATAGTTAAGCAAAATGCAAATTGAAAACCACTAAATGTCTTTTTATTATTTGGTACTCTATTAGCTTCTATACTTAAATGCCAATACGTGGCTTGACTTTTGCTGTTGGCTGGTTTATTGTGATGTAATTAGATCATCTACCTTTTTCTACTAAGCTGTTCATATAAACTTGTTTTCTGATATCGGTGATCTACTCGGTAACAGTGCACTCTTGCAGGTTAAACACTTTGAGTTTCAAATAAACCTTGAGCCAACATACCTACTGTCTAGTCTCTATAACAACAACAAAAGTAAACCAAACTCGTCCAGGAAGCGAATAAACAACTAAATGTGACAACCAACCACAGCCAGCCAGTTAAATGGGTATCATTTAATAAAATGCATCGCTACTTTAAGCCCGCAGGTTTTGCAAAAAATGAACACTCCAATCTCACTTGATTACGACATGTAGTTCTCTGTTTTTTTTTTGTTTGTTTTTTAATAATTTTTAATAATTTTTAATACTTCGATAATCATACGAGTTTATATAATATGAAAAACGATAAATAATGTTCATCATACAAAAATGATATATTCGGATAAGGATGACTAATTCAATATTTGTGATGCTTTTCCGGCGTTTCACTTGATTGGGAACAGTAGCCAAATTTTCCTGTAATAATATTTTAAATCAAATATAAAAGCATTGGGTAAAATAAATTCATTACCCAAGAAGGACTTACACCAAATCCGAGCCGGTAAGATTTGAAGAGGACCCACTGACAGAATCGACCGGCCGGCCGCGGCCGGCGCGATGATTAGAACTGCTTCAAATTCAAGAATGTCCATTGTAGCCATGGTGACAGGTAATTTCAGGTGTAAAAAGGTCAAAAGTAAATGAAAAAAACGCGGGGATGTTGTTCAGGGATAGTTACCTAACTGACATTTTGCTAAATGTTTGACCTCGAGTGCGGAAAAAGAGGAGGGATGAGGACTTGAAAGTTTTCGACCTTGCTCCGGTTTTTCGCCAAAAACTTTTTTAACTTCCGATTATAGGCACTATAAGGCAAGTTATGGATTCATGCAAAAAAAAGAAGAAAAGAATTTTGAGATAACAATCACACATGACACTACGATGATGGAGAAGTTGAAAAAAGTGGGTTTGAAAATTCCGTCCGTCTGTCTATCTGTCTGTTCGCACCTCTAGAGCCTGAACGGATGGGCCGATTTGCTTCAAATTTGTTATGCAGTATTTATTTGGACGTCCCTCGAAAAGTATCTTTAATTTTTGCTCTAGGCCCAAACATAACGGTACCTGCCATGCAATCGTGAAGAAACAAATTTATTTTCTCGAAAACTGCTCTAACGATTTTGATCAAACTTTCAGAATGCTATTTTGTTAAGCCATTCTATCTTTTGGTTTGAAAATTGTATGTTAATAGATGTTGGTCTACCGAACACTTTCTGGGGAAAGACAATATCAACAGCAAATTTTTTTCTAAATCCCGTCATTATAAGAACAAGAATAAGGACACCGTTTGAACTATGGAATGGTGTTAAGCAAAAAAAAAAAATCCAGTTTTTGGTTCCAAATGTTTTGTCCATGTACCCGATATGAAACGACGCAAGTTGGATAACCGACGAAATAAAGCTATAAATTTGGGATATGACGAAAAGTGCTAAGCTGCAAGACGTCGAGAAAACTTTTAATAAGTCCAGATGTACGATTTTGTTTCCCCAAAATCGCCAATAAAAACGAGATCATAATGGTTGAGCTATCAATTGTAGAACAAGATCTATCGACAACAATTACTAATGTTCTTGTTCAACTGTTGAAATGTGTGGGCGAGATTCCTTACATCCCCAGAGATGCTGAATACTTGAATGCTGACATGAGAAATATAGAGTATTATTATATTTACCTTGAAATGTAATTACAATTTTCTTTCTTTCGTTTTTTTCTATTTCTGTTTTGCATTTATGTATACAATTTGTTTAATGTAATATTTGCAAAAGCTTTCCCTCAGTCGTCTTGCTGATAATTATTCAAATTTTTATCAAAGTGATTTTTCTAATAAATAAATTGTCCATATAATGGTGTTTTTAATATTTCTATGAGTAAACAAAATAAAATAAATTGTTGGTACAACAGCTCCAGCGGGGCCGGTGCCTGTGACTTACACTCTCAACCATTCCTGTGCGTGCGTCGATATTCTACGGGAATGGAAAGGACCTACAATTTACCGCCGAATCCGAACGGATAACAGAGAAGCACTTTCCATGACATTAACTACTCTTGGAGGATTTGTCACTTCCTCGCAAGAGACAATACCCCGGAAAAGAACTTAGGTGGAGTCGTCAGGGATCGAACCCAAAACCTTCGGCGTGGCATGGCGGTCCGACACACTAACCCCTACGCCACGGGGTACAACTATAAATGTTATGTGTTCTTTATATGTTCTTTTATTATTAAGGAATAGACTTACACAGTGAGATACAATATCTTTTTGTAGCGCAAGCTTTATATATGAATACATTTTTAGTGCTACTTTACGGAGTGATTTAGGCAAAATTAAATACATAGGTAATATTCGTAAATACACATGAATTAACAATATTGTAATATTTTAAAGACCGAAGCTTGATCAATCAAATTAAAAAAAAAGAGAGAAAAAAAAAGTTTATATATAGGATAAAAGGTTAAAATACAATAATTTGATAGTATATATATAAAATCTGTAAGACAATACAACAATCTCAATTAAGTGTCCCTAATAGTACAGTAAATAGAGACAAATACATCGCATTTACTGGAAAAAAATACTTAATGGCTGACATTTTGAGGGGGTGTTCGGGGGCATGACCTGAGTCTAAAACTCAGTTTTCGTATTCGAGAGGGTGGGGGAAGTTGCAACCCCCTGTCTTTATGGGGGTAATTTCGTTTTAATTCTCTATCTTTGTTGCTTGTGTCTGTACAGAAAAGTCCAAGGAATCAAATTTGTAGGTAATAAAATTATCTATCCAATGATATAAAAATCAAGGTCGTAGGTTGATTAAGTCAATTACAATGGCCGGTCAAAGGTCAAAAGTTAGGAGTAGTTTCTGGTTTTTCGTTAATACTGCGAAACCGGTGAGTTTTTTCGCATACTGCTTCAGTACAATATTAAAGTACTCAAAATTACCTACAAAATGAGTGCTCGAATACTCTTCTGCGGTTTATACTTTGCCATCAATCCAACAACAAAGTTGACCGCGCGCGCCGCACCAATCGTGCGAGCCGCGTGCGGTGTGAGTTGTACTCTCATTGCGCGTACATTGCACTCTCTAGGTGCAGTTATTAATTATTGCTTGATTTCTTTCTAATCAAAATGTGAAACGTAGTTTAAGTTGTATTTTTTTTTTTTTGGGAAAACGGGAAATCTATCATGGACAAACGAGAAGGTCTTAAGTTCAGAATCAGTCACATTTTTTCTCGTGAAACGACTGGATGTGCGCGAAAAAATGGAAACGTGTTTCGTATGTGAAAAACTTTTAAGTGGAGGCGATGTGTCGACTGTTAAATCGAGAGGTGTGCAAAAATTAATCAAGATCAGTGAACAAAAATGTGATAACAAAATCACCAATCTTCTGGAAAATGCGACGGAGATTCAACTTCATACATTCTGCTACAAGCTCTACACCGACGAGAGGAGGAACTCGACATCTAGCCGCCAACGTATTGTGGGTGCATCACCGTCCGTTTCTCCCACAACATCTTCGGTGAGTAGAAGACGCCCGTGGTGATACGTTCGAAAGGGATGATGAATACGAGGGAGGCGAAAGAAGTCCATTCAAAAGGGCCAAACTCACATGAAAGTTGCCAGCAGGAGAATTTCAAGGTAACATCAATAATCGAGACACTTCGAATAGTAGAAAAGAACACAGAGCACTAAACATGCAATAGTTGGGGTTTTATAGAGTTTTAGTGAGTAGGACTCTCACACTATTCGGCAAGTTCAGACCTTCTCGTTTGTCCATGATGGATTTCCCGTTTTTCCAAAAAAAAAAAAAAAAAAAACAACTTAAACTACGTTTCACATTTTGATTAGAAAGAAATCAAGCAATAATTAATAACTGCACCTAGAGAGTGCAATGTACGCGCAATGAGAGTACAACTCACACCGCACGCGGCTCGCACGATTGGTGCGGCGCTCGCGGTCAACTTTGTTGTTGGATTGATGGCAAAGTATAAACCGCAGAAGAGTGTTCGAGCACTCATTTTGTAGGTAATTTTGAGGACTTTAATATTGTACTAAAGCAGTATGCGAAAAAACTCACCGGTTTCGCAGTATTAACGAAAAACCAGAAACTACTCCTAACTTTTGACCTTTGACCGGCCATTGTAATTGACTTAATCAACTTACGACCTTGATTTTTATATCAATGGATAGATAGTTTTATTACCTACAAATTTGATTCCTTCGACTTTTCTGTACAGACACAAGCAACAAAGATAGAGAATTAAAACGAAATTACCCCCATAAAGACAGGGGGTTGCATCTTCCCCCACCCCCTCGAATACGAAAACTGAGTTTTAGACTCAGGACATGCCCCCGAACACCCCCTCAAGATTTCAGCCATTAAGTATTTTTTCCAGTAAAATATACCTATTTACTGTACTATAAGTATTCTCTTAGTTAAAGTAAAATAAATTAAACTTAAACACTCTGTTCGTAATCAATTGAGACGGAGTGTACTTTCTACGTTAGCATTTTAATATGCTTTTTGGAAGAAGTTATTATTTAATCAGCAGAGCAAATTTATGGATTTTATGAATAATACTTAGATTTTTTTATTTCATCGTCATTCTGTATTTCAATTAAAATAACAATGACAAATTATATTTGTTCGTTTTTAATTTTTCGTTAAGAATACTAAACGAAAACGGCATTTGAGAAGAGTGTTTTCTCAGTGGTTCGCTTGAACATGCTGTCAAATAACCAAGATAATGATGTGAACCATCTGATTTGTAACGGTTTGTATTTTAGGAAAAAAATTTGAAAATCGTTCGATGAGTTTTTCAAAAACTGATTTTTTACTTGCTCTATAGGGCAAGTATTGGTTTCGTGCAGAAAAAAAAATCGAGGTTTTGATGAAACATGTCATTACGATGATAGAGAAGCCCAAACAAGTGGTTTTCGCCATACCGTCCGTCGGTCTGTCTGTGCGTCTGTGTGTCATTCTACAGCCTAAACGGCTTGACAGATTTTCTTCAAACTTGGGATATAGCAGTTTGAAGAAAAACGGTTGTCGAAGTTTTTTTTGTTTCGTTTTAGCCCGGCTCAAACTGGTATTTTTCATGTAACGGTTTTTTTCATTTTGGATTTGCTCGAAAACGGCTATAACGATTGTGATTAAACTCAGAATTTAACTTACCTAAGATATTTCTAACAAAATAGCGTTTTTTGTTTTTGGCTTAAAGGCTTAAACGGCTTTTTTTCAAATGGCCACAAGTTCGCAACGGCTTGATTGAATTGAATCAAACTTTGTTTGGCAAAGTTTTTTATAGTGTCCTATAAGAAAGAATTGTAATTTTTCAGTACCTAAAGCATTTCTAAACGGTGGTTCCCATACAATGAGCCGTTCAGTTTTAGCCAACTTTTTTTGTTTTTTTTTCTAATTTGCTCAGAAATGGCTCATTCGATTTGGATTAAACTTTGTGTTTGTGTTAAACTTTTAGCGTTCTTAAGAGAACTGGTTTTTTTAGTTTTTGGCAAAAATGCAAATAACGGAGATCTGGTCTTAACGTCTTTTTTTCAAATGGCCATAAGTTGCGGACGGTTGCATCGAATTAAATCAAACTTTGTTTGGTATAGTTCCTTACAATTCTCTATCAGATACAATTGCCATTTTCAGTTACTCTTTTTTAAATGGTGGCTCCCATTTCCCATACAAAGAGTCACTAGGTTTTGTCCAAATTTGTTAGTTTTTTTTAATTTACTCAAAAAAGGCTCTACCGATTTTTATTAAACTTTGTATTGAGAATACATAGAATGTTTTGAAGAAAACTGCCTTTAAGTTTTTAGCTACAAATGATAATAACTTTGTTTGAACAATATTATTAATTTGGCCATAAGTGGACATTTATATCATTTATAGCACCCAAAAGATGACATCTAAATTTTAAATATTCAAGGGTTTCTTAACGTAAGCTCCCGTATTTATTCCCGGGTTTTAAAATTTTAACCAAAATTTTGCTGTTTTTCCCAAATTTTTCAAAAATGAGTTTTTCATATTGCTTGAAAACTTTGTTTTCATCCTACTATTGCAGCCAAAGAGCAAGTACGTGCGACCCAGTCGGGCATTTAATTTTTTCAAATTTTGGAAGTCATATTTCAGTTTGTTTAAGTATGCAAATTTCAGGAACTTTTGTAGAAAATAGAAATAAAAAAGTGATTAAACCTCGCAGAAAGTTTTATCAAAATCGTAGTAGCCGTTTTTGAGAAAAATTAATTTTTCATTAAAAATCATATGACAGGTACCGTAAGTCTTAGAGATAAATGGCAAAACCAAAAATCCTTCTGTACTGTGTATCAAATTTTAAGCAAATCGGTTCAAATGTTTAAGTTAGATGCCGGCCGACACAGACGTACGGACAGAATAGTCTGACTTTTCTGCTCTTACCAAATTATTTTCCGTCTGCTGGACCAATTTATTCTTTGCTGATAAAAGCACTCTGATCATGCTCTACACAGAAAATATACACATTATATATTCCGATTAAGATTTTGTTTTAAATAAAAACAAGTTTACGAAAAATGTCTTTTTACATTATCAAGCATTACTCGGAGAAAATGGGTCATTTGAAAACAAAGTATGTCGTTTCTTAGTTCGGAAAAAAGGCTAATTTATAGATTTGTTTAAAGGATTTGCAGTTAGAGTGTGACTTCAAATTGACATTACTTGACCCCAATTTAAGACAAAGCTTATACGTAATTGTATAATTGTCGCAAAACATCCACGGAAGAAGCAGTTAAAAAATGTCCTGATCGTTTTCTCTAAAACAAAGATTGATGATTGAATCTAATTGTAGATTTCCTTTTCTTAAAACATGTCAATATCATTCCATAGACTATTGTCTTCGACGGATCTCTGTATGCTTATGAACTGCAAACTTATCTTCCATTGTTTTCTTATGAACTACCATAATCTTATGTTCGAAGGTGGCAAGATATTGCGATAATACTCTTCAATTGCCTGACCTTAGAATTTACAAAGGTTCATATACAGGGTGATTCACGAGCGTTGTGCCAAAAAGCTAGAGCGTGTAGGTTGAGTTGGGACAAGAAAAAACCGTTTAGCCAGGAGGGGCAATTTTCTGAAAAATTGACTTATTTTGTTAAAAAAAATATTAAAAATCAACGGCTTCGTTTACAACAGCGTGTTATACTTTTTTGGAAAGCCAAAAACTTCTTCTTTCATTTCGTTTTTAAGTTAAATTGTTTTAACGAATAGTTCAAAAAACACAAATTTTCAAACTCAAAATTTTGAAAAAAAATTTGAAAAAATAATTTTAAAACTAATTTTTTTCAAAATTTTACGTAATTAAGTATAATTTTTGTTCTCAGAATTCAACGCTCTTATTAATGTTTAATCCAACACTGAAAACCGTATGGCCCTACGACTTTTTGTTGCCAAGGTATTCAAAAATAACCGAACCTACTTCTTCACAAAAACACGAAAAAATTGGCTAAATGGTCACTTGTGCCATCCCGTAAGGCTAGGTTTTCTTGTTTTTTGAAGATGTAGGTTCGGTTATTTTTGAATACCTTGGCAACAAAAAATCGTAGAACCATACGGTTTTCAGTGTTGGATTAAAGATTAATAAAAGCGTTGAATTCTGAGAACAAAAATTATACTTAATTACGTAAAATTTTGAAAAAAAATAGTTTTAAAATTATTTTTTCAAATTTTTTTTCAAAATTTTGAGTTTGAAAATTTATGTTTCTTAAACTATTCGTTAAAACAATTTAATTTAAAAACGAGATGAAAGAAGAAGTTTTTGGCTTTCCAAAAAGGTATTAAACGGTGTTGCAAACGAAGCCGTTGATTTTTAATATTTTTTTTTACAAAATAAGTCAATTTTTCAGAAAATTGCCCCTCCCGGCTAAACGGAGGGGAATAGACCCCCCTTCTCCCATACGACTTTTTTCTTGTCTCAACTTAACCTACACGCTCTAGCTTTTTGGCACAACGCTCGTGAATCACCCTGTATATTATATCTACTAGGTCCATAATCGTTCAGTTTGGGTCGTAATTCATTGTCATCGAATTGTAGCTCTCGCCATTGACGCCAAGAGTAAGTAGCAAATTCTACAAGCCCACGCATTTGGGGGGCCCGCGCACCAACGTTTTTTTGACCATAAAAAGTATAAGATAAATTATGTTTTGTACCACACTACACGCAAGTTGGCAATACTGCGAAACTAACAGGGGAATTCCCTTAATTTTTGTTTTTAGTTATTGGAAATTTCTGTTTTGAAAACGTTGTCGGACACTAGGTGGTCGGTCACGGTCAGCCCGAGCGGATGCTACGATGGCGCTTTTATGTGGTTTAACGGTTGATTTTAAATAACTCACCACGAGCCACTAGGCTTTACCCAAAAAATTTTTTTTTTGTAATTAGCTCAAAAGCGGTTCTTACGATTTTGACTTTGTTTTGTTTGCGATTAAATAATAGTAAGTTTCTGGCTTAATATGCAAAGCAACTGAAATAAACTTTAGTATTTCAATTTAACTGGCCATAAGTGGACCACGACATTAACGAAATGGTTCATACTTCCTAAGGTAATATAGCTTTCAGCCAAAATTTTTAAGTTTTTAATTAGTGTCTCAAAACAGTCTTAATCCAATTTTTTAATTGATGGGTTTTTCTTGGACAATTTCAAAGGTAACTACGTTTTTAGTTTTGGGCTAATGCACATCTGTGTACAAACAATTTAATTCCTTTGGAGGGCTTTGTGAAACGAAACAACGGGAAAAATTTACATATCTTAAACAAATTTCAATACCCTCGAAAAGCGGGACATACGAGTAGGTACACCTGAAAGTATATTGCAGTCGTGAATTTTATTTAAATGTGTTTTCAAAAAGTTTTGTAAAAATTACTGCTTACTCATGTTTTGAAATGTATAGCTGGGCCACTTAACAGTCACCTTCCTTTGGCAATAAGAAACCAAACAAGTTTAACTTTAGTTATAAACCTTTGCTCACCAAAGCAAGCTTTTTCAGCTTAGGCTTTTGCACAAAAAGTGATGCATACTTTAAGTTAAAATTTTGCTAAAATTATTGCATAACATGTGGTAACAGCTCTTGAAGAAATTTTAAGTGTCTATAAATAGCCCAAATAAGTTTAAGTGAATTTAATTTGAGTATATACTTTTCCTTGGATGTCCTTGAACTTAGCAAAAAAAAAGTCAACAGATGCAAATTTTTTCGATTGCCTAATTAGATGCTTATTAAATGCTAATTAAATGCCATATAAAAAATTTAATGCTCTTACGATTATCTAAAAACTAATATTCTGCTAACTTCTTGTAACAGTATTTTAAAATAACATTTTAATTTTGTAATTGTAATATTTATTTGGCTTCATAGTGCCATTTCAATTTGAAAGAATTTGATTTACAATAATTGTGTTTTTTTTTTTTAATACATATAATAAATAAAATAATTTAAACAATGAAATAATTTAAAATAATTTAAGCAATGGAATAATTTAATGGAGTGTTATAAGAAAGGATTTTATGAAATAATTATTTACACTGATAATTTTAAAATGTTTTAGAATATTTCGCATTTATATAATATGTTCCGCTGTATAAGTTGCTAAAAGTCTTTTGAACAAGCTTATGCTGATTGCATTTTTAATATGTTGAGGCAGTTGGTTGAATGCTTGAAAACCGTAGACAAAAATTGATTGTTGTCCTCTTGTTGTTCTCATTCTTGGTAATATAAGATTCTCTCTATTACGCAGAGGGTTATGCTGCATTTACGTTCGTGGAGGCACGCTCATTTAACTCTGGACACACATGTTGTTTATACCCTATTCTATAGAATGAGTATATTGTATTTGGTGTGGAATTTGTAACATAGAGAAATAATACCGTTAGGTATAGAAAAGTAGGTATATATATTCTGACTCAGAATCATAAGCCTATAGTCGATTTAGCCATATCCGTCCGTCCGTCCGTCCGTCCGTATGTATACTCTCCAGAGGTCGCAATTTTTGAGCTAGGAAGCTGAAATTTGGTGCATATAGTCTTTGGTTCAAGAGTAAGGCTAAGTTCTTGGACCGGTAAAATCCGCCAACAAACACGCCCACAATCGCCATTTTTGATGAACAACCTCAATTTGGTAAAATTAAATTTTGTTTTTTGTACAGTTACGATAAAATTATAACGCTAAAATTTTTCACACTCTAGCTTTAGTTAAACCTTTTTCCAATTAAATAAAAATATTTCAGTTTGCGCGTGGCTAACGCCTATTTTTCATACAAAACCATCAATATTGTTTTTATAAAATAACAATTGTTATATTAAAGCGAAAAACATTAAATTTTCTCGATATTACTTGCACATTAACATCTTGTGTATGAAATCAAAAAATTTGATTTTGGGCGTGGCTGACGCTCACTTTTCACTAAAAACATAAAAAATTGTTTTTGCAAATAAACAGTTATTATAATGAATCCGCAAGCATCTTGCGTTTCTTATTAGAAACTAAAAACTTTGTGTATGAAAAGAAATTGTTGAATTTCGGGCGTGGCTTACGCCGACTTTTCATGAAAGAACGAAAAATATTTCAAAAATTTAAGGTACTGCCAATATTCAATTAAAACCTTTTTCCCTTCTGTTCATTATATGAAAAATATTTCTACATTTTATTGTGTACATTTTTTCAATACGCCCACTTTTAAAGGCGTGATTTTTATAAAATACCTTTGTTCAGGTAAGATCGTTTAAAAACTACTCGAGTCGTAATATGCATTAATTTTTTAATGTTTTTTAACTATCGGTCGCATTTTTGTAGTAAGAAGATGAACACTTTTGTATGAAAAATGGGCGTCAGCTACGCCCAAGCTGAATTTTTTTTATTTAATTTTAAGAAGGTTTACTTGAGGCTTGCGCGTGCAAAATTTTAGCGTTATGCTTTTATCATAACTGTACAGAAAACATAATTTAATTTTACCAAATTGAGGTTGTTCAACAACGTGTTTGTAGGCGTATTTTACCGGTTCAAGAACTTAGCCTTACTCTTGAACCAAAGATAATTATATACCAAATTTCAGCTTTCTAGCTCAAAAATTGCGACCTCTAGAGAGTATACATACGGACGGACGGACGGACGGACAGGGACACGGCTAAATCGACTAGGCTTTTGATTCTGAATCAGAATATTTTCTATACCTAACGTATTATTTCTCTATGTTACAAACTCCACACTAAATACAATACAGTAAAATCTCGAAAACATGAACGGTTCTAAAACATGAACAATTCGGAAAGATGAACGCTTTTCCCGTGTGACAATCTACTATAGAGCAGTTTAAAAAAAAAAATCTAAATAAGTTTTTACTTCTCATCAACGACTTTTGTATGAATTTATGTTGTTTTAATTTTTTTTTTAAATAAAATGATTTGTTAACAAATAGATGCAATATTTGTATGTATAGCTTTATGTTTTTCCTAAACTAATGCTCGATGCTTGGAAAGATGAACAATTCGAAAAGATGAACGGGGTCTGTTTTATATCTGTTCATCTTTTCGAGATTCTACTATATACCCTACCCATTCTATGGAATAGGGCAACGGTTCTCAACCTTTGGGAGTGTGCGGACCCCTAGCAACGAATTTATCAGTCGGCGGACCCCTGTCAAGAAACAAATCTAATGTATTATTTTTTATAATCTTTAAATTAACACCGTTACACCCAGAAAGTTGAAAACATGTCGTTTTTATTAAAATATCTTTTATTAAAATGCTATTGAAAGTACAAAAGTAAGCAGTTAGTAAAATAATCAATGTGATGGCTGGTGTTGTTTTTTAGCTACCAAGTTTTTTATATTTGTATCAAAGGAACATAACTGAATTCTTAAATCAGGTTCTACATCTAATTTATTTCTATATTTATTTTTCGTATAAACAAGAGTTGAAAAAGCTTTTTCACATAAATATGACGTAGAAAACGGAATTAACACTTGAATAGCTTTTTTGGATATTAATGGATATTGATTTCTAGCACTTAACCAGAATTCAAAAAGACTGATATTTTTAAATACAAGTTGTAGAGATGAATCACAAGAAATATCAATAAGCTGGTTTTCTTTGAAATCTGATAAACTGTTTATTTAACTCAAGTCAACTGAAAATGGATTTTTAATCCATAATTTGCTGTTATTATTAATTGGAAAGTATTCTCGAAAACTTCTTTTAGGCCCGAGAAATGTTTGAGAAAACTTTGGAAAATTGATTCTGGCAAAATATCGTTGGCAGTTGTTAAAAATTCATTAAGGTTTGAAAATGATGAATGATCCTTTTTTTCAAATCGTCTTTGCCACATATCAATTTTTTTTAATATCGATTCGATTTTCTCTTCTAATTGGAATACAGTTACTGTCATTTGTAAGTTTTGTAAATCCATGTTTAACTCATTTAAATAGCCAAAAACGTCACATAGATATGCAACTTGTGCGCACCATGTAAAACCATTAAAACGGAAGAGGCAGACAGAACAAGAAATCATCATGAATAGAGTCTTCGTACCGCACATACGACATCAGATTGGGATTGTTTGATATATCAGTGCTTTCATCCAATTGAAGAGCAAAATAGGAACTCAACTTTATTTTTTCTATAAGCTGTGTCTTGAGATCGCAGGACTTATCAATAATTCTTCTCTTCACGGTATCATTCGAAAGAGAAACTAAGTCTAAATTTCGTGACTCTTTCTCACCCAGCATAGTTGTCACCAATACTTTTGCTGCCGGTAAAATTAAATCCTCACCGACAGTATGAGCCTTTCCAGCTTTGTCTATCAACAAAAAAATTAACATGGATATAATACAAATGCAAAAATTGTATGTTGATTTCCAAACAACCAGAAATTTGAGTGTAGCTAACTGCAAATGATTTTTTTTTTATTGGAATTCATTAAGTTAATCCTTTTTGAATCTCTATTTATTAACAATTTGCACAAACTTTGAAACAGATTTTTACACATACATATATATCAAGTTTGACAGTTTAGTTACTTCTTTTTGTGTATAAAATGAATGTTTTGGTCTGTAGATACATATATGCACACCTACATTTACAAAAGAAAATATGTAGTGTAATGTAGCTACTTTTTAATTTGAAAAATAACCAAAAAGAATCGAATTTAGTAGCCACTGAGGTCGACAACAGGTGGTTGAAAGGAACTCAACATTAGATTTCTCAAACTTACCTATCATCAGGGCCACTTTGTAGGATGCAAGTACAGCATTTTCATTGGTATTTCCTGTAGCAACTTTCAGTAGGGATTTCTTATTCCTCTCTAACTCCTGTAGTTTTATGTTGAAAAATTCGCGAATATCTCTATATTCCTTGTGCTTTCTTTCAAAATGTCGCTTTGATTTGGCAGGCTTTATAGATTCGTTACTTAAAACATCGCAGCACAAAACACACTGTGGCTCATCTTCGCCATTTAATTCTTAACACCCGAATCCAAACGAAAGATACTCAGAAGAATACTTTCGTTGTTTTTTATTTTTAATGTCATCACTAAATTTTGAAGTTGATGTTCCCGAATTGGAGTGAACGTCTTCACTAATTTTCCTTTTTAACCAGCGATCCATTTATTAAAAAAGTAATGCAAAAACTTAATATTTTAAAATTTAAAAAACAATCACTATTGCGATCGAGACACAACAAATTTGATTCTGAGTTTTTCCATTAAAAAAAGGAACATTCGCATAAAGCGGCCCACAGACACCACACTTGTGCGCGCGCATGTGCACCGAAACTGGTGCGTGATTTCGCCACACACTGCACACCAAATCGTACACACTTTAGTTGTGATGTGAAGGAAAAAAGCATTTTAAATAAATCTTCCGCACTCCTTACTCAATCACAATACGATGCAACTGAATATAAAATGCGCGTGCGCATCCCAAGGATGGAAAATCACATTTTTCGATTGTACTGAAAACTCTTTTGAAATTGTACTGAACTGAAGTCAATTGTACCGAATTTTTCTTTTAATGAAAAACTATGTAATTTATATGTAACAAAAATATTTTATTATTTAAAACATAAAAACAGTTCATTAATATACATGTATTAACATATGTATGTACATAAATATTTATCATAAAACACACAAAAGTTGAAAAACGTACAAAATATGTTTACAAGTAGATAGGTACTTTGCCAGAAGAAGATAGAAATTATTCTATAATTTTCAGTCTAACAGTTCTTTTGTCAAAATGCTTGCATTTTGCACATTATTTTTTTTAAATATTTAAATTAAGATCAAAATTATAGCCAATTTTTTGTGGCTATCAAGGCAGAACAAGTTTGCACTTGCATTCTGTTTCGACATTTCGACTTAATAATATGTATTCTGATAGGAAAATATGGGTTCCACATTATTTGCCGACGAATGGGAAACGGAAAGAACGGCATGTGCAATTAAATATTACCGAACATGAATTCATTGCGTTCATTTTTGATTAAGCTCATCTCATTTCAAAAATCAGAAATACTATAATGTCTTCGCTGTTGAATTTGGGCAGTCGGTTCTCTGTACTCGTTGTTAATTTTTTCAGTGTTATTTTTTTCATTTGGAAACAAATTTAAATTAAATTCTAATAGGTACTAAATTATACTTTATTTTGTGTTGTAAAAAGTGATCCCAAGTTTTAGATGGGACTTAAATGTGTCTTAAAAAAAGAAGTGGTTCTCTGATTTACAAAAGAAAATTGCAAAGGATTTCAAAATTTGAACGATTAACAGAGAAAAGAGAATTGTACTGAAATAAGGCAAATTGTAATTTTGTACTTGATCAAAATCGATTGTATCGAATTCGATACAATTGTACCGAATTTTCCATGCCTGGCGCATCCCCATACACATACACCATCATCGAGACACCGACACCAAAAATCAAAAAGTTTTGATTTTTACTCGCGCCGAAAATCGGTGTGCGCACCAGCCCACAGACAGCACACATTTCCTCTCACCGACACATGCGCGCGCACAAGGGTGGTGTCTGTGGGCCGCTTAACAATTAAAACGTCGCCTTACTGCGTAATTACAGCCTCCTACAAACAAAAAATAAGAAAATGCGTACTTGTACCGTATCTTCTTTATTCTTAAAATCTTTTTTAGTTAGTGGAAGTGGAACTGCTTGTGCCTGTCCCGACGTGTTATGCCCATAACCACAGACCATACACAGACCGCCAACTCGTACTCCCCTTGCCTGAAACACCCTCGAAATATTTTTTCCTGTCTGTGAATAAGTGTACATCTCTCTCTGTGCATTTTGTAATGGCAACTATACCTGCGTATGCCATTTATTTTTTAGGTGTGTTTGCTAAATGGGTTTTAAAAGCAAGAGAGAGCGTCACACTCTCAAAATAAATGGCATATCAGCTGATTTTAAGCTTGTAGGCAAAAAGAGAGACCATATGGTGAGTTGGCGGTCTGTATCTTCTTGGTCCCTGCCCATAACGTTATAATGTCAATCGTTCTGTGCAAAAAGTGCGGTGAAAAATAAAAACAACGTGTAGCCGCCACCTATACCTATAACAACAACATAACGTAATTAGCATTAAACGTCTAGAAAAGCACTTCGGTGCACTTTTGTTATTAAAACTAGATTCATGTATTTGTTATTGAGAGGGGTAGAAAAAAGGTATAAAATGGAGTGAAGAAATTAGTAAAAAAGATAATGTATGTTTTGAAACAAAGTTTGTAGAGTTGTTGTTGAGTTTGTTGGAACAGTATTTAAGGCGTTTTTCTGATGCTTTATATAAAAGCTGTCGCGGACCCACTGAAATTCTGCGCGGACCCCCAGAGGTCCGCGGACCACAGGTTGAGAACCGATGGAATAGGGTATAATAAATGAATTTTAAATAAGCGGTAACCCTGTTTTGGCACTATCCAGGAGACAAAAGTTCAAATTTCTTACATCGGCTAAAGGCCCTAAACACTTAAATTTTTTTAACTTCAAAACAACTCAAATGGAACAGTCCGAAAATTAGTTTTGAATTTTTCGAAGAATGGACTTGTTGAAAACAAATGCACGTATTATTAAAACGGAAGCTAGTTCCTAAAGCCCTTGAAGTATCAAGTCCTTCTTACAAAACTATGTTACGATTGGTCAAACTGTTCAGTGCACCAGTACCGCCACCACGCTGGTCATTTGAAAGTTTCCATGACTCAAGATATTTCTTGATCTGGTAGTTTATTAGTTTTCCATGCACTTGGAAAGAAAAACGTACAAGTAGGTGGATAGGGTAAGGAAAATTACTTACTAACTTATGTTGGCGCCACTGGAGCGTGGTACTCCAAGGCCTTGCTGAGAATGCCCCTTCAGCCGGCTCGATCTCTAGCCTGCTGTCTCCAATTTCGTACTCCAAGTTGACGGATGTCTCCCTATACCTGTTCACTCTATCGAAGATGAGGTCTACCTTGGCTTCTGACTCCCTCGGGTTTGGCGTTGAAGACTTTACGAGCTGGAGCGTCGATGTCCATTCGCTCTACATGGCCCAGCCATCTTAGTCTTTGGATTCGAATTTTTCTGGCTAGAACTTTTCTCTCGAAGACTCGAAGTGAATTTTCATCCGATTGGGATAGGGTCCATGCTTCTGCACCATATAGCAGGACCGGGATGCTGAGTGTTTTATACAGTGTCACCTTGGTTCTTCTCGATAGGGCTTTACTCCTCAATTGCTTACTCAGCCCAAAGAAACAGCGATTAGCAAGAGTTAGTCTGCGTTTGATTTCAGCGCTGATGTTGTTGCCTGTGTTTACAGCAGTGCCCAGGTAGACAAATTCACTGACTACCTCGAAGTTATACCTATCAATGGTTACGTTCTGACCAAGTCGGTGGTGGGATTGGACTTTTGTTGATGAAAGCATATACTTCGTCTTGTCCTCGTTTATTTTCAACCCCATTCTGCTTGCTGCTGACTCCATAGTAGTGAAAGCACCGGTTACTGCTCGCTTTGTTCTTCCTATCACGTCTATGTCGTCAGCAAACCCAAGTAATTGTGTCGATCTATTGAAAATGGTGCCTGATGTACTGGCATGGGTGCTCCGTGTTACATTTTCAAGCACAATATTAAAACAGCTGCATGACAGTGCGTCACCTTGTCTTAGCCCTCTGGTGGTTTCGAAGGTTTCAGTAGAGTCTCTACCAACTTGGACGGAACAGCGAGCATTCTCCAACGTCATCCTGATAAGGCGTATCAGTTTAGCAGGGATTCTAAAGTTAGACATGGCACGATACAGTTCGGCTCTATTAACACTGTCGTAGGCGGCTTTAAAATCGACGAACAGGTGGTGGGTGTCGATGTTATACTCTTGGGTTTTCTCCAGGATCTGGCGTAATGTGAATATTTGGTCGGTGGTAGATTTTCCAGGTCTGAAGCCGCATTGGTAAGGACCTATCAGGTCGTCAGCAAACGGCTTGAGACGTTCACATAAAACGCTGACGATCGGAAAACACAGCCTGCACGACACCACCTCCGACAACGGACTCAGGCTCATCGATTTTGCAGCGGGAAAAAACATGGTGCTGAGCAGCACGCGATCCCCACGTCCCGACATCCACAAGGGCACATGGCGATCCCCAGATGGTCGAACCTGCAACCAAATCGACCATGTTGTGATTGATGGAAGACACTCCTCCAGCATTATAAATGTCTGTACATTCCGAGGAGCAAACATCGATTCGGACCACTACCTAGTCGGTGCAAAACTTAGGGTACGGATCTCCATGGAAATTCAATGTTGGACGTCTTCAATCGGAAGAGACCGCCGCTGCCTATGCCGACCGCGTATCCCTTGAGCTTGCGAGAAATCCTTCGACTGATGACATGAAACCGGAAGACCAATGGCAGCTATGTCAACAAGCCATAAGAAGTGCTGCGTCAGAGGTATTGGGCTTCTCACATCCACCCCCCAGAAACCCCTGGTTCGACTCCGAATGTGCTCAGGCAAACAAAGCCAAAACGGAGGCATACAAGTCGTGGCTCCAGAGAGATACTAGAGCATCCAGAAATCTCTATGTTGAGCGAAGGAAAGTTGAGAAACGTCTACTCAGGAGAAAGAAAAAAGAACACCAGCAACGCGAAGTCGAGGAGATGCAGACATGTTTTTGCAGAAAAGAGGTACGAAACTTCTATAAAAAGGTGAAACAGTCTACATCCGGTTTCACAAGCCGCCCTGGGCCCTGCAAAGATCAGGATGGAAATATCTGGAGAGACTACTTTAACCGGTTGCTAAATGGCGATGACAGCCAAGATCCCGCCCAAGATCAACTTGTTCCAGTTAATCTAGATGACGACCACGAACTACACCCGCCCGACCAAAATGAAATCAAAGTAGCCATCACCAGACTAAAGATGAATAAGGCAGCTGGATGTGATGGCCTTCAAGCGGAGGTTTTTAAACACGCTGGAGATGACCTGGTCAGGAGCATACACCAACTCATCTGCAAAATATGGTCGGAGGAAAGTATGCCCGATGAGTGGAATCTCAGTACCATCTGCCCGATTCACAAAAAAGGAGACCGCCTCCTCTGCGCCAACTATAGAGGCATAAGCCTTTTAAACATCGCCTATAAGGGTAAGGAAAATACTCCTACCTATATTACGCGCGGATCATCGGTCTTCACAGACGGCTCCAAAACGGAAGATGGGGCAGGGTCAGGCATCTTTTCAAATAACCCACCCATAAACAAGTCACTAAGGCTTACAGACTTTTGTAGCGTTTTCCAAGCGGAAGTGCTTAAAGTCTGTGAATCTGCTATCCACCTATTAACGTGTGGACTGGAAAATAAGAATATTGATATTTGTATCGATAGCCAGGCGGCCATAAAGCCATATCCTCGATCGTTACAAAATCCAAACTGGTCGATCGTTGTCGAAATGATTTGGGACTACTCAACGCAACGAATCCAATCCCGGGACATCGTGACATACACGGAAATGAAATGGCTGACCAACTGGCCAAAACCGGTTCATTTCTCGAACCGAGCCAAATGATAACCTCGATTTACATGCCACTGGAAAGGGAAAAAACTAGAATTCACCATATAGTTTCCTCAAAACCGCTAATGACAGATGGTTATCAATCAACACTTGTCGGGTATCAATTAATCTATGGCCAGAAATTTCAAAGAGGAAAACTGAATGCCTACTCATGCTAAGCAGGCCTCAATTATCCCTCCTGGTTGGTATCCTGACTGGTCACAACACGATGGGAACCCACATGAGCAGAATGGGCATCAGCATAATCTGACTTATGTAAGGGATGTCAGGACGAAGAGGCAGAAAGGGGACTCTTTTCACTTCCTCTGTGAATGCCCCAGCTTAGCCCGAACTAGGAAAGTTAACCTCGGTGAATACTTTTTCAACGAGTTGGTCGATGTCTCTAACATGCCACCAAGAAACATCCTGAGATTCATTCAGAACTCAGATTTGTTCAGCCCCCACCACTTTACCCACCCACTCCCCGTCAATCCTTAACCCCTCTTCCTTATCATCACACCCAACGAGATCCGAGTGAGAAGGTTCGGCTTGCCGTACCATCACCCCACTTAACCTAATCTAATCTAATTCAACTGCTACGCCAGCAGTCATCATGGTAGGCACATTTACATTTGTAAAAACAGCTATATACCTATATCTACCTTATCTACTTCAACAAATTCGAAGCAAAGATCATTGGGTCATTTCACTATTAGTCAGGGTAGTGAAATAGCTCCAGCTCCTTTTGTCCAAGGTGAGCAACGTAGTTCCTGGACCCCCAGGTTGGAGGTTGTGCGTCGGGGTAACTTGTCTACCACGTAAAAAATGTATAGTACCGAAACAACCAACTACCTCGGATATTATGTAGATGATCTTAATGCTGACGACCCAAAGCAGCTCTACAGTAATAAATCTTTATCACAATTTTAAACATCCAAGGGATTTGTTTGTTCGTATATTAAAGCATCGCTGTTTACGCCGGTAAAACCAAAATTTTCGTAAAACGTTGCAAAACAACGCAAAAGCGAACACGGGTAGGTATAGGTATGCTTGCGAAAAATAAAAAAATAAAAATGCACACTTACATTTGTCCTTGATCAATTTTATTATAGTTCTTTTTCTTATTATTAGTAGTAAGTGTAATGTAAACAAAATAACAAAGAAATATATACATTTTATGTTAGTTTTTTTTTTGCTGTTTAAACTGTATTTTGTTATATATAATAAATAATAAAAGTTAGTTTTTTTTTTATTTTAACAGTAGATAGTAAATTTTTTTTCAAATGAATACTTTTTTCACGTTTTTATTCAATCAGTTTTTGTTTTTACACTCAGTAAACCAAATTCGTCTTCAAGTGATGAACAACATTAAATATAATATATATAAAAAAAATACTTTACACTTAGTAAAAAATGGATTCCTCTTAAGAGAACAACATTTATAAAACATGATTTGTAAATAATTTTTGAAGGTATAGCTATTTTTAAAAATGTAATATATATATATATATATATATATATATATATAAACATACATATATATTTATTATATCTATATATATATATACATACATATATATATTTTTTGGCATTATTTTTAATTTGTTTATGTTTTTTGTTTGTTTTATTATGTTACTGGGATACCGTTTATCTGTTAATTAGTGAGATTGCAAACATTTATTTTTGCTTCTGAGAATAATATATATATATAAATATATATATATATATATATACATTTATCCTAATTTACCACACAGTTTCCATTTTTGAAAAAAAAAGAAAAAAAACAAAACCTTATTATATTTGTTTCTCTACATTATAGCGAAATCACGTATAAATTCTAAAAACATGAAAAAGAGGGTAACTTTTGTCGAATACAATTATATTATTATTATTATTTTCTTTTTATTTTTTTTTTAGTTGAAACACTCATCTAAAAGACAGAGCAATTATTATTTTTTTAACCACCTACAGAAATCGAAGAATATTATTAATTCCATGATAAATGATTTTTTACGTATGTTTGGTATTTGTCAATGACAAATTTAAAATTTCGAAAAATATCTAGATTCTTGCTTTCTTCCTAAAGAAAATAATATGTATAAATAAAAAAGCACACATAATGTTGAGTTTTTATTTTTTTTTTTTTTTTTTGCTCAATGTACACACTTTTACGTATTTATTTTTTGTTTGTTAATAGCACGAGTTTGACTAAAAAACATTAATTAAAGGAAATTTTTTATTTATTCATCGTTGGTTTTTCTTTGTTGTTTTTTGTTGTTTTTTTTTTTTAATTTTTGTTTAAAGAAACTTTGAATGTATCACCCTCAATTTTACCCTGTTCACAAGTTTTTGTCTAATTTTAATTACTATTGTATGATATATTATGTATACAAATATATTACAACAAATAAATCTTAATTTTAAACCAATGAACTACCGGTTAAAAGTTGTAAATTTAATATCATGTGATTGTTTTTTTGTTTTAATTTTCAAGTAAAACTCAATATTAGTGATCCTAGGAGGATGTTTTTTTTTAATCTTAACAAAATTATACATATACATATTTTTACGTCCTTTTTAAAGATGTAGATAAATATTTTTCCCTTGGTATTCACTTTAAAAATATTTATATATCACTTAACTTAAACTATTTACAAAAGTTTTTAGTTGATTATTTTAAATACATTTACTCAGAGCAAATAAAATATACTTATAAAATATTTGTGTATGTCACTCTTCAATTTTTTTAATTCTTTGAAATAAAACATAATTTTCATTAAAAAAGTTATGCTTTTAATATTATAAATTTATGTTATGTTAAGTTTTTTTAAAGCAACCAAGCAAACTTTTTAATAACAATTTCTTCTAATAAAATATAAAATAATATATATTTTACTACTTCATTTACAGAGAGATATGGCAAATATTTAAGAATGATTATTTATATATAATATCCATTAAATACTTTCGATCATTTTATTTTTTGTTTACTTATAATTATACGTATATCTCAAATTAGGTACTATGTACATTATCAAACATTCCACATTGCTATACATTTATATTGTCAAATAATTCCTTTCGAAGTAAAAACAATATTATTTAGGAAAATGTTTTTATATTTTGTTTTTTTCTTTTTTTTTTTTATTAAACTATTGAGAGGGTATGAACTATTTTTGTTAATATTGTATACATTCGTTGATTTTTTAAGGTTGGTGTTTGCGTATTTGTTTTTTTTTATAGGGAAATAAGGAACGTGTATTAAATTGTGTTGTTTGGAAGAATTCATTAGAGCTTAACAAAAGAATTTTTAATATTTTTAAATCATGTACATATATTGATTTCTCTTTAAAACTAGTTATTTATAAAGCGCTATGTCTATGCGCGGTTTGCATCATTTCTGTTTCCTAAAAACATATTAACACACACAAAAAACTTTGGGATTCAAAATTAATTCAGCCCTCATACGTCATATACATATATATTAATTTATAAGTGTTCATTAAATCACAGTTTTTCTTCAATATCTTAAGCAAATGGGAAGTTTATTAACTTTCTTTAATTTCCAGTGATCACCTAGCACGGGTATGTAAACCTCAAAGTATACAATGGTTTTGTGCAATAAACTTTAGCCAGAGTTGACCCTGAACCTGAAACCTTTTTTTTTTTTTATATTAACAACTCTATGGCTTATCCAGAAAACATGGGTAAACCCTGAGTAGAGTTCATTGAAAAAGCGTACCAATGTCAACTAAGCAATCAGGCTGATCGAAAGTATAAAATGTTTCGATCGATCGAAAAACGTGGTTGGGAAAACCAAGGATCCGACTCCCACTCTTGTTTGGCCATAGAAACTCGGAAAATCAAGCGTCAACTGACTGGTTTGTTGAAGTTTCATACATATACAATGTATTCAGCCAATTTAGTTCAAACTTTGGGCACCTTAGCGCTTCGCGCATTGAATCCAATGAGAATGTTTAATAACGTTGTTTATCTGTTGTCTCTTCATAATTTGACACCAAAAAACCGGCCGTCCACAAGCGATCAAAGGAATACTCAGGATTATTTTATTGACCAGTTTGGAAATTTGTGGGAAAGGCTCTTTTTACCGTCTTTTTGGCCTCTTTTGTGTCCTTATCTACGTAGACGAAATTTCATTCAACATAAAAAGATTTCGTCACACATGTTCTTATGATAAAGGCAACTGCGGGCAAAACTTGGAACCCAGTAGAAGAACACTTCTAAGCTAGAGGACTAATTATGTAATCTACAAATCAAAGTATGAATTAATATGAAAATATAACTATAACCAGCACATAGCCTTAAGCAATGCACGCATTATATTTATTGACCCTGACTTGCTATAAAACCGAGTCCCATTAAGCTACTTAACATATTTTCTGATTTTGATTTTTGTTTAAGTATCACAAGTTTTTTTTTAAGTGAACAATAAAATATAACAACATTTCTTCATGATAATTCTTCCAACAACTATTGCAAATTGCTTAAAAGTTATAAAATTAATTATTAAAAAAAATCCATTCAATGCCAATTTGAGTCGAAAATAAATTCGTAAAATCTGTTTCTACGTGGGATTTTTATAAAATTGAATGAAAACCGTTTGCAGTCCATTTGTTGAGAAAAGACAAATACTTTAGATGTCTGTAAACGTGTAAACGTACAAAGGACCAACTAAAGTGAGCAGAAGTAAACGTTTGTTCAAACGAACACATTCTGAAGTTTACTTCAGTTAAAAAAAAAAACTTATAGAACATTTGACAAAACGGCTGAATGTTTTAAAAGAAGGGCTACCTTGGTATTGTCAATTTGGCAACGAATATGCGATGTTCGACATTTTGCTTATCAACTATATTAAAAACGCTAACATAACCAAAGGATCACACAATTAAAGCAAGTGCATTAACTCAAGCAAGAAAAAAAGATAGCTTTGATTAATTATTCCTACCGAAAGTATTTCATTCTTGCCAACCATCTTCGCAAGAAATTATGTAGCTGTGTTTATTTACTGTCGAAAACAAAAACAAATCTACGAATTTCGACCAAATATTGTTCAATAACACAAAATTTCGAAAGTTTTCGGCAGATGAGAAAACATTTCCCCTTCCTGCCGATTTCAGCCAAAGAAATTTCTTTATTGTGAGTTCTGTCAAAATTCACGAAAACTTACGGGTGGCGTCCAGTTGAAGCTGGGGGTCTATTGAAAAATTGCTGCCCAGGCTGGGGGTCGAACCCACACAACTCTAGGTCAGCAACCAAGCACCACATCCACTGTACCATTGCCATACCATTGTATTCGTCTTCTCAAATAAATTTGGAAAAACTTGACGTTTTTAAGTTGCGTAAAATATTTGTTGTTTCATCCCCAATCTTCAATACTTTAAACAGTCTGCCCATTTTAGCACACAAAAGTAGATAACGTAGATAAAGACAACTATTAATTTGTATTATTCGCTCAAATTCTTACACGCCTTTGTATGATTCGTTTCATCAATTTATAATAGCTGCGCCTCGCTTCGAACATCTGCCAAAAAAATGGTACCAGTACGGTTTTTACTTGCGATTATAGGTACTATAAGGCAAGTTATTCTGGACTAAGTGTGTTGGTCTTCTCAATCAACAGCCACTTTAACCTAACCTAACCTAATGTACCCGTTTCCAACATATTTCGAAAACCAAAAATTTTTTTGAAAAAATTATAAAAAATCAAAAAAAAAAAGTATTTGAAAATTTTGAAATGGCAAATTAATAAAATTATGAATTTATTTATTTTATTGAAATCGAATGTATAGTTTACGAGAAAATTTGATTTAAAAATACTGGTTCTATGAGAGGTACCGTTATTAGACAAATTTTGAAAAAAAATTTCAAACCATAAGATAGATTGTCTTGCAAAAATAGCATTCTGAAAGTTTTATCAAAATCGTTAGAGCCGTTTTTGAGAAAATCAGTTTTTGTCTTCAAGATTGTATGGCAGGTGCCGTTATTTTTGGACCTAGAGCAAAAATAAAAAAATATGTTCCGAGGGACGGCCAAATAAATCCTAAATACCAAATTTGACGCAAATCGGCCCACCCGTTCAGCCTCCAGAGGCGCGAACAGACATACAGACAGACGGAATTTCCAGACCCACTTTTTTCGACTTCTCCATCATCGTAATGTCATGTGTGATTGTTATCTCAAATTTTTTTTTCTGCACGAATCCATAACTTGCCTTATAGTACCTATAATCGCAAGTAAAAATTTGAGATAACAATCACACATGACATTACCATGATGGAGAAGTCGAAAAAAGTGGGTCTGGAAATTCCGTCTGTCTGTCAGTCTGTCTGTCTGTTCGCGCCTCTGGAGGCTGAACGGGTGGGCCGATTTGCTTCAAATTTGGTATTTAGGATTTATTTGGCCGTCCCTCGGAACATATTTTTACTTGCGATTATAGGCAAGTTATGCATTCGTCGAAAAAAAAAGTTTTGAGATAACAATCAAACATGACATTACGATGATAGCGAAGACGAAAAAAGATGGTCTAAAAATTTTGTCTGTCTGTATGTATAGACACCTACAGCCCAAACGGGTGGGCCGAATTGCTTCAAACTTGGTATATAGACTTTTTTAGGTATTGTACAGAGAAATTGAAATTTTTTTTAGCTCAAAAAATAACGGTACCTGCCATACAACCATTACGTTAAAGCTTATTTTTCTATTTTTGTTGCTTTTTAGGTACGACCAATCATATGGCTGAAAAAAAAGGACTTACAAAATGGATTAGAACGGTACTTTCCATAGGACCGTTTTTTTGCTTTCGACTATCTCGAAAACGACTCAACCGCTTCTTTCGAAATTTCAATTCGTATTGCATACCAATATTTTTGAAAAATATTTTTTTGTATTTTTAAAAGCATTTTTTTTTAAAAAAATTTAAAAATTAATATTTTAAAAACTGCTTATTAAATTTTTTTCTAACAATTTTAAATAAATGTATTTGCTGAGTAGCTATGAACTGGCGTTTTTGAATTTTTTTTGAAAATTTTTTTCAAAAAGTTTTTCAAAAAAAACTTTTTCTCAAAAACCGCTCCACAGATTTATATCAAATTATTCTCATAAATTCAAACTTATCCAAGAAATAAAATGGCGTACTTTTTTTTCAGCTCAAATTAGTTTAAGTATTTATTTAAGAATTTTGAAAATTATATTTTTATCAAAATCTCAAGCCCCTACACCACTGTCACTCATTAGAGCAAGTTCGTGGGACCCAGTCGTGCATTTTATTTTTCATACAAACGACTGTACCTTGTTTGTACAATGGCCAGCCATTGTTTTTCCGGTTATCGATTATTGAATTGAGTTTTATTGTTAATTAAAGTTATCTAATATTATTTTCGAATGAAAGAACATTGAATGGATTTAGAATTACACAAGATAAAAAAACTTAAAATTTTTCCTCAAATAGGAACAAACTTCCTTCTTGCATTGAAATAAAAAATGTTTAATACAGCAGGTTTATTAATTGAAGTTGAAAAAAATAAATGCCTAAAATTTCAATTATAATGATGTGTTTTCGTGTGTATCTGTATAATAATGAGAACCTTAGGAACCATTTAACCAGAGCAACATTTTCGTGCTTTTATTTATTTGTTTTATTTTACTCTTTTTATTTTGTATTAAATAGACGGATAAGTGTTATTTTTTCATGCTACATAATGAGCTAGAACTAAGTTTGGCATTTAGTATTCTTTTTTTTTTCTATACTAAAGATTTATACCAATCAATCTGTTGTAGGTACAAACAAGTATTTTTCTTACAATTTTATTAAAAAAAAAAAAAAAAAAAAAAAAAAAAAAAAAAAATAATAATATTTATAGTATAAACAGTACCTCTAAATTGAATAATGATTTCAGTATCCGCCATATCCAATGTCAGGCTTGATTCTATCAAACATGGATGGGTGGTTTGTGAGATATCCAGCTGGAGAAGAGTGGCTTGGGTGATGATGGCCTGTTTGGCTGGGGTAACCCGATGTGTTTGAATATGCGTAGGGGTAATTGGGGCTAGGCATATGCAATGTCGGTGGTGGCGGTGGAGGTGGTCCAACTGAACTATATGCACCATATCCCGCATGCTGGGCATAGGGATGGTGATATATAGGACTTACCGCGACCGCCATATGTGGATCCATATACATGGGACTACCAGACGCAGGGGAGGTGATATGATGTGGAGAAGAGGCTGCTGCAGCAGCCATGAGGTTGCTGTGATATGAATTAGATGGATAATTATTTGATGTTAGGCTAGATACAGAAAAATTGCTCGCTATTCCATTGTAGTTAAGGTTGTTGTTGTTGTTGTTGCTGTTTGTGTTAGTTGAGGACGGACATGTATTCGCCGTTGAATATATAGGATCTGGATAGTGGTGTGGTGATAAAATTGAGCCATTAGAAGGAGCTGCTGATGGCGATGAAGAGGATGATGAGTTCAGATTCGAATAGGATGGTATATAAATGCATCCTAAACCGCCAGAATTTGAACTTCCTCCGCCGCCACTTCCACCTGAAGCTGGCGATGGAAAATCTTCATTAGAATCGGATTTGATGCCACCGACAACGCTGTTCAATGAATTGGTAGTATCACCAACCTCGGATATAGTGGGTATTTGATCAACCAAAGATTCTAATCCCGATAAGCTTTTTGACGTCACATCGGAAATTTGCAAACTTCTCTGTTGTTGTTGTTGTGTCTGACCTTGTGCTGATGGCTGTGGAGTACTATTGTTACTATTGGACGTATTTGGTCTAGAGGACGCAATATAATTGATATTATCATCGTTGTTTGTATTGGCTCCACTGGTTTCACCTGGTGAATTCCCCAGATGGCTGCTGTTATTCCCAGATAGGTAAGACTGATTAGAACCTGGATTCTGGTAGATGTTGTGATAGTGTTGGGTTTGGTGTGCTGATACACCACCACCACCTTGTTGTTGGTCCGCAGAGTTTGGTGTTGGGCTAGTGAATCGTAGATCATGACCGCTGTGTTCATCGTTTGGTATGCTATCAGGTCGATCATAATCAACTGCCCCACCAACCATAGCTGGCGAAGAAGCAGATTGTTGTGATTCACCAAGATGGTCAGATGAAATGGCAGCCGATATTTCTGTGGACAAATCTGAATGTGATGAACCATAATGTGGAGATTTGGATGATTGCTGCTGTTGACCGTGATTGGGAGATTGCAAATACATTAAGGATGGTATATGGAGTTGGTGCTGTACATGCTGCTGCTGCTGCTGTTGAATATGATTATGCTGTAGATGTTGGGAATTTGCGTGCTGTTGTTGTTGATGTTGGTGGTATGCCCCATTGTTGCCTATATTTGAATTATTTGAGTTTGAATTATTTCCGATCGGAGGGGTTGTTGAAGCATTCATGCCCATCGGACAATAGGAACTAACAGTGTTCGGCGAATGCATAGGAGAGGAGAACAGTCTTTGATTTTGTAACGGTTGCTGTTGTTGTTGGGATAGTGGTTGGCTATTAAAATGATTGTTGTTATTGTTCATTGAAATCATTTGATGACTTCCTACTAAACCACTGCTGGGACTATTGCGATGCAGACAAATCTCACTTTTGACACTTTGATGAACACTAGAACTGCTATTATCCATTGAATTGTTGTTATTTGCTGAAATTTGTCCATTACTATTGCAATTATTAACTGAATTAATACTATTCGCTCCGTGGTTAAGATTAACTCCAATTTCTGCAGTAGATTTAATTTTTTTTGGTCGACCTCTTTTCTTTTTTGGCATCTCACCATTTTCACCCATTAACGTTAAGTTTAATATATTGTTATTATTATTAAGTAACGAGTTTGTGTTTCGAACTTTTTGCGGTATTGGGCTATCTTCCCCATCCATACCCTTTATCTTTTTTGGCCTTCCACGTTTTTTCTTCTCCGGCTGACCAGATTGATCCATATTACATGTCATATGATGCATAGCGCTAAGGTTTGTCGGACTCATGCCATTCATGCCTGGCATTATCATACCACCACATCCAACACTATTATCACCTGCAGCGTTGCTTAACATTGACTCCATAGCCATAGGTGATCCTTTATGCATGATATTTAAATTTGAACTCACATCCGTGATACTATTTCTTTCCGGAGTGCTACTATTGCTGTTGTTATAGCTTAAACTTTGATTTTCGGTGCTTAAGCAATCTGGTGATAAGAATGTTGGACCTCCAACAACACCACCATTTACAACTATTGATGGTGATGGTGGATTTATAACAGCAGCTGCTCTCACCGATTCAGACTCACAGCATTGTTTCGTTTTTTGTTCATTGAAAACGCATTCCATGTCATCAATATGTGGTATGAGTCCATTTAAGTAATCACGAAATTTTTTCAAGGCTGCATAAAATGGTACTTTATCAGCTGCACGAGGCAGTTGAGCACATCGAGCTGACGACGAAGGCATTACCCACATGTACTGAAAAAAGAAAAAGGAAAAAAAATTAAATTTGGTAATATTTAATCGGGTTCATTTTCATGTCATTACCGTATCTGTGCCCTCAACGCATTCTTGCTGTCGACCAAAGTTGAAATCCTTTTTTCCCGAAAAAACTTCAAATATCAGTTTGCCATTAAAAACAGCTATTTTTGGTCGGAATCGTTTGAGTTTGTCTAGCAAAATTCTGCTGCCTTCTTTAATTTCTTTCCTTGTCAAATCAGCGGAACCTTTTGTTGCTCTCTCCACCATATTAGTGAATCCTATGCCATATTTAAGCAACTTATAATCTTCTTCGGCTGTCATTTGCTCGTGGGTCAGACCAGATAAATATAGGCATTTCCAAAAGTGATTTCCAGGCCCTGCATAATGATGTCCCTTGTAAGCAGCAAACAAGCCAGGGTTGATTCCAATCTGTTCAAATTAAGAAGACAAAATTGTTGTAGTTAGTTATTTGATTAATATAATATTTTGATTTATATTTGTGATAAATGTAATAACTATAATTATTTTATCGGGAATTATGAAATTACACTCACGATAATTATGTCTAAATTATCTGCTAAATGGTCAGGTAAAGTTCTTTTCGAAACCTCCTCTTCGGGCATTCCGTTGAACCGATCATGTTTTTTTCGCTCTTTTGGTAAAATTGGCTTCAGTATCCCATCAACCATGGTTCTATATTCAATAAAATCATCAACATAATATCAAGTTCATTTCATCAAACACAAACACACTTCGAACTTACCTCACTGCTATTTCTTCGGAACCTTTTTTTTTACGTCCACGTTTTTTGGGTGCTGTAATATTACCAACACCACAACCACCGTTTCCAGTAAGATCATCAGCTGCATTTGGCATTCTTGAATCAACAACCATTTGTTGGTTGTTGTTTCCCACCATGTTTATTGGAGCTTGGTTATCCTCCATGAGAAGTCGCGTTGATTCGGGCGGGCTCTCGTAATTTTGCTGTCGCATAACCATTGATATGCCATTTGAAGACGATGGCGACATCATACGAATATTTGAATTTATCTCATCATCAATGAAATTGTAGGGGTCTGGGTCAGTGTGATGAGGTGCTGATGACATATCCTCACATTTTACTGGCGGGATCAAATTTGATGAATGCATTTGATGTTGGGGAGTCATCGAATGTTGTGATGATGTGTGTGAGTTGGGAGTGAGAACATCCCCTGCACTTGTTTCATAACCATCATCTTGGCTTTCATGCTTCACCGTAGGTGAGAGTCTTAAAAGGATAAATAATTTTTTTTGTTTAATGTTTAATTTTTTTTAAATTTTACAAACATTAATATGGTCAAATTGAAAGGAAATACTGAAAGCCAGGTGGTTCTAGGACTTAAAGTTTCAAAGACATTCAAAAATAGCGAAACCAACATCTTCATAAAAACAATTTCGGGTAGATTTAAATATTTTTGTAAGTATATCTTTAGTTAGTACTTCAAATGAAATCGGTTCAACCGTTTTTTATGATGTTGGTACCTATAATTTCGCGTTTGATCTAGTGAGTTGACCTAAAAAATAGTGCGTTTTAACACCGCTAGACTACTTTCTGTGAAAGTTTGTTAAGTCGCTGGCCGTGGAAAACAAATTTGGACGCTTTATTGCCGATATACGACCCCACATGCTGCGAAGCAATCGAACATTTGGAATCGTATTCAAAAGATATAATTTATATCCACATCGGAAAATGCTTTAAAAATGACGATAAATATCAAATCAAATTATAGTGATTCGTATCTTGTGGATTTTCTTTTTGTTTATTTACCATATACATATGTCAAAGTAGAAATGACATTTGTCGCCATTTGCAATATTTATGGCATTATGGTAGTGATACGATACGATTTTTGTAGTTTCCATTATTTCAACTAACTGGAAGTTATTGGTCTTGGGGTTTCTCAAATAGTCTTAGATATCTAAGAAATCTAGAAATTTCAGATGGTTGATCTAATTTGTTGGGTGGTATGGAAGTTAAAAACTGTACGAGACGGTGATATTTGGGTGGAAGAATTAAGTGAGAAGTAGAATTGTACTTACAGTTTATATCGATTATTAGGATCATCGTGCAGCTCATCAATCATTAGATCATCAATGCATGTCATAGACGTGTTCTTTGGCTGCTGTTGATGTGGCGATTGGGGCTGTGGGTGTTGTGCTAATTGATGCATACGGAGTTGTTGTTGTTGGTAGTGCTGATATGTTCGCATATGATGTGGCTGTTGCATTGCCTGTTGATCTTGGTGATGCAAATATGCCATTAATTCCGAATGATGATGCTGTTGTTGTTGGTGATGTTGTTGTTGTTGTTGATGCTGTTGTTGCTGTTGATGATGTTGATGCATCATATGCTGTTGATCTTGATGTTGTTGTAAATAAAGTTGTTGCGCATGTTGATGTTGCATCATATTGTGTTGACTTTGGCTAATATGATGTTGATGGTACTGATGCTGTTGGTGGTCTATTTGATTCATAATTTCTAAATTCTCTGGTAAATGTTGCATTTTGTAGTCTTGGACGTTTGGATCTAATGAATTTTGAGACATTTGTTGTTCGCGAATGCTTCTTTGAGATAATTCTTCCACATTGAGATCATTACGATGACATTCATGGAACTGGTTGGTATGAGAATATTGATGATTATGTTTATCGCAACTATCAACGTTTTCTCTCTGTTGTTGTTGTTGTTGTTGTTGTTGTTGTTGTTGTTGTTGTTGTTGTTGTTGGTGTTGTTGTTGTTCTTCATCTGCTGTTGGAAGATTTCGTTGATTATTGAGTTGTTGTTGCTGATGTTGTTGTTGGTGTTGTTGGTTTAGTTGTTGATGTTCAAACTCCATCTGTTGCGCATGTGAATGTTGATGTTGTTGCTCCATTTGTTCTTCAATATCCATTTGCCGTCGCCGTCTATCTTCTTCTTCCTGTTCTTCGCATTGCCTTCTTTCCTCCGTCTGCGAACGCAACAAACTTTCCATTTCAGGGCTACTTGCTGTTTCCTTTGTTGAAGAAAGTAGAGGTACCCGCATATTCGAATGATCATTATTATGATGAATAACTAAATTTTCAGCTTCTAAATCATTCATATCACTTAAATTATTATTGGTAACACAACCATTAGTTTCTCTGATATTATTATTATTATTATTAGATGGGTTTATTGAGGAAGGAATATCATTCGTTATATCATCATTTTGCAGTTGATTGCTGCTTTTGGAAAAAGTTTGTTTCTGTTGCTGCATGAAAGTTTTACTAAAAGAATTTTCATCGGTTTCTTGATGGAAGAGTAATGATGTAGCTTGACTAGGAGACTCTTGATTACTAGCTTCACAATCATTAAAACTATTAATATTACTATTAATATGCTCTAAAGACGCTGACGCTGGCGCTGGGGAGGAGGACATAACTTTGGTTTGGCTTTTGGGCTCTTTTAAATCAAATGATGGTGTGGGCGAAAGTGATGCTGCAGATGCACATTCGTCGTAAGGAGATCGGGCTATTTTAGTATCTAAATTGACCATATTATCTTTAATGTCGTCATTATTTTCACTTGGAGGAATAATTGCACAAACTTCCTTTCTAGAAATGTCATCGTTGTCTTCGACTTCATCTTCCTCCATAGGAACAATATGTTCGTCTTCTTTAACTTCTTCACCTGCTGTTGCTTTAGCTTCAATTTCAGCATCACCATCAGCAACAGGTTCAGGGTCAGGTTCAGCTTCAGATTTATCTTTAGCTTCAGCTACAGATTCAAATTCTGCTTCAGCTTCGGAATTGATAACGGCTTCACCTTCAACTCCACCTCCAGCTTCAAATTCAGCTGCTTTGTCTTTTTCACCAATTTCATATTGTTGATGGTTATCTGCTTCAATTTTTTGAGATTTCAAACTATGTTCATTTTCCATTAAAGCATTTGAAGCTAAGCTTACTAAGGAAGATACAGATGACGATGGTGGCAGGAGTTTATCAGTATTATTACAAGATGTGGTAGTTGGAGAATCTTTGGCTGACATTTTCGTTGTTGTTTCCTCATCTTCTTCTTCCATGGATGCTAACACAGATTCTGCTGATGAGGATGACATATTAATTGCGCTTTCCGATACCAATGGTGCAACATTACCTCCAAATAATGTTGCCACTTGCATTTTGTAAACCAATTATGTTTCTTTTTTTATTATTGGTATATACTTTTATTTTAAGTTTATTCAATTAACAATATTTGTTATTACTTTCCGTTTTTGGTTCTATTGTTGTTTTCAAAACAACTAACTGGGAAATAGTTAGAAGCGTTTCCCATTTTTTTTTTTTTTTTGTATTTTTATTGGTTTAAATAATTGGTGTTTCAGGGTTTGTCTTAATCAATAAGAATATCATTTAAATTGGTTGTTGTAGTTAAGGAACATGTCTCCACTTTGTTTTTAGTTTTTTGATATCACCTTGTTAGTTTAAATCCAATGGGATCATAACATCATCACCAGGAGATGTTATTACCAATATTTAGTTTAAGAATTCTTATTTTCTGAAATTAAAAACAAAAGATTTTGTTATTACTTATGAGATCTTGAGCATTGAAACTTAGCTAAAACTATCAGTTTTTATTCAGTTCAGTTCAGAAGTAGGTACTATTTTCAATTGCCTTCAGAATACGGAATTCAATCTTCTAATCATATCTGCACTACGTCAGTCCCTCAAATCTTAAAGCCATGGGAAGGTGTTCACTCCACTAGACTTATGGTTTCTATTTGCTTTCGCCTTACAAATATCAAATGGAATTAATGGTGGAAAGGAAGGACATTTATAACAATTTTATATCCACAAATGGTAAACAAGTAGTATTGAAACATGTTCGGCAAAAAAACAGATATGGACAAAACTGAATATAGAATACTTAGATATAGGTATCTCTAAATAGACGGCTGACCTCTGATATGTATAATTGCAGCACACTACCTCAAAGAATATCAGGATTTGGCACTCTCGCCGGAAATTACTGCTACAAATGCTTTGTTTGAAAGGTGAATTATTCTATCTGAGATATTTATCCTTTAACGAAAAAAAAAAACTGACAAACATATGCGATGGATTTGATATACGATCAGTGGAATTCTCAAAGTGAAAAGCTCGTTGAAAGATCAGAGAAAACCTGGAGGTCAACTGTTTTGAAGTAAGAAGCTAAGTTTCGGAATACGGATATAGCTGATGTATTAAGCTGCGAATAAAGAGATATGGGCACGGTTGGTTGCAGCCCTATGCTTCAAGAGTAGTTAAAATGTTGCTGCCGACAGCACCTTTCGGAAACCCAGATAGAATGAAAAAATTGGTTCTAATCTAGGAAATACCTAAATTTGTGTATTTTATAATGTACCTCTTTCTGACTTTTGCTAAGAGCATTGTTTATATAACAGTAATGAACTATTAAGACGGTATTCAAGTGAAAATACGTTTCCGTCATGCTTCATTCACCAATAACTCTTAAGACTCTTTTCTTGATCCGATCCTGCATAAGCAAATGTGTAACAGGAGTAACATCGATATTAATTATGTCTAATTTACTACTAAAGTAGTACAGGTTTCTTTGAAAACTAAAGGTTGATGAATGGCGTACTTTTTACCCTTAGTAAGGTTAAGATTACACATGTAAGTTTTACTTACCACTAAACTAAGTCTTACAAAAGTAACTTACAGTTAGGTTTACACTATAGATGAACTTACAGTAAGAAATGCTTCCCATAAATTGTAACCTTATCACTGCCGAGTGTGTAAGATGTGAGATTTCCGTAAGTGTCAAAAAAACCGTTTACACTGGTAAGCTTCTCTTTCAACTTTCAATTTACGTAAATTGATAAATTTTACTGTAAGTCACTTACAGGGCCGTTTACATTAGTAAGTTTTTCAAAAGTTGCCTACGTGAGTAACTTTCGTAAATAAAACTTACATGTGTAATCTTAGCCTAAAACACAGCGGGTGGTAATCAATATACAATATTTTCTTGAACTTCTTCCGCAGAATAAATATCGTTATGACCACTATGGTTCAGGAACACCCTTCTTTCTTAAAGGTTAGCTTGCATTCGCAAAAAACAGCATGCAACTGAATTAAAGAAGTTTATATAAAAAAAAAAACAAAATGGTAACGTCTTCACAGAATATATCCTTCCAATTCTTTTATAAAACATTGAACTGACGTTATCATAATATTCTTATATTATGTTTAAAATCTGTTCTTGAAATCGTAAATTTGTTTCTGAAGCTAGCATTAGACGGTCTTGTAATGGTCCTTGCAAGGAAACTCTGACGTCACTATGACGTATTTATCTGTCCTAAAATCGATATGTCGTGTAATGCTAGCTTTACATTTGTTGCAATGGGTCAGACAATGTCAGAATAACAACTATAAAATTCCACTGGAACAGAATATCTTTTTTTTTTATGTTGAACAATAAAACTAAAACATAAAACACCTTCTTTGGTTGGGATGTTTAGGTAACCAAATGTTGTTGACACCCGCTCAAACACAATGAAAAGAACAGTCATTCAGTAGCAAAAATTACGTTTCAAGCCTTGCTGATTTACAAGTACAGATTTTTGTTATGTAGAAAACAGAGAAGAAATTTGGTGCAGAAGAAATTTTCAAAAAACAAAAAAATCTAATTAATCAGATGTAAATATTTATGTACGTTTTTGATAGAAAATATTAACGTGATCAAAACTTTGAATGTTATAAATTCAGAACTCGATTGTGCTTCACATAAGATTGAAATGTATAACTTTTGCCTTATTATAGGAGCACGAATAAGCCGTTTAAAAGTTTTGACCTTACTCTTTAATAGTGTAAAATAGTCGTTAGTCTGTTAGACTATCATGCTGAAGGTCTGGTTTTAATCCACGATTCTAACTGTTTCCTTCGAGAAATGTACAAATTTATCCAAGAGTAACTTTTGTCATATATCGTGAATCTTTTGCCGTCCAGATTCGACAGACTATATTACTTCAGAACGTTAATTTTTATATTTGTTGTTGATTTTACAATGGTTTTTTTTTAGGGTGTACTACAGAATCCCCAAAAAAAAAAATCCCCATGGCTTAAAATCCCCAAAAGTTATAATCCAACTAGCTAATATCTCCACATTCATAATGCACATGGATGAAATACACACCTAAACAATCTTTTTTGCCAAAATCCCCAAGAAATCCCCAAATCCCCAGTGTCCGTGTACATCTAAATTATGTGCATTTAGTTTTCAGAAAAATCTCATGAAATTATTTTTATTGTGAATCTAACAATAAGTGATAATGATTAAGTTTTTCTTTTCGTTTTATTTAAGACTTTATGAATATTTATTTACTTACTAATTTTGAAAATGTATTTTTATTTTAATAAACATTACAAGCACTAAAAAGAATTTTATATTCACTCTTTGGATTACATTTCCTGCAATATGAATTAAACCAAATATCACTAAAACAAATATGTTCAAGCAGTGCATCATGCGATCAAATCGCGCGCGCGATTTGATCGCATGATGTACTGCTTGAACATATTTGTTTGGGGGATTTTGATTTGGGGATTTTCGGCTTGTAGATTTTCTCTTTGGGGATTTCGGGGATGGGGATTTTACTTGGGGGATTTTGCGTTTGGGGATTTTCGTTTGGGGCTTATGTTTTGGGGCAAACGTTACCAACCCTTTTTTTTTTATAATTATACTGGGCATTGACAGTTTGTGTTCCTTTACTCAAAATCGTCTACTAAAAATCTCGATTTGAAAGGGTATATTATTTTAAGCTTCACTACATGCGTTGAGAATGTTGGTGGTATTTTACAAATTTGTGTTTTTACTTTAAGTTGTTGAAAGGTTTATTTATAACAATCAAAATTTAAATGATAAAAGACAAATTGAAGAAAATATGATTGAATGATACTGAAACAGGGATACAAAAAAGTAACTGGTAATTTAAACTTATGTTAGCGCCAGTTGGGAAAATTCGCAGCATGTTGGTTGCATATACCAACTTTCATGCCCGACTATCAAAGTTGGTAGGATTTTAAACTGTGTTGTTATCCCTTTTATTCACATAACGCAAAATTGAGTTTATTGTGTTACCCTTCGCTGAAGAGATATTTGTACTTGTGCGATTACTGTCACAATAGAATTTTCGTATTTTTGAACCCATACATGAACATTCTTTTACAAAATCTTACATGACAGCATTGTACATAAAATCTATAGTACCCAGTTTGACAGTGTCGTCCTCTAGTGGCTCAAAACCTCGTTTGCAGTTTTTAATTTTTATTCTATTTTTCGTATGAAAATTGTTCCATGAAAATGATAAGATAGCTAATAGAAAATGATAGATAGACAGCTAAATAACGAAACTTTTAGGCCTAGTCTGTATATACGTACGGCCCTACGTCCTAGCTCCCAAATCGACTAACTCCCAATGAACCAATTCCCACCGAATATGGGACTTGGTTCATGTGAACTAACTCCCATATTTTTAAGGAACTATGTCCCAAATGTAGAATGAACTTAGTCCCATAAATATGAATTCAATCCCAAGAGTTGAGTATTGTTGGTTTTTTCCAAATGAACTAACTCCTAATCGTTAGAAAATAAAACAAAAATTAATGCTTTGGAATGAAAAAAGTATAAAATTTTTAATGGAATTTTTGACAAAGTAAAAAATTGAAACTTAAGTAACCTAACAGAGTGACGGATAAAATAAAATTCGTGCAGTGTTTGGAAAATTATTTTGGTAAAAAATCGCATACCAAACAATTTAAAGGGAGCAAAAATTATATGAAAAAAAATGAGCAAGGGCGCTTGACGCGTGGCGAAGGGAGGCCTCCCTGCACGAATTTTATTTTATCCGTCACTCTGTTAGGTTACTTAAGTTTCAATTCTTTTTTAAAAATTAAATTTCTTACAGGTTTATCCTATTTTGCCTACAAACATTCAGTACGAAAACAGCGCCACTTCTTCTTTGTGCACAATATGAACTAACTCCCACTGGTTGATGGGTTGGGCCTAGTTCATTGGGAATAAGTTCGTAATGAACTATGTCCCAACTGAATTTTCTCCTAATATTATGAACTAAATCCCACTACAAAATTTGGTAGGAGTTAGTTCATTTTGCCTCGTGGGAGTTAGTCGATTTGGGAGCTAGGACGTAGGGCCTATGCGTACATATAATATGTACATCATTAAATTGTGCAAGTCGTATAACACTAAAAAAAAGAACCGCAAGCTGCGATTCCAAGTATATGCGGACTTATCTTCCAAATTGTGTTAACATGGCTGTAAACAAAAATAGCCAAGCCATTGTGGCTTGATGAAACGCTGCAAAATTCTTCCAAGTGACATCGAAATGAGAAATAATTACAAAATGATTTTAGTCCCAGACAATTGATTTCTGCCCTTGGGCTACATATTTGTTACTGGGACGTGACTGAAAGAGGTGTATGGAGATGAACGAGTGTACTTATTTTAACAAAAAAAAGTGCAGGGTGGGCCATCTATTGATTTCTTTTTAAATGATATGTTATTTTGACACCTACACCTGTTTCCCGCTCGAAATCTTGACATAAAGTCAGTATCATACCTCCGCGGAATGAAATGAGTCACTTTAAGCTTGAAAATGAGTGCTCTGTAGCCAAACCAGTGGGTTTTTTGAAAAAAAAAAAAATTGGCTGAAAAGAAGCACCCACCTGTACGGAAGCTTGAGCAAATAGTTCGTCAGACTGTTATGCAAGTGGACATCATTTCCATTAATGAAGTTCCGGAATTGTAAGTCTTTCAGTATGAAGTAAACTCTAGATTGCAATAGTTTACAAAAAGACTCAAATGGTCTTCATCTTAATGTAGCTATCCAAATGTCAATTTATGTCTTTTTATCGGAACCAATTAACAAAAATGTTTGATATAAATAAAATATCTTGGCGGAATAAACACGCTAGGTCCGCTTGTTCAAGCTCAACTCAGGCAAAAGTTCTTTAAAAATTAAATTGAACATAAAGCGATTGAGCACCACTAAAAGGATGCTGATGATCATGTTGGTTCCTGTGAAAAAGCTATAACCTTGATGGTATCATACACAAGTTGTTCTTGTTTCATTCAAAACCTTCAGCTTGGGGTTATATTAAATGTTTAGTTTAGTTTAATGTGGCTATGTACAGTAAGATGAATCTTATAACGTACAATTCTTATAATGTCAATTAAATATAAAAAAGTAGATAAAACTAATCATAGTAATAAATTCAGGAAATTTTATAAAAATTCGAAAATAAATCAAAAAAAAAAAAAAAATACGTAATTATAAAAGTAGAACAAAAAAAAAAGGGAAGAGATAGAGATAAAGACTAGAAGAAGAAACAAAAGTTTTAGGGGGAAGAAAAATTATATTATGCGTCTACTAACTTCATTAAGGTTTTGGATCTGCTTAATTTGAGTTGGGAGCGAGTTCCAAATAATTACTGCATGTACAAAAAACATCCCTTTGCTATTAAAAAAGTTAAATTGTGGAATTAATAAATTGTCAGTTCTTTTAGAAGTACACTTGCGAATCTTTACATATAAATAATTTGGTTTTTTAAACAACAAGAGTCTTTTAAGAAAGATACAATTTCGTATGTCGGTGTAGGTCTGTAATATGGTCAAATTTACGGCGAAGATAAATGTATCTGAGTACAGCATTATGAGCAAGCTCTAGTTTGCGACGGCTATTAAAGTCCGAACAGGGAAAGACATTTTCGGAATAAAATAAGATTGGCCTCAGCAGAGAATTAGCCAATTTCATACGAATATTTAGGTGGGTAAAGCTACTACTGGACCAAAGTTGTCGAAGCAAACCATACACCTTAGCAATGACAGAGTTTATTTGAACAAAGGCAGACAAATCACTATTGGTAACAACACACCTAAATTACGGACTTTCCGAAAGAAGGGAATAATATTATTGCCTAAAATAATTTCTGGGAGCTCACTGAATTCCAATGAAGATTTAAATACCACTAAACATTGCGATTTATCTGGATTTAGTGAAAACCAATTTTGCTTAGCCCATCCCGATATATTTTCGAGATCTTCATTCAGTCTGAAAACAGCATCCATAAGAAGCCCTATTCGTCGCGAAATATAAATCTGTACATCATCAGCGTACATATGAATGTTAACATGATTACAAACTGAAACGATATCATTGATAAATAACGAAAAGAGCAGTGGCCCCAGAATAGAACCTCGGGATATTCCCGAAGATAAATTCAAAAGCCCTGAAGACCCAGCTTTTGTCTTTACCTTGTGTTCTTCCAGACAAAAAATTAAGGATTAGTGATGCAGCGGATGAACTAAACCCATATTGTACAATAAGTTTGTTATGAAGAATATTAAAATCAATGGAATTGAAGGCCTTTGGAAAATCTAAAAGACATACAAATGTAATCTCGTTTTTATCAAAATGTTCACGTATGTCATCTGTTATTTTTAATAAAACTGTATTACAATTATGGTACTTACGAAATCCCGATTGAAAAGGTATGAGAAGATTATTATTATCAATAAAAGAAACGATTTGCTTCTTTAAAACGATTTCAGTTATTTTTGAAAGGCAAGGTAGAATGCTTATCGGACGATAATCTTCACATTTCATGTTTACTCGAATCTTTTTGGGAATCGGATGAACTATCGCCGATTTCCACATAGTAGGAAAGACTGAAGTAGTTAAGATGTGGTTTATAATGTGTGTGAGAGACTTTATTGCAAAAGGGAGCACATAATTGAAAATTTTTAGAGAAATTCCATCAGAACCAATAGGAGAAGGTTTTACTTCTTTAATGCAAAAATAACTTCAGATTCAGTGACATTCGTGAAATTAAAACTATTTATAAGCCGAGCATCAGTTAACAGTGGTTGATTAGACGAGTTAATAGAACATGTATCAACAAAGAATTTATTCAGTACGTCAGGACTGGAACTACATATGGGGTCGAATATCGATACCACATTGAATTTTTTGAGATTTCTCCATAACTCAGACGGAGAGTTTTGTATCGAATTTTTTGAGAAAAAAAGCAGTTTTTTCTTTTCTTAAGGCCACAATGATCAGATTTCTTAAGTGCACATAATTGCCTCTTGAAACGACGTTGCGGTTGGATTTCCACTTTGCATATTCCTTGTCTCAGAGATTCATAAGCTTTCGGACAGAGGGAGTAAACCAAGGTTTATTTTTATTTGATATTGTTAATATTTTTAATGGGACATGGTTGTCAAACAAAGTGTTGAGAATACTCGAAAAGTGATTACATTTTTCATCTACACTTGGAAAATATTAACAACCAACCCAATCAGAAGACTGAGCATCACGATACAAGTAGTCCATATTTATACTTCTATAGTCTCTAAATTCAAAAACCTGAGCAGTTGGCTGCTCACCAAATATAATATTATAAGTAATAAAAATAAGATCGTGAGCAGAGATTCCAGAATTCGACATTTGGTCAAACTGTATCACATTGCTTACATTCGACACAATAAAATTGTCAATTATATTTGATATAAAATTAACCTTCTCCAATCACATTGACTATATTATTTTTAAAACAAGCTTCCATGCTTGGTTTTACCATTGTATATATAAACTATAGTATTTACTACCACGTGAGGTGCGACGTTTATCGACGGAAAACTAAGCTCTTGATTTTAGAGGTTTTTGTCTAGATTACAATGGGAAGCAACAACAACAATTAAAATGAAGGAACGTAAACAAAATTGTTGTTGCCTCACATGTTAATCTAGACAAAAACCTCTAAAATCAAGAACTTAGTTTTCCGATGATCCGTAGATAGATGGCGCACCTCAAGTGGTAATACTATAGTTTATATAAACAATGGTTTTACTAACTGCAACTCAAAAGGATTTTCAGATTATCTTACTGCTTTGGAATAGTGCTGTTATATGTAAAATCCCATGCAAAGTATTTTTTTTTAGTTGCATGCGAAGTTTCGATGGATGTTGTCTATGGTTTGACAGTTGAGAATATCAAACTGTGTTGACTTTTCTGTTGAGCAAGGTTTGATAATTCATATTGAACAATTATCAACCATTAACATAGGATTGCCATTTTCATCATTGATTACTATATATCTTTGCCTTTTTCGCTAAAACTGGAGTGGCTTCTAGAGTTCTCGCTTTCTTCATTAACATCAACTTCGTCTTCGTCATCAAACTCATCATTTTTTAATGAAGTTAATTCCCACAGAAAGTGGGAATTAATTTCACCAAAAAATCGTGTGAAATTAATTCCCATAAAAAATTTTAAAATCTCAAGAGATAAAAACTGTCGAAAAATGAAAGAAATCATATGGATTTAAGCAATTTATTATAATTTATAAGCAAAAGTTTTTCGTACAAAAGAATGTAGCACAGAAAGGTAACAAAAACAAGGTAAAAAAGGTAACAAACATATCATCATATTTTTTTCACAACTTGTTTTATTTATAAGTAATTGTTTAATGCAAACTTCATTTCCAAAAAAATGGTATTTCGTGTTAGTAAAAAATTCGCGCGAATTTTTAACTAAAACTTAAGTTAATCTTTGCAAACATTTTTTTTTGTTGTAATTATTATTCCCCAACTCTGAAGCAGATCCGTCATCCTTATGTCTTTATTTTAAGCTAAAAAAAAAAACACGGACTTCACGAAACATCTTCGTAATCCCGCTTCTGCACTCCTTTTTTTAGTTTATCATGCTAAACTAAATAACACAATAACGATAATTATATCATTTTTTGTAATAAGAAGTGAAGTTATCTCCCACCCACCCTGGGAAATAACTTCACACAAAAGTGAAATCAATTCCCACAAAATAGTGAAATTAATTCCCACTTTCGGTGGGAATTAACTTCATAAAAAAAAACTGAAATTAGTTCCCACCAGTGGTGAAGTTAATTTCCATGTGAAGGTAGTGCCCGTGAAGTTGGTTCCCTGCACCAATTCTTCTTATTGCATATTGATATGTATTTTATTTTAGATGTCTGTTATTGTGTTATTAAATCTCTTTAATCCAGAAGAGTAAACATTTTAGTTTTGCTTATAGGTACGAGATAAACAATCAATATCTTTAATACAGAAGAGTAGGTACACTTTTAAATTTTGTTTATAAGAGATACAAAGACAGTTAACATTAAAATCCATTGCCCTTTCTTGTTTTTTTCAGTTTTTTTTTTGTGTTTTTTTTTTATTGTTATTTGATCTTCCTTTTTATAGAATAAACAATAGTTATAATAAAGCTATAAATCCTGCTGTCCATGACAGGCTAACTGCGTTTGTAACGTTCTCGAATTAAGTTTATTTTTAAGCAGATTATTTTAAGGAAAATTTAATTCCTTTTTTAATGTCTCGTCTATAGAATTTATGCAATATCATTATATTCTTCAGTCTTAAAGAGAAAAGTAGTGCCAAACGGCTTATGTCTATCTTGGGACCAAACCAGTTTAAAGTACCTAGGTATATTGACTTTGGGCATAGCGAGAACAATACCGAACACTAAATCTTGAAAGTATATTATAGCAATAATTTAGGTGCATACATATATCTACATTTCGTCCGAATTGAGTTGCATCAATATCGGTTCAAGCATGCAAACACAATCGCACTTGCTTATGTCTTTTTAGTTATATGTTTTTGAAAACCCCTTTGGATCTGAGCTAGCGTCCAAAATTTCATCGACTGTGATGGAATTTTATGCATTATCTCATCGACATGAACATGAACAAATCCGTAGATATGCAGGCTTTTTCAATTATGTTTGGGCTTTGAGTCCTACCATGTGACATCAAAATATAGGATGATTCAGATAGCTTCGAGGCCTATACCCATTACGTGTTGTCAAAACGAAGACGATCTTTTAAGAAACAAAAAGGAAGATTGGTTTAAAATGTTTCTTATTTCCTGGATGCTTAGGTATTATATTTCTTGGATTCATACACACACAATACACACATTTATTATGTTGTTATGCATGTATAGGTGTATTGGTCGAAGATGGCCACAGTTCTACATTACATGTACGAGTATAGGTACACAATTCTTTCATCGCAATTTCAAAATGACAACAACAACAATCACTAAAAAGATTTATGTATATTTTTTTATTCAGCGACAGAGAACTCAAAAATGTAACTAGGTACCTATATAAATAATTACTAGGTGCTTGTTTTTTTTTTTTAGCTTTTCATTCTTTCTTATTTCGAATATTATTATTTTTATTCAGTATTTTGTATTTTCTATGGACATGCAGGTTGGTCCGCTTTTTAAAATCTTAAAGCTGAAAACTGCAAACCAATGCGCACCTTAAAATATATACACAAATACGAGTACCTACACACAACACATTCATATAAATGTCTATATTTCTTTCGATACCTACACAAAACACATTGTACGATGACTTCTTAAGAAAAAATTTAAATAGATAAATAAATAAAAGCGGTGATTGTAAGATGCATACAAAAATATATGTGTATTGTGTACGTTTTTATATATATGTATAAAAAATATAAATAGTGATCAGCTTGTAAAATTAGCACATCGAAACCATAACCATCGGATGGCGATGGGCTACCTGCTACCACAACTGGCACTAGCTATGGCGCTGTCGCTGTTTCAATGACGTCCGCGGTCCGCGGTCCGCGGTTCTCCGAGACCGAGACCGTCTTCGTTCGTATTTGTCTTTAACAGTCGAGCACTTGCGATATTTGAGATTGTTTTTGTTTTCGTTTTTTTTTTTATTATTATTATATGTATTTTTTTTTTTAGAAATAATTCTGAATAGGTTCTTAAATGACTGTTAACGTTAACATTAAGGGCGATTCAACTGTTTCTATCTATTTGTTAGATGCATAGTAGTTTGTGAGTTTAGTCGTTAGTTGCACAGATGTGTTTGTGATAGTGTTAGTATCTCTGACAGACACAGTACACAAAATGTGGATGAGATTAGTTTTGCGTTTGAGTGGCGATGGCGACGGAAAATGGGGAGAATGGGTGACTGCGGCAAGAGCTAGGGTGACCATAGTACAATATTTCTGTGCACAACAAAATTGTATTGTTTACTTGAATGTCAAACTTTAATTTGAAAAAAAAAACAGTTAAAATTGCGAAAAAATTAAAAATCAAGTCAATATTTTAAAAGACAAACAAATGTTTGTACTTTTAAAGTACCTATTCTTCATTTAAAAAAAACTGTTTTTTTTTTTTAACTTTTCGAAATTAAGTTCTACATTGTTTTTTTTTTTTTTTTGAGATTTCAAATTTATAAATGTTTTTAGTTCTTATGTAGATGGTAAAATTTTAAAAAAATCGATCGGGCCGTTTTTGACATTACCAAAATTTTTAATTTTTTTTTTTAAATCAAATTTTTTTTTGACAATTTGAAGAAGCAGCATTATTTCGTCTACAAAAGAGCTTCCACATTGAAAAATATTATCAATAGCCGTCATATAGCTTACGAGAAACTCTGATTTGAAAAAATCGGTCCTGTGGGAGGTACCGCTATGAGTTATAAAACCTTTCCTGAAAAATGTATTCCAACCAAATTTTAAATTCGTAGAAGCCGTTTTTGAGAAGCGAATGGATTCAGCCGTGCAAATATGTACCTACTATACAAACAGGCAGACAGAATTGTGAGACCTACTTTTTTCGGCTTCTCTATCATCGTAATGTATTTTTTTGTACGAATGCATAACAGACCTAATCTGTTTAAATTAGCAAATATAATATGTATGTAATATAGAAAGTAAAATGTATCAAATATTGTGACACTGCGATTTCCGCTATGTCGACTACACGTTGTGACCCTTGTAGAAGAGAATTAATAATTTTTCATAAGCGTTATCTTGTGTTCTACTGTCTTTAAATGAAGGATTAGTGGAACGGTTATCACGAAGGGAAATTAGCTTGTTCAATGCAAATACTGGTTGGGGCTACTGAAGGTTTCTCATGAATCTGGAAACGTTAAACATAAAGCAAACCTATCTCCTCACGAAATTTTTTTTACTTGAATGCTTCTTGCAAGCTTGGGTGTAGGTACCTACCACTCACTGCGTGGAGACAAATCCAATTGAGCTTTGCCGCTGCCGCAGAAATTTCGGGGACACTCGGATTTTAGAAAGACTTATAATTCTACGAAAATTTCCGCATTGCACCATACATTCATTGGGATCTCAAAATCACAACTCAACTCAAATCATTAACTCAAAATAAGTAAAGCTCTCTCAGATTGCAGTGTTACAATAACGAGTATTTCCTCTTGCTGCTAGCATACAAAAGATTCCTTAAATGTTACTTCCCTTGCGGAATCCTGGAAATCCTTGGGAATGCCAATTCGAATTTTTGAAATCCGTTTTTTTTTTTGTGGTAAGCTATTTGCTGGCTATGATATACCTTGCATCATATATGGTCTATCGATGGCTGATCGTCGACCCTATGTTTTTGGCTTCAAATATGAACCAATTTGTTTTAAAATTGATAATATCTACCTATATTCAACTTGAACAACATTTTCAGTCAGTCCGAGCAAGACTTCTCTCACAGAACAGTTTAGTTGCCCAACTGAATACCATATAATATGATCTTGCAATCTAACAAAAGTATGAGAAATTAAATTAAAATCTGTTGGCTAATTTCATTATTTAAATCCAAAACGAGTAAAGTTTTCCTCAGGGCCTACAAGCAAAAATATCACATATATTTGAAAACAGTGAGCTGTTGCTAGACTATGATGTTTAATTTCGTTTATTTATTAAGTTTTTAAGTAAAGCAATCTATTTATATTAACTAAAAGGAACACTGGCTCAGCCTAAGTAATCCAAAAAAACAAAAAGTGATCAAATGCATCAAATTCGCTCACAATATACCTGTATTTGGTTTAGTCTTTTATTTTGAACCTAATTTAGCTTCGAATGGCCTTTTTTGGCAATTCGCTGTGAAAGCTGATTTGTGGGAGTAAGCCCCAGCCTGGGCAGCAATTATTCTATTTTCCCGCAATTTCAATTGGATGCCACCTGTCGGATTTTGTTTATTTTGTATGCATTATATACCATACCCATTGCCTTTATTTACGTGGATCTATTGCTCTGCGCTAAAGGGAAATCGCACAGAAAGACAGAAACAGACACGGAAATTCGTAGAATCAAATCAAAATATATTCGAACTTATTTAACATGTCATGAATATTATTAAAACTAGAAAAATAAAGTGCACGACTGGGTCGTACGAACTTACTCTAATGTGTTAAAATGGTCTTGGGTGCTTGAGATTTTGGGAAAAAAGCGTTGAAAAAATCATGAAATTTTATAAATCACTTAAAAATCAATACATAAAACGTTTTTTGGAGAAAATAAAGTAAAGCATCAGGTTTATTTTACTTTTTTGAATATTTACGAAATTTTTTTTTCAAAATCGTTCGACCAGTTTTTTCAAAAAACAGTTTTTTTTTGAAAAAAATTTCGAAAATATATTCCAAATTTTTTTTGGAGTATGCCAACTTCTAGCACTTTGTAGTTTTTATCAGACAAAAAAATATATAGATTAAACCGTTTTTGGAAAAAACAAAAAAAAAATTTTTGAAACTGAAACTTTTTTTGAAAAACTTAATAATTTATATTATTTCTTTTATAAAAGGGCTTCTACATTAAACATTTCATCGAAATCCGTCAAGTGGCTAACGAGAAAATCGGATTTCAAAAAACCGGTCCTATGGGAGGTACCGTTATAAGACTTTTGCTGAAAAATGTATTCCAACCATAACATTAAACTTGCACATAAAACTCTTTTCAGAAAGTTTGATCAAAATCGTAGGAGCCGTTTTTGAGAAAAATCATTTTTTCACTAAAAATCGTATAGCAGGTACCGTTAGTTTTAAAGCTAGAATGCTAATTCCAAAAATCCCTCTGTTGAACGTCATAATAATACTATGTACCAAGTTTGAAGTAAATCTGTCCAGCCGTTTAGGCTGTAGGTGCCTATACAGACGGACGGACAGACAGACAGACAGAATTGTCGGACCCACTTTTTTCGACTTCTCTATCACCGTAATGTCATGTTTGATTTTTAGAATTTGTTTCTTCTTATGAATGCATAACTTGCCTATAATCGCAAGTAAAATGTCTTTACGTCACCGGAGGCGCGTTGCATGCGATGTAACGTGTGACGTTAAAGCTGTCATATTCGATCAAACTGGGCTTCTTGAAAACCTACCTGTCTGTCCTACATTTAAAGCTATTTTGTTGCTTGATTTTCTTATAAGCATTTTAACACTATCCATCAAAACAATTTTTTTCAACATGACACTCATTTCGTCACACTGGATAGTGGACAGAAAAGAGATAGATAGAGAGCAAAAATATTTTATATACAACATCAACACTCTCTAAAAAAAACCCTTGGCCACTCTGTCAATTTTGTTTGTTTGTTTGTATTGGTGTTTGACATGGTGGATGTCTTTACATACCTAAATGTATTCACTTAATATCTTGATGGGTTTCGATGTCGGTGTGGGTTAGTTTGGGTTGGATATGGTTGGGGGCGATAGTGATGACGACGGTGATGATTGATATACACATATGTATTTACATCTTTCTCAACTAAAATAATTCAAGTTTTTTGTATAAGTTATAATTTATTGCTTAACTGACATTTTATAATCAAAACTGGGACGAAGGAAGTGCCTCCTAACTCTTTAAGCAATACTAAAACACAAACAGCAATACATAAATTAAAAATAATGTAGATACACTACAAACATACCTAATCGGAAAGTAAATAATCGTGAGTACATAAGGGAATGTACTAGGTACTTCATATTTAGTATCAGTTTTGAACTCTGCCTTCAGATACATCTCTAAAAACCTATAAATATTCTCATGAGAGCAAAGCACCTACCTACTGCATCTACACATACATGTTACTCAGAGATGTAAGAACCCAGTTCGATTTACTACAGTCTACGCCGAAAGTTTGTTATTTTCTTTTTGACACTTGGTTAAGTTATGCAAACATTTTGTTGTTGTTGTTGTTGTTGTAGATTTTTATGCGATTATTGATACACCCCCACTGCTTAAAAATAAAAAAAAAAACAGTAATCCCCGATTAACTGTGTCAGTTGAAATAAAATAAATTGGTATGTAAGAGTAAACAAAAAAAGAAAAAAACAACCGAGACTTCACTTTTCTGATCCTAACACGATTTTTCAGCTGATACGAATATTATCTGTTTTTGATTGAGAAAAAAACAGATGGTTTCAATTTTATTAACTTTTGTCGTAGCAGATACAAAAACAATTTATTGAAGAGAAGAAAGCTATTTTTAAAACTTTGCTCTGGGAAATTGTGGTCCGATTTAATTTTTTTTTTGTTTTTGTCAACTATGCGGGGTATTTTTGTTTTTGACATTTAACTTCTTAATGTCAACCATAGATTCAAATTATTCAGAAAATTGAATTAAAGTTTCGCTATTTTTAAATAATGCATTTAACCGGAAATAACTGTAGATACCTACGTAAAACAACTCATTTTATGAAGATAGAAGGATGAGTGCAGTTTAGAAATACTAATAAAAAAAAAAAACAGAACAGTTATATGCGCAACTATATGTAAAGAGCAACCTTCTCCTTCTCCTATACGGGTAGTTTTTGTTGTTGTTGTTTTAGTATGTGTTGTGTATTAGGTTTAAAACGCACAATCGCTTTCTTTCGTCAACGTTATTTCAATTTCAAGGCACAATAACCACACATTCAAAGATTTTCCGATACCGATACAAGCACATAACACAGAACACACATTAATGGACAAAATGCACAAGAAATTGTACACACAATTCAACCAACCAACCAACACCACACTCATATGCATGATATATATGATTTTTGCTAGTTGTATACACAGACAAGACACTTAGTGGTGCTAACTTAAATAAATAAATCATCACTTTTTTTTTTTTTTTTTTTTTTTTTTTTTTTACTTTTTTAGAGGGCAAACTGCATTTTTTGAACAATTTATTGTTTAAAATTTGAAAAATTCTACACTTAACCACGTAACTAACGACAAGATATAAGATTCTTTGAAACAGCCTGAGTCCGAGCCCGTAGAAATAGATAGATACGATATATTTTCCATTCTCTAACCAGAGCAGAGCAGAGGAGAGGGAAAAAACAGAAGATACAACCTCTATATTCAAACAAATTCTGGAATGTCGAAACTCGAAGCTATGGGTATTTTTATCTGAAACATATGTGGTGGGTATGTAGGAATAAGCATTTGCACATGCATATGTAGATACCTCTATGGTTTTGCTTTTGATTCGTTTTGGTCCTTCTATATGACTGGGAGAGGCTGAGATTCTTGAAACACGTATATCCGGATATCGCGAAACTCATCGTCGTCTGCCGTGGTCGTCCGTCGTCACCCTCGCCGTAGTTTTCTTCTTCGACGTTGACGAAATCACGAAATGATGAATTCACAAAATTATTATGTCTATTGTTGGAAAGTAGAAAAATAGCGCGCGGATTCGTATGAAGCGGATCGTTAATGTTCACTACTAAACGCATTTACTTCTAAGATACAATTTTATGTAGAGACTAGAGATTGACGACGACTTTGAGCGTGTCGAACATTTTTGAACATACCTGTTCAATCTTTTCCTCTATAAACATTTTCTAAGTCATATTGTCGTATTTTTCTTTTTCATCTTTTTTTTTATTTTTTCATGTACACAAAAAAACAGAAGTAAAACCCGTTCACAAATATTTCATAAATATTTACTTTCTTTTAAGTTGTTTAAACTCCGTTATTTTATAGTAAATTATAATATTTTAATTTGCCGAACGGACTTATCATAGTCTCACACACAACGAATCAATTTCAGTGCGTTAACTGACTAAACTTATTTTTTTTTGTTGGTGGGAGACAAGTATAATATAAAAATATCTAAAAACATCGTATACCGTCGAGTATATAGATTATATGCCTGTGCATACCTACCATGGGACTTGAAATGCCAACACATACTTGTAATAGTGTAGAACTGGGGAGGGAGTGAACAAAAGATAGAGATGTGAAAATAAAAGAGACAAGCACATTATAAAGAAGAAGAAAGGTTACAGAGGTTGCGTTCAGGTTTTTAATATTTAAAGCTACAATTACACTTTGATAATTTTTTTTCGAGGCTGTAATGCCTAAAATAAAATATGGTTTGAAACTCCAAAGTCAAAAATCGAGATCCGATCAAATCTTAATACTCAAAACTGAATCACTTAAAATTCAAAGTATAAAAGTAAAATAAAGTCCTCTGGCAGCCGACTATGTTTAAGTATTTCTCGATCAACATATTGTGGCTAAAATAATAATTTTTAAACTGTTTATTTTTCACTCAAATCTTATGGGCTAACCTTAATTGAAGAATGGGTATGTACGTTGCCTTAAGGTGGCTTTACATGAAGCTGCAAGCCATGATCTGCAAAAAAAGGAGGTGCAAAATATATAGATCATATTTGTGTGATAGAGAGGGAAGGCCAAAATGCAGACGTCTTCATGGATGCAGATTATAGGAAAATTATGGATGCAGCTTGAAAATTATAGTGAAGACGAACATGTTCATCTTCATCGTTTGCGCCATGATTGTTGTTGTTGTTTTTCCGTCTGCACTATAATTTGTTGCAGCTCCATGTAAAGCCACTTTTAGGAAACAGTAGAAATACATCTGATGTGCATTTGAAATGACTGTTTGTTTAGTTTCGGCAAGTTTCGTTTACTTTTATTTCCGAACTTAATGAACGCTTTCAGTCTTATAAGCTTTCCCACTGGATCAAAAACTCAGTTTTTGTTTAAAACCCCAAAACCTATACCAAAACCACAAGGCTTCCCACACATTTTTCTCTTTCATAAACTAGTAGTTTTTGATAAAACTCCTCAAAACCTACTTGCAATCGCAAGTATGTGACAACTAACTGATCTTTTGGCACCATCAACTCGTTGATAAAACAGTTTAGTGTTCTCAGAGTATGGGATTTTTACCGACAAAAGAGAGAAAAGGCGAGGTGTATTTGTTATTTGAGTGGAATTTTTACTAAATGTCAAAGGATTTTTTGGAAAAAGTACCTTCGAACACTCACATATTCACGAAACGTCAAACAAAACCTAGTTTTGTTCTGTGTGGATGCTCCAACTAGGTTTCGTAAACTTTTTGAGTTGTTGGTCCAGTGTGAAAACCGTATTACATTACGTAAGAAAATCGGACGTTTTTCTAAAGGCTATTCTTCTTCTTTCTTTCTTCTTATATCTATTATTGTAAATTGATGTATTTAATGTGAATTTTGTTTAACGTCAGATCCAATTTTTTGATCTGAGATGAAATCTTAGATCAAAAAATGCTTTTTCTATTGGAAACAGATCAATTTTATTTTTATCTCAGATCATATTTCAAATCAAATCTGAAATCTCATTTTCAATCGAGATTTAGTACACACTAAAAAAAATTGACATTTCTCAAGCGTCAATTTTTTGGGTTGGTTTATTTTTTAGCATTCTGTGAATTTAATTGTGGGAAAAGAATTCCTTTTAGAAAAGTGATAAACGCTTTTAAATAAAAATAGGGGAGGAAGGGTCACAGGAGACCACTTAACGTTTGCCGGTTTATTAAAATTTATTGAACGGAGAAAAAAGGCTCAAATTTCTTCACCACTTACCGTAAGGTTTTAATATTAACTAAGTGAATAATGGCTATCGCAATTTTATCACTTTTTTTAAAATTAAATGTGCAAAAAAAGTGCTTTTGCTCCTCTGTGCCCCGTCATCGGGGCACATAGGACCTATAGGTGGGCATATGTGCCTCCTACGGAAAATCTTGTAAAAGATTGTAAAAACTCTTATCTAGGTAGGTATTTATTTTATTCTTTTTGATCAAAACATAACTTGAAACTTTGATTATTAATTTTTAGTTGGGTACATTCTGCAACAAAAATAATCAAAAATTAAACACGTTCATATATAGGAGGCTACTACTACTTACTACTTACTACTATAGTGAAAACAAGGGACCACCTAATACCTCTGTGCCCCAACAAGAATGGCTTTAAAAAATGATATCGACGTGGTCGACAGCGAATATTTCACAATGCTAAAATTGCGCAAAGTACCACTAAACTCACTTTAATAGACTTTTTTTATAAACTTACCTTAAAAACAATACATTTTAATTTATTCAATCTCAAAGCACTTGTACACACTAAAGGCAATAACCAACTGAGGAGATATATGGGCGCTTTTATTATTTCCTATAACTTTTTGGCTAAGTCATTTATTTATCGTTTTAAACAGAAAGTCCTCTGTGCCCCGGTGGTCCTCTGTGCCCCGTCCTCCCCTGAATAAATACAGACAGTACAAGTGAAAATTAATTGAAAATTCATAAATAAATAGCTATGAATTTAAAAAATTAACAATAAAAGAAGTGTAATGAATTAATTAATGTATGTTTATTTGAGCAATTGAACAAATAAATGTGAATGTAAATCATTGTACAATGTACAGAATATGTTATAATAATTTTGTGAGAATTTAATTTCTTTATTAAAAACGTCAAAATATGGTGCCATGACATAAGGCCATGTGACATAAGGCCATAATTCGAAATATGGCCATATGACGCTTTTGTAAAGCGTCACAAGGCCATATTCGAGCATATGGCCATAAGACGCTTTCAAAAGCGTCATAAGACCATTATGACCGTATGTCACTTTCGTTTTCTCTTTGAAACTTTTTTTTGATCAAGCTCACTTTTATTATCATAATATATTCGCTTGATAAAAAAAAGTGACAAGAATTTGGAACGTGAACTGATATATTTTGTTTATCAAGCTCATGTCTCATGATCATGATGAAAAAGTTCCAAGAATTAGCAATTACAAAAGCAACAACACTTGATAAAAAAAATAATAGCTTAAAATTCGCTGTGAATTTTAAGCTATTATTTTTTTATCAAGCTCATGTCATGATTACATGAATTTGTAATTACAAAAGCAACAGCACTAGATAAAAAAAAATTAAAGCTTGAAATTCGCGGCGAATATTACCTACAACGTTTTGTTGTGAGTTGCTTTTTTTAGTATGGCCCTATGTCACAAAAACATATGGCCTTATGACACTTAAGTAATGTGTCATAAGGCCATAATTCAAAATATGGCCTTATGTCATGGCACCCAAAATATATTTCAAGTTCTTTTAGGCGGGAAATCCGATCAAATCTGAGATCAAATCTGCATTTATCAAATAAAGATGACATTACAGATCGAAAAGAAACTTTTTGTTCGGTTTTGATACTTGCTTCCTTTTTCGTTCGCATATTGATTGGACCTTTAGATATGACAACACTGTTCTGACATTTTCAATGGTAACCATGTCATTGTATATTAAATTTAAGGCGTTAAAAGTACAAAGCATTAAAAATGTCAAAAATACACGTTCACTAGTGTTATATCCATGAGAAAAATCTGAACTAAGAAAGCCTTTTTCAAATAATTTAAAAACCATTTTCAAAACTATCATCACAGATCACAGATAACCTGAATAAAACTCAACAGTTAAATGAGACACAACGAAATTTTTCACACAAATACAAGAGACGGAAATATATTTTTAACTGGCTTGGTGTTTTTTCAGATGTCATTTGCGCGAGGTTTTGTAGACAAAAACTACAGAAATCGAGAGCTTGATGTGCGCGATCTTGTTGAAAGTCAATGGGGCTCTACATATATACCTTTTGACAGCTGCCAAATCTCGAGTATCATTTTTATCGAACGTGGAGGGCAAACAAAAGCTAATTTGCCTGCAATTTCAAAGAATTTTTAAATATCTTATTTTGCTCTTGTTGACTTTTTAATAAATTACATGATTATTGATTTAAATATGAATTTGTTTCCTTTAAGTACCTAAAATTGTTTTCTCTTCGTTTTTGAATTTATGATTTATTAAAAAAAATCACAAATCAAAGCATTTTTGCTTATGTTACACATAAGTAGGTATATTTATTATGAATGAACTTAAATTCGTCAAAGTACAGCATATTTTAACAATGTAGTCAAAGTATATTTCATCGCCGTTTACCTTTGTTTACGATTTGTTAAAATCAGGTACTTTTGTCGGAGAAGACTAATCACTTTCTCAACATGAACCCTTATCTTGGCAATGTTTCTTGAACTCTTAAGGTCATCAGCATCCATTTGGTCTACTGTTTCGGAGTGCGAGCATTAAAAATTTTGCTCCTTTTTCCATAATTACACGATTCACCTGCATTCCTCGATCAGGGAGTATAATAAAACCTTTTTCAATGTTGCTGCTTAGAACTTTAGTCTTTGTTTTCAAAATGAGTGATATTCTGATTTTAATTCTTGTTTTAGTTGTTCCAGTTCACTTAGTTCTAATTCTACTGCAACTGTTTTTGTAACTTTTGGTTCTACCTCAGGGATAACCCATCTTTCAATTTCGTTCGATTTTGCAACCTTTGGCAACGTCCCACTATGGGTTTCGAAAATTATTCCATGAATAAAGGTGGTTTCCAATCTGGACGTAGCTTTTCTTTAAGCTTAGCTGGACGACCTTCCAAAAATGTTTTTTAATTTTACTACATCACTAAATACGATCTTACTTGTAGGTAATAAAATGTTGAGAAAATAATTTTTGTTGTCTTAAGTGAGCTCTCCTTTAAATCTTTTTTTACTGGCATTTAGCCATGCTGTTCTGGTTCTCCTTTCTTTAAAGATTTCCATCACGGTTGGCTTTTTGTTGACGGCCGGGAAGCGAAAAAAAACTGAAAGCCACCATTAGACGGTCCTTGTAAATGGACCTTGCAAGGACAGTCTGACGTCACAGAAAATGTGTCCTTGTGCTGTCAGTAAATGGACATTCTTCACCGTGTCTTTGATAGATAAAATGTCCATTACACGAATGAAAGAAATCTGGCATTCTTGTCCCAAAGTACAATGTCCACCAAAGCGGACATTGTTACTTTTGCAATTCGGTGTCCTTGCAAGGACAAGCATAACAATGTGCATTACACGACATGACCATTTAGACAGTTGGTGGTGTTAAAAGTAGATTTGACGTTTCAGGTTTCATTAGGGACGTTCCCATACTGTGATTTTCTGCAAATAATCACTTTTTATTGGAAAATTATGTCAAGTAAATTAAGATTTATTATAAAAGTACTACCAGAATCTACAAAATTACACGAAACAACAAAGTAGTAAAATAATGTAGGAAAAAATAGCATTAAACGTTTAAAATTGATTACAATTTACAATATCTTTCATTCATTAATTTCAATAACATTAACGATACACCAGAGCTTACTCCGCGAATCTCCCGCGATACTTTTATCGTTGACCATCCGGAGAATGTTTGTTGAAACTTTTCTATAAGGCGAGCTAACGCATGCATAAATACACTAGCGTCATTAATCGTGTAAGTTAAAGTATAAGTGAAAGTAAATGTTAAATTTCGGTTGATTGTTGCAATTTTGACCACGTCTCGTGACGTCATCTGTGCACAGCAACAAGCAATTTTAGGGAAACTATGTCGGAATTCAATCAGCTGTTTGTTACACGGATGCTACACATGCCAGCTTCTGGCAAGATAGTTGTAATACACTCACATTTTCCACTCACACAGACATACAATTAGAGCCAGTTGTACAATCGTGGTCCATCCTTGGATCAACATTTAAAAACGATTTAACTCTGTCATGTTTGCATTATTACTGTTAAGGCGGTGGTTCAAGGGTTAACCAACCGAATTCGGTGGATTAAAGAATTTAAAAACGAGGTTCAATGCTGAACAAAATCACAATATCAGATGATTGTGACGTCACTAGCAAACTTTAGCATACCTTAAATTTCTTTTAAGACGTTTACAATGTTTCTGAAAAAGTTTAAGACACAAATTAGTGTCGGAAAGTTTAGATACGATTTGTGGTAAAAGATTTTCCATGCAAGTTTTGACAGTTTTGACCGACGTTTACGTTGGTTTTACGAGGTTCCATTTCTATGAATACCCCTAATAATAATATAAATAATTTTTTTTGTGCACATTATTCGAAAAATACCTTTTTAAACTATATATCACTTAAAAATATTTTTTGGTTATTCCTGTATTTATAAAATCTAATTTTGTTTCGTAATCATTATTTATTCACCCACGAACTACAAATTCATTGACAAAATAAATAATTTACTTTGTTCTTCTCTGCTCTTTTTGTGTTATCTTTGTTTCTTTACTAATGTTAAAATAAGTAGCGCATCACAGAAAGTTCAGAGTGGGAAGAGAGCCAATGCACGCAAGGTTGTCAAAATCTGATGTCACTTTGGCAGCTCATTGAATTTTACCAACAACAAATCCACCCTGAAAAGTGGACATTCCAAGCAACAATGTCACGGCAGAAATTCGTGTTGTTGCATTGTTGGGACATGGTCATTGCAAGGACCAGATGTCAAAAAAATGTGTCCTTGTGTCCCATCAACAATGGAAGGACCATTACACGGTCCTTGTAATTTGTCTTTGCCAGGACACAAAAATTCGTGACATTGTGGTGGACATTGTGGTTGTCCTTGCAAGTACAGCATTTTACAATGTCCATTACACAACATGTCGATTTTAGGACAGATAAATATGTCATAATGACGTCAGATTGTCCTTGCAAGGACCATTGCGAGGACCGTCTAATGGTAGCTTAACACAGCACCTAAAAGGCAGTTTTTGGACATTTTTTGCACAAACAACAAACAAAGAAGATACAAGAAAAGCACAACACAATACTCTGAAACTATTTAATTTAATAAATAAATACTTTTTATTTATTACACAGGAAAATATCTTATATATGGCACTTCTTTAAAGAATAAAGATAGGCGCAAACGAAGTTGAATTCTCTTCTTTGTCCTCCACGCACAAATGACAGACAAGACGTCATTTATTTTGACGTTTATCTCCGGATCCCCATTGAATATTTTTTCAAGGTATTCGGCTGTATGAATTTTTTTCCAACAATTAAAGCTCAGACAAAGTCAAGCTTTAGTTCACGCTGACTTAAGCAAACAGAAAGGCAAGGCCCCCACCCATAGAATCCGCCTGACATTTCATGACAGCTCGATTAAATACAAATGTTCTTATCGGAAAGAGGCTTGACGTTTCATGGCCGTGTTCAATGTTATCTGAATCATTTTATAAAAAAACTCTCAAAAAAATTAAAGATGAAAGAAATGCTTTAAAGGTTCTTAAATACCATATATTTTTATCTAATTTTTAACGAGCTAAATGAATTTTGAATTTCTAGAGCGTCTTTTTGATTTGACAGTGGAATATTTTTATTTGTTGTTTGTTGGCCGAAAGCACTGGTCTTCCGTTTTGTGTAGTAACGTATTCATTGGGTTACTCGTAGGTGTTAGTGGTATCCGGCAACGTCAACGGATCCGTTACCGCAAAGGAAACAACGGCCTCTACACTTTTTGATACTATGTATGTAGGTATTAAGAATAACAAAGAACACTTTTCTTCTAAGCCTTTCTTTAGTTTTGATGTGAATGGAATGTAGGTCAGTAAATAAATTACAGGTTTAACTTTCCTTTCATACATTTAAAATATCTAGAATCTTAGTCACAAAAAGTATACTGAAACAATCCTATTCCACCATTTTCCATTGATAACATCTAAAAATTGACCTCTCAATTTGTTTACTACGGTGGGTGGCGGCACCGCCTCGATGGGTGCTACCCAAAGAAAAATTTTATAATTAAATTCATCGATCAAATAATTTTGATATTTGAGAGTTGTTTTAAGGTATTTTATCAGATAAGGCCATTAACATCTCCATACAATGGACTGAACATGGTGTTTTCATCAAGTTTCGCGGTACCGAAGCAATAAAAATTCATAGTTAAGCTGATAGTAGGTATACATGCCCATTTGATTTTGTTAGATACGCTTTTTGAAGTGCTTTCTAAAGCGGCCCACAGACACCATACTTGGGCGCGCGCATGTGCACCGAAACTGGTGCGTGATTTCGCCACACACTGCACACCAAATTGTACACACTTTAGTTGTGAAAGAGACTTCAAAGGAAAAAAACATTTTAAATAAATCTTCCGCACTCCTTACTCAATCACAATACGATACAACTGAATATAAAATGTGGGCGCGCATCCCCATACACATACACCATCATCGAGACACCGACACCAAAAATCAAAAAGTTTTGATTTTTACTCGCGCCGAAAATCGGTGTGCGCACGCGCACCAGCCCACAGACAGCACACATTTCCTCGCACAGACACATGCGCGCGCACAAGTGTGGTGTCTGTGGGCCGCTTAAGCAGCATTTTTTTAAATTATTTGCGTTGCGTTGTCGGTTGTCAACAATATTATTAAAAAGGTTCCTGTTTGCCATTAGTTCTTCTTCCCAAATTGGTCATATTAGTTTTTCCAAAAAAAACTCTAATCTAATACAAATGAGAAAAAATAAAAGATTCTACTTACCACACATATTCAACGTTAGAGCTGGTTCGTGCGAGGCAGTCGTGCATTTAATTTGCTTTCAATAAGTCAGTACTGGAAAAATATTGTATATTATAGTATTATGTGATGATTATGAAACGATTTCAGCTGTCTATTAGTCAGCCTATTTTTTCGTACTCCTAAGTGAGCCTGCCTGTCTGTCTGCACTGGCTTCTACCCTCGAAGAACTGGGGCGCTTTTTTTGATACGCGGTTTTTTTATTGCTTCCTACAGATGTCTTTTTAAAATTGACATTCTAACTCTAAAAAGAACAGTATCTTCCGTAAAACTGCAAATACAAAACTCATTTTTTCTCAAAAACGGGCTCTATCTTTTGGTTGGTAAAAGGTTTTCACGAGGGGTCTTTAAACTTTTCCTCCCAAATAAGTTTTTTTTTTTAAATCATGCATAGGTATGTTTCCTTTTCAATTTTTGTTTTTAAATCTCAAACCCCAAAAAAATAAAATGCACGATTGGGTCGCACGAACTTGCTCTAATGTGTGACAGTGGTCTTGGGGCTTGAGATTTTGATAAAAATAAATTTTTCAAAATTCTTAAATAAATACTTAAACTAATTTGAGCTGAAAAAACAGTACGCCATTTTATTTCTTGCATAAATTTGAATTTATGAGAATAAATTTATAAAAATCTGTGGAGCGGTTTTTGAGAAAAAAAGTTTTTTTTGAAAAACTTTTTGAAAAAAATTTTCAAAAAAAATTCAAAAACGCCAGATCATAGGTATTCAGCAAATACATTAATTTAAAATTTTTAGAAAAAAATTTAATAAGCAGTTTTCAAAATATTAATTTTTTAAATTTTTTTTTTTTTAAATGCTTTTAAAAATACAAAAAAATATTTTTCAAAAATATTGGTATGCAATACAAATTGAGCTACCTACAGCTATATGTGTGTGAAATTTCGAAAGAATCGGTTTAGTCGTTTTCGAGTTAGTCGAAAGCAAAAAAAAAACGGTCCTATGGAAAGTACCCTTCTTAGCCATTTTTTAAAACTTTTTTTTCAGCCATATGATTGGTCGTACCTAAAAAGCAACACAAATTTTTTTAAATAAAAATTGTTATAGCCGTTTTTGAGAAAAATAAGCTTTAAAATAACGGTTGTATGGCAGGTACCGTTATTTTTTGAGCTAAAAAAAAATTTCAATTTCCCCTCTGTACAATATCTAAAAAAGTTTATATACCAAGTTTGAAGCAATTCGGCCCACCCGTTTGGCCTGTAGGTCTACATACAGACAGACAGACATGCAGACGGACAGAATTTTTAGACCATCTTTTTTCGTCTTCGCTATCATCGTAATGTCATGTTTGATTGTTATCTCAAAACTTTTTTTTTCGACGAATGCATAACTTGCCTTATAGTACCTATAATCGCAAGTAAAAATATGTTCCGAGGGACGGCCAAATAAATCCTAAATACCAAATTTGAAGCAAATCGGCCCACCCGTTCAGCCTCCAGAGGCGCGAACAGACAGACAGACTGACAGACAGACGGAATTTCCAGACCCACTTTTTTCGACTTCTCCATCATGGTAATGTCATGTGTGATTGTTATCTCAAATTTTTACTTGCGATTATAGGTACTATAAGGAAAGTTATGGATTCGTGCAGAAAAAAAAATTTGAGATAACAATCACACATGACATTACGATGATGGAGAAGTCGAAAAAAGTGGGTCTGGAAATTCCGTCTGTCTGTATGTCTGTTCGCGCCTCTGGAGGCTGAACGGGTGGGCCGATTTGCTTCAAATTTGGTATTTAGGATTTATTTGGCCGTCCCTCGGAACATATTTTTTATTTTTGCTCTAGGTCCAAAAATAACGGCACCTGCCATACAATCTTGAAGACAAAAACTGATTTTCTCAAAAACGGCTCTAACGATTTTGATAAAACTTTCAGAATGCTATTTTTGCAAGACAATCTATCTTATGGTTTAAAATTTTTTTTCAAAATTTGTCTAATAACGGTACCTCTCATAGAACCAGTATTTTTAAATCAAATTTTCTCGTAAACTATACATTCGATTTCAATAAAATAAATAAATTCATAATTTTATTAATTTGCCATTTCAAAATTTTCAAATACTTTTTTTTTTTTGATTTTTTATAATTTTTTCAAAAAAATTTTTGGTTTTCGAAATATGTTGGAAACGGGTACATTGATTTTTTTAAAATTATTTTTCAAATGTAAACTACAGATTGCCATATATTTGCATACTCAAATAAATTTCAAAATATTTTTTGAAAAAGTTTTTCAAAAATAACCTTTTAAAAAAAAAACTGGTCCAACGATTTTCAATATTTTTTTTTCCTAGATTGACGTATAGCTTTGAAATTTTATCGCATACTTAGTTTTTCCGAGAAAACTCTTAAACTTATTTAAAAAATAAAAGAATTTTCGAAATTATTTAATTTTTTTTAATATCCATATATGCAGCCACTACGCAATTGCTTATCATAAGAGCAAGTTCGTGCGACCCAGTCGTGCATTTTATTTTATAGGTACTAGGTAGTTATAAGGCAAGTTATGAATTCGTGCAGAATTTTTTTTTTTTGAGATAACAATCACACAATACATAAACGATGACGGAGAAGTCGAAAAAAGTGGGTCCGGAAATTCCGTTCGCACCTCTGCAGCCTAAATGGATCGGCCAATTTGCTTCAAATTTGGTATAAAGTAATAATTTGGTAGTATCGAGAGTTGTTTTCCATTTTTGCTAGAGGTTGAAAAATAACGGTACTTGCCATACAATCTTTAACAAAAAGTTTGCTGCTCAAACGTGTACAAAAGTTTGAGAAGCACCTGTCCAGAGATGGAAGTTATACTCAAGTTTCGGGTATAAACACTCTGTAAATTGTAGCCAGATCAGAAGGGGTAAAAAGCTTCTTGCATCTATTAAGAAAGCCTAAGCATCTTGCAGCATTCTGGGAAATCTTATGTATATGACCATTCCAACGGAGATTGTCACTGATACACAAACCGAGCACTGATAGCTTTTCGGCCTCCTCGATGCAAGTACCATTCATGGATAATGGCATAGGGGGTATGTGTAGCTTTAACGACAAAAGACAGCATTGAGTTTTCGACGCATTAAACTCCACACGATTTCTATTACCCCAGTTCACAATGCTGTTTGAATCGGAGTTTAATAAGCTTTCAAGACGGTATCAAACGTATGAAAAGCTAAGGGGTTGAGTCGTCAGCAAAACTATTTAATATATTAGAAGTCAGAGACAAAAGATCATTTATAAAAATGAGAAAGAGAGTCGGAGACCGAACGGAGCCCTGGGACATACGCATTTATTTTGTGGAGATCAGACTTGGAACCGTCTTATACAACTTGTATTAAACGGTCCAGAAGATAGCTTCTAATCCAACAAATAAGAGTATCATCGATACCAAATGCACGCATTTTCGATAAAAGAGCTTCATGCCAAACTCTATCAAATGCCTTTCAAATTATACAGGGTGATTCACGAGCGTTGTGCCAAAAAGCTAGAGCGTGTAGGTTGAGTTGAGACAAGAAAAAAATCGTATGGGAGGGGGGTCTATTCCCCCCGTTTAGCCGGGAGGGGCAATTTTCTGAAAAATTGACTTATTTTGTAAAAAAAATATTAAAAATCAACGGCTTCGTTTACAACACCGTGTTATACCTTTTTGGAAAGCCAAAAACTTCTTCTTTCATTTTGTTTTTAAATTAAATTGTTTTAACGAATAGTTTAAAAAATATAAATTTTCAAACTCAAAATCTTGAAAAAAAAATTTGAAAAAAATAATTTTAAAACTAATTTTTTTCAAAATTTTACGTAATTAAGTATAATTTTTGTTCTCAGAATTCAATGCTCCCCATAATATTTAATCCAACACTGGAAACCGTATGGCTCTACGACTTTTTGTTGCCAAGGTTTTCAAAAATAACCGAACCTACTTCTTCACAAGAAGCCGAATATGGGGCTCAGAAAACCCACAAGTGATCGAAGAGATGACGGTGCCGTTGTATTCAATGGTCGAAAGGTGTCATTGGACGGCCGGCGCGGCGATTGAAGATCATGATACAATATGTGGTTCCAACAAGACAGGACAACAAGCCACACAGCATGACCAATTATGGCTTTATTGCGTGAGAAGTTTCCTGGACATCGTTAGATTTTTTTCTCTGGGGTTACGCAGAAAACCGTGCTTACGCGAATAATCCCCGAACTCTAAACGCATTAAAACCAACATTCCTTAAGTTGTGGCCGAGATACCGCCCGAAACGCTTGCTGCGGTTCTTCCCGAGTAGGACATTTGAATGATATTGTTTTTCACATTTAATGGCAAAGTCCAAACTTTATAATACCTACAATAAAATTTACATCAAAAATGTATCACTATGTGAAAAATTAATGACCCTATATAAATTATTTTTCCTTAAGTTCGATTACAAATAAAAGGAAAAGTTTCCTTCATGTGTTGTCCCAAATCAATGATAAAGAATAAATAGTTCGAAAGCTTACGTTTTTTTTTATACTTTCCTTTTTTGGTATTTTCTGTTGTTCTGTCATTACATGACAGTCTTACATTAATAAATGTTAGGCTCTATTAGTGTAGCTATCTTGTCAGTCATTTCCGTCGTTGCGGCTACGACTTACAATAATAGTTTATTCGATTAGTCCAGTTTTTCACAACTTTTTACAATAAATCCATGTTTTAACATAGTAATCAAAAAGCGTTAAGTAGCACGAGCACGAACAAGGGGGCCAGTTAACAAGACCACTTCTTGGAAATAAAGTTGTCACCAAATTGATTTTGCAATAAAGTAACGGTTAAGCACGCTGTTTGGCAAGTTCTGCCGATTTCTTGGAACCAAATGTCGTAGATATGTTAATTAATTTCTTGGAAACAAAAACTCAGTCAGCATGGCTCGATAGCTCTTGCCATTTCTCGTAACACCAGCTCCTTCCTCATTTCGAAAAATAAGGACCGGTGATTCGTTAATGGCTTTAGGATTGTTTTCGCTCTAACTATCGCGAAAAAAATCAATAACTATACGAATTGCTCGCTCACTAGACCGATAATGTTGACCGTAAAAAGAACAAAGTGCTCTATGAACATGAACTTCGCGAACAGATTTATTTATTCAAAGTAAATTTCCACAATGTGGAAGCATTGTTCCAGCTTTAAACGGTTAATGATGAATTGGTAAACTTTAAGTTTGTTCAATGAAGAAAAACTAGATCAGAACAGAACAGCACAAGTGTGTGAAAACTGTCAGAACAAGTTAGAACAGAAAAATGTAGTTTCGTATTTGACAGCTCCTCTATCAGCTGTGAAATTTTAAATTTCAAATAAATCTTTTGTAAAATTTTTAGTTTGCGTTCAAATCTTTTTAATTATAAACTATAAAAAAATAAAATGAATATTTTGGAGGTGTTATTGCAAGAGATGTTAGAAGATTCAAGCAGTTCAAACTTTTTAAGTTCATCGGAAGACACATCCTCGAATATAAATGAAAGTGATGAACTGGATGAGTTGACTCTATCATTTGTAGGCAAAGACGATAGAAATGCAATTTCAAGATATTTGGAAGAAGTAGTTCCTTCATATAATGAAAAAGAATTTATAACCCACTTTAGAGTAAGTCGGGAATTTTACCATGAAATAGTGAACAGATTTGCATCATCAAGTGAGTACAGCGCTTTGGAAGCTGGAAAATCATATTCTCCAGAAATGCATGTAGCTCTCTTTTTGTGGTTTGCTGGACATGAGGCTTGCTGCTACAGAGATATTGCAGATAGGTTCAATCTTGCTTTAGGAACAGTTTGCCGAATCATAAATTGCACGTTATGCTTTTTAAGTAGCATGTCGGATTCAACTATTGTGTGGCCTACAAATGAAGAAAAAGCAGCAAGTTCCTCTCGGGTGGAAAGTAAAACTGCTATTCAAGGAGTTATCGGTAGATATTTTAAATACTATATTCTAATCAGTACACATCTAAATTTACAATATATTTTTTTAGGAGCTATCGATGGTTCCCATATACGGATTGATCCTCCCAAGCGGGCAAAAAACGATTACATAAATAGAAAAAACGTGATGAGTATATGCTTGCAAGGCATATGTAATGAAAAAAAACAATTTATTGATATGTTCGTTGGCTATCCAGGATCGGTTCATGACAATAGAGTTTTTGAAAACTCGGACATATATCCTAAACTCCCAAATTTATGTGGAGATTTCTTTATACTAAGGGATTCTGCATACGTTTGTTCTAAGCAAGTTATTACACCTTATCGTGACAACGGCCATTTGTCAGCTAAGCAAATAATTTCAAACAAGTCAGCTGACACTTTTGATAGTTCTCACGCACTTGCACCACCTCAAAAGTAGGTGTAGGAAATATTGTTCTAAACTGTGTTGGACAACTTCATTGAACACAAAGTGAAAGATTGTAGAACAGAAAAGAACAGGATTTTTGCTCATTGAACACCAAATTTTGTACTTTTCAGATCTTTTCTGTTCTTTTCTGTGCAGCTCAGATTCATTGAACACACTATTTATACTGAACAGAAATGTCAACACATTTTGACATTCTCAACTGTCAAACCATAGACAGCACCATCGAAACTTTTCATGCAGCTAAAAAAAAACACCCTATATTATGGCGACGACAAATTTTGTTTTTCAATTTTCCACCAATATTTGAGTGATGTTACAAGATGGACAATCTTGCTGAATTAATGCTAACTTTTGTTATCGCTACGCATACCAATAAAAAAACGTCAATGCATTTAAAATCAACATTCAATCTAAACAAATAATGAGTAGGAGGGCCCTAGAGTTTTTATAGTTTAAGGGCCCCGGCGGCGAACGTTCACACGGAACAAGCTAACGCAAACAAAATCTTTAATATAAACCACTTAAATTGTAACTTGAATTTTTTTCTGGTTCTATTAACAACTTGGTGATGATTTGTATGTTTACTCATAAAGTTCAAGATTCGCGCCTTAAAAAGTCTTGTCGTTTTTCAATGAATAGAAACTAGATAGAAACATTTGAAGGCCTTTTAACGCCCACTTTAGGTGTTGTATGAAAACATTTAAAGGGAATTTAATAGACTGGCTAATCGAATGATTAGATTATGTCGTGATTAACATTTTGAGTTAGCTAGTCTGCTGTTGTGGCGGATCTCTAACTTCCATATATTGTCTTACTTACCACAAACAAATTCATTGGAATAATACATCGGAATTAAAATTGAAGATACGCATACGCCTACGTAGACGCCTTTCTAAGACAATATTCTGATTATAAAAAATTTAAATTAACAAAAAAATATCGACTGTTTTTTTTTCTTCTTTTTTTGTTACGTTCGTTAGTACGACTGAAATAAAAAACAGCTTTATTTGTGTAGCAGCTAAAGGACGGATAATATAATAAATAAATACATTTCGAAAGCTTAATAAATACTATTTTTTTTAATTAAAATACTAAAAGCTATAGGCTGACCGCTGACTAGGAGCAAGCGCATTCTAATACTCGCATATCAGTCCACGTTGAGATCTTTAACTTCTCGTTATCTTTTTCATCCACGTGTAATACTTCAAGTTCAATAAGTTTTGAAGGGGCACAGCATGGACGAGGCACTTTTTTTCTATCCTGTTTCCAAATAAGACTTTGTAATAAGGCGTGATGATGCGCGGGATTATAGCGAGGTGGGCATCGCCCTCGACAGTATCCAGCATCGAATACCTTAGGTTGGATGATAAATTCAAAGCCCTTGATTTCCTTGAACACTACTTCCATTGAATGCCGACAACACCTTTGATTATCCTTGTAACAATTGCTTTTGTGAACCTTTCGCTTTGGTTTCTCTGTCATTTGATTATGATGATGTTTCGAACGTTTCTCACGATGAGTTCCTAGCCGGCCAATTATATTTAACACAGGTGCAAGGTCATATTTATCAGCAGAAGTGCTTGATTCGGAGTAGGAATCGCCTTCTTCATCTTCTTCTTCATCACTGTCTCCAGATATATCATCGATTATTCGTGCTCCATTTCGGAAACAATTATCGCATTGGATTTCGAGTCCTAAATTTTGCTTTTTGTTAACTAGCCATTCTTCAACGGCTTTTGTAACATCAAACTGAAGCCATTGGCTGGTCGTTTCATCCATTTTATTCCGATCTATTTTGATTTCTATTCTTTGGCCATCTATGCGGACTTTTCCTTTGGGTTCCAATAGTTGATAGACTTTCATATTTAAAAAATGACTTTGTTTTTGTTGTTTCTTATTCGAAGAATGCTTTTTTTGATTTTGGTCTCCTTCATTGATAGTGGTGCTGGTGTTGGCATTAAATGAGTCGTTTTGATGACTGTGGTTGGAGTCCATAGCGAATTTCTTGTGTTTTGTTCCAATACGATTTTGCCGGTGATGTTGATGGCGTCGTCGTTTAGAGTGTCCAATAGTTGCCAGTGCAGGGCTTGTTATCAAAAGCAACCTTATATTCGCCTCTTCGATATCAGATGCTTTTATATCGTCCGTATTGAGTTCGAGTGGAAACCGAAGTAAAATCGATTTTGTTGGCATTGTTTTGCTTTTGTTTTTATTTGTGTCTTTATCCCTTGCCGGAGATCTCCGTTCCCTATATATTTTGGTATCTGACGAATTGTGACGAATTGACAGTAACGATAACGAACTATTGGCATCATCATCATTGTTAAAGTGATCAATTATATTATCAAAGTCCGGGATTGCGCGTTTTCGTACTCGATCAAGATATTCGTTATATTTTGTTGAGTATTCCAACTGGCTGATATTTGCCTAGGAAGAAATCAAAAATGTTTGTATTAGTGTTGACATCATCACAATATAGTTTTATAAACACTGAATGAAAAACGGTTATTAATTATACTCCAAAAACAATTATTTTAATCCAACCAATTCCCCTTATTTCTAAAGCTCCGAAAATCCCCAACATATTTTTTATTGGCGGAATGTCCATGGACATTATCTCTGCTTACAAGAGTCATACGGTACATGGATTGGTCATTATGTCTATTTTAAAGGAGACATAATAACGGTATTGAAAATTTGGTCTTCAAGGCTAGTTTTATTTGTGGACATTAATCCATATTGAGTTAAGTTGAAATATTTAAAGAAATTATAGGGGTTGGGGTCGAAATTCTGGATGCATAAAAATTCTGCTTCCAAAATTCTGATTTTCATCATTCTGGTTTACAAAATTCTGCTTTTCATAATTCTGTTTAACGCAATTCTGCAAATAATAAAATAATCGTTTGACAAATGTTAACTGCGACGGTATTCATTAAAACTTCTTGTTGGCAAGATCTTCTTGAACATGCAACGGGAATCAATGAGATAATTCGTAATATAGATCTCCCTCTTTTTTTTAATAAACTATAAATAATTTTTGAAAAACAGAATTTTGAAAAACATAATTTTGAAAAGCAGAGTTTTGTTTTCCAGAATAAAAAAAAAAAAGAATTTTGAAAAACAGATTAAAACAAACAACACAAAAAAAAAACCAGAATTATAAGAAACAGAAATTTGACCGGATCCCAAATGATATTCTATGCTGGATTTTTAATAATAATTTTACTATAATAATAATAATTTTAACAATTTGAAATATAATACATAAGTGAAGTGAAAAGAATTGTTAAATATTCGCGCGAATTTTATGCTGTTATTTTTTAAATTTATTAAAAATAATTTTGTTTAGGTCTACTTTTTATAATGCGTTCCGATTCCGATTCTGACAAACAATTACTCAAACCGACGCGACGGACGTTGTGGTTTCATATCAACAACAATATATAACAGTTACGTTCCAAAACAGTAATCCGTCTTTTTTTATGAGTTTGTGATTTGTTTTGGCATTTCAAAATTTACTTATTAGACATAATCCATGGACCTGATGACTATATTGCACATAATGACCATGGACATTGTGCCTATCTGCAACATGGACATTATGACCGTGGACCTCATGTCGTCCCGCCTTTTTATTTTATAATGCAATGCAGTTAGGAACTTTTGTACTCGTTTTAATTATGTATAAATGTATCTATATGAGCTTACAGATTTCAGTCGGTCATAGACGTGCAAGTAGTAAATCATGCAAATAAATTGCGAGAGTGGCGCATTACATTTTTATAAATTTTTCTTCGGTATTTTTTTTTAAGATATTTAGACTTTATTATAATGTAGTTTGACCAAACATTAACAACTCGCTGTTTCTCGGCCTATAAGTTTGCTTAAAATAATCTTTAACCTTACAGCTGAAGTAAGGGAGGTGACAATATGCAATTGGCAATTTTTGATTGAAGCTACTAAAGGATCAGAAATGGACTTCATGCTCCTAATAATATAGGAAATATTGGACAGCTTAGGAAAACATTTTGTGCAAAGACAAAAATTGTTTGATGAGTTAAGGTGTTGAATGTTAGGGGCCACTGATCCCACACAAAGAAGAAAATATATAAAATATTAAATAAAACAGTACCTTAAAATTTTAGAAATGTCAGTCATAAGTAGAGAAATTTTTCACAGCGTTACGTTAACAGGTATGGTAAATATATTATATTTGTTTTGCTTCCATTAATTTGTCCCTCTTTCCTTTGTCCTCTTTTATGTAGGTTAGGTACATCAAGGATTGAGTTCTTGTTTGTATAGCACATATAACATATCTATCTATTACACTTTTTTGGCAACAATTTTGGTCCAACTCAGGTAGCACAATATTTTCTGAAGTAACTTTGAAGCATTTCATAAAATAGGCGTGCATTTAAAAATCGACGCCAACCTTCTGCGAAGAACTTTCATTCGCGATGTTTTTTTCCTGTGGGAAATTTCATGGGAATTTTAATGGCGCTCAAAGGGATGTTGACTTGAACGTCATCTAGGTTATCATAATTAAATGTCAACTTAACATTGCCGGCCGTCTTGCAGGATTCCTGCAAAAGAACTTTGTATGCTAGGGTGGATTGGTATTGTGTTGGAGAACCTTATTAGGTATAGAGGGGTTTTCTTCTCACTCTTTGGGAAGGAAATGTCGGAGTACAAGATTTCATGGGTTTTTAATAATATATTTTAAATTTGTATAAGATTAATTTTAAATTAATATAAACTTAAATACGTACAATTTAGAAAAGCAGTGCATTGAAAATAAACTTTAACTCAATAAAACTTAATCTAAAATTATTTGATATTTAAAAGTGTATTTTCTTCCTCATCCTGTAGTAGGATGCAAAGCTTTACGATGGGACGCTTTTAACATCGGCTACCCGAACTCCTCCATCTAAACCTGTGTATAGTTGTACTATTCGCACTAAACACCATTCGTTAGAAGGCACATTCAAAAGCTGTGGAAAGATCACTTGTGGGTTCTAAGTGCACTGCTTTGGTTGCAAAACAAATAATTAAACACACGTAACCTTTTGAGATGCGACAATTACGAGCAGCGAAGCTTTTTATCGAAAATGGGCCAGCAAAATCGATGCCGGTATTTGTGAAGGGAAGTGAAAGTTCGGTTCTTTCTTTGGGCAGTGCTGCCATTATTTGAGAAGCCATTTTTTGTTTATAGATTTTGCAGATTATGCATTTGCGAATATGGCATTTCACCAGGTTTTTGAGTTTTGGAATCCATATTTCGGATCGTATCAATCGCATAACGAGTTGGTTCCCTCCGTGAAGAGTGACCTTATGAACAAAGTCGACATAAAGATTTGTATAAGTAAAATTTTTGGGTATTTTTCATTATATGAAAGAGTTGAGGAAGCAAGTCTTCCATTCACTCTCATTTCTTGTCTGTGTCTAAAAATGGGTTAAGGGTCAAAATACTACTTTTCTTGGAAATCGTTCGATTTTGACAGAGGTGTGTACTCATTCGGAAAATAGAGATGTTGGGTTAAGCGAATAAGAAGGGTTTTCGTAGAAGAGGTTTCTTTTTGTGACAATTAAAAATAAACGGCGCCTAGAATTTCGGATAAATCTGTACACATACGACATAACGCGTGTCATTCGAGTCCATGAAGAAAATCTTCTTAGAACTGCTTGAATATCAGGAAAAAGTATGGTTAAAGGTAGTTCCACACTATCCCACTTAGTAGTACGACGGTGCCGTGAAATAAGGCCAAGTGAAATAAAGCCAAATGGAGAGATTTGGCCTTGTTTCGCTTTTGTAAAGTGAAATAAAGCCAAATTCTAACGTTTGGCCTTATTTCACTTTGTTAAAGTGAAACAAGGCCAATTTGGCAATATTCCATTTTCAATTGCTTTGTTTACAAGAAATAAACTGAAAACCATTTCAATAAGGTTAAAACCTCTTCGTTTGCATTTGTATTTCTGTAATTGGTTAAATCGTGATCCAATAGCACATCTAAGAACTTGAAAAAAATTGTCTCGCTTAGGAAGCTTCGTAGATGGTATGCTATCGAATCCCTTCAAGCAGCTGCCAATCCTATATACAAAGCTTTATTGCACGATATTTTCTCGGGCCCTTCCTATATTTGAAAGAGGAATGGTTTTTGGAAGTATATTTTAATGTTTAACAATTGGGCTGTCGGCGAGGGTGGCCGTTGACGCGGGCGATACGGGTGGACGGTGAAGCGGGCGAAACTTTGCAAACAATCACAAAATCGCGCGGTTTTTTGATTGTTTGCAGAGTTTAGGTATATTTAAATTTTTTTATCATAATTTTTCCGTATAGGAAATGTTGACTTACGTGGTCATTATGAGCAAAGTATACAATTAATGGCTGTTTAAAGCCGCAAGATGGAACCACATTGAAAGTGCCATCCAAAAGATAATTTTGGGCGGATGATTTGGGTATTTTTTGAACTGCAATTGCCATGGTCGGAGAGCGGAGACAGAAAAACGGAATGCGAAAAAGCTATCCTCAACTACAGCGCCCCGATAAACCAGTTTGCCTTATTCCATTGTAAAGCATTTGGCCTTATTTCACTTTGAATGAGATAATCTATTTGGCTTTATTTCGCTTTAACAAAGTGAAATAATGCCAAACGTTAAAATTTGGCTTTATTTCACTTTAACAAAGCGTAATAAGGCTAATTCTCTATATTTGGATATTTGGCCTTATTTCACTTGGCCTTATTTCACGGCACCTAGTACGACATGTCAACAAAAAGTGTGAAGGAATGTGTGATGGTTTTACATTCAATCCTAAAAAAATATTTCAGATCTAAACACATGTTAAATCGTATGAGATCTGCGCTGTCATATTCTGTTTCCACACTATTATACTCCTGTTTCATCGCACATTTTTGACATGTCGTATTACACTGTGGGATAGTGTGGAACTACCTTAAGTAAGTTTGAAACGGGTGAGCTTCTAAATCGTGCTCAACAGGAATATCAAAATTGAAACTGGGCCATGAGGTTTGCGATTCAGACAACCAGTCAGGGCCATGCCACTAAAGGTGGTTGTTTAAAAGTTCATATGGAGTCACACCTCTGGTTGCAAGATCTGCCGGGTTATCTGCAGACCGAACATGTTGCCAGTCAATATTTCCAACATTTTGGGTGATTTGAGAAACTCTGTTTCCTACAAAAGCTTTCCATGTGTGAGGAGGTTTCTTTAGCCAAGCAAGAACGATGTAGCTATCAGTCCATAAAAACATATTTTCAATCGGGTATTTGAGTTGAGGGACAACCTTCTTTATGAGTTTTGAAAGTAGTATACGCATGCGCAAAGCTCTAGCCTTGGGAGAGTTATTTGCTTAACTGGGGCGACTTTAGTCTTAGTACAGAGGAGATGAGAGGAAAAGCTGTTTTCTCCATGGGTTACTCGGATGTGTAGTGCAGCTGAATAAGCGCGCTCAGAAGAATCACTAAAGCCATGTAGCTGGACTAAAACTAAGGGATAGTATCCAATCCATCGAGGAACTCGAATATTTCGGACATCGGGAAGGGTTGCTACAAAATTCTTCCAAGCATGACACATTAGGGGCTTAAGGGGAGAGTCCCAGGACATCCCATCTGCATTATAATCTTAGCTGTTATAATGATTGGGGCCAGCCACCCTGCTGGGTCGAACAATTTCGCGATTGCCGAAAGAGCTTTTCTTCGACGGAGTTGATTGTAATAATAATAATAATATTTCTTGGAACTGGGCAATAAGAGAGAATTCGAAATTATCGTTAGTTGCGTTCCACTATATACCTAACATCTTAGCGCAAGATTTTTCTTCGAGTTGTAGAAACTCTTGATTTAATAGTTCCTCAGAGGGGAATGAGTCTAAAAGTTCAGAACAATTAGAAGTCCATTTACGAAGCGTGAAACCCGCTGAGTTTAAAGCTGCCACTAACTCTTGCTGACAGAGCTTAGCTGTTTCAACATCGTGTGAACCAGACAGGGCGACGTCTACATAAAACTCGTTCGAATTATATTTGATGCTGAAGGGAACTGGGCTTGAACATCATCAGCTAATTGGCTCAGGGTTCGGATTGCAAGGTAGGGTGCACAATTAATACCAAATGTGATGGTTTGAAGTTCATAATCACAGGTGGGGTCGAGTATAGAATTTCTGAATAAAATTCTTTGAAATGGGGTATGGTCATAGTGAATATAAAACTGTCGGTACATTTTTGTGATGTCTGCATTAATTTTGGTGGAGGCAATACCCCCATTTAGCTTAATACAAGCTACTTAACTTAATTTAACTTAAAAATATGAAACTTACAGCTAATTAGATTGGATTTAATTGGGTAGACGATTTAACAGAAGGAGTTTTAGGCGGGGAGTGCTGAGGTTGAAGTCGAAACAGTTTTCGTTCAAATTAACCCTACATAGCATACGGGTTATAGGTTCATTGAAGCCATAAGAGGTACGATGAGTAGGTAGGTAGAAAAGACGAGGGTTTCTTAGGTTACGGGGGTTAGTGCTGAAAAAAGATAGAGTTGTAGAGGGTTTCACAGTCAACGGAACCTGAGAGGAGTCGATGGATGAAGAGAATCTCGGTTATTTCTCGTCGCTCTTGCAGGGTATTAAGGTTAATTAGTTGAAGGCGATGTTGATAGGGGGACAGGATCAAAGGATTATTCCAAGACAGGCCACGAAGGGCGAATCTTAAGAAACGGCGTTGAATGCTCTCAATTCTAGAGATATGAATTTGTTGATATGGGGACCACACTTGGCAAGCGTATTCAAGTAGCGGCCGGACAAAGGTTATGCAAAGAGATCGGGTGACGTATGGGTCGGAGAATTCTTTGGACCATCGTTTCACAAAACCAAGTGTTGAGTTGGCTTTTAAAATGGTATTATCGATGTGTATCAAGAAGTTGAGCTCTCGGTCACATAACATCCCGAGGTCCCGAATTGATTCAACAGTGGTCAAAGGTTGATTGTGAAGAAAGTAGCCCCTGGGAGCAGATTTTATGCGTTTGCGTGAAAAAGTGATTGATTGGCATTTGGCAATATTAAGCTCTAAGCAGTTTTTGATACACCAGACTGAGAAACTGTCGAGATCTAGTTGGATAAGAGAAGAGTCGTGTAAGGAAGGAATTGTCTTGAACAATTTGGTATCGTCTGCGTATAGTGAGATATGGGAATGTTTAATGACCAATTCAATATCGTTAATTGTAAGAATAAAAAGGAGAGGGCCTAAGTCACTTTCTTGGGGGACCCCGGAGGTAGCTAAGAAAGAATTGGAAAGGGCAGATCTGAAACGAACACTGTAATACCGGTTTTCCAGATAAGAAGAAATCCATTTTAATAAAATAGGTTCAAAGCCGAGGGAGGACAATTTGAAAAGTATTAGTCTATGCGAAATTTTGTCAAAAGCCTTGCTAAAGTCAGTAGAGATAACATCTACTTCCTTTCCGCTCTCTAGAGCTGAGAAGGTATAAGATATAAATTCAACTAGGTTAGTAGTTGTAGCTTGTAAACCTACATTAAACACAAATTTGTAAAAACGCCAGTAAAGAATTAAAGAGATGAGATCTGATTGTAAGCTAGGGCCAGTGAATAGAATGTCGTTTAAGCTCTTACCATTTGAAGTTGGACTCGATGCATTGAATACGATTCGGGTTTTTGTAGTAGTGCTTTGGGGTTTTACTACAGCGTGATGTGGTAAGTAGTAAGATTGAGTTTCTTTAACACTTTGAATTGCGAGTGGATCTACTTTTTTCATGTGGTCTAAAGTTAAATATTCTTGAAGAACATTATTGTATTCATTTTTAAATTAAGGATTCTTAGACAGAGTGTTTTCTGTACGAAGATACTGGTTTAATGCTCTTTCTCTTGAAAAACCGAGTGTTGAAATGTCATCTTTGAAGGGAAGCTTACAAATGTAACGACCTTCAGCATTGCGAGTGGTGGTTTCTGTGAACAGCTTTTCACAGATTTCATCTTGAGGTGAAGGTTTTTTTTCTAAAATCTCTTCGACTTCCCAAAATTGTGAAATCTCTTGGTCAAGAGACATTTCATTGAAGTGTGTTAAAAATGTTGAAAAGCATTGTATGGGTCGTTGAGAGAGAGGTCCTGATAAAACCTGATAGAATCATAAATATTTAGTTTGAAATCACTTCGAATAAGTGATGGGTATATGTCGGCACCAAGAACGAGATCTATTTTTGAGCTTAAGTGAAAATTAGGATCTGCCAACGGGAAATCGATAGGAAGTGATATTTCAGATTGACTAATGCAACAAGATGGCAACTCTCCAGTTAGGCGTTTTAAGACAATAGCATTGACACTGAGAGTTAAGTCTCTGGCATTTGATTGGATAAGAAGAGGACAAAGTTTTGAAGCATTGGCTGTGATAATAGCATTTATTCCAGATATGTGAGCTTGAATCGACTTAACTGGAAGCTTAAGGCGTGTCTGTGCTTCCTCGGAAATAAAGGTCACTTCAGATCCTGGGTCAAGAAGTGCACGAAGAGTGAATACTGTGCAATGATGTTCAATATTAACTAAAGCGGTAGCCAATATGACGCGATTTCAGTTGCTGCTGTAATAAGAATGCAAAGGGGATGAATCAGAAGTTTGGGGAAGAGTGGACTGTATAATCGAGTGGGTTAAGTCATTGGGATCTAAATTGAAATTATAATTCGAAGTGTGATTGGCTTAAAGGCAAAAGTTGAAGGAGAGAGTGATGATGTCCTTTGCATTGGATGCAAGTATAAGTACTTTTACAATCCTTTTCTAAGTGAGATGTTGCAAGACAATTCGAACAGTAATTGTTGGATTTTACGACTTTGATTCGATCATCAAAAGTCATTTGTAAAAACTTATTACTTATTATTAATGGATGGTTTTGATTGCAAAGCTTGCAAGTAAAAGTTGTTTGCTTATTATGATACGATTGATGAGATCTTTCAAAATTTCGTTGCGGTGAAGATGTGTTATTAAAAATGGGTTTATATTTGGGTTTGAGGCGAATATCTGAAACGGTTTCTAGGACTTGGTAACGATTTGTTAAAAAAGTACCTATCCATTTCAGACCATTTTGGTATCGTTCGGGGATTTTCGATTGATTGTTCCCATAGAGCGAGGGTTATATCAGGAAAACGTCTTGAACAGAGATAAACCAGAATGGAATCCCAATTAGAGGTATTAACTTCATGAGCTTTGAGAGCAGAAAGTGAGTCATTTATTTCTCGTTGAATGTTTTTGATCCCAGAACTTGACTCTTGGGAAACTTGTGGCAAATTAAACAAAGTTTTTAGTTGACTGTTTACTAGAATGCGTGTATTTTCGAACCGGACCTTAAGGGCTTTCCAGGCTAGGTCAAAACTTTCAGAAGTGAGAGGAAATTTACAAACAATGTTGCTTGCTTGCTTCGTCTCGGGTTTTCGATCGGAGATGATACAATTTTTGCACCGCACATAATTTAGGGTGATTTGCATATACTGCAGTAAACATGTCTCTGAAGGAAGGCCATGTTTGATTAGTACCATAAAAAATTTCGGTATCACAAGCAGGGACCTTAAGACAAGTCACTTCACTGCTTAAGGTAGTTCCACACTACCCCACAGTGTAATACGACATGTCAAAAATGTGTGATGAAACAGATGTATAATAGTGTGGAAACAGAATATGACAGCGCAGATCTCATACGATTTGACATGTGTTTAGATCTGAAATATTTTTTAGGATTGAATGTAAAACCATCACACATTCCTTCACACTTTTTTTTGACATGTCGTACTACACTGTGGGATAGTGTGGAACTACCTTTATTGTGTCTTGGGGTATATTCGCTACTTGGACGAATGTAGAATATTACGATTCATAGGGAAATCGAATATGTCTCATAGTCATTCCGGGGTACTGATCACACCCAGCCAATTGAAATACTTCGGGGTCACCTATCCCAGCATAATCTTAATTGCCCACACGGGGAATCCGACTCGAAGGACCAAATGTTGGGGTGTGGTTCAGAAAGAAAGAAATCAATTAAAAAACAGCATTTTTAAGAATGGGTTTAACAATTTGAATTTCTTTATTGAGATGGTCTTACCTCTAAGGTGGATTATATAAAAGTGATCGAGATTAGTAATTAGAAAAAAGGGGAAGTGGGTCCTGTGGGAAATTTCATGTTAATTTTAATGGCGGTCAAAGGGATGTCGACTTGAACGCCATATAGGTTATCATAATTAAATCTCACCTTAACAAATACTGTGACCTAAAACTTCCTTCTGCTCCCACACTTTTTCTTATTTTTCATAAATAATCTGTTGTCTTAATTTTCTGATCCACTTATTTGTTTTCCTGATGACAGCACCCTAAGCTTTTTAGCAATGTCCAATGAAAAACTATCAATACTTCGAAAACTAAATGTTTACTTCACTTAAAAAGGCATAACCTTCGTATATCCCCTATACCAAAACTTGAATATAATTCTCACACCTGGGCAGGCCCACCTACATAAAACATTTACGTCTGCTGGATATAATTAAAAATAAAGAGCCTTGGTTGTTGAAAGAATCATTAAAGGCGATTTGTTTCTCTTGAATATTATTTCTGTTACTATAGCTCCAGCAAAATAGACAGTTGTACTTAGCCTTACTCTTGAACCAAAGATATGTACCAAATTTTATCTTTCTAGCTCAAATATTGCGACCTCTAGAAAGCATACATACGGACGAACGTACGGAAGGAAATGGCTAAATCGACTAGGCTTTTGATTCTGAGTCAGAATATTTAAACTTTTCTATACCTAACGGTATTATTTCTCTCTGTTACAAACTGCAAACCAAATAATATATACCCATTCTATAGAATAGGGTATAAAATCTGAAACTGAAGTGACGTACTCCGGTCATGTTTTATCATAAAGGGTATTTTTCTAGCTGCATGAGAAATTTCGATATTTGTTGTCTATGGTTTGGCAGTTTAGAATGTGAAACTGTGTTGACATTTCTGTTTAGTCAGGTTTGGCAATTCATCATGAATCGTTTAACGCCGAAACAACGCTTCCAAATTGTGCAAATTAACTTTGACAAAAAAAAAAAAAATCTGTTCGCGAAGTTCACAAGGACTTTTACCGAAGAAGTGCATTTAGTGATGAAGCTCATTTCTAGTTGAACGGTTTCTCCAATCGTTCAATTTGATAACTTTATTAAAACTTAAGACTGAAACATTATTGGCATTTAAATAGTTGTGAGTATACACAGGCGTAATGACATAGTCTCATCTTCAAAAGCAAAAGACGATTGACTGCTGAAATCTAGCCCAAGTCAATCCACAAGTCATTAATCATTTGATTTAACAACATGCGAGATTGACCGCATTACAGATCATTTTCGTTCACACTTTTTTATTGTTTATTTTTCAAAATAAATTTAAAAAAAAAAAAATGAACTAATTCAAGAGAATGGAAATACATCATTTAGTAGTTAGTATTCCAAAACTACGAATTTTTTTTTGTTCTTACTCCATTCCATATAACTGAATAATTGCACTTAAAATACTACCCAAATATTTAATTGTTATTTGTAAACAGAACTTAAATCAAAATAAACATTTATATCCTAAAATATAACTCAACGTGTGGTTTTTAAAAGCATCCGTTCTAAGATTATGAACCATGTCTATTTAAATAGAATATTTATTTTTAAAATTAGAAGAAGGCGTTCTGGTTTATAAGGTCTAAAGTGTGAAATTTTGTAATCTCTTAGGAATTCAATATTCGACGAAATAATAATAATAGAGAACTACCTACAACACAACTCCTACACACAGACAACCAACTCAAAAAATGCATGTTTCCGATAAAAGTTTCTCACATTCCTCATTTCGAAAGTATTTTGTACAATAAAAATGAACTGCACATGAAGTTCTTAATAAATATGAACTATAAGGATGACCGACTATAATGATGAGCAAAACTCAACCGATCCATAATCAACTATCTAACGACAAATGGAATCTATGTCAACTTAAATATTTTAATTGCAGGGCATGATACTCTGTCTCTACGTAGTATACAAATCAACAATTAAGAACATAAATCAAAATATATATAAAAAAAATCAAGGTCAGTCAAATAGTGTTCTTAATTCATATTTTAATCTTCTAGCCAGGGATAAGTTGTTTTGAGATTAATGTTATGTGTATCTTTAGCATTATTAAGATAGATTTTACCTATAATATTGGGTTTAAGAAGTTAATCTCCGAACAGAGCAACAGCATAACGTTCCTTTTACCTGTCGCTCTCAACTCATGACAGAATGTCTTGCCTTGACCATCTACCGATTTTATTCCAGTCTAAAAGGCCAATTTTAATAAGGATGTCAAAACCCGGAAAAATTATCCCTTCTGCTCGTCAACTTAACAAGTTACTGACATATATGTAATGGATGGACTTGCAATTAAAATGCGGATATGATGTTTTCATAATTTTCAACAACTTGAAGAAACAAAAAATGTTGCTATTAAAGGCACGGTACAGTTTGGTTGCTCAAGTGCATGCCATAGACTTTATATCAGAGTGCCGCCACATTGAAAATTTCCAACTCCAATAATTGGGCAACCCAAGTGTGCCTGGCTTTAAATAAGTTTGTCAATGTTTGTCGGACTGCCATGCCCACCAAAGTTTCTGGGTTGGTGGATCCCTAACTTCATCATAATTTTTTTTAAAAATCCTGCAAAAGTAAATCTTATCATGAAAAAAAGAGCATCCCTTTTCTGGTTGGACCGCAAGTCGTAGGTGCCTTTCATTGCAACATAATAGTCGAGAGTGTAAGTCACTATAGGCCCTAGATTGGCTTGGAGGTGAAAGAAAATTGAACGAAAGTCGATAACAATATGTTCGGTAAATTTCGATTATGTTTTGAAAATTCTCTCATGGAGCAGTAACAGAATTCCCAGAAAAATAGCAGAATATACTATAAACCAGAGATCCTTTTGGTTCAAAAAATGGATGGATTTAGCAGATATCTGTAACCTTAATTTAGAGTTGTCCTTACAAAATGTAGCGAACTGGAAATACCAACTGTATCAATTATTGCAAAAATTGGATGAAAAATATAGGTATCAATTTTTTGAATCAGCGAGAGCATCTATTTACAGGAATAATTACAGTCCGCTGGAGTATGTCTTAGAAGAAAATAACTATTTCCAGAACAACAATAAAATCAGTCAAGAGGAGAACTTTTGAATTTAAACTTCATTCCACATAGGAAAGATCTACCGGTGTTTTGTTCTCTATGCAACATGGGAGAGAGAAGATGTAAGGCAATTTATATGCATATGCCCTGTTCTGAAAGAGATAAGACGGTCGGTATGGAATACAAATGTTTTAACTGATGTGCAAATGTACGAAATTTTAAATGGAAAAGACTGGAGGGATCTTTATACGTTTATTAAAATAAGCTTAGATTATCGAAAGAAAATTATACAAGAAACTTTCTCAAACTATTATGGTTTTTATTTTTAAGTTCACAACATAATTTGTAAATTATTGCTAAAAATACTCGATGACAAAAACAAAAAATGTCAATCTGGCAGACAGCCTTGAGCCATGTCTAATTTCATTATGTACCTACCTATATTTATAAATTGCTATCAAAAGAAAAGAAATAAAAATGAATTTTAAATTGAATTGAATTGTTCGGTAAACTTACGCGCATTAACCATCTTCTACTGGACGCACTTAGAAAAAGTTGAACCCGCCTGCTATTGATACCATGATAAATATACATATCTATGCATATTTAGAATCAGTCTTTTAGTTTGAGTCATACAAATTTGAAGAAGAGCAAAGTTTGAGAAGCCGGGTTAGATTCGGTATTTGAGGTAGGGGAAATTTCTGCGTATGAATAATGTTTCTAAAGAAGTTTCAAAGGGTTGATTTTAAGGATTATTTCAATAAAGAAAACAAAGCATTTCCTTGCGAAAATCAGAAAATATCAAAGTTTCTCGGGTGATAGCCTTAAAAAGACCGGCCATCGAGATGTATTTTCAATTCTTCAAGGACTTTATGAAAGATATTATTTTCCGCCTTAAGATATTTGCAACCTTGATTTGTTTATTGTAATTGTATAATAAAGGGTATATTTTTAGCTGCATTAGAAGTTTCGATGGTTGTTGTCTATGGTTTGACATGACAGTTGAGAACCATAAAACCATAAATTTATTGCAAAATCAATTTGGTGACATTTTTATTTCTATAAATGGTCCTTTTAACAAGCCTCTTCGCTCGTGTGGCTTGACGCCTCTCGAGTACTTTTTATGGGGCTATGTTTAGTCATTGGTGTATGCAGACCGACCAGCAGCTCTTGAAGCATTCGAAGCCAATATTCAAGCCCCCATTGACGCCATACATCCAGATTTATTGGAAAAAATAACGAAAAATTGGACTGATCGAATTGACTATGTAACTCGCAGCCAATGCTTACAAATGCCAGATATCATATTTATAAAATAAATGCCATGAAATTATCTTTCATATTATAATAATAAAAATTTAGCTCTTAAAAAAACATCCTGTATTATATGTATAAATGTATCCGCATTTTTTATAAAATAAATTGGTAGTTGAATTGCTTCCTTCAATTTAAGGATGGCCGGTCGGAGCATTTTCAGCAAAGTGACTTCAGGTTTTAAAACACATATAACGTTTCAGATAGTCAATAGTATGTAAAGAAATACGAATTTTCGAACAAATGTTAATGAATGTCTCCCAGTTTAATATGCTACAACTTTTACATTCATTCTATGATCGTTTTGTCATCTTGACAAGGATCCTCGTTCATCACCTAAATTACAGTCTTAACCATTCATGTGATAATTTAGGGTTTACCACGATATCTAGAAAAAAAATCTAGAACCACAAAATCTAGAAAAAAAATATAAAATTACCAAAATCCAGAAAACCCAAAATCTTGAAAAATTTAATCTCGAAAACCAAAAATCGAGAAAAAAAAATCTTGAAGGAAAAAAACTATAATTAATAATAATTCTAGATTTAGAATTCCTCAAAAAAAAAATCTATAACACTTTTTTTCTAGATTATTCTAGATTTCCATCTTTCTAGATTCTTTTTATAGATATTGTCCTTTCTAGATTCTGTCACTCTGGATGACGTCGTGATCCCGATAATTTAGACCCAAATTACCGCTGAACGTAAACATAATGTCACATCCTTTGCAAATGGTTGTTTCCCTTAAAAAGGTCGTTGTAGTCTCACAAACTAGCCAGTGGCTAGTAGCCATAGCCAACTCAGCAAAGTAGAAAACCGGCACCAAATTCCTGAATTTTAAGTTCACAATTATTTCTACTTTTTGTATTTATGAGAATTTTAGGGATTTAATAGTTGAAAGTGACCTTATAATTCTTGAAAACAATGTATATTAATGTAGAACAATAAAATTGACCATGGACCTAGAGTTTTGAAGTAGATTAATCAAAGAAATGCAGTTTTCAAATTCTTAATCCATTTTCACATTCTTCTTACCCTCCGTGAAGTTGTTTAGTTATGGTAACAAAACGACCGGCGCGGCGCATACCAGCGCTAATTGGGTTCTTCCAAGGAGCTTTTCAACTCAAGTGAAAACCGCCATTTCTATCTACCTACCTAACCGATTACAACTCGGTTGAGATAAAGCGTCAAAATGATCTATATGTCACGGTCAAAGCCCGATCTCTAGTCAAACCTAGGTTTGACTAGTCAATGCTCAACATTGACCAGCAGCGATGGATACTTTAGTTTCGGGCTTTGACCGATTAGTTTTTAGTCAAACCTAGGTTTGACTAAACTGGTCGGTCAAATTCCGAAACGAAATTATGAGATTCGGACTTTGACCAAGGCACTGAATTTTAATAATAAAAATACTTTCTCGTGCACGATTCTTAACTTTATTTAATAATATTTATTTCCTGCGAACAGCTAAAAAAATCAAGTAAAATGCTAGAAAATGAGTGTCATCCTTGTTAATAGAGACTATAGTACTACAAAGAAGGAGTTTTTAGTGTTTTAGGGTTCTTCCGCTTGAGACTGCTGTGTACGCCAGCGAGTTGGACTTTATTAGTAAATAAAGTTAAGAATCGTGCACGAGAAAGTATTTTTATTATTAAAATTTGTACCTTTTTAATGGAACCTGTGGCAATGAAAAAATTTGTTACTGTAAAAAAATTAAACGAAGTGATTAACTTGGCAAGATCATGGCAATTCCAATTAGATAAAAATATAAAACTTCAGAAATAATATCTGTCATGCCCGAAATAAATATTTCTTATAGAGGTGAGGCTTAATATTCTATTGTGAATACACTACACTTTTGTTAAATGTCAAAAAAAAAAATAACATTTTGTTGTTGTTGTAATATAATGGTTGATTTGATTGTTATCTCAATTGAGAGAATTCCCTCTCTCACACCATACAAACAATATTTTCCCTCTAACTTTGACCATCAGTGCCTTGGTTAAAGTCCGAATCTCATAATTTCGTTTCGGACTTTGACCGACCAGTTTAGTCAAACCTAGGTTTGACTAAAAATTCAACAGGCAAAGCCCGAAACTAAAGTATCCATCGGGCTTTGACCAACGCTGCTGGTCAATGTTGAGCATTGACTAGTAAACCCTAGGTTTGACTAGATATCGGGCTTTGACCGTAACATATATAAATAATTTTTTAAGTAATAACATTACAGGTCGACTTTTTTTTTAAGTGCGGCGCTTGTTTTCACAAAATCTGTTTATTAAGAATTCAACGTAAGATCCGGGCAGTATTAAATTTCAAACAATCGGAATAAGTTATATTCCTGCGGTAATATGGAGACTTTTAAAGTTATAGACCCCTAGCAAAAGATTAGTGAAAACTATTTGAGTTTTTTTCAATTTCTTAAATACCACAATAACAGTTGCAAATGTAAGTTTTAAATCTTAATAGATGTGTTCGTTGGACAACAAATGGCGTTAGTGATGTTGTCGATGGAATCTGGAGGTTTTTTAACTTTGACAGTTTTATTGATAACCTCCAATCAAAGAAAGGGAGGTTGTTCAAAAAATCACGAACAAATTTAAAAAACAATCGTCAAAATATATTTACCTTTGTAAAATCGGGCAGTGTTTGTAAGCCTAATCCTTCCATAACAATTTTCAATAACTGCTCATTGTCATCAGGATCCATTGGATATGTTGAATTGTTGGTGCTACTTAGTAAATGATTTCTCACTAAAGCATTTTTATGATAATGATACATTTTGTTTTTTCTATGTGATATGTTAGGTTTTGGTGTTTCATTGATGAAATCCGGTTCTTCATAGCTTCTTCTTGTTCTCGGCCATAGCTTGTCGCCGCTTTTATTGGTTTTGATATCAATAATTTTCAAGGCCGCCAAAGACTCAGACGCGGACGTAGCTACAGTCGTCGTCGTTGTCATTTTCGTAGATTCCACAGTATTCGTTACTATTTTACTAATATAACTCGTTATTGTACTCTCACTATCTTCTATCAGACTTTTATTATAAACATTTTGTAAAATGTATTGTTCACTTAAATTATTATTTTTATTTAAATTACTAAAAAATAGAATTTTATTATCACTTTCGTTGATCTTGGCTTCTTGGCAATTGGCAATGTGACTGGCTATTATTGTTGATAGGAATAAAACAATTATTAAGGACATTTTAAAACAACTAGTTGATATGATTGACAGTTGTAGTTGCAAAGCGGATGTAACTTGTACTAAAGATAAACCGGATGCTCTAACTGAAGACGATGATGATTCTATTATTTGGTTTATTCGTAAATAATTAAAATACGATTGCGAATGCGATTGCGATGGCAATGGTGGCGACGGTGATTTACATTTGAACTGATGATGAGGCTGGAGGGCATGGTGCTGATGTTGATATTGCTTACGATGATAATAATGATTTAAATACAACGATGAAGAACGTAAAAACCACAACTGCTGGCGGTGTTTTTGTTTTATTCGTTTTATTTTCTTAGTTTTGAAGTTTTTTATTTCTCTCAATTCAATTAAATTTTGTATCTTTAAAGTTTGCTTTGGACTCATTTTTCTAAACATTTCCGGTGGTTTTTTTTAAATTATTATTTTTGTATTTAAACACAAAATTTCACGAATTTTTGGATTATAGTAATATATTTTACTACTCATCACATTGAGACTTCTTTACACATTCTTTAAATACACTTGAATAATTTACACTTTTTTGGCGGCAAGACATTATGAAAACGAAAATTATCTTTTTTTGTCTAAGTTGAAACAAGCTAACTTTGAATGCCGTGTTCCTCCTCTCCGTCTCTTCTATATACCTGTTGTCCCAGATTATAAAAAAATAATTAATGTGCTAAGGAATATATAATTTTTTAATTATAAACCCTCTTCACTCATATATGTATGCATAACTTGATAATATTAATGATAATGAGTCTTTAATATCTGTCCGTTTTTCTTCTTCTTTTTGTTGTTGTTGTTTTTATTACTTTAAATCAACTTGGATATAAACTAAGATAAATTATAGTATCTTAATAGTCAATTTCCATCTTTATGTATGTTATGTTTGTGTCTGTTTGGGCAACAAAGTAAGGCACATTTTTGTAATATTCCTAATTATGTATGTGTAATTAAAATTGAATTTAAATTTCGGAAAAACATATATATAAAAACTAAAAACTCAGTAATTTAACATTCAACTGGTTTCATTTATTTATTTTTAACATAATTTACACGCAACACAACGTATATTTTGTTATTGCGAAAGATACAACGTGGGTCGCACGTTTACCCGCCAGTTCAGTCAAAGTTTGAAAATAAACTAAGCAATGTAGCATCTGTAATATTTTGAGTTAATCATCAAGCATATTGCTTCTGAGCGAAAAACTCATTTCGACAGGGTTGTCGTTTAGAATTTTAAATGAAAAAAAAAAACAGACTACAAAACCGGAAAAACAGAATTTTTTGAAGAAGAAACCAAACATTTTATCTTAATATTGATTGATTTTTAGATACTTATATGAGAAATATTGTATTCTGTGTTTGTTTTTTCTGCAAGTTATGAAACTGTTCGCTTGTGTTTTTTTACTAAATTATTGGTAATTTCGTGTAATTAATCTGGTGACCATGACCACAGAAAAATTTCGCATTCTAGACTTAGTTATTTAAAGAGATGGTTTCACTTCAGTTAAGTATCACCTATTTCTTGACTGGTCACTTTATATTTACGCTAAAGTACTTACCTACTTTAAAATTTTAGACATCGTCTGAAATTGCATTTTTTCATCAATGAGTAAAATAAAAAGAACGTGTTTTCAAGTTGTGAAAAATTAAAAATTAGTTTTATTTAAATCCCAAAATGTTTTATTATGTTTATACAATACAATACAGCCCAGATAATTCTAGTCAATGTTATGAGAAGCGACAAGTTAAAGCTGACGTGAGAAGCCAGAAGTAAAGAGGAAATATTGAGAAAAAACAATACTTGGACAACAGCTCCAATGTGGCTTACGCTCTCAACCATTGCTGTGTGTGCGTATATATTCTGCAGGAGTGGAAGGGATCTACAATTTACCGCTTAATCCGAACGGCTAACAGAGAAACACTTTCCATGACATGATTTACTCTTGGAGGATTTGTCACTTCCTCGCAAGAGGCAGCACCTCGGGAAAGAACTTAGGTAGAGTCAGGGATCGAACCCAGAACCTTCGGCGTGGCAGTCCTATACATTAACCTCTACGCAATGGGGTCCTAGAGGAAAGATTTGCAAGAGCATATAGTATTTAAAATTTGTTATCGAAGGATCTTGATGTGTTATCGAGGAGCGAACAATAGTCATATTTTCTGAATTTTAAGCTTTCCAACATCAATTTATTTAGTGGAACTAAAATATTTTATTCCAGTGACTATGAAGTTTTATTTTGCTGAGCGTAGTAATCGGCTTGTCTTGTACCTTTCTTCAAAGTAATGTCTATACGATAAAGGGAAATAAAACTGCTCTCTACATACTTAATATGCTTATGACAGGCAGATTTGTATGGTTTATACACAATCAGAAGCACGCTTAGAAATACATTGAAAGAAGTGGTTTAGTAGGTTTTCGGAAATCTGTATACAACAACTTAATATAGGTTGTTAGGTTTAAAAGCAGAGCAGACTTGTAAGCCTGCAATCCGTGTATTGTCTGTAAGTCGGAACAGCAGACATATATTATTTTGAGTGTGTAACCGGTGGATCTGACCGGGTAGTAAATGTTCACTTTTCTTGACAAGTCCTGGTCTTGTCGAAACACAAACTTAGGTGTACGCAATTATTGAACACAGAACCTTCGGTGTAGCTATCCAACACACTAACGTCAGTATGTAGCGTAAATAACACTGTGGTGCCCTCTGTAAAATCAAACTTTATTTCGAATAGCCACTATAGTCACTACAGTGCAGCGTTTGTTACAGAAATAATGATTATACTTTCTATAACATCTCAATCTTTTAAAACAAACTAGTACATAAACCTGCATCATTTTGAAGAAAAATATCGGAATTTAATATATAAACCAATATTTTAATTGCTTATTGATGTGATAAAATACAGGCAGAAACTCTAGCTATGCCACCGAGTTAAAAAGAAACACACACGCATACACAATGTGCTAAGGCGAGAGAGTTTAACTCAGGGAAATCATTGTGTAACACCATAAAGTGATGTTTTGTGCCTTGAGCTATTATATTTTCAAAAGAAGAAGAAACAAGAAGTATGGTTGCATTTGTGCGAGAGTGTTGATTGTTGATGTTTGTTGTGAAACAATATATCTTGAATGAAGTTTTACTCAAAAAGTGCACTCATTTTTGTTGTCTTTTGGGATATCTATCTTATGAGCTCGTTCTATTGCTCATGTCATTCATAAAAATGTGGAAAGAATTTTGTACATATTAGGCAGGATTCAAATGGTATGGATTTTTGAATGACTGGACACTGTTTGGCGAAAAGAATTTTTTTTTTAGTAAAACTTGAAATAAGACCATGAATCACTTGTGGATATTTGCATTTGGAATAATTATACAAATAATGTTATTTAATTTGTTCGTTTGTTTTTATAATGGGAAATAGATGAGTCAGAGAAGATTGTTGGGTTTTCTCAATGAAAATCAAATCCACGACTTGGTCGGACGTAGTTGCTGAAATCTATCTTTGGGTACCAATCACGACGACGAAACTACAGACAAAGTATTTGTTCGGCAGAGGCAGCAGAACTTTCATAAACAAATACTTGCAAACATAACATTCTTTGTCCTATGAAAGCTGATTGCTCTATTTCGACGTATTGATGCTTGCTTATATCCGCATTTTCAGCTATTAAGAGCCAACTATAAAAAAGGAGAATCTAACGTCAGTTCCGAATAAAATATTCCTTTCAATTCTGTCAATTGGGCGTACGAGCCAGATTTTCGGCCGTAACCCTCTGTTATAGCCACAAGGTATACATACATAAATTTACTATAGTCGTTCAGCCAGCGGTGGATCTAGGATTTGTGGAAAAGGGGGCAAAAGTTGAATTTGGCACCTAGCACCATTTTATAATTTCATTGCCATAGCTGTTTTGAAGACCTTTTTTTTCTCTTCAATTTCAATATTCTTTCTTTTTTTTCTTCATCTTTTGCGCCCCCAGAGGATGTCGCCCTGGGCTTTACTACATCTTCTTAGGTGGCAAATTACAGTCTTTTGCCCACCCCTACCCAACCCAAATACTTCCGCCCGAAGCACCTGCCCCCTTTGCCCCTCCCTAGATCCGGCGCTGCGTTCAGCTCCGTACTACCCGTTCCTTCCATCATAAATCTGCCTCTATATTATAATGTTTTCACAATAGGTACGTCCGTCTGTTTCATATTATTGTAAATAACATGTTTATTAAACAGAAAGTTGCGTTGTTGAACGTTTCGTTCAGTTTTGACATAAGGTTTTGCTTATTAGCTTCTGTTTTCTTCCGTTTGGTTGGTCCTTTATTTGTAATTTAAATTATCATTTCGATATGTAATCGGGGCTTTTGTATAGTTGTTCCTTTTTCTGGACTTTTGAAATCGCTTGTGAATTCACACTGTAGCGAGTTTTTTGACAGCTAGCTGTTTCAATCTGCTCTGGTTAACTTGTTAGCGTTATTTATTTATATTGAGTAATGTCGTTGATTAGTCAATATTTGACAGGTCAATAATTTTATTTAATCCAAGGTCGCATGTATTTTTACCAATATTTCTTTCTTACATGTTACCAATACCTGCCCTTTAGAGAAAATAAAAATATCAAAGAAGGTATTCGCCTAATTGCTCACATATATGATATGTATTTCCATGAAATAAAAATTTACCGTGATTTAGCATGGCTTGCTTACTCGGTGGTCTTCTTTGAATATTAAGGTTTTTTCTCTTTAAAAAAACGAGAATTTGCCTACTAATTTGTTTTAAAATACTGTCAACGCAAGCAGACATATTAAAATACAAAGTCGACAAATCTATTGAACTGCACGTACCTACACCTATTCAAGTACGGCTTTAAAATCATATGTTACATGAATTTGTAGCATTTTTTTTATGTCACAGGTATTATGTTCTGAGGGATATTACAGGAAGAGGTACCTTTTTCTATATTTTATTTGATGCAAAGTCACGTCTGTTGCAATCTACCTACTTTGGAATGGAAAACTAAGATAAGGCAACCCAGAACGAGAACCCATCATAATTATGTAGCAGGGTTGCGGGGGTTTATTTGTACTCTTCTTTTGTGTGTTCCCTAAACAAAATGTTGCCCTTTTATCAAGCTATGTTCAAAAACTTGCTTAAATCTGCCATACTTGATGCCATACATGCACAAGCACATACACAATGTATACTTTACAATGCAATAACGATGAAAAGATGATGCCGCGTCGACCCGACCTGGCTCACTTGCAACGGTTGTTGTTTACTTTTTGCTCTTGGGTTTTTTGGGGGGGGGGGGGGGGGGAAGAGAGAAAGTTTCTTTTTGGAACGTGTTGGTTAATTTTAATATTTTAATTGAGCTTCTTGAGAGAATGAGGTTCAACTTTTTCTGCTTTTGGAATACAAAAAAAAAAACGAAAACCTGGGCCCTTTTTCAGTTTACATGACTTTCTTACCTTTTTTCTTCCGAATGTACGAGGATTTATAATGATTCTTTATTTTCGGAGCTCCTTGCGGTAAAAGATAAGGGACACCGACGAGAGCAAAAGTTAAACCTATATTAGCTTCCTTGAGCCATGTGTGATTTTGAAAACTCGATAAGGACGTAGTTATTGGCGAATTGCTGGCACATTATTCTCAAAAACACTTTTCGAGTTCATGTTAAAATTTTAAAGGCTAAAGTTATACAGTATAAGTGGTTTTCTAACTTCTTAAAAATCACATGTCCATCATCTATAAAAAAAACTGTAGATTTTTCCAAGATTCCAAAGTTTTTGCTATTCCTACTCAAATATGAATAGTACCCCGTGGCGTAGTGGTTATTGTGTCGGACTGCTACGCCGAAGGTTCAGGGTTCGATCCCTGACGTTGTCACCTTAAGTTTTTTTTCCGGGGTACTGCCTCTTGCGAGGAAGTGACAAGAGTAATTAATGTCATGGATTCGGATTCGGCGGTAAATTGTAGGTCCCTTCCATTCCTGCAGAATATCAACGCACACACAGGAGTGGTTGAGAGTGTAAGCCACAGGCCCCGGCCCCGCTTGGAGCTGTTGTGCCAACAATTAATTTTTTTTTTTTACTCAAATATGAATGATATGAAAAAAAAATTAACTTCCATTCTTGTCTTTTTGAATGGTAATTATTTGTAAACTGATTCATGGATATGTTGGTAGAACAAAATTTATTGTTCCACAGTCACAGTATGGACTCATCTCAAACAAAAAATTATGTTGTAATTTCGGCCTGCTGTGGGTTTATCCTTAATCATATCATAAAATTTGGCGTTTTTATAGCGAATTTTTTGTTAAAATATTTCTGTTTAGGAATCAATAAGTAAAACGATATATTTATTTCGCCAGATTTATGGTTTAAGTGGAATCTGAAAAATAAAAGAAGGTATCAAGTTTCTTTTATCGTAGTAAGAAAGGTTTATATTTTTTCTTATAAGTATAAAATTTGTATGACTAATTTTGAAAGAACTGTTTGAGCGAATCTCGAATCTTCGATTATGGACGTCATAACGGAACATATACCCTTACTGTGGAACAACTTTGTTTTCAAAACATGTCCTTGAAGCATTTCTTAACACCCCAGAGCGACTTCAGGGCTCATCAAAAGAATCTATCACAGGGTGGGTCAAAAGAAGTCATCCATCCGATGTTGTTTGGCTCTCTTTTTTTTCCAAATGAAAAAAATTCGAAACTGTTTTTTGAATATGTTTATTTGAAACTTTAGAATTGTATTGGTCAAGTCAAGAAGATGATATCGGCCAAATATGCGCCGCCGTCACAACTGATTGCTCGTTTTATGGAGGGGCGATAGATTCTCGCACTACTCGTGTCGAATGTTGTCCTTGATTGCTTCCAGAGTCTCAGGCTTGTTCATGTCAACGCGGGACTTCAAAAACCCCTACATACAAAAAAGTCTCAAACGGTTAAATCGGACAATCTTGCGGGCCAGTGCAAATCGCCAAAACGAGAGATGAGGCGACCCGGGAACGCCGGCCGCCTTCAGAATATCGGTTCATGTATCGCTCCATGGCTTGTGTACTTGTATTCTGCATCCGTCTAGAGCATCTTCCAATACTGCGATTTCTTTTTATAAAAAAAGTCATATAAATAATAATGCACCACACTAACTTAGGATAAGCAAAAAGAAGCAACAGTGTCCAAGCGAGGGCAAACAATTCATATCTAATGCCAATAATGACAGCCTTGTTTCGTAAAGTGTTCAAAACTTCGCTCTCTTCCACAATATAAACACGAACATTTTACAGATACAATACTGATGCACAGAAATGTAAGCTACGCTAACGCTAACTTTCCTTTCGTTAAATACAACCGCTTCAATTGACTATTAGACGGGAAGTTTCATAGTTGGTTTGTTTTTTGAGAGAAAGATTCTTCGGATTATATTCGATCCTGTATGTATCAATAAAGTATGGAGGAGAAGATTCATTGACGAATTGTACGGGCTATACAGCGACATTGACCTGGTAAAGAAGCTGAAAATACAGCGGCCTAGATGGCTCGGTCACGTGGAGCGTATGGATGAAAACGCACCAGCCCGACGAGTCTTCAATTCCAATCCGGAGGGCCGACGCAGTTCTGGAAGACACCAAATAAGGTGGCGCGATCAAGTGGAGAACGACTTCAACTATTTTGGTATGCGCAACTGGATTCCACTGGCTAGGTACCGGCCCAGCTGGCGAGGATTGTTGGTTGAGGCAGTGGTCCACAATGGACTGTGTGCGCCACCTTAAGTAAGTAAGCTTTATAGTCGGTTCTAATCATAGAGGAAATTTTTTAAAGAAGGAATTTCTCCCCAATTTTTTTTTTCGTTCTATTCCATTCATCAGCAACTTGGAGCAAATGGGTTGATTCGAGAATATGTAGATGGATGTTTATTTAAACTTCTGCATAAAAGTTTTTTCATGTAAGTAATATGCAAGAAGATTTTCTGTTAAGCGTCCTTAAGATTCTGTCTGATGGAGTCTGAAATTGAAGTAATTGTTCCTCTGTACAATTGTATGACTGTTACACAAATTCAACCATCAGCTCGCGTTTTTGAAGTGTACAACTGAACAGTTGCGGTTTTAGCACCCACAGAAAGCAAGTAGGTGTTTCGCAGTCGCAGTTATGCATTTTATGTCAAATGTCCCACTCAACTCTACCATTCATCAATCTATTTCCACGTTTCTACATTCGTCAGTCATAATTATCTATATAGCAACAGCAAACCATTGAGACACAAATGTTTCCTGAAATCAAAACGTAACCAGTTCCCGCAGATTCGTAAAGTGATTTTATCTATATCATCAACCACAAGTTTTAATGTGGGCTTGATTAGGTATGTCCGGTCTCTATACAAAATTATAACGCTTAAGCTATGAGTTTAGATTGAAATAAATGAAATAAAGGGAACGCGTTTTAATTGCTATCGTGTATGCCATTGCAAACAATAAAGATCGCAGATCTAGAAGCTATATTGTGAAATTAAATAACAATTACATATAAGTACCTTTTTACGACAAGCGTTTCTTATTATAGGTAGTAGTGGTCTCTACTATCTTCTCTAGATTAATTATATGAAGTGTTCTTTTAGTTCTGTTTAAATTAATGATTGCCATGTTTTTTTTGTATTTATTTATGAAACATCGATCATAAAAGTGAAACATGCCTGTTGCTCGTGGTTTGGTCCAATTACGCTTTAGGGTGTTGGTCTTTCTCAGAGCATCTCCTTTTAATTTAATTTGCACTTAAATCGATTTAGGTCTTGGTTCCTCAATATGTACTTAACACTATTTATTTAAGCAAAAGAAATGCTGGAAATTTCCGGAATTTTTCATTGACGATTCTGTGAAAAGAGAATATCGCTGGATTTAAAAAAAAAACCAAGTCAAAAAATAACTACAATCCATTTGCAACTTTAAGACCAATGAATATTTTCTGCTCCGCCACATATTCCAAAATATCAAAACACAGCAGTTATAAATAGTCTAGACTCTGGAGACTAAGTCTAGACTATTTATAAAAACGGGTGTTTTTTCAAAGCTTCAGAACTTAAATATTTAAACAAGACAGAAATATTTCTTCAATGCCTTTTTTCCTTACGTCCTACGTCAAAAACATATGGATTTTTGTAGAGTGTTGTATATCCATTTGTTACCAAGATATGGCGCTTCGAAAAACAGGCTAAACAAAAGCAAAAAAAGTTTTGAAAAATTACTTGTTTTCCGGCGCCATATCTTGGTAACAAATGGACATTTTTTATGTCAGTTTATTACCGAGATATGGCGCTTCGGGAAACACGCCATTTTTAAATCGATAAAAAATGCAAAAACAGTTTTGAAAAATTACCTGTTTTTCAAAGCGCCATATCTCGATAACAAACTGACATAAAAAATGTTTGTACTAACGAAATTTTAGGAATTTGTATGTTCTACAAAAAAGTCAAATATGCTCTTGCCGTTGGACGCAAAGAAAAATGTAATTGAAAGAAAACCGGAACGAGGTCGAAAAATTTGCAGTTTTTCCCCCACTTCACTTTTAGCATAGGACCCTTTATTTCAAATACTTAACTTTTCCACCTAAGAGTAACTGTCGACTGGACTTGTATGAAATCTTAAATATTGGACATTTCTTGAAATAAAGTTGTCACCTAATTGATTTTGCAATAAATTGATGGTTAACGATTTTAAAGCTGTCTATGAGAGAGTGAAAAGAATCGAGCTGTTCAAAGGCATGTCACATCTTGGCATCCTTGCCAAACTCGTTTGATTGTGCAGGATGGCTATGGAGAAATCGCGCTGTCCCGTCCGGCGAGATTGATAAAAATTCCACCGATTCCTTTGATGTCGAGAAAACCTAAGACGTGGTAACATGCTTTCATTATTAAATAAAATGCACGACTGGGTCGCACGTACTTGCTCTGTGGGCGCAATACTACGACGAAAACAAACTTTTCGATCAATAAGAACAACTCATTTTTGAAAAATTTGGTAAAAACTAAAAAAAAATTTGGCTAAAACTGGAAGACTCGATATACGGGAGCTAACGTTAAGTAGCCTTTAGTATATCAAATTTTAGATGTCGTCTTTTGGGTGATATAAATTTCCGCTTATGGCCAAATTAATAAAACTGATATTACCAATTTCCGCTATTGTCATGTGTAGCAAAAAACTAAAAATGCAGTTTTCTTTGAAGTATTCTATATATGTAACATACAAAGTTTCATAAAAATCGGGGGAGCCTTTTTGAGTAAATTAGAAAAAACGAAAAAATTGGCAAAAATCTAATGGCTCTTTGTATCGAGCCACCATTTAAAAAAAAAAATGAAAAAAAATCAATGCCATCTGAAAGGAAGCGGAAAGAAACTATACCAAACAAAGTTTGAGTGAATTCGATGCAACCGTTGACAACTTATGGCCATTTGAAAAAAAGCCGTTAAGAGCAGATCTCCGTTATTTGCATTTTTAGCCAAAAACTGAAAACGCAGTTCTCTTAAAAACACTAAAAGAATACAACACACAAAGTTTAATCAAAATCGTAAGAGCCGTTTTCGAGCAAATTAGAAAAAACCAAAAAATTTTGGCTAAAACTTATCGGCACGTTGTATGGAAGCCACCGTTTAGAAAAGCTTCAGTGAAAAATTTACAAAGCCATCCTATAGAAAACTATAAAAAACTATGTCAAACGAAATTTGAGTCGATTCAATGAAGCCGTTGTGAACTTATGGCTATTTGAAAAAAGCCGTTAAAACCTGATTTTCGTTAGGATTATTTGAGCCAAAAACGAAAAACGCAGTTTTGTTAGAAATGCTTAAAGTAAGCTAAATTTTGAGTTTAATCAAAATCGTTAGAGCCGTTTTCGAGAAAATTCAAATTAAAAAAACCGTTACTTGAAAGGTACCAGTTTGAGCCGGGCTAAAACGAAATAAAAAAAACCTCGACAATCGTTTTTCTCCAAACAACTATATATCAAGTTTGAAGAAAATCCGTCAAGCGGTTTAGGCTGTAGCATGTCGTGAAAAAGCGCACATCCGCACAGACGCACAGACAGACCGACGGACGGTATGGCGAAAACCACTTTTTGGGCTTCTCTATCATCGTATTGTCATGTTTGGTTAAAACCTCGATTTTTTTTTCTGCACGAAACCAATACTTGCCCTATTGAGCAATTAAAAATGTTAAACAATCACGTTACATAATATCTATTTATGTAAACACCTTCGGAGTCTTGGACATGTTTCACTATGAGTGGATAAAACTTTGAATTAGAAAAAGACTGTCTACTTGGGTACCACTACAACCTTTCAAATTAATATCAGTGCAGAGATCAATCAGGGAATGACTCTTCCTAATCGCTGTTTCTTCGGGGTAAAAAGGCATCTTATTATCAAAGGTAAAGGACCACAAGAACCTCACCACACCGATCCTTCTGTATGATACAGAAGCATGGATAACATAGTGAAAAGTTGCATAGGTGCTTGGGGTTACATATATTGTATTCGGAATGATTTTTGTACACAGCTTCGGTCTTTCAACAGGCATTTACTTACGATCAAAGATTTAAACTCTCATCCATTCCTGATGTGTGTCCGTTGATATTATGCAGGAATGGAAGGGACCTACAATTAACAGCCGAATCCGAACGGCTAACAGAGAAGCACTTTTCATGACGTGATTTAATCTTGGAGGATTTCTCGCTCCCTCGCAAGAAGCAGTACCCCGGAAAAGAACGATCAAAAATTCAGGACACAAATAGTATGTGCTTTCTATCTCATTATTTAGTGCAAGTGCAGATTTTGTGTGTTAAAGCAAATCAAATATTGGTGCCCATTGCCTTTAAAAGGTCATTGTTTGACATTTCGCTGGATTCAGACTTAAATCATTCTTGCTCGCAGATTCATGCTGTCATTTAGCAGAATTTAAAGCTTTAAAAATCTTCGCACGACAAGGATCTTAATACTGTAATGAACGCACGATGTAACGTCATTGATAGCGAGTATAAGAAACAATCAGATTCAGATGATGAGTGAAAAGATAGGAGAACGAATTTCTGAGTATCAATAGGTGCTGTTAAAAAGAAAGAAAAATACAAGGGCTTATCGTAAATGGGTGGGGCATGTAGAGTCCCCAAATCCATACCCAGTCTAAAGTAGTGCCATTAGGTAGAGAACGACCCCAACCAATTTGGTGTTCATAGCCACATAGGAAACGGATTGTCTGGTGTTGGTGTGTTATGTTGAATTAGGGTTACAGCGGTTTTTTTATCATCGGGGATATTTGAAAAACTCACAGATTTCACGAAACATCTAATTTCCATTATATTGCATGTTTTATGTAGCGCGCCATTTTTTCTTGTTGTGTTTTAGGTCCGGTCCTATATTGTCTGAGTTTTAATTCAAAACAACAATTTTATTTTCTTTGAACTATTTTTTATTATTTTTTGTCTTAAATTCATTTTTACAATGACTTGTTTATATAGGGAACAGATGGTTGTTACTGTTAATAGTTTGATTACAATAAACTGCTGATATATTTTGTTTGTATGTCGTTAAAAACATTTATGTAATTAAGTTTTCTTCTTTGCTAAAATATTTATATATTTATGATGATTTTGATTTACAATAAATCATAATGACTATTAAAAACAGTTTTTTATAGCAGTTTAAAATTTTCGAGGTATCTATCTTTAAAAAAAAAAAAGTATGTATATAATATATATATATAGTATTTTATTTTAAATCATTATTATTTTTATAATACTTCAATAATAATCTTACGTTAAGTAAAGGAATCTTCTTCATCATGAATCATGAGTAAAAACTTGAAAGCATAATATTTTGTTTTTATATATTTTTAACTTATATAAAATTTGGCATTCATATTCATTATACAATGCATGGGGCAGCATGGCCTGTGCAATTTTTGTTTTTTCTTCGTATAAAGTAACCTTAGTTTGATTTGTTTTTATTTTAAAAATTTGTTGTTTTCGAATAAATAATCTTGCTTTTCGCTTTCTAATTCGATTAAACCTATAAAATATAAGAAAACCTACAATGAATACATTTCTTCCATTTGTTTTGCACTCTCCTGTTGCATTTTTGCTCTAAGGCTCTTTACATCATCGGCTATTCGTACGATGAGTCCAATTTTCTAAAATCATAAAAACAGAAATTTTGGCATGGTTTAAAACAATACTCAATTCGAAAAGACAACAAAATATTGTTACAGTTTCCTTGTCTCCGGGTGTTTTGTTCCAAAGCCAAATCATGTATGCTGGAATGTAAAGCATTGATGAAAGTGCTGTAAACCATCCAAAAGCATGAGCCCAAAGGGGATAGCTATAGCCCAAGTATTTCACTGGAGTCCATTGAACCAAGTTAAATATAAAAACACCCTATATCGTATAAAATGATAATATGTTATACAAATATTTAATTCTAATGTATCAAAAGCAGACTTACGAAACAAATAGCAGGAGTTGTGAAACACCAACAGAACTTCCACCAACCTATTGGGTAATATCCAATCATGTCTTTTATACCATCATAAAACCGGTCAACGCCATAGAACCATGAGATTGAAACGCACTCGAAGAAAATAAGCCAAAGCAAACAAAAACCGCTGACAGCGTATGAGTCAAGAATTTGAAAGATGTACATTCCACCCTGAAAAAAACCGAGACCATTATGAGAAAAAATTATTAAAAAATTGCATCTATTTTTGCAGGAATCTACTTCGTTAAAACACAATTGCCAGATCAAACTGAAATATGAAAATTCTTGTCTAACTTTCATGTCAAAATGAAAAAAGTGGCTTGCGATTTCGCACTTGTTTTCCTACGAAACTTTTGTTTCGTTATTTGATTTTGATAGTTTCGGTAACATTTTTAACAACAAATGTGCATTCTTCAATACATTATTTATGTTCCGTCAAATTTTTGATAGGTTTTGCTACGAACTTAAGTGCGTTTTTTAGACGAATATTTGTCAGTCAAATATGTAAACTGGTAAAATAATTTTGACAGATTCTTCTGTGTATTTCTACTATACGATATATACAAGGTGCTTATTTAACAGAACAAAATGAAACCTTTCTTTCAGTTCTGATATTTGCTTCTGCTTTTGCGAATTTCGCCTTTTGGTTTAAACAGAATAAATTGCAAATATTTGACATTATTATCTTGGATATAAAACCAATCCTGACATATTTGGGATAAAAAAGAAATCAACATAGTTTACTTCAAAATTTACCTGAGTGATACACGTCAATCCAACCAGATAACTTAGAGCACAAACGATTGCAATAAAGATCTCTTTGCGTTTTCTTAATAATTGTGGCCATTCATCAATGATAGCAGTTATGAAACCTTCCATTGTACAAAATTGTGAATCCAATCCAATAAGAAGTATCATGAAAAAGAATAAGCATGACCACAGCGGTGATCCCGGAAGTTGTAATACAGCAGATGGATAGACTAGAAAAGCAAGTCCGGGACCTATATATTTCGAGATAAAAGGATATGTTCAAATCTATGATATTCTAACAGAATTATTAAGTTCAGTTACCGGATGCAGCTACTTCGGCAACAGGCCTTTGCTGTTCATGGGCCATAAATCCTATAACTGAAAAAATTACGAATCCTGAGAACATACTTGTGCTGGAGTTAACTGAACACACAATAAGAGCATCCCTATTTTATGAAGAAACAAAATTATTTAATATTTCAGATTCGATTTAAAAAAAAGACTGATGTACTTATAGACGTTGTTCGTAAATTTGTTATAACTTCCAAGAGCGACGAGAGTACCCAGACCCAGTCCGTATGAGAAAAAGATTTGTGTAACCGCATCAATCCACACCTTTATTGAAGAAAGAAACGGTTTCCAATACAATTAGTAAAAAACGAGTCTGCCTATTTCTAGTTAAAATGTTTGTTCGTCTTTTTTTTTTCATTTACCTCAGATTCTGATAGTTTCGAAAAATTTGGTATAACGTAAAACTTTATTCCTTCCAAAGCTCCTGGCAGGGTGATTCCACGAACAAGTAAAACAGTCAATAAAACATATGGAAATAGGGCAGTAAAATATACAACTTTTCCAGTCCATTTAACTCCCTTCCATATACAGAAATAGCACAAAATCCAAACAACCAAAAGAGTTCCAGCTAATTCCCATCGAATGCTACCGATTTGGTCAATGCCAGGTGAAATCTGAAGAGTACGACGCCTGATGAAAGATACATTAAAACGATAAATAAAAAAATATAGAAGAAAGAATGTTTAACAAAAAGCGAGGAATATCTTACTCCCAAAATTCTTTAACAGGATCTGAAAGATCTGATGCTGACACATTACCGGCTGCTACTGAACAAATCTTCTTAACAGTTCCATTAGCTTTATTGAGTTGATCCCAACAAAGAAGATCCTTTCTGGCATAGGGATTTACACAGTTAATTGTGTTCCACACGTTATTGCATGTACGCCATGGTACGTCTGTTTTTAAAATAATTAAAAAAAAAACCATTAAATATGAAATAACGCTTACAACTTTGTTGTCAAAGGATTCTATTTGGACAGATATTTATTTTGATGGTTTCCCTATCATTCAAAAAAAACGTATGCATTGCTTGTCCAATTGCCAATAAAAATTTTCAAATAAAAAATTAAAAAAAAAAAGCGATTCCACGAAAATCGTTTCCAGCTAAAATTTCAATTTTAACACAAATACAAAAAAAAAAACAATTACCTGCTCTCATGGACATGAAGAAGTAAAAAGTAGCCCATGCCAAAATAACGATGTAGTACACATTCATCCAACAGGACATTACTGCTGCAGCATAGCCTATTCCTGTTATTCGAATAAATACAAATAATTTCAATATAGCTATGTATTGGGATAACTTCTTATTTGAAATAAACCAAAAATTACCTTTGAATATGGGAGCAATTTTAAAAACTCCCAGTCCACCTATTGTTAGCATTTGTCCAAGTGCAAGTTCCATAAAAAACATTGGAATACCAGCAAGAATGAGTGTCACAAAATATGGCACCAAGAAAGCACCTCCTCCATTTTTGTAACACAGATAAGGAAAACGCCACACATTACCTAATCCAATAGCTAGACCTACGACTGACAAAATAAAGTCAAGTTTCGATGACCACGAACCACGTTCCAGATTTGCGTTATGTGATTTCACAACCTGTAAATTGATTGAGTATAATTAAATCATCAATATTTGCTTACTTTGTTGACGTTAAACTCGTACCTGATGTGAAGTCGTGGTTAAAGTTGTTGTGGCTGCCACTGCATCCGTCGAACTATTTATTCCTGGCAGTTCAATATTTTCATCTTGTCGTTTATTTCTTAAATTTAAAGTATCCACCAACTCTCGCTCAATTCCAGTAGACATGATTTGTCTGAGTGAAACCGACGATTTAACAAAAAAATAAAATAAAAACTACAACAAAATCTACGAAGATCCTTCACTTTCTTAATGAGAATGAGTGGGTTCGGAAGGACGGGAGATTTACCTATCTCCAATTTTCGTCCTGTAAAGAAGAAAGTTTAGGATTTATGAAATTGTTTTCTGTTTTTGTTGATTGGAAATCTTAAAAGACTAAAACTACTTTAATTATATTTCTCATATTAACTTATTTTAAATCAAAATTTTCTTGATATCTAAAATCAGAACTTTAATTAATATATCGAGCACGAGCCGTATGTTACGTCACTTAGAGAATTTAAGACATTATCATTTTCTGCCTGTTAAACCTACGAATGGGAAGTGCCTTCTTATCTGCATTTCCGGGCGAAAATTTGACAGCCGGAAATCTAATAAAGCACAAAGTCATAATTGAACAGAAAACTTTCTCAATTTTTGTCTTCCAGTCTGTCAACAATTTCCTATGTCTAGAGTATACGCATTATTTGTCTGTTATGATTAATCTTTCGCCAGAATACCTATGTTGAATTATCGAGATATGCAAGAAAATGTTCTAGGCCAATTATCTTCTTGTGCTGATGAAAAACACGATGTCTTTGGCGTTTCACTTTTGTATCAAGATTTCCAAGATAATAAATCACGGATTTACAACGGTTTTAATTAATAATCCTGAATAAGAATCAATTGATCGATTTTAGAAAGGTGATAGTTCCAGCTACCAAGTAATTTTATTTTTAGTTTGACCTTTCAGATCTGCTGAAAGATATAATTAAAATTGTACTTAGATATCCTTTGTAGGACTGCCTACAGCAGTTGTGGATCGATTAAAATATGTGATCAGAGCACCACAGGTGTAACAGTAACCTATATGGGCCTTGCCACCAAACGGAATACGGAACTAGCCAGTGAAAAAGTATTGAACAACCCCAAAGCAGGGCTTAAAGAGCACAAAACCTGGTCCGTATGATCTTCGAAACAAATGCAAAGATTTATGAAGAGAAAACTTCAATTTAAATTTCATGGTGTGAAGAATAAGACTAACAACATAGAACTGTGATGTCAGTTAGAAGTTTTAACCCGCCAGTGGTGACGTGAATAACGGGCCCATATGAACAACAATGACGGGTTAACTTTTAATGTTTTTTTTAACTTAAAATGCATGTTTCTGATCGCAGTAATATTAAACTGACATGTGCTTAGTGCAGACTGATCGGAGTTGTCGAAGAATCTTAAAATGAAAATATTGACCTAAAGCGTTGAACTGTTTTACAGTTTCTACAGGAGGTAAGATGACAAAATATACCATAGTGAACATTTTCATCATAAGGGTTAGTGGAATTGACATATCCCTGGATCAAACGATATAATTTATGAAAGATGCCAAATAGACAGAGATAGAATTAAGCTTTGTATAGGCCTCCTATTTTGCACAACCAAAGGCTAGGAAATCTTGTTAAGTAGAGGTAGCTTTTGGGATACTATACATTTGCTTGCTTCCCGATTTTAAACTTTTTAATTAATTACACAATTGATTACTCGCAAGAATTTCCGCCGAAGTTAAATGATTTTTGTTATCCTCGTGGTGAAAAGGTTTTATTTCGTCGTTGAAACTTCCAATTAAGACTGAAATATTTTATGACAGGACAGTGTTATATACAATGAATATGTTTCACTGATTTGTCTAATCAAGACTCATCAGCGCCATTTACACAACTGACATGTTATCAACACTTTACAACCATCTCTGGTCATTGTTTGATAAAAATCGGGTTTTAAGGATAAATGGGACATTAAACTACTGAATATGAAACAGAATTTTGTGAATTTATTAGTTTGTATACTTTATTCCAGGATTCTTCTAGAAAATCTTTTTTTTTCGGATAAGGAAGCTATCAAACTAAATTGACGGAGTTAATGTATTAAATATGTTCCATTAACAAAAAATATGCGACATCTATCTGGTTTAAATGCCATATATATTTTTTGTCAAATGATTAAAAAAAGAAAAATGCACATTTTTTAACATTTTTAACACAAACATTGTCGCTCTTTTGATCTGGCCTGGCCATACAAGAAAGTTTAATTGACTTACGAGGATTCTTGCGGCGTCGATTAAGTTATTAACAAACAAATATCCTTCCAAAATAACGTTACAAACGTGGTTTTATATATTCTGTCTTTTCAACTGAACGGATCTCCATCGAAATTCAAACGTTGCCGTTGGGGGCTTTAAGGAACCAGAAATTAAAAACCAACTTGAACTTATGTCCTGTGTTTTTCTTATTAAAACGTTTCGTTTTAAATTTCAACAGCCAACATAATAAAGAAATTTGAGGCTTACAATATTAGTTTTAGATTAAGATGAGCCGAGTTCAGTCAGAAGGAGTTAAGACGCCGAAAACCCGTTAGTACATTCTTAATTTTTTGATAAGGTGTTGCGAAGTAACTTTTCTTCATCAAGGAATTGTAACTTTTTCACATAAGATTTTTTTTTGTTTTGCTATTAACTTACAATTTTTATAAGAAATTTGTTTAACTTTATTGTGGTATAACACTTTTTTGTTTTACAAGTGAAATTTTTTTAAGCATCACATCACTTTTATATAAAAAATAATATTATTGTTTCTGTTATATTCAGAACCACTTTCATATAATAATCCTTTCGATTTGTGTATCCTTATTCGTTAATGCACCATGTACGTAAATTTAAGCAAAAAGGCGGTCAATTTTGGTTAAAATGTTAAGTATCCGCACCATTTTAGCCATATAGATAGAGAGAGAGAGCAATAGAGAGTTAGAGAGACATACAGTGGTAATGTTAAGGATTTTTAGTCCACTTTGGTAATGCGTGTCCACTTTAGTTTATATTATTTTCGAATTTTAACAAAAAACCATGCACATATTGTGGATATGTTATTAAGGAGATGTATGGGCTTTGGTTAAGTTTTTTTTTTATACAATGGAATACAAAAAGAAATACTTATTTTTTTGATCGACTAGACAGACCTTTAAACGTTATGAAATCTCGCTACGAACTAAAGGGATATTTGTCAGGAAACTCACTAAAATATAATCAAAATGCTCAACTCAATTAGTAAAATTGTAACAAAAAAAGCTTAACTAAATTTGCTGATCGTTTGGGTGGGGGTGGCTATGATTTAAAGGAGGATTTTTTCTATTCAAGAGACCCAAACTAAAAAAAAAAAAAAAACTAAAAACATTGGTAAAGCTGTATGTGCAGGCGTTGGATGAGGGTTAGGGATGGGGATGGGGTGTAGTGGTATCTACTTGTTTCCCCCTCTACTGATTTATAAAAATCCGATCTAACATCATGCATATGAATTTTAGAACTAAGTCACCCTACCATATTTACATATTAATATCTATAGAAAGAGATACATACCTAATCCACCCAGTTATGCTTTCTATGGATGGCACTTTGAACAATCCTATCACATCAGCTTATGCAGTACCCTCCACACTTTGTCCAGCTGTCCAGTCCACCCTCCTTGTGTATTGTGAGTAATTTAATTTGATTTATTCTTCAGTTTGCTGCTGGGCACAGTTCGGATATAATAAAAAGAAAATCACCCGCTATGTCTAGATTTTTGGATACCTACAACTATCTCTAACATCATCATCCGTCTATCTATATCTATGAATTTGAAAAAATCGTATATACATTCCCGTTCCCGAAACGTAACCCCTACAAACGCTGCTGACTGTGATTTATCATATTCACCGCACCAAAGAGTATATGGGTATGGGGGCTTCGGCTTAATCAACTATGTCCGGTCAACTATACAAAATTATGACGCTCTTGCATCCAGAGCTAATTTTTTTTCTGTTTTTTTTTTCTAGATAGGAAAGTTATGGAACGCATTATAATTATTTTTTTTTTCTATCTCTTTGACAGGAAGAGATCAGTGTATTTCCTAAAAAAATGAGCATGAGCTTTATTTTTTTTTAAATTGCTTTTATGATATGCGATATAGTTAAAGCCAGTATAATACTTTAGCAGAATGATAGAGCTATTTATTCTGACCTGACCATAAATAAATAATTTTGATGTGTAGAGTACTTACTTTAAATATTTTTAGACATAATAAATTTTACCGCGACTGGGGTTATTAAATGCTTCCTTTTATTTCAGTCAAAGTCAAAAAAAAAAAATTTGAAAAAAATACATCAACCTAGTTAAACAAATGTATGACAGAATTTTTCCTCATTATTTTCTTTGTTTAGTAAATTTATAAATACTTGCTAATTGATTTTTTAATGACTTTCATTAACTATCAATTTGCGACGAACAATGGGTGTTACAAGAGCAAGTGATGCACTCGGGAAGAAATTGGGCCAAGGAATTTAGTTTTTGTCGGTTTGTCTGCATTCACTTCGGTTATAGGTTCATAAGCTTTAATCATGGTTCTAAGCGTTTAGTATCCGAAATTTCATTCATAGAATTTGGTTTTTACTTTGAAGGTCTAAAAGAACAGTAGAGTGACCATGTAATGTAAAGCTTGCAGGGAACTAAAGTCCCCAGCAAGAACTAGGTATGTCCGTTAAATTAAAAACTAAACTCAATATATTAAAAACCACAATATTGGAATCAAGTTAACTTTCGTTAGGAATACAAATTAAAATACTTACATAATTTTAAAGCTAGAGCATGATCGTAAACTACATACGCTTATTATCAATAACGAGAGCTTTTATAAGGACAAAAATATTACAGAAGGAACTGTGTGTACAAAGCTGGTTTTGCTATTAGACGTCAACTGTGCTCCCGTCCGCATTTTCGGGATGAACATTTGTAATTTGTTCTGACAGATTGTTGTATTCTTTTTCATCTACTTATAATGGTTGTTGTGCTCATATGATGAATTGGAAAGGAATCCTTCGTTCAGCTCTCAAACAGGCTTCTGTTTTTCTCCTCCCATATATTATATGGTCCTCTATTAAATTTAATTTACTATAAGTGTATAAAAATGCCAAAACGATATCATTTTGGAAAACATTTTAACTTCCATATTTTGGTTCTGGCTGCTGTTTATAGCGCCCTCTATATGCCAAGCTCCTATTTCTTAAAATTAAGGTATAGTATCCTGTGCAGCGGTCCCAAGTGTACGACATTGAAAGTTTACAGCTAAATTCTTAAGGCTGCCTGAAAATTAGGCAAATCGTGGGACTAATTATAAGTTTATTGAACGGAATCAAGTGTTAGAAGTAAATAAATAAACCATCTGTCAAATCAATAAGTTAGCCATATTAGATGGAGAAGAATTGAAACATCTGTCGAAACAAAACACTTTTTATGCATTAATTTTCATCCATACGCTGATTTCGTCAAATTCAAGACCCAGCACACCGATCCGCTGTTGTAGATGTAAGATTAGCCAAGCCGGCCGACAATTACCTTGTTTCAGTGACATTTTTTCAATTCTAGTTTATTGGTTTTTTTTAAGTTTGCTTTTTAATTGATTTTTCAACGACATTTTCAAAATCTTTCCAAACTCTCATTTGAATTAGTTTGATGTATGACTGTAAAACTTTAATATAATCGTTATTGAGTGTAATAAGTTTCATAATTTGATATTTTACATTGAATCCGATTAAAAATGAATATATTTTGGGTTCAATCCAATTCGTTGTTATTTTGAACCCGAAAAGTACAAACTTTGATTGGCGATCATTCAAAAATACGGGATACAAATCACATTATGTTCGATTTGTTTCCTAAGAGACCGAACGTACCAATTCTTCACTTCTGGATGAGTCTTTCAAGTCATACATCACCATTTTCAAATATCGGCTCTATGCAGTACCTGGTAATGTTAACACTCCTAATGAAAATAATCCAAACACTAAATGAGAGAACTCCTATTTTTGAAGAATGAAATAAATCCTAAATAAAGAGGAAGTATCTACTAATCTGAAAATTAAAATAGTCAGACAAATTTCCTAAGGACGGAAACAATTGTCTTTATTGAATTAAACAACTTTACAAAGCTTTTAATTGAACGCTTTGATGTTGTTTACCACTATGGTTTTACGTACAGCAGGGTATCTTAGAAATTCATTTTCACCTGAATGAAGTTTATCGAAACATTCTGAGCAGAATTTCAAATGGCAACAATAAACTATAAGGAAAAAATTATTAAATTAATGGTAGAAAATATTCCTGTAGCTAACCCGCTTTTCCTGGCGGATGGAATCTTCTCGTTGGCCCCAGCTGGATGTTTCAATCAACTTATGATAATAAACGTGAAATGGGTCAGGTACGATTTGTCGATTTTTAAAATTTCGATTTAAAAAAATCGATCGTCATAATGTCGACTTTCGAAAACCGACTGATCAAAATGTAGACTCTTATAAAGTCGATTTTGAAAATATGTATCGACTCGAAAAAAGGTCGACAGTGGCAAATTGAGAGATGTTCACATGCATGCGGCGCCGCATGCATGTCAACATCTTTCACTTTGCCACTGTCGATAAGTGTTGCGCTCCTACTACTACATATGATTATATGATTTAAAAGCAATTTAAAATTTTTAACTGTCGATGCATTGCAAAAAACTACATTTTTTATCAGGATAAAAGTCGACATTATTACCGACACTTCTTCAGTCGACATTTTTATAGTCTGGATTTTAAACTGTCAACTTTTGTTTTATCGATCAAACATCATCAGTCGCCATTTTGACAGTCGATTTAATTTGTATCTGTAAGTCTATTCATTATAAAATGGCAAACCAAACTGAGCATAAATCAAGTGACACCTGTAAAAAAGACCAACTCCGATAAAAGTATAACCAGATTGAAAACCACACGTCTTAAAATACACCCTTTACATATGGCCGCGTTTTGCCAAAGTCCATAGAACTTGAGCGCTTTTTTTATTGTCTAGCTTTCTTTTGAATCTTTAATATTGAAAATCATCAACCCGGTGGGTTTTTTTTTTGTTTGATTTATTTATTAGGGTAGTACTTTACGCAGATGATCTTGTTATCTTGGCAGATAATCCACTTTCACTGCAGTTACAAATTAAAACAATTTTGTGAAACTTGGAACATTAAAATAAACATAATATCCGGCCCCATATAAGGACTAAACTAGCAGATGCCGAAACAGCTATCAATATGATATGGTCGTCATTTTTTAATAACGAATTTGTAGATCCAATGTCTAAGTACATGGTATTTGACGTCACAGTCAAAAGCTGTTTTTGCTATGCACATGAAGTTTATCGTTTCCAGCAGTTAGAAGAGATTGAATCTATCCAAAGATACTTTTTTAAACGCGTTTTCAAATTGCCATCAAATAATCAAATACTCCAAATTAAGCCACCATGTAGAATCAGGACTTCCTTATTTATTTGTTAGAAATTTAAAGGCAAATGCAGATTTTATAGTTAAAGTCAAACAGAGACCCGAGACTAACCTTCATAGGAAAATACTCTTAATATCTCTTAGATGTGGGTGTGGGTATACATCTTGTAAAAATTGGTATGAAATTCGCCACCAACCATAACGTGGCTCTGCAACTGAGTCTTGGCAACACGGATGGATGAAAGACCCATCTTTATAACTGCATTTCAATAGTATACGAAAGCAGTTTTCAGCTCTGCTTTGATAGAGCTACATGGTCAGAACTACCTATAGCCGCTTTAATCTAAATCTGGGTGATAATAACTATTTCAGGGAAGAGCTAGAAATGTTTGAAATGAGCTTGATTTTTTAAAATCGAACTGAAATGATTGATCCAAATTACAGGCCACATAGAAACGACTTATTTGTTCACTCTGCAATCTTAATGAAAACGAATATGTGCTTCACTTTATTGGGGCTTATCCTATTCTGAAAGAGTTCCGTAGACTATATTTCAATAAAAGTTTCTTGGCTTTTGAAGAATGCGCCAACGTCTTGAACGGAGATGGTGGCTGAAAGTTCCTGTTACAATTTGTATTCCATGCCAGGAATTATAGGAATACTTATTTGAATATGTTTTGAATCCAAAAATCCAAAATGTTATACTATTTATGTTTTAAACAAACAAAGCCCATTTGATTGCTTTGAACTCATCAATAACATTTGCTTAACCGTTTTGTTTTAGCTTAGCTAAAAGCGCTTTCTAAAAAACATTGCAGTTTCTCACCTGTGTTTTCTCATTTTTATTTTTTGTTTTAGCTAAACTAAAAGCCAACTCTGTATATATATTTCAAATTGTCAACACTTTACTATCTAATGTTTGAAAACTAAACTACTCTAATACTTTTGTACTTTTTCTTCGTATGTTTTCTTGCTAATGCAGCCTGTTTTACGAAAGAAAAAATAAATGTTAAAGTTAACATTTTTGTAAGAATTAAGAAAAAAAAAAAAAAACAAAAAACAAACATATTATTCAATTTTAGTTAAAGAAAATTTAAATAATTTTTAAATAGAAATTGTATTATCTCTTTCATTAGATGTTTTTTTTATCCGGCAGGCGGCTTTCAAAGCCATGCTTGTAATATTTTATGGAACATAATTTATGTAACCTTTAAATGAAAAAATTGAGAAAATCTAATCTAATCTGTAATGTTCACTTATTCAACTATTATTCTTCTAATTTAGCTTTCCATCCCAACAATTTGGATATTCTCAATTCTTTTTAAGTAATAAGTTAGCAATAAATTTTATTAAATATTTTATTCTTTCAGTTTGCACTAAAAATGCGACCGCAAAATATATCAATCAAAATATGTCGCCAACAATAGCTGCCTAAAAATCAAATCGACTGATAATGTTACAATCACCAAACCACCAATACATCCTGGGTAAGTTGAAGCTTAAAATGAATGAACAAATATTAACGAACTTAACTTATATTTAAATGTGTTAACTACGCCAACAAATTTCTGATTTTGTTTTACTGCATTTTCCATAAGTTACCTTTATACCTTTATGAATTATTCTCGAATCCGGCTCGATGGACCAAATATTAGCTGTCAAGCCTTTTTAAGGATAAAGTTTTAAAACAAAACACTAAAATTATTTTTTACTTGCTCTAAAGGGCAAGTATTGGATTCATGCAGAAATAAAAATTGAGGTTTTAATCAAACATGACATTACGATGATGTCGCCGTCGTCGGTCTGTCTGTGCGATGTGCGCTTTTTCACGTCATGCTACAACCTAATCTGCTGGACGGATTTTCTTCAAACTTGATATATAGCAATTTGAAGAAAAACGATTGTCCATGTTTTTTTTTATTACGTTTAAGCCCGGCTCAAATTGGTACCTTTTAAGTAACGGCTTTTTTTAAATTTTGGATTTTCTCGAAAACTGCTCTAACGATTTTGATTAAACTCAAAATTTAGGTAACTAAGCATTTCTAACAAAACTGCCTTTTTCGTTTTTTTCTCAAATGGTCGTAACGAAAATCAGGCTTGTCTTCCATACAAAGAGCCACTAGGTTTTGGCAAATTTTTTCGTTTTTTCTAATTCACTCAAAAAACTCTGCCCCGATTTTTATGAAACTTTGTGTGTAATATAAATATAGAATGCTTCAAAGAAAACTGCATTTTTAGGTTTTGGCCATAAGTGGACATTTATATCATTTATAGCACCCAAAAGATGACATCTATAAATTTCAAATATCAAAGGTTTCTTAACGTTAGCTCCCACCTCCCGTATATTGGTTTTTCCAGTTTTAGACAAAATTTTTTAGTTTTTACCAAATTTTTTTAAAAATTAGTTGTTTTTATTGCTCGAAAAGTTTTTTTTCGTCCAACTATTGCACCTACAGAACAAGTACGTGCGATTCAGACGCGCATTTTATTTCTTAATAAGTCATCTCAATAATGATAGGTAAGTTAGTTAAGCCTCTACAACTCTTCAAGTTCGGTGTCCAGGTAGAGGAAAAATATACAATAAATGTTGCAGATTTTTGCGATGAGTGCATTCAGAGAAAGCTGGTGATTATCGATAAATCAATAATGAATTAATGAAATGAATCTAAAATGAAGTTTGACATTATTAAATAAAAATAAATAAACTAAGAACTAGCTATGTTGCTTCGTGGTAGATGCTCCTAAAATAAACAATACAAAACTAAAACAAATATATTAGGAGTTTCTTCATATGTTATCTATATATATAAAAATGGATGTGTGTATGTTTGTATGTATGTATGCATGTTGTCTATGGACTCCTAAAGCGCACAATGGATCTTTATGCAATTTTCAGGGTAAATATAGTTTAGTCCAGGGATGGTTCTAAATATATATGTGAGTTGCCTTATCTAGCCTTACGATTTTCACACGGATTGCACACTGCACAGAACAAATTTTTCTTGTTTTTGTGAAGAAGTAGGTTCGGTTATTTTTGGATAGCTTAGCAACAAAAAGTCTTAGAGCCATACGGTTTTCAGTGTTAGACTGAAAACTAGCGAGAGCAATACATTTTGAGAAAAAATACTATATTTGATTACGCAAAATTTTGAAAAAAATTAGTTTGAATTTTTTTTTGTAATTTTTTTTTTAATTTTGAGTTTGAAAATTAATTTTTTTAAAACGGTTTACTAGAATAACTTTTTTTTAAATTTGTATTAAAGAAGAGATTTTTAACTTTACAAAAAGGTGTAGCATGACATTGTAGGAGTAGTTGTTGTTTTTTTATATTTTTTTTTAAATTTAAGTCATTTTTCCATATAAATATTTCATGTCGAATTTACCCCATGTTCGTCACACCCAAATGCTGCCAGACCAACTTTTTTTTGTCTTACTCCTCAAAGGCTTTCTTTTGATATGCATTACAACATTATATATGTGACTTGACTTATCTCATTTTTGTCACACTTTTGTGTCGAATTTTCTCCATGTTCGTCACACCCAAATTCTGCCAGACAAACTTTTTTTCGTCTAACTTCCCAAAATCTTTCTATTAAAATGCATTACAACATTATATATTATGTGACTTGACTTAACTCATTTTTGTCACACTTTTGTGTCGAATTTTCTCCATGTTCGTCACACCAAAAAACTGCCAGACAAACTTTTTCTTGTCTAACTCCCCCAACGCTTTCTATTGATATGCCTTACAACATTATATAAATGACTTGATTCATTATGTCGTTGGCTCTTAGACTATTAAGCAAAATATACAAAAAGCATAACACAAGCACAAAAAATAAAAAGATAAATAAACAAATACTTATAAAAAATAGATACAAAAACATTGAGAACATACTAAACATAAACTATGAGCGTGGTGCACTGGTTTTGAATGTTTTCTTAAGACAAGTTTTACTAATGTTAAAATCAACAATACTTTTATTTGAGTTAAAAAGCTTGCACATGCGGGTAAGAGGTTCATTCATGCCATAATTAGTACGGTGTTGGGGACAATTCAATAACTCTAAGCTACGAAGATTATGAGCCCCTCCGCGATAGTTAAAACCGATAAAAGATAGCAGATCGGGTGCATCTAAGAATCCCGTTAAGAGTTGGTGAATAAAAATTATATCATTATTGATACGTCTTTGTGACAAAGTTTGAATCTGTAGAAGTTGAATCCGGTGTTCGTAAGGTGGGAGGTTGTATGGATCTGCCCAGGAGAGACCTTGTAAAGCAAATCGAATAAAATTACGCTGAACTGCCTCTATCCTAAACTTATGAACATCATAGAAAGGAGAGCATACCTGTGATGCGTATTATAAATGGGGACGAACAAGGCAGTTAAATAAAGATAGGGTTACATATGGGTTTTGAAATTCCTTCGACCATCTTTTAACAAATCCTAACATGGAGTTAGCTTTTTTGAGAATAAAGTTGATATAATCGGTAAAACTCAAGTCTGGGTTAAAGTTTACTCCCAGGGCCCCAGGTCTTTAAAACTAAAAACGCGATGTAAATCTTGCTGTGCAATATAATATTCATATGAGCTCGGTTCCCGTTTCCTAGAAAAAGTCATTGTCTGACATTTCACCGGATTCAGGTTTAAGCCAAACTGTCAATGTCGGCTTCCAAATAAAAGCGGTCATTAGCTGAGTTAATAGTTTTGAAAATGTTCATATCTTCGGGGAACACGAGAATCTCACTAGAGTGAATGCACGAAGTGACTTCATTAATAGCGAGTATTAACAGTAACGGCTGCCTTGTGGGACTCCTGATTTTGCAGTGAAAAGATTAGAAACCGAATGTTTGAACTTAAGTATGTATGATCTATTTTGAAGGTAAGAATATATCAAGTTAAAAAAACCAACTGGGAAACCTAAAGCTTTTAATTTGAAAATAATTATTTCATGTGAGAGTTGGTCAAAAGCTTTTGAAAAGTCTGAGGATACAATCCAGCTCATGTCCACTCTCTAATGCCCTTGAGCACTTGTGCATAAAGGTTAGTACGTTAGACACAGTAGACCGCTTCTGCATGAAGTCATGTTGTTGATGGCAGATTAAATTTTTGCAGAAAAACGTTAAACTATCACAAACTACATGTTCGAAAAGCTTTGGAATGGAAGAAAGTTTAGATATTGGTCTATAGTTGGCGATATCAGATTTAATACCCTTTTTAAAGACAGGAGTCATGAATGATTCTTTCCAAAGCCGAGGAAATTAACCGCACGTAAGGGACAGCTTGAAAAGATATGGAAGCGGAGGATGAACATTTTTTTAAATATAATGGGAGGAATACCATCAGGTTCAGGAGAGTAATCATCTTTCAGTAACGAAAGATAATGCGAAACTTTATCCTTATCGATAAGAATGTTGTTAAAAGTGGATTGGGGGAAATCACGGCAGTATTGAAAGGAATTTCAATAAAAGACTTCCTGAAATGTTTTGCGAACGCATTATATATCTCAGGTGAGCTGGTTAAAGGGGCATCTTTGTTAACAAAGTTGACTGGATACCCATCAGACTTCTTTTTTGAATTAACAAACTACCAGAATCTCTTCGGATCAAGCTTCAACGATATTTACATCTCCCTCACATATGCGGCGTAAAGGTTTTTGGAAAGTAAATTAAATTCTTCAAATAGTGCACGAAACACATTAAGATTAGAAATTGAGAGATTTTTAATTAAGACTTCCAAACCTTATTTCTTCTATAAAGATTTGAGTTCTTTTGTGTACCACGGATGACTAGAGTTCATATTTTTAGTTAACTTAAGAGGAATTGAATTAATCAAGCAGCTATTAAAAATTTCGTAAAATTGAGTAACTGCATCGTCAATGTTAGAGCAAACATGTATATTAGAAATATTAAAAAATAAAAATAAATAAATTGTTGGCACAACAGCTCCAAGCGGGGCCGGGGGCCTGTGACTTACACTCTCAACCACTCCTGTGTGTGCGTTGATATTCTGCAGGAATGGATTAGAAATATTAGAAGCACTTAATTCTTCGTGAAAAAACTGAAAGTCTGCTTTACGAAAATCAAGTGAATAGGAACAATCTTCAGCATTACTTTTATTGAGTAAATGGCTGCTCATGTCAAAAAATATATCAAGTGGAGGATGGTAGGAGTCTACTTTAGAAATGGCAGAGGTAGATTTTATCACTACCGTACTAACAACGTCAGAGGAAAAGACTAAATCGAGAGTTCGATTTTTAAAATTTTTAATACAGCTTACTTGCTGTAAGTCAGTAGAAGTTATATTGTCCAAAAGAAGAAACTCCTTTTGCGACGAAGTTAAGGATGCTTCTAAATAGGACTCGTCTTCTGAAGATGATATTGGGCAAATTGAAGTCGCCCAACAGTAAAATATTGCTATTTAAGCCAGCAATATCGATCATATAATCTACGATAAAGGATAGCTCGGTAAAAACTGATGCAGAACTTTTCGGGGGAATGTAAACATTAATAACAAAGAGAGCATTAATTTGTTTGAAGGGAAACCTTAACACAAACGAGTTCAATTGAAACATTGAAGGGAAAAGAGACAAGGGAAGATGAAAGGCAATTACGAACAACAATCAACACACCACCCCCCAATTCTTTCGGCTAATCCGCATGACGGTCCTTTCTAAAAACAGAAAACATCGTCGAAAATTTCTGTGTCCAAAAATGAACTATTGAGCCATGTGTCTGTAAAAGCAAACATATCATGCGGAAATGCTTGAGAGTTTTTAAAAACTTCAGCAGTTTTGCTGCGTAGCCCTCTTACATTTTGATAGAAGAGGGTAATCCTTTTTAGTTTTTTGGAGCCGGAACTTTAGCGATTCGATTACTAAGATTCTTAGATCGAACTACAAATTCTTTCACAAGTGTTCCGAGAGGTAAAAATTTATTGTCGCAGACAGAACCCAATAATGAAGGAGGAGTAGTTATCCTAAAAGATCAAACAAAACTGTCAGGCTTGCTGATTTTAGTGCATTTTATAGATGACGCACTTGAAATGCAGTTACTGACAAAAAGATTATGAATTATGTCATTGGCTTGAAGTTTAGGGTCAAGTCGGGATATAAATAGTAATTTAGGCTTTGGAACGGACTCTATTTTTTTGGGAGGTTCAGAACCGCTGTTGTTATTGTTATTGGAACTACTCGATACAGTTTTCGGGGCGGATGTGTGCTTGTTAATACCCTGGGAACTGCCGGTGGATTTATATCGGAGGGTGCAATGATATTAGTGGCTATATTTTCTTCCTGAAGAGAAGCAAGTGACATTTTGTTTAAAGTTGGACTTTCATTTCGTGAATTAGGGCGCTTTGGTGCCGGAAAAGGAGTTGTTGAAGATGATGTCCCTTCTCGCCCCCTTTTGATACCCTTTTTAGGATTTGATGCTGCTTTAGTGAGCTTAGTAGAAGAAGTAGAGGCGTTGCTCGGGGAAGGGGGTGAAGGATGTGTAGAATCAGAATCAAAAGGCTCTATCGACGTTGATTTTTTCGCAGTTTCAATTGGGGAAGAAATAGAAGCCACATTAGCTGCAATTGAATTAAAATTTTTGGACAAAACCTCGAAGTTTTTAGCAATTTTAAGAATTTCATCCATAAGAGTCGACATTTTAAAAGTAACTTGAGAAAAAGATACTTTAGTACAGGTTTTACAGTACCAGAAATCAATTTTTGAAGAATTGATCTTTTCGATTAAATGATTGATCCTAAACATTTGGCATGAAACAATTTCCCACAAGGACCAAAACAAGCAAAAAGGTGAGCTGAATTCGAATGCTCTATACATTTCCCCGCTGAACAGTCGATTACAACAGAAAAATAATAATAAAAAACAAAAAATATAAAATCGTAAATTCAAAAGCACAACCGCAAATTAAAGAACAGATTCGAAATCAGATCGTATAAAAATTATAAAAAAAAGAGAGAAAAACCGTACAAATGTTATGGTTTAATAGAAAGAAGAGCTTATTGCAAGATTAAAAGCTTTAAAATACTAGAGGAAAAAAAAGGGTTGGGGTCGAAATACTGTATGGTCAAAATTCTGTTAACAAAATACTGTATTTCAAAATACTGTAATTCAAAATTCTGTCAACACGAAATTCTGTATGAGCAAAATTCTGTATTTCAACATTCTGTATTTAAACAAAATTTGTTTTGATAATTTACAAAAGTGCGCACTTTTGTACATTAAATACAGACTTTTAAAAACAGAACATCTAAATGAATTATATGAACAACATTAAAAACATCAACAACAACAAAAACAACAGCTACATGTTCACAAAATTTTTCCACGTAAACCTCAATATATTAAATATTCGAATCGATATAGATTTCAACCTCTTTTAGGTATGGATTCATACAATTATGTTTGTAGAGACGACAGCAAGTTATCGTACATATACGCCTCTTTCTCTTAAAAATTTTGTTTTTCTTGTTCTTTACAAACCAAGGTCATTATTAAATGAGCCATAGCATAAGTAATTGCAACAAATGCTGTTTGTACTCGCACATGCTTAGCTGTGGTATTGTAAGAAAAACAGAATTTTATACTAACAGCATTTTGAATAAACTGATATTTGGCATACAGGATTTTGAAATACAGAATTTTGGTCATACAGTATTTAAAAAAAACCAGAATTTTGGTGTACAGAATTTTGACAACCGGTATTATGACCCGCTCCCGTATTACACTAATATTACACAAAACTAAAACACAACTACACAAAACTTATCACTTATGCTTTTTAATTTAACTAAATTATAAAAAATTTATGCAAAATGAAATTTGTACATGCAAAATAAAGAGAGCTTGAACAAAACAAGACTACTAAGATTACAACCAGTGATAAGTGACATTATGCCAATTTATTATTAAATTTCATAATGTTTCGGCAGCTTAACTTTTATGAATCAAATTCTACTTGCTTAAGAGACTTTTCGTAATTGATATAAGACCCAAGGTTGAAGTTTGCCTTTATTTTTTGCAGTAGGGCAATGATTAGTTGGACCTTGATATTAAGTGAAGGCAAAGCTGACTCACCTGGGATGGGGATAGAGATCCGAATTCCCCATTGGTTACCCGCTTGACAACGTGAGAACGTGTGTAAGGATCTAGTTGATGACGCTAAAATGCTCTTATGAAGCTTGCAAAAACGTGATTGTGCCATATTTTTATATATTTGGCATAATTTTGCTGGTACAATACCACAGCTGGCACCAGCACCAGCAATTAATTCTACATTCATTTATTTATTTTTTCTACCCAAACCCGTTTCACAAAATCCCAATTTTCCAAAAACTAAAAGTGTTTTGCAATTTGATATTTTACAACTCAGAATTTGCAAATTTGGAATTTTGAAATGACGGGCTTATATTATTTTGATAAAGTGTTTCCAAAAACATTCTCACACCTGAACATAAACGGTGCCGTGAAATAGGCCAAGTGAAATAATGCCAAATAGAGAGATTTGGCCTTATTTCGCTTTGTTAAAGTGAAATAAGGTCAAATTTTAATTTCACTTGACCTTATTTCACGGCACCACTTAAACTCCCATTTATATTTTGCCATCAATTCGATTGCTCGGTATGTCTCTTATTGCCGTAGGTTTGATGGTACCTACATGTATTTCTTTTAAAGCATGACAGCTTGATATTCTTCGAAAGCCGGTGTTTTATTCGAATTTTTAAAACTGTTCCCAAGAGAAAGTCAAACTAAAAGTACTTGTTTAATACAATAACCTTAATTTCATCTAATTGCTAAACAGTATTGCGACCCGCTACTTACGATGATTTAATATCAAAGCGGCAATTTTTCAGTTATACTTTCCAAAACTAGAATTATCAATCTATCTATAACTGAATACAAAACTTTGCTGAAAGTGTATATAGGTACTTTGGAAACTTCCCATTCTTTATTGAGATAGCTTTATTTTTTTTTTTTATGGTTAAGAGCTTCTTTTATATTCTTTTCTAATTCGTTGTTTATCAAAACAACAGATCCATAAAAAATAACATTGATGACTTTGAAGCTTTAATCAAAGGTTTTAATTCGGCGATTGATATTATATGATTTACAGAGAGTTGGTTGTCAGATAACGATGAAATTTACTTCAACTTAAAGAAATATTCCAAATTAACTGCAAATAGACCAAGTAAGTAAAGAAGGAGGAGAAGTAATAATATTTGGATAAAAAAAAAACACTTTTATACGGAATTATTCTCACATATGTATTTACAGAAAACCAAACCTGGTAGTATCAAAAAAAGAGAAATTTCTATCTTTTCTTGAAGAAAACATATCAAAAATTTCTAAACGGAACTCAATGATTGTAGGCGATTTCAATATTAATATCCTTATTGAAGACGCTTTCACTCTAAAATATCTTAATCTGTTTCGACTTATAGTATCGTTGCACATCATGCTAAGCTTGATCTAGTTGATCACAGTGTCTTCAGTATTGATCTTAAAATTCCCAGGTCTCAAAGAAAGCCTTGTACCTCGAAGCCAAATCAAAACTACTTTCACATTACCGACTCAAATAAACTAAAGCAAAAACTTTTAAATACTCCAATTATATTGGATGAAAATGAATCATGTGAAGACATGTACAAAAATTTAATAAACAAAATAAGTACTAACATCAAAGCACATCCATAAAAGTAAAAACAAAGAAACCAAAATCTGCCTACAGCGTTGAATGGATTAGTGCAGAATTGTTATCCTTGATCAAAGAGAAAAACAAATGGTATAGCAAACTGTGTAAGGGTCCTTATAATATTTATATTGAGCGAAAAAAAACTTGATAAAATCAATAAACTGAACGAATTTTTCGAGCGAAATGAACTGTCAAGCACAACACAATACTAATTCCGGAAAAAATTAGACACAAAAACAGCACTGGTAGACATGATATAACACCTTCAAAGTAACAAAGACAAACATAACCTTACCAGCGCGCTATTCATAGACTTGTCCAAAGCATTCGACACCGTCAACCATAAAACTAAAATCCTGTTACGACGGCTTTTTGCTCTAGGAGTAAGAGGATATTCATTTAATTGGTTTAAATCTTACCTTGAAGATCGATATCAGTACATCAGTTTGGATGGGTGTACTAGCTTTAAACAACCAGTTGAGATGGGGGTTCTACAAGGTAGTGTACTTGGACCAACGCTTTTCTGTCTATATTTTCAAGACCTTACAAGCTTGCTTCTAAATGGACATCCAGTATTATTTGCAGACGACATCAGTCTTATGTATTCCGCACGAACTGTTACCGAACTTGAAGAACAGATGAATAATGATCTTGATAATATTCAATCTTGGATGAATGCCCAGAAACTGTGTGTTAACTCCCGGAAAACCAAATATATCGTTTTCAGCAAATTGAATACACCACTTACCATTGCATACCAAGGCTCAACTGTAGAACAAGTCAGCCAGTTTAAATATTTTGGACTTTGGGTGGATTCTTCGTTAAACTGGAAATGCCATATATCAAAACTATCAAAAAAAGTTTCATCCCTAGCTGGCGTACATGGCCCAGCCATCTCAGTCGTTGGATTCGAATTTTTCTGGCTAGGCATATGTCGCTGTACACTGTACAGTTCGTGTGGTACGTTGTTGTATCTTCTTCTCCAAATGTTGTTTTCGAGATTTACGCAGACAGGACCATAAATCGTACTCAGAACTTTTTTCTCGAAGACTCCAAGTGATTTTTCATCCGATTAGGAGAGGGTCCATGCTTCCGCACCATATAGCAGGACCGGGATGATGAGTGTTCTATACAGTGTCACCTTGGTTTTTCTCAATAGGGCTTTATTCCTCAATTGCTTACTCAGCCCAAAGAAACAGCGATTAGCAAGAGTTAGTCTGCGTTTGATTTCAGCGCTGATGTTGTTGCCTGTGTTTACAGCAGTGCCGAGGTAGACAAATTCACTGACTACCTCGAAGTTATACCTATTAATGGTTACGTTCTGACCAAGTCGGTGGTGGGATTGGAATTTTGTTGATGAAAGCATATACTTCGTCTTTTCGTCGTTTATTTTCAGCCCCATTCTGCTTGCTGCTGACTCCATAGTAGTGAAAGCACCGGTTACTCCTCGCTTTGTTCTTCCTATCACGTCAATGTGGTCAGCAAACCCAAGTAATTGTGCCGATTTATTGAAAATGGTGCCTGATGTACTGGCATGTGTGCTCCGTATTACATTTTCCAGCACAATGTTAAAACAGCTACATGACATTGCGTTGCCTTGTCTAAGCCCTCTGGTGGTTTCGATGGTTTCAGTAGAGTCTCTACCAACTTTGACGGAACAGCGAGCATTCTCCAACGTCATCCTGATAAGGCGTATCAGTTTAGCAGGGATTCCAAAGTTAGACATAACAACGATACAGCTCACCTCTATTAACACTGTCGGCGGGTTTAAAATCGACGAACTGGTGGTGGGTGTCGACGTTATATTCTTGGGTTTTCTCCAGGATCTGGCTTAATGTGAATATTTGGACGGTGGTAGATTTTCCAGGTCTGAAGCCGCATTGGTAAGGACTTATCAGATCATCAGCAAGCGGCTTGAAACGTTCACATAAAATGCTGTACAGGATCTTATAGGCGATGTTTAAAAGACTTATGCCTCTATAGTTGGCAGAGAGTAGGCGGTCTCCTTTTTTGTGAATCGGCGTGTTTAAAAAGCTTGTAGGCCATCACATCCAGCTGCTTTATTCATCTTTTGTCTGGTGATTGCTAATTTGATTTGATTTTGGTCGGGCGGGTGTAGTTCGTGGTCATCATCTAGATTAACTGGAACAAGTTGATCTTGAGCGGGATCTTGGCTGTCATCGCCATTTGGCTACCGGTTAAAGTAGTCTCTCCAGATGGCTAACATCCCCTGCGTTTCCACTATGGTGTTTCCATCCTGATCTTTGCAGGGCACAGGGCGGCTTGTGAAACCGTTCAAGACATTTTGCCTAAGTCTTCCTCTGACAGCGAATCCGCACCCAAACAAGCGCGATCTCCCATCAAGGTGGCATTTAACATGGTAGAAGTTGCAGTCCTTTGTAATTCTCAGGCCCGGTCCATCCCATCTCATCTCCTGAAGGGCTGTTATATCAGCGTTGAGACTGGCGAGGGTCTCGGCTAGCTGTTCGGCTTTACGCGGCCTGTATGGTACTGGCCTGAACATGGTACTTCACATTCACAAAATTGCACATTCAGCAGTATTTTCAATAGATACTCGAACGAAATTAAACAAAATAATAGTATGTATTATAAAGTTTAAAGCCCAGGTTAAAAATATAAACTCGAATAATAGCAGTGTTAAATGTGAAGTCTAGCAAATCATACATTTTTCTGTTGTACACTTTCCTCTTTTTATATGTATTTATAATGTTTGTTGTAAAGGATTTACCTTGTTTAACTTTCATTGTTTGTTTCCCATTCTTGTTAGCTCATTAGAGTTGTACTTGCCAAGTCATTATATTGCACAAATATTTTTATATCAACTTTTTAATTGTAAAACTTTACTTTTCTGAAAAAAAAACTTTATGTCATTATATAGCCTATTACTAATTTTCGTCTCATAAGGCAGTTCCAATAAATAAATAAAAAAAATAAATAAAAACAAAATGTAATTTAATTCTTTTTGTTATCTTTATTAAATCTGTTTGCATCATTCATATCTAAATATGTATATAAAATACTTATACTATACTAATTTAATTAAAAGTTCATGCTAAAAGAAAAATACTTTTACTTTGGTTGAAAGAAGGAAGGAACAACAATCGACCGACCATCAAAATTTTCACCACACAAACTAATATTAATACATATTTTAAAACTTTTAAAACAAGTGGTTTTTTACGAACATCGCGACCTTGTAGAAGCAAAGGGGTGAGGAAAAAATTTCAAAAATGGTGGGTGAGTAGCAGGTGGTTGTAGGTATAGTGGGCGTTTTTGTGAACTGGTTATCACGTAAAATTATCGTCCGTGAACCGACTTTACAGACAACCATGTTTTTTTAATTAAATCTTTAAGTTTTGATCATCACGTGTATGAAATCAAAAAAAAAAAATTAGTAATTATAGATGGAAAAATGTTTTGTCCAAATATAAATTAGGGAAGCAAGCTTACATGATCGTTGTGCGAGAAATGAATGATTAACAGTTCTTTGAAACCACATACTGGCACTACGCTAAAAGTGCCGTCCAAAACATAATTGCAAGGGGATTCTCTAGGCCGTTTTGAAATTTCATTCGTCCAGGTACGACAGTTCAAGGTGACATAAGACCACTTACTTAATCATAATCATAATAATAATAATAATAATAATAATAGTAATAATAATAATAATAATAATAATAATAATAATAATAATAATAATAATAATAATAATAATAATAATAATA